>JAUMJJ010000218.1:2400000-3600000 GCA_033556795.1 Tapera naevia | reverse complement strand
CTGCTCTCACTAGAAAGACTTCCATTACATCCGTCAGAAAGCAATTATATGTGCCAGAAAATAAACAAAAATCTTTTTCTGTCAGAATTTTTGACATTTGAAACTTTAATTCCATAAAATGTTAGTTTGGAAATATTCAGTTTACTGTGATGATTTTGAAACAGTTCCTTTCACTAACACTGAAAGAGTTAAATAGATTATAAGCACATTAGTAGAATAATTTTTACATTGATGTCATATAGAAGTGAAAAATCAGAACTCTCACATGACATTTCATCAAAATCAGTCTGTGGATAGATTTAAATTTCAATGAAGTTGCATTTTCTAAAAGAGATTTTTGCCTTGCCCAACAACAAAAATAGACCACATCTTCTTAAAGGACCAGGAAGGATCCTTGAAAGTGTTGGGCATTAACCTGGACGTGGTGCCTGGTGTACTCACTTCTTTGGAAAATATGACTACTCAGAAGCCAGGTGTAGTTGGAAGCATCTCAAAGCACTGAGAGCTAAGTTTTCAACATCAGTGTTTCTCAAGCACCTCAAACTGTCTCAGCATGGATGGTAGCAGTGATATAACTTTTATCTAAGCTCTCCTGGGACACAGGAATGAAGTGCACTTCCATGTATATTGCTTCAGAACCCTGATGCATTGGGCATCCTCAGAAACTGCTGCAAGTTTTGAATAAGGCTCCATTTGTTGCTAAGCGCTTGCTGCTCTCATCCAATAGTTCAGTATCTGTAGCCTGTTGCTGTGATTGGAGATGCTGTAGTCCCATACTGTCTTCTGCCTCAAGAGAAACAAATCCACACCTTCAATGAGTCCCCTTATCACTAAGCGACAGAGTGTTTTGGGAAAGGGCCAGACAGGCCCACTCTACCTGCTGAAAACCAGGAGAGGCTGAGGGAATTCAGCTCAAGCCAGGCTTGGTTTACACTATTAGTAGAGCCTATAATTCTCCTGAGAGGAGGCCTTGGCATTCCCTGGGAAGCAAAGCAATCTGCATTGCAGTCCTTGGCTGTGGCAGGAAACTGGAACTGAGAAAGTGCAATGACAGCCATGCTGCTGTGTCACTCATGCTTAATTCCTCTCTCTCTGGCCAAATGAATATTTGATTAGCTGATAAAACATCAGAGAGTTGCAGATAGAAAAATGAGGAGAGTCAGCTGCAGAAAACAGATTTGATTTACACAGTAGCAGTTGTGTGCCCTCAGTTGGAAGGAAAATCAAGCTGTCTGTGAGCACTCCTACTCTTTTGCAATGTGAAGAGTAAAAGCAAAATCATGAACCACTTGTAGTGGTGCTTTAGAAGTACTGTCCGTTAGACAAGTCAGTGCATCTGCTGTGTTTGGAAGAACAAAGGGTCAGGCAGCAGCAGGAAGAGAGCAAATACCCTTTCTTCATGCATGGAAGAGAGGTTAGTTCAGGAGACACAGGAATGTTTTTAAAGCCCAGAAGGGATTGTGATGAGTGTGCTATGTTATGAATTTAAAATTACCAAAATATGATGTCTTTTGAAAATTTAGTTATTTACTCAAGGCAATGCCTAGATGCAAAAGATATACCTTCAGGAAAACTAAAGATAAAAGGGTTTGAATACTTCACAGCTGAAAAGTATCTTAAACATTCAGTGTTTTCTGGCCACATTTGAAAGGTTCATTCTAAATTTATCAGAGCGATGGCCACTGTATTAAAATAATTACACTAGACAAAAAGAATATTAAAATCTCAAAGGAACTCAAAAAACAAGAAGTAGTTTCAGGCAACTGGCCCATATTTAAGCAGAGTAACTCTTAGCAGTAGAATGTGGTACTGTTCTCTGGCATATGTGGGCTTCCACTTCATTGGCTTATAACGATGGACATTTAATAATTCCAAGAATTAACTTCAAAGCAGTACAAGAAAATGAAGATGAGAGTAAGTGGGCTCAATCTGAAGTAGTGTACTACTAAACTGCACGAGTTACCACCTGGAAGGAAAAAAAACATATTGGTCTAAACAAAGACTGGCTACACATCCTGAGTCCAAAGGCAGACAACAGCCTGTGGTCAGCTGTCAGGCTGCAGAGATCAGGTTTGATTTCAGTGGCTCACCAGTAAAACTTTTGTTCCACAGCATCACAAAAACCCATGGTTTTACAGATTATCTTCCTTGTTGCAGCTCCCCAGGGAAACATATACAGAAAGCACATAATTCCCCTAGATGACCTCCTTAATGTAGGCTGGGAAACAGCTCTGGAAACAAGACACACTTTGAACAGGCTAATGCATTATTCCTTTTAGGGATGATCTCATCACCTAACTGAAAAGAAATGCAGCCTCAATGTTTCTGGAAATTGAAGGTGTCAGTGAAGAACAGTTGTTTGCTATGGGGATTAAAATACTACTACCCTGAGGAATGTTTACAGGAAAAAAAAAATACTAGTAGAATTCTGTGCATGAGGAGGACAAAGAGGTGTTGAAAATTCAAGGGAAGTCCAGGAGTGAAATATGTTGGCCAACTTCAGGCAGAAACATAGAAATTGTAGGTGGTTGTTAAGTAAAACCCTGCAACATGCTAAAAATGGCAGCACAGCACCCAGGAAAGCTGGTAACAGCTCCACTTGAAGTTTGAAGTAAAAACTACAACACAAAGCAAGCATTTAATCACAATTGTTAGCTGCCATGGATGGCTGTTACTCATGGTCAGAAATAGTGCATATGACGAATTTCTGCTGTATATTGTTGACATGATTCAGAATACATGTATCACTCATATGATGCCTGAAACTGAGAACCATGAAAACACAAGTTTCATTCATAATTAAAGGTGACTGCAACATGACAGTTTAAGAGCCTGGGTGAATGTTTTCTTCTAAAGGCGTTCAAAAAGCAAAACAAAGAAGCACAAATAGTGCTTTCAAAAGAGGGTAACAGCAAAGATTTTATTTATTCAGCATCTGGAACTGTAACCTACATGTTACGTCATATTCCACGCAAGGGAGAGATGAAATTTTCCATTATTTCACATGGACAAATCCTCCAGACTCCTGGTGCTGTTCAAATCCAAGAAAAGATGATGGAGTAATGGAGTTTTTGCTTTCGATGTTTTCTGAAAGACAGGACCTATCATTCATTTTGTTTATGCTTTTAAAGAAACAATAGCAGTGCTGTCCTCTAGCAAATGGTTCAGAGTGGTAAATCCTAAACAGCAGAATATTCTTCTTTGATACTAAGACTCAGAAAAGGGCAGGATTTTAGGTTCTTGTCGTATGTGTACTGTAGACTTATAGTGGGTTGACTGTTGTTAATTTTGGTACCAACCCCTAAGAAGCCTAAGAATCTAACTGAGGAGTTACAGATGCTACCTCAGTGTCAAGTTCATCATCTCAAGACACAGCACTGATAACAACTGTCCTTGATAAGATTTGACCAGTCTGCTCCCATTGAATCCCTAGAACAGCAGTACATATAAGTATGGCACATGTTTAATCTCCTATGATTGACTACTAAAAAGAGTGAAAAAGGCCTCTTAAATGAAGAAGGGGTGAAGGATCATTCTTCTTCCAGGAGACTGATAGGTCTCTCACATCTCCCAGTTCTTCTCATGGCAGGAGCTGCTTTCTGAGTGAAGGCATTTGAGTGTCCCAAACAAGGGTACAGATGTCAAAAGATGGAGCTTCTGAACTGTCAGAACCATTAACAGAGATCTATTGAATTTCATTCCACTGCACCAAGAACCAGGAGGTTGTTAGGGGAGTTATTATTTTGCAGTCAGCACCCCTGCCTGTTTGTGATGGCATTCTTCACAGAAAGAGGATTGCTCTTAGCATCCACTGCTTAACCTCTCTCTAGAAGGTTAGCTGTGTATTGTCTCCAGCCACTACAGAGGGTAAAGCCTTTCATAATCCCTGTCTCCATCACAGCCAGCCACTACTCTTTCATGCTATACAGCCAACAATACTCACACACCAGGGCTCAGAATTTCTGTGCTCACTGTGCATACCAAACAGAAGATGCTGGTCCCAACTGAGTAAGTAATTTTCTATGAAAATTAAGCAAGTTTTCCAAGCCAAGTCAACAAAACTACCTGCCTGAACTTCTGATCATAACCCGGAGCAAAGATTTCTCACGTCTACTTTCACACCCCTAACAACTGTTGGTGGCTGCAATGTGGGATGTGGCAATGGCACCTCCCCAAATACCTACATAGAAAATAAAAGTGTACTGTGACTTTACTTCTTTTGAGTTGACCCCATAGAATAACTCAGCTATAAGGCTACAGAAAAGCTTCCAGCAACTCTGGAGTGCCTGGTGGGATGTTTTATGAAGAACATAAGAATCCAATAGGTTCACCAGTTATGAAGTAGCATGTTTGACTTAGATATTCCACATTCACTCTTATCAGCAGGTTAAGATTCCTTGGCATTTGTCTGTTGCTGGTTTTTTCTTTTTTGAATAAGCAGAGGCTTTCCCACTGAATTTTTTATATCTAGAAATAGAAATTCTTCATTCATTGTACCTGGAATATAAAAATGTTAAAAAGAAGACTGACAGGTAGCTCCTTCAGCCTCTTTACAGACTCTTTCTCTACCTAGCTTCAGGAATTTTGGAAAAAAAGTCTTGAAATGAAATAAAATATCATAATTTTGATGTGGAGATATTTCTTTTCAGAAGGAGAAAGATGTTTAATGAAGATTGAATTGAAGAGAATCAGAGATGGTTTACAAGGGAGATTAAAATGGATCTCTCTAAACATTAATGAATCCCCTCTGGGTTTGTTTATTTTTTCTTCTTTTTTTCCTCTTCCTCCCTGTTGTTGGGTGGGGTTTTATTCTTATTGGGTTAAACTGAAACAGGAATTCCGTATCTTTTCACAGTATTCAAATAGAAAGTGTGTTGACACAAACACATGTTGGGAGATGTTAGGTGTGTATAAAATGTGCAAGTCCTGTGATACAGATTTGCCTTAATCCTGAACAGGAGCATGTTGGGTGATCAGAAAAGAGTGGGTACCAAAGAGAGCAGAAGCAAACATTAGAGTGAGAAGAACAGTGTCTGTACCTAACAGGAGGTGGAATGAATCTGAAAGTTTAAACATTGGTGTTAAATAATTATTTTTCCACTTTTTCCTGTCATCTGAAGTTCTGATTGCAGTGATTTGGGTGCCTTACCTCATGGAGCAAGACATTATAACTCCCTTGTAAACAGCTGGAGCAGATAAGGGTATTTGGGTAGGCACAGCAGTCAGTGCTTGGAAGAGACCTCCATGTTGCCTCTCTGGGTTGTGGACAGTCAGTAAAGATGATCAGACATATTGAGGATAAGATTTTGGAAGTGTCATTAGTTTAGCAGAAAACAGACTGATCAGAAATAGAAAACAGGAGACACACAAGGAGTAGCTCAGCATACTGTAACACCAAGAGGTGTGAGGGTGAGATGGCATCCACGAGAAGAGCACCAGTATGAACATGGCTGTGCTGGGACTTGCAAAGGGCAGTGGACCTGAGGAATTCTCCATAGCACCCAGACATTACCAGGTACTCCAAGAAGTTATAGAATTTATTTTGACAGAGCAATATGGTTGAAAGCAGATAAATACCCCATGGCTGACTGCTGTTTGATTCAACCTTTAAGCACTCTAAGGTTGCATCAAGGATGCACAGACTGCAGACAACTTACAAACAGCCTACAGGGACACTGAATATCCAAGGACCAGCTTTTGCTGGACTCTGCAAGAAGGCGGCTGTGGAAGTAAACTACTGGGGAAGAAAATGAGTTAAATAGAGATTTTTTGTGGAAGAGAGATTTTGTGGAAGACTACTCTCCCTTTAGGTGCAAATGAACTTTTTAGGTAACCTGCAACTCACTGCTTTAGGGTGCAGACAGGGAGTGTAATTAGGAAGGTATTCAATTAATAAAAGAGGAGATAAATAAGCACTAATGTAACATAAAATCAAGATATCAAGAACAAAATTAATCAAGGCACCTGGGGATAAGAGGAGAGAAATGTGCTAATTTCCTATACACCAGTGCTAGTGACCTGTGTAATAACAGGAATTGGAATGTATTCATGAGCATAAATTCAGTCTTGCAGGGAAGAATGAAGGCTGGTGAGAAGATTGGTGTGACCAGAACGCTAAAGTCTCCTCCTGTTACCTGTTTAGGAAGGGATGAGTGGACTAAGAGGGAGGTAAAGTGTTATTCTATGTCAAAATGATATTGTCTGTTTGAATCACTGCCAGCAAACATTTCATCAACCTTTACAAGCCAGTCTCCTGACAGGTAGGACACAACGCCACAGACCAAAGACTTGAGGACAAGCTGATGGGCTTCGTAAATATTTACCCAGAAAGTGCAAGTGAAAAGGTCTGTTATCATGGGAAACTTCAGCCTCTCGGCTATGTGCTGACAGTCTTATTCTGTCAAATACCCTCAGATGTCTAAATTCTATAGAAGATAATCCTTAATTCAAAAATGTTGTCTCTGCCACCACGGACTTCTATAGTAGATGCCTTTTTGACAGCTGGAGAGGAATTGATCACACAGTCCAAAAGCCATGGGAGATGGGAACGTTGCACTGTGGAGTTTGGCTTAGCACATGGAGCCAGTGCCATACTTTCACAGCCTGTTGGCTTGGTACACCTTACCTCACAGAGTGGCTGGTCTGTGCTAAGGCACCTGCACACAGAACTCGCTGTGTGAGTGGGTGTGGAGGTGGGAGGACAGTGCTTTCGTAGACTTCCCAGCTCCTTTTTCCAGGGAGATGCCACTGAGACACGATATTTTACCTGCCACGGAGTTCATATAAGAATATGTAAAGATTTGAGGGGTTTTGTTAAGCAGTAGTTGATGTCTATGAAATTGTCTACAACAAAGTAGAAAAGACAAGATTCTCTGTGTGTTTCTCTTTCAGGCTTTGGAGCACAGACAATACGCTGTGATGGCAGCGCCTCTTCCAGTGATGATGATGACAATGACAGCATATCAATTCTGACAGTGACTCAAAGAAATATTAAAAAAAAAGCAGCTATTGAAGTTAATTTTTTTTTATATCAGCAGGTCTGGATAGCTTGCATCAGAGGGATTTAAAATGTTGTTTGAATAACTCTCAATCTTTAACAATGATTTTCATCAAAACTTGGAACAGTAAGCTGGTCTCGGAAAATTGAAAGGAGGTGGGTAGTCTGGTGGTCCTACTGGAACTTTCAGCTCTAAAGAATGGCCATGCAAGGATGGGTAATAAGACTATTTCTCATTGCCAAGTATTCACTGAGGATAGGTCATGCCAGTCAACTTGATACATTCTTTCAATGAGGTCACATATTTGGTTGGAAAATAACAGTGCTGATGCAAGCACAGAGCCTTCTACAATTTCATGCCACATTTTCATCAGAAACAATAATGTCATAAAATTAAAAAAAATACATATTAATGGGGTACTTTTCAAAAGTGAATTGAAATCTTAATGTGTAGATCTCTAAATAAAATTGGCCAGTGAGCATGATATTATTTAGCTTTTTTATTAACAACCTACTGAAAAGACTGACAGATGATATAACGAGTGGGAGTAAGCCATGAAGATGACAAGTCCCAGAGCAAGTCTGGCACTAAAACCCCAAGAAGTGGGGTGCTGGCTGTGTTCAGAGTAGCTGTAGAAGACTTGGGTGTCACAGCAGATAGAGACATGAAGATGAGTTCATGCTGTTAGAAGTTTATATTTCCTCTCATTGACAAAGGCCTAACAACAAAGCATGAATTTTACACTAAGAAGTGCACTGGTGGGACACCACAGATGTAAAAACAAGAAAGTTATTTCAAGAAGGATTTTGTTAAACAGCAGACAGTATAGAGAAGGCACATGGGAAGGGTGAAAAGATTGAAAACAATTCTTTGTACTGATATAATCAAAGATTTCTGCTAGGTTAGATTTATGCAGAAAAGATTAAGGGGATGACTTCATGCAGGTTTTGTAAGTATTGACGTGAGAACAGAAATCTCATAATAGAGTGTCCTTCAGTACAGCAGACTGAGACATAATAAGATATGTTGGCTGGAAGCTAAGGTTAGACAAATCAGATCAGACAAAAAAGATGCATTAAAGCCGCTGATCTATCTGTTCCTGAGGTGTGTTCTTGATCCTCAGAAATGTTTAAATCAAACCTGCTTTACATGGAACACTTCACTGAATAGTTAAATACTGAATTCATGAACTGTGATTTCTCTGGAAGTTTCTAAGGTTAATGCAATGCTCTGGACTCAAACTTTGATTTTCATAGAAGTCAAAGAAGTGAAAGATAGATGCTGGCAGATGTTCAGGTGCATTCCTGAATTTCATGCTATACCTTCAGGGAATTTCATTTTGGTTTTACCGGGTGTCATATCATAATACGTTTTTATGCACAGCTTATGTTTCTAGATAGGGAGTGGCCACAGGAAAATAGAAAGCTGAATCAAGGCCCAACTTCTTTGCACACACGTTGCAAAATTCGTGTTTTTCTAAATGTATTTATTGCCATCTTTTGCAAATGAGTAGGATATGACTGTCCTTCCCAGGTTCTGCATGTTAGTGTTGTGGCATTTATCCGAAAAATGGGACAGGAGGGCTGAGGGGGCTGAGTCTACCCTGAGCAGAACACGTCTGGAGAGCTCCAACATTGCTCCTGCTGAAGCTGAGCCAGGCAGCAAGGATCTACACTTAGATGGTGAACAGGCAAGAAGTGATTTGGCTTTTTTCCACTGGAAACTACACCAGATGAGATGGAGGGAAAAGGACAGCTCTGGTCTCTGGTCCTGAGTCTTTCTTCTCCCTCTCCCTCTCCTTCTCCTTCTTCTCCTTCTTCTTCTCCTTCTTCTTCTCCTTCTTCTCCTTCTTTTCCTTCTTCTCCTTCTTCTCCTTCTTCTTCTTCTTCTTCTTCTTCTTCTTCTTCTTCTTCTTCTTCTTCTTCTTCTTCTCCTTCTTCTTCTTTTCATTCACTTTCTCTAGGAGTTTGTGAAACAGAGTCTGGATTAGGCTGGGCAATCGCCAACCTCATGAAGCTTAACAAGGGCAAGTGCAAGGTTTGCACCTGGGAGACAGCAACCTTGGATATAAATATGGGCTGAGGAGCAAGAGGCTGGAGAGCAGACCTGTGGAAAGGGACCTGGGGAATCTGGATGATGGCAAATTGAACATGAGCCAGGTGAGCCCTGGCAGCCAAGAGGGCCAATAGTGTTGTGGAGTGCATCAAGACCAGCATCACTGCCTGGGCCAGGGAGGGGATTTTCTCACTCTGCTCTGCACTGAGGCGGCCCCAACTGGAGTACTGGGGGCAGTTTTGGGCATCACAGTATAAAAAGGGCATCAGACTACTGAAGAGTGTCCAGAGAAGGCCACAAAGCTGGTGAAGGGTCTGGAGGGGACGCTGTATGAGGAGAGGCTGAAGTCACTTGGTCTGCTCAACCTGGAGAAGAGGAGGCTGAGGGGGTTGTCCTGTGCAGGCACAGGAGTTGAACTAGATGATCCTTCTTGGTCCCTTCCAACTCACGTCACGCTGTGATTTTGTGATAATCCAATTAGAATGCAGCCTAATCCATTTACAATGAATCCTGCTAAAAGAGGGAAGAAGACAAGGGGACAGGCTGACACAACTGCCCCTTGGGCGAAAAGTGATACAAAAATATTTCTAAAGACAAAAAACGCATCCTCAATCAGTGTTAAGTTTTCCACACAGGCAGAATCCTTCCAAACTTCCTGGAGAGTGAAAGCAAATGGAAAGTTAAAAACATGAAGATGTGTTCCCCTGATGCATGAACAGATCACATTAGTGTTAACAGAAATTACCCACATGCCTCATAGACTGAGCAGGCTCAATATTTAAATTGACTCTGTGGGAGATCCTGGGTATAAAGAAAACTGCACAGGAGGCTCCTGGAACGTATAATACCACAGGCTAGTAAGAGCTTCCTTTATTTTCTTTGGACTCCCATGAAGCTAAATATGTACCTTAGGAGATGAATCTAGATAGCATTGCTTATATAGACAGGAGGAAAAACTCATTTTGTTTAGGGATGAAGGCCTTATATAAAACCTATTGAGAATGAAAAATAGAAGATAAAGGAAAAAATGGGTTATTTAATCCATGGATACCTTTTTCAGCTACATCAGTTAGTGTATCAAAAAGCAAAGTGATTTCTCTTTTAGTTCTTTGTTGTGTGGATTTTTTTAATAGTTCAAATATAATGGAAATCTATTCAAAAGCAAGACAGACTTTGGAGGGAGAATTTAATGTTACTCTAGAGAAATAATCTAATGCAACAGATTTCTTAGACTGGTAAAGCCTGCTTATATGTTCCTGTCTTTAGATTCAGGTATTCTGCTTGTAGAATGAAATCAGATGCTTCCCAATAGAACTCTCATTTCACTCTTTTTTTGGAACAGCTTTATGGAAAAAAAGTAAATAAGTTAAATGATATCTTTTAATTTTGTTGAGGTATTTAACCAATAAATTTGCATTTCTCGATTACTGCTGAATGAATACATTTTAATTGTAATGCTCCTAAAAATATTAGCAGTCAATACGATAATGAAATAAACTTTATAAAGAGAACTACCAGCTGTATGCTAAATGCAGTCTTTTGTATGCATTTTTAGTTAACTTTTCAAGTATTAATGAATGCAAATGCACAAACTAACAATTTTAAGGTACCAAGGATGTAAATTAGACATTTAAAAGATGTTTTAGTTATTTCTCTTGATCAGTAGCCCATACAAGCGCTTTCACTGACTCAAAAGGAAGATATATGAGCAATTTCTGAATAAAGGGTGTGCAGTATGCTGAAATTTTAAAACCCCACTGTTTTAATTTCTATTATTACAACTGAATAATTGGGCCAAAATTCTGCTTACATAATCATCACATTCAGGCTCTAAGCTACTGTAAATATAAGGTACGTGTAATCTAATTCTCTTGATTTTCTTTTGTTGAAATACTAATGGTTTATAAGATGCATCTTCATTAAAGTTGTGCTCCTTCTCAATATTTCTCTTGCAAATGTGAAATGCAACCTCATTGACAAATGGCATCAAAAGGCATAGATATTTAATACTGTTCCACACCAGCCTTCACTAAAAAGGTCAAACAGTTAGACTGTTCAATATCACTGAGAAATAAAACATCAGTACAGAACAGGAAAAGAACGAGTAATGCTGCATTTTGGCAAGTTGAATTTTTCATAACTACTGGCTCTGATGGATTTCATTCCAGTCAGTTAAAGAAATGACTGAATCAATCTCAAAACCATTTGGGATTATTTCAGAGAATTTTGGGGAGAGTGGGGAGGGTAAGATACTGTGAGGCAAACATAGCTCAAGTTTTTAAAAAAATCTGGAACAAAAATAAAATTATCTGTAAGAAGCCATAGGATTAATAAGGAGATTGGTAAATCATGTCAAACTGCCCTGATTTTCTTTTGTGACAGCATGATTGGCAGCATGAGACAACAGTAGTAGCACTGAATCACATATGTCTTGACTCATTCCTCGAACCATCTGATGATATTCTCATGTGAAAGAAAGGCAGGGAGACATAGTCGAGGTCACCCTCTTGTACATGGCTGTAACGCTGGTTATGTAGTCATTTCTGAGGAATAATTATCAAAGGCCCGTTCTCAGAACTAAAATACATATCAAGTGGGATTTTGCAATGTGTTTTCCTTGGTATAGGACAGGTTTTGAAGCTTAGGAGAGGAAATACAGAACGGGATTCACTTAGCGAACAGGCAGCTCTTCAGGACCGGAGGGACAGCCACCGCTTGGCATGGTATTACACATTGGCTTTTAACACAGTCTGCAAGATAAAGAGAGCCCTTCCTCTTCAATAAGGATAAGAGCATTCATTTTTAGGCTCTGTATTTCAATATACATTGGACAGATTTCACAGAAGGGCTGCAGGAATAACTAGATCCCTAAAAAATGCAACCTGTTGGGTATTTCAGAGGTTTGTACAGCTTGGAGAAGACTGAGTGGAGAAAGACAACGATTTTCTGGTTTGCTGCCAAGAACAGAAGAACAATGGAAGAATCTGTTCTTCAGCTCTGTGACCAATTCTGGCAAGAAACCAGATTAGGTGTCAAAAAAAAGTGTCCAGTACAACTCTGGGATAGATCGCTTAACCACAGTGTTATGCCACATAGCCTGGGTACAAGTAGGAAAGGTACAGACACGAGGGTCTCTGCTGTCGGCAGCGGTTACACTACGTGATCTCTGTGGGCTGATATTTCACCTTTGTTTTCTATGATTTCTATGCCCACCTGAATTTGTTAATGAAAACCAGAATTTGATAACTTGGGAACAGTTAGGCTGTGGACATACTGAAGCCATTGCCTGGTACACTGGGTATATATTTTTCCCATGATATTCCCTACATGTCTATATCCATTTGCTATCTCCTGATTTATCCTAAGCTTATAAAACTTCTGGGGCATGATTTTTTTTTTCCTTTGTGAGTGTACTCTCTAGTGCAGTGGATTACACTACATTAATTCCAGATATTATAAGATACATAATTGCTATACTGATCATCATCATGATTGCAGATGTGGTGCACACTCTGAGCCAGTGTTTGGTGCTGGTGCAAAGCATAGATAGGAAAATGAAGAATCATTGCCCTTTTGTGAAACTGCTGTGGCCAACAGACTTCCATAGTAATGAGAGAGTACAAACCTAAACTGCAATAGGAAATTATTTTGAGGGCATTCCTTAGGAAACCAATTCTCAATTATTAAACCTCCAGGAAATACACAATATGCTGGCTCATAATAATTACCACTGGTATTTTTTGCCCATAGGAATGATACCAGGTAGGAAATATCTTCATATATCAAACCACGTGAATGGCATTAGAAAGAAAATAGAAAGATCAAAGCAAAGCAGTGTTTGCTATCATAGACACCATATGGACCCTGCCTCAAACCAGACCAATATAATTTAAGTGGATTAGAAATTTCTATTTCTATGGAGGATTTGAGAAAAGTTATTCTCTGGAAGATATCCTCTGTTTCACAATAATACCTTGACCTAAATAATCTATCTGATTCTAGAATGAGAGCGACAGAACGCCAACTCTCAATAACATCAGTCTTTGACGTTGGGTTATGAATAAATTATAACAATAATAGATATAAGACATTTAAACTGGAGCTAGCTGGGAAAGATACATTGTTTTAACAGAAATATTCAGGTTTCAAAACTTCTTCATTGTTTTCCAAGAGAAAGAAGTGTGACATATTGTATAACTTCTCCCGATCAAATAAGAAAGGTTTGTCATACAATATACAGAGTCCCAGGATCAGGGCACTCACCTGCAAGTTCCAGATTCAAATCTCTAATCTGAATTCCTTTTGAGGAGCTTTATGTTTTTGACAGAAGAAAATATTAGTGAACATTTTAACACTGATATCTGGAACCAACATTTGCAAATGTGGGGCAAATAATCCATTCTGTTCAATCTTCACTGGAGGAATACTGTTTCATGCATTGGAGCAGCATCAAAGCAAGTAATTTTTTTTTACCTGAAATATGTCCTAAAATAAGTTTTGAAAAACTTGTATGAATCCTTAAATTTAATTAGAAACTTGGTTCTTTTTATGCTTTCTTAAGTATCTTAACTCAGGTAGACACTATCAGCCTAAATTTGATTGTATAGTTGTTCTACGCTGGGACAATACTACTGAATTCTAGTCCTGATACAGGCGGTTAAACCATATCCAAACCAGGTATCATTTGCATTAATATGTGTATAACAACAAAAACACCTGAGGGGATTCAGTTTTCTTAAGACATCTATGACATAGACATCTATGTCTGTGTCATCTTAATGTCCATTTTGTGGCCAATAGAGGGAAATCTATTGGACCAAATGTAGGTGTCTATATTAGGATGAGATAAATTATATCCTGAGAGCAGCTGATTCTGCCCATTGACTGAAAGAAGAGCCCAGGAGGGGTACTGAAGAATTACTGTCCTCAGAGGGAAACTTCTGGGGAACAAGAGATAGCAGTCCTTTAGTACCAAGATTAATTGGCACCTACGGCTCTGAATTAAATTAAAAGAATGAAATTCAATCCAATGTTGCCAATGCAATCCAGAACCTCGTGAAGCCAAGAAGATTTCAATCAACTTGAACTCCAAATGCCTCATGTGGAAAAAAATAAAGAAATCCAATGTTAGACATTTACAGATCTTCGCTTACATCTTCTTGTAGAGAAAAGAAATTAGGCCTAGAATTTATTGGATTAAATATGCCTCCTGACTGTGTAGGTGATGGAAGCTACAAAAAAATTTACATCTGACAACATGAGCTGCCAAAGAGAACAAGTTTCAAAATTTTGTCCACAATTGCAGTAGAATTTACAGGGGGTATGCTATCTGGTGGGCATATTAAGAATTTTTAGGCCATAAGTAATGACCTTTTAGCTGAGGTGCCTCTAGCAGTCTGTATCACACAGAGAACCCGATGCTGAATCCCATGCAGTGTTGACATAAGAGCTCTGAGCTAGAAGGCATGAACCAGTGCCAGTCTACTGAGACTTACTGGTTGGGCATCATCAGTCATAAGTTTATGTAAATGGCTTTGAACAGGAAATGGCCCCTGTAAAACACCCAAGAGACCAGGCACAGCCATCTGCCTCAGACCACAAAAATGGGACTAATATGTCCTCATCAGCTGCCTAGACCTAACTGTTTCTGCTGGAGGTCTGAGTGTTTGCATGCCAATTCCCTCCTTTCTTTTTCTGTACCAACATGATGATGAGAGGGACCTATTTTCGCTGATGGGACATTGGAAAAAACGCAACTGCTCATAATTTTTTTAAAATTATGCTTATAAAGTCATAGACTAAACAGAAAACATCACTGATTCCTTTCTTAACTTAGAGACCTGCCTCATATTCTTTTCATTCACAGCACTCTTAATGTCTGAGCAAATGTGTTTCCTCAGGCCTCATTCTGTACCACTAAGCATGAATGAGCTCCATAGTGCTTTTGCTAAATGACCAGAATAATACAGCCTCAGTAGAGTTAATGCATCATTTTTCATAGTCACAAAGATGAAAAATACTTTCATGCACTTGTTTTTATTTGGAAAGTGCATACTTTCAGAAGTCATACTCATCAGGGAAGCTAAGATTATTAGAGCACATTAATCAATCCTTGGCATCTAGATAAAACACGAGAGGTGTTTCTATAATACGTTATGATCAGGAAACAACTTTTTACAGCTATCTTAGAATACACCTGTGCACCTTCATCAGTTTTGAAAGTATTATATTATTGAAGATTTATGAGGTCTGGTTTGTGTATCAGTTCGGCCTAGAATCTCATTCACTTTACTGTATGCAGATTATTCTGACCAATGGTAAATTCTACACTAGTGAAACACTCACCCCCAACCACACCTACAAAAACACATTACATGTGAAACAGTGAACAGGCTGAGAATAATGATGTCTAAAACACAGAGATTCAGTGAAATTAATTAAAATTATTTCACTAATCTCTGTGAGCTTTTTATAAGCTTTAAGAGTAACACAGATGTAAACTAAGGCACATATATTTAGTCAACACCTTCTTTATGGACATAAAAACATAGCTCTGCCTTAAATTAAAGAACTTTCCCCTTCAACCTTTACCACTTGAGGGGAGTGAGGATGCTGGATGCTGCAGTAGCCCAGCCTATGTGGTTTGAGCTATGCAGCTGCTTGCTGCGTTCATCTCCTGCTTGCGTTTCAGCATTGCTCAGCACATCTATTTGGAGCAGAATTAAAATGTTCATTCTCAAAGTGAACCCAGAGGAATGCAGAGGGTATGAAAGAGCCAGCAGGATTCTTCTGTGAGCAGTGACTGTGCAGTGCCCTGTAGCTGTTTTTTTCTATTTCATTCTATAACCGCTATATTAAAAGTTATTTGATTTTAACTTCCCAAGGAGTTGGGTGTGTGGGTGTTCCTGTGTGATGGAAATAAGTAAATAAGTCCATTTTCAAATGCAATTCCATCACTACAAAGCATTGTTTTCCCTTTATGGTCCATTTCTCCTGCTCTCAGCTTCTTTCTAGAGGTTTTCCTCCCAGTCTCCCAGTCTAACAGACTACCTCTAGTTCACTGCTAAAACCCAAAACACCGTAATTTTCATCTTTTCCCACTTTCACTGCTCTTTCCTTCAGATGGTGGGTTCAAAGGAAATAACATCATCCTAAAAAGTTATTTTAATTTTTCTGGAAAAACTCTCCTGTCTTTTACATACCTCATTGCACTTCCTGCCTGCCTTGTGGGCTGTCTGTGCTGGACATACAACAATATACTACAAATTCCTTGGATCTTGCAGAAATGTTTGTTTGCTTGCTTCTTTATGCATCTGAACTCATTTATCAAAGCCGAACGCCAACCCAGAGATTAACAGTTGTTAAGAACTTCCTGGGCCTAACTGGTAAAATGATTAAGGAAAAGAAAAGACGTTTTATGATGCAGAAAATGCAAATCTTAATTTTAGCAGACCTAAGATCTAAAGCTGAATGAAATAACATTTCAAATGGCCAAATTGAATGAACTGAAAAATGCACTATCTGGAAAACATTCCATCTGACTCCCTATTGACATCCTAACTAAATCATTTTAGTAAACAAATAAGAAACAGAATTGAAAAGAGACAGATTGAAAGGGAATGAAAATGTTTGTATGAAAGCTGAATCCCTTTGTTTTATGAGTTATTGCTGATATCAGAGAAAAGTGATAATTACTAAGTAAATATTTCATATTCATCAGATGACTGTAAGGTCTTTAATGCTGGCAAAACAATCACTGATCTTCCCCAATCAACTTCCGTACTGCCAGAGAAGGATAATATTTTTCATCTGTGGGCTATTATACAGTTATTTCATTGCCACTTTAATTTCTCTTTTCTGACAAATTGATAAACTATTCTACAAGTGTCATGATTTTAGAATCCTTTATAGCCAAAGAAACAAAAGATAAGAACCACTTTGACATCCCAATGAAATGCACTGTGATTGCAATGAATTCTTAAAAGATCTCACTGACTGTCCTTATTTCCCAGTGCCAGCACGACGACCGTAAGCCAAGGACAGCAGTGCCCCCTTATAACACACTCATCCACTGCACTTAGTGTGGTTGATCATTAGGTCTGTATTCAAAAAAGTCATCTTTATTTATTTCCAACTAGCTAAAGCAACTTTCTGTAACATTTCAAGGTTCATTTCATTATTTGAAAACTTAGGTACTATTGACTACAGGGTGGCAAGTAACCCATTTACATTTTTAATTGCCTTTCTCGATAAACTAGCAACATCTTCCAATGTTGCGCCTGAGATTCTTTATCATTTATTATCCTTTATAAAAGCTTTTCTCAGAAGTGAAAAGCGACCTTTCTCTCAGTCCCTAAAATGTTCATTTCTGCCATAACAATTTGTATTCCTTATGTATATGTAAACAATTATGTCTGATGAAGAGAGTGGATAATTGTAGCTTTCTGGCACAATGGCTCATGTTATATATCTCTGTTTTTCACCTGGGAGACTCTATACCATTTAAGAATTTTCCTTTCATGAATTTAATCTATGTGCTTGAGTCACTTCATATTCATTTCTTTCTAGCTCACCTGAAAACATTTTAGAGCAAAAGAAAGCTGTCGTTTCTGGGGTTTGTCATGAGTGTAAGATTGCAAAGGCAGTACTGAAATAGAAAAGTTCCTCACTGAATTCAACAGTCACTCCTACAGTAACATGGCCCAGTGGAAGTCCCTGAAAGCTTGTGTCAAGTAGCACATTGTTTTTCCTCTAGGATGGTGCTAGTCAGATCCTGCAGGAACAGAGGAACAAAGAATAGTTCCCTAATGGAAGCTGGATCAGCTGCTCCCTTCCTCACCAAGCCAGATGCAATATATTCTGTCTTCGACTGTTTTAGTATTCTAACAGATCAAACCTATCAACCTTTGCTTTTAATTGAGCTCATTACTAGAATTACTCTCTTTAATTGTATATAAAATGCTTGACCACTGAGAAAGATAAAAAGAACAAGTTTGCTGCCTCTCACTACCTTCCTCAATGAAACAGATGAAGATTTTTCCCATTTCTGTGCTTTAAAAATTACTTCATAAATCTCTGGGGGCTGAGGAATAGTAAAAGCTCTAGCTCTTTTTTTAGGAAAAAAACCCTCAACACATATGTGGGTAAATAATTTAACACATCTCACTTCTCACTAAGGAATGTTAGCACAGTATTCGGACTAATGCTGGGGTGAAAATCAATGGCAACACATTAAAATGGTAAATACAGTTTGCCTCATATTCATCTTTGTACTTTCCAAATGTTTAAATAAAAGTACTTTTAGGGGAGAATCTGAATGAAAGTAATACAGGGAAATGGTAATCAAGACACCTATGTCAACATTCTGTTTCTACTTCATGTCAATGGTCAACACACTTATGACAAACAGTTTTTTCAATTTATCCCATGTATGGCAAAAAGAGCTTTTATATAAGATATTAAATGATGATGTAGTGCATTTTTTTGGCAATGGCTTCTGCAGATTAAAACATTGACCTCAGAATGCAATGCTAGAGGATCATTATTAAAATATCAATTATTTACAAAAAAAATACCATAATTTAGACCTCGATTTAGTGAACACCCTTCCATTTCAGGTGTGTGTGATGTGCATTATGCTGCAGGAGCAGGAGCAGTGAGTCTGACATCCCTGCACTAAGGAGAAATGTTTGCTGCTCTGTTGTTCAATAATATTCTCTGCCTATGGAGCAAAAGCTTGGACCTTCACACTCCATAAAAGAAAAAGAGGCATTACCTTCTCTGGAACCCCAAGCCCCAGGCTAAGCTCCCACCACACAGCACAATACCAGGGTCTCTGCTGCTGCTTAGGGATCAGGAAACTGCCCTACACATATTCTCTATCTGATCTGACACAAATCAGAGTGTCGTGGCCTTGCTATGCCTCAACTCTTGACAGTGATGTGGCACGACTACACACCCCTTGGGGAGCAGGAGCTGGGCACTAGCAGAGGCACATCAGACTGCACACCAGAACGACCCAGGGTGTTCTCAACAGAAAATCATCATGGGCAACATTACTGATCAGTTTGTGATCACAGGGAAGCACACAAAGGGCTTTTCTCTCCTGTCACTTGCTGTAGTATAAACCAGGATGAATCCTGTGGAATGCAGTCAATTTAGACTGATATTAACCTGGAACAAATGTCTATATCTAGTCTCCTTATGTATACTGAGAGACAGGGCTTTGTTGTTGCAATTACATCTTTTTAAAGATGTGAGTTGCATAAATCTCATAATCATTTCCTCCCTCTATAATGGCTGTAATCTGCAGTTCAAGAAGTTTCCTAATTAATATTAATTCCCACCCTGTGCACAGTGTGTTTTGGCAAGCAATTAGGTCTGAAGGGATGGCAAAACACACTGATCTTCAAATTTTGAACAATTTAATTACAGGCTTGTTTTCTGTGCGGAGCTGCATAAGCTGTGAGTTTAGAGGAGAGCATCAGTGCAGCCCTATTACTGGGGCTGTTTCTGGAGCTAACAGCAGAGAGTGCTCTGCAGGGGACAGGGCAGGCTGCTCAGGCCTTTTGCCCAAAATCGTCTCATTTAAATGAAAGCCAGACTACCAGATATGTGAGTGACTGTTTTACCTGGAGCCTGCTCTGTCAGACTGCTGAGTTTGCTGCAAATGCCTTCCTGAGAGAAGCTGACTAACAATGAAAAGCAGAAAGCAGTCACTCAAAAGGAGGAATACTTTAAATTTTAAAGAAGTTCATCAACAAAGACTGTCTTTGTCACAGATTTACCAAGTAATTTTGCATGATTCTGCACATGAGAAATTATCCTCTTCACTGTTTTAGAAATTCAGCCCTTTCTTAGATTTTTTAAATTTATTTCTTGGTATTTTTCAGTTATTAATAAAGATTGGCTAATGTTGAGGCCACCTCTAAAGACAAGTTACTGTTCTAGATAAGGAGGGAACTTCACCTGTCCCAGCTTGTCATTCACCAGATGTTTCTTTGATGTTAGGTAATGGGACCGTCACTGGTAGGGGCAGCTCTGAGTCCTTTACCCACCCTCTTAGCACATGTTCTAAGGAATCCTGAAAATTAACATTGGCAAAAGAGCTACTATATGTCTCAATCCATTTGTCAGAGACAGAAGAGAATCCAAATTGCCTCTGCCCAGTCAAAAGTGCCAAAACAAAGTGATCAAAGTACCAGAAGGAACAAGATTGCTAATTTGTCAATGACTGTTCATGGAGCATGATAACACAGGCAAACAAATAAACATGTAAACAAATGCTATAAAAATGATTAAATGTGTTTTCACAGGTGCTTCAGAAAGGCCATCCTTCTAACCTAACTCTAATTGTAGTGGATATAAGCCAAGATTTGCACCTGCAGGAATTGTTTAATATAAATAGCATGAACCAGAACATCTGACTGGGATGCTTATGAATAAAGATGGAGAGAGGAAAAAAAAATCTGTGATGCACAGGTATTTCCTCGCAGGATACTCCCTGCACTGTCAAGCCAGCTTGCCTACCTTGCTATGCAAAGTATTTACTCACTTAAATAATTTAACTGTTGAAGAATAATTGATCTTGAATAAGATCACATTCTGAGGTGATAATGAGCCCTTATGTGTGATGTGTGTAAGAATGTGTATCTTTCTCATCCACACTGACACTATAAGTCCTTACGCTTGACCCTGGTACACTGCAACGTCATTACTTATGGCTGTGTCATCCCCTGAGAGCTTAGGAGTGTGCACACAAGGCAAGATCTGTAAGGGCAATGTTAAAAGACAGACAGGTCTTACATGTCCCTCCACAATAGACACTAAAATGTGTTTGAACAGGAATGAGAAAGTGTTTAAGAGGAGGAATAGCTGACAGATGTTTACGCTTGTGCACATTAAGTAAACATTCACATCCAAGTAGGGGCCTTTTCTGCACTGAGCTCTGAATCAGACATGCAGGATTCTTAAGTACTGATGTTAATTCAATGATTTGAGTCAAATTTTGACTCTGCATAATACTAATAAAACTTCTTTGGTGTGATTTTTTTCCTTTGTATGACCTATAGTTAATTTTTATGGCTTCTGCGTTTTCAAGACTGAAAGATTGTTAGAGTTAGCTGAATCTTATCCACCTACGACAAGCAAGTACAATACAACTAAGGGAATGTTAAATATTGTGCTAAACTAGCTTCTGTTTCCAATAGCTGCAGTAACTAAGACTATCAAGGACTAGTTAAAGATACCATAGGCTTCTGATTGATTATGGGCTTCCTACTAGATTGAGTATTTCAGTGCGTTACACATTTTTGATCTCATGAATTTTCTGTGAACTTGAAATCAACATTTCCTTTGCATGACAGATAATAGCAGGGTACAGTATTTGCTGCTATTCCTGCTGTGCATCTTTTGTGAGTTAAACTATTTTATTTGGAAAAATCTATGTTCACCACATTCAGTAGATAATTCGTTCCTAAAGGTACACTGCAATTTTTGATGTTTTACCTAATATTCTTGAGGATTGCCATTAGCCTAGATACAAATGTAGAGTATAAACTACGGCACACTGCAGATGTTGAAAAAATGGATAAGATCAAGAAAACCACAGCACTTGAGTCGATATTCCTCAGATGTTTTGTGAAGAGAGGGGAAAGTTGCAGTGCCTTCCTCCTTTCCTCTCTCCTTTCCTGTTTTTTTTCACTCCATTTCTTCCTTGTTTCATCTTTTTTTCTGGCAAACATGAGTTAGAATGAGTTACATAAACTAAGAATAAATTTTATGACATCTTTCCTGCTTTGTAAGATAGTTCTAATGAGCCATTTTTACTTAAACATCTCGATGGTATTGAGTTATTTACTGATATTTAATGATTTGCCATTTATACACATAAGGCCTAATTCACCAAAACACAGAAGGACATTCATAATTCGAATTACATGCTTGAGTCCAAATCCAAAATAGACAGTAAACTGTCAAATGCATCTGTCTAACCTGCAAGTGATTCTCAAGTGGACTGAATAAATTCTACTGAGAGATACTACTATAGAATGGAGTTAATGCCTGCTAGAAGTCACTGTTCCAAACTTACTCCAAATTTTGGACTCCTTTCTGGACTACACAACTTTTAATACAAGCTGGAAATAGACTCGAGTCATGAACGAAATATTACAGCACAGAGCGAGTATCAGAATGCTTGGCAATATTTTAAGTGTATGTGTGAAAATGACTACCATTTACTGTTAAGCTAAAACAAATGAATATGACAAGGAAAAGAGTAATGTTCTTTGCAGGGACTTTACTGATCCTTATTAGTAAGGTCCAATGTGACATCAACAATGTGTTCACTTCACAGATGCAGATACAGTGTATATACAGTCACGGCTCACTTCATAATAGTGAAAAAGCTTTTTGATTGAATCATTTTTTTTGGTGGAGGGACAGTATTCCCTCAAAAGTAAATACATGAAGAAATACTGGATCTAGCATTACTAGAAATCAGGTTGCTATTTCCTGACAACATGATGAAATTCACATACACTGGGGGCATAGTATATCAACATAACCACCATGAAAATGAAAAGAAAAACATTAAAAGTATGACAAGAAAGATTAATAGCTTTAAAATGAAGGATAAATACGTAAGGAATGATTTTCAATTGTAACATTCAAATAAGCTTTCAGATATGGCAGAAACTGTGTTTGACATCATGCAAAAAGAACGGCAAACTATTTCTAAATTTTATATTAATACAGCAGAGATTGTTCTTTATTAAAATGAGGAAAGAAGAGTGGATTAGCAATGCCACATGGGATGCTATTACAGAAAAAAAAGTCAGGATAAGTTAAATCTACTGAATACATTAAGGCCAGAGAAGTAAACAAAGAAAAAAGGAATATATGGATAAAGATAACGCAGTAAAAAATCAGCCAGAAAAGGATAAAACAGGCTCAGTTGATAGACAGACACAGAAAGCAGAAACAGCAGCATTGAACAAAAACATTTTATCAAACTGTTTAAAGACTTACTGGAGATTTGAAGCCACAACAAGGAAAGTGCAGTGAGGAGTGATGACTGGAAAAATCAAACCTCACCTTATTGTAGATGAACTAAAGAACAGAAGGTAGCACACCTCCCAGACACTGAAAAAAAATCACCTTTTTGCCAGTGAAAGATGGCATAACTTGATACCTGTCTTGAAGAAATCAAATCTTCATGAGCTTAAAATATCTTCTTGAAGTTGGAAGAATGATAAACTAACACAATTCCAATCACTATAGCACAGATACGAGGAAATGAAAAGGACAACGTGATATTTGGACATGTCCCTAAGGTTTGATGTGAAACAGAAATAACAATCTGGTCTTGTTCCCGTGGAAAGTCTTCACTGTAGTTAACTATAATGCTTTGAAGTTGCCACTCATAGCAGACACAGGAAACACAGCAAAATTTGCTCTAATTGATCTTGTGCAGACAACATTTTCCTCCTGCAAAGCATCACAGAACAACGTACAATATGGTAGATGCCTCTTGTTCTGAACTGCAAGGGGTTTGATTTAATAATGGATTGTTATGGCAAGTAGTACCATCCTTTCAAATCTCTTGGATGGCAATTCAAAATATTAAGGAGAAGCATGCCATGAAGTAGATGCAGCTGGGAGGTGATGAACCTTGGTGACAAAGACTGCAACTTCTTCTCCCCCACTTTCACTAAAATCCATTGGAACAGACTCTGTTACTTGATCCTTATTGTGGAAATGGGTATTTCAATATAAATGAAGAGAGCGGAGATGCAAGAGTCTGTAGCCAAAATCTGTCTCCTAACCAAATTGGTTGAAAATATGTCATGAAAAGGCTGTCTTACACTTATGCCAAACACGCCCTCCAATTAATAAATTAGAGTTAGGCAATGTCACAGATGATAAATTATCTACAGAGCATTTTCTCTATTTAGAAGCGGAAGCTTCTGCAAAGTTGCATAATCTCATTCAAAATGCAAATAAATGCATGCTTGATATAAGTTCAGAACAATAAACTAAGTACTTCCTATACATATTACTGTGCAGAAGTCTTGCATGATTAAAAAACCACTGAAATCAAGCGGAAGTGTCCTAAAATATAGGGCAGAGTCCTAGAAAAATAATGCACTCATCCTGTGCAAATGGCACAGCTATGAGTACAGGTGTCTGTGAAAGCTATTTAAAGTACTGACTAAATAAATAAAAAATGAAGAAGCCTTCAAATGAGTACAGATAATGGAAACAGTACAAATAGGAAAAGGAAGAAAGGGGACACAGACGCATTTTTCATGACTCTGCAGTAATGTGGAGAATCAAACAAATACTTCTGCGGTAGACTCAGGCTGAATCAATGGCACTCCACAACACAGTTGTGGCTGATGTGATCCTGTCACAAAAGAATAAAAAGACAGATGGAAACAAGCTAGACAGGATATGGCTGACTAACATTATTTGACTTCTGTTTTATCATCATACCAACAACGACACTGTTTAGTAAGAGCACAGTTACAAAGAGTTACAAATATATGAGAAGAAAAATGGCAGTAGGGAGCTGAATCAACAAATTTCCACATTCAATTTTAGCTCAGGCATAATATTACCTTCAACACGTCAATTAAGTTTTAATTCCACATCAAGGAAAAAAGCAACAAATAAACTGATTTTGAATTGGTTTTGACTTTTATTAAATCCTTTAGCTGCCAATTAAATATTCTTTCGTACAGAAGAATGAGTTTCAAAAAGACTCAGTTCAATCAAAATTTTCTCCTTCTCTGGACATTGTACTAATAAAAATAAAAACAGAGAGATGTTCAAGTCCAAAAGTTGTTTTAAAAAAAAGAAGCGGCTTCTGAAAAGTGTTAAGGTTCCCATATTTCTGATTAAATATTTCAAATATTCACAAATAAGTAAAAATTTCTATAGTATTATTTCCGCAAACATTTCTTCCCATTTTATGGAAAGCTTTAAATGAATCTTTAGGATTTAAAATGACAGTGAATGAAGGAAGAATGCAATTCGTCCAAATCACATTTTCAAACACAATGTCATCTGATACATCGATTTGAAAAGAGGTGAATTTTCATATGCAACAGGAAAACTTAACAGATGCTGTCAGGAGCATCACAAGGGAAGCAGGTTGAAACTTTGATCTTTCAAAAAATTATCTCCATTTGTGGATACTAAAAGTTTACCTTGACTTCTTTTAGGAATTTACAGGTTACTATTTATGCTGTAATGGTACAGAATTTCACAGTCTTTCCCTTGATAACAATATTCATGTCTTGAAGGACCTGAATTCCCCTCCAAAGTAACTGTCGGTTTCCATATATTTAGTTCTTTTCTTTTGAAATCCAGGACAGGCTACTTATTCTTCACCTCTTAACCCATTTTGCTATCACATGGTTTGTACTGCAGCTTGTCTCTTCAACCTACAGAGATTTCAGTTAGCCTGTTCTATGTGATCGTGGCATCCTGAGCAGATTTATAAGGCAAATTGTGTCTCAGAAAGTATATAGATGTACAGAATGTTTTGGCAGCAGACAGTTTCTTGCACAGTTGATGACTGCATAATTTTTTCTAATGATATAAAGCTTAGTTTGAGAGATTAGAGAGCACTTGCAGATGTTTAGTAAATCAGTCTGTCCTATAAATCTTTTTGTTTATCTAAGACACATTTTCAAAGTCCCAAAGGGGAAGTAAGGAATCCAGTTCCCACTGAAAAATCAAATATCATCCCCTTTATTAAGAAAGCAGACATATTTCATCTATAAATGATAACTTTCTGGGGAGGGAAGGATTACTTAAAAAAATGTACTGAAGAGCATTAATAGCATGGACACAATCATGATGACTTAAAGATATAAAAGACAAAGAGGCAGGTTTGTAGGAGGAGGCAGTATTTTCCACTAGCTCATCTGATACATTTGAGAAGAAAAATCAGACAAGCTTTCACACAAGTTTTTCTTCAGATCTTGAACAGAAAAGGCAAAACACATTTGGAAGTGCAAACCAGCTAGAACAATTTTTTTCTCCCAAATCTGTGTGTGTGCAGGCACAGCGTGCCCTTGTAACAGCACTATTCAAAGCGAATGCTCCCATAAAACCCAACAGAAGGCTAAAAAGTTTGGGTGTCAGCAGGGATCTTTCCACCAATTTCAATGGCTGGGTTGATGTCACCTTTGGTAATTGTCCCTGACTTTGGCCTTGAGTTCTTGAGGCCATCACCGGCTCTATTGACAGCCTTTGGATTTCCCAAGACTTAAAGCCAGGTGCAGGTGGTGGGTCTCTTTGTCCAAGACAATTTTTCTGGTACCTCACACTGAACTAAAAGCCAGTCCAACTTGAGAATTCAAGTAAAAAAACACAAGGCTTAAACACAACATGCAGTAAGTAATAGTCCTACTCCTGCAGGACCTTCTTAGGTTGCTGTGATGGGAGATTTGTAGTGAGATGCTGGATGAGGGAGCCAGAGTAGCAGTGACAGTGTACAGTGGAGGGATGGGCATAGCATAGTATCTACTGAGTTACTTCAGGAAGACTGGACTTGGATCAGCTTAAGCCAGGTCCAGTTTATTGCATAGAAGTGCCTCATTCAGCCTCTGAGCCCCCCCTTTTTTTTTCATGGGAGCCTATTAACACCTACCAAGTATGAGCTCAAATGAAGGCCACTGGTTAGGAGTTGATAACTATTGGGAAGTCAGTTTTGAGGTGAATATAACGAAAATGCAGGGGTTTGAAAGGAAAAAAGCAGTAAAGTGCCTATCAATCTTGTCAAGTTTCTACAAACATTCCTTGTATTTAATACCAAACTGCTGATTTCCAGAAACATGACTACGTTTGATTTATCTGTAGTTGTTCACCCTTATCCTACCTTTGTCTCTCAGAAGACTAAGCAGGTTTTCATGAGGGTGGATTTCTTCTATCTACGCTTATGCTCCAGTCACACCTATGTACATCAGCTGGGGTGACACAGTGCTATTTGGACAAACTGGATCTCAGTTACATACATGAAAACCCAAATGTGACTTCTCTGGCTTCAGTGGAGTTATATGAATTGTTCCAGCATCACAGTAGAATGTTAATGCTAAAGAAACCACAATACAATATGAATATTTTGCTCCCAATTTCTTTTTAGTTTTTTCTGTATCTCAGTCGGCATCTTCTCATTAGAAATGCTAAATAATTGCTCAGACATTTGGTTGTCTTATTGCTTTTGTTACAAAACTTCTGCATTGACTTATTTGGAGCAAAGATAAGTCTTGAAAAGCTTCAACTCTTTTAATCTGAAGCCTCAAATCATTAGCTGAAAGTTTATTGCAAGTTCCAGTTCATACAACTTCCAAGACATACTTGGTCAGTCTGACTTCTTAAATTACCCTAGTAAGGGAATTGAAAAAAAACTCCTTTTTTGACAGTTAGTTCTTGAATCCCAAGTGTTCATGCAAGTTTGCAGTTTGTATTTTCTTTATTTTAAACCCAGATGGAAACAGTTAAATCATACATTCTAGTTTTCTGCCTAATGTCAGTCACATCAAAGGTTAGACTTTAAATTCTTGCACCTTCTCCTCCTAGTTCATAGGTACCATTATAAAACTTTCAAATATGAAGAACTGACCACAAATATTAGGAAGCTGCTTCAGTGGTTATTCAGGATTCATGTTAAAAATGTGCCTTTTTTACTGTTGAACTTTACTAACCTCAGCCTCCATTCATTTAATCTTCCTGTGGCTTTGCAAGCTTTTTTTAGAATCCTCCTTATCAGATTGCTTATCTTTTTAGGAGGACTTGAAGGGGTGTCAGATTTCTATTACATTTTGTTCTATATGTTACACTTTTGTTGTTTAGGTGATTATTGCTTCTGCATTTCAGTCTTATTAGACTCAGTTACCTGACAAAATTCAGTTTTAACGCTATGTCCTTTCTCTTTTAGAAGCAGTCACAACATGTTTGCTAAATAGTTTTCAAATGAAAGAAACCTTCGGAGTAAATTGCTTACCAAATGCATTAATTAGCACATAATCTCCAGAGGAATTTTCCTTCCTATCAAAGCTAAGCATATGCAGTGCCAGCCTTTCATAGTACAGTCCATGTACCTACACAAATGAACAGAGTACAGAGAAGCCAGCGCCGGTTACACGAAAAAGGTAACTAAAGTCAGAGTATCTCTTATTAGTCCCCAAAGCCCCAGGCTGTTCTACTTCAACTTGCAGACCATTACAATATCAAGTATTTTATTATTTTAAATGTCACACAGATAAAGAGAAGTTCTCTTAGGTATAAGTGCCTTCACTCCTCATGGTTTTACATTGTAAAGAATACGAGCCTGGTAATAATAAGTAGAATGTCTGTACCAGACTGTGACCTTCCCAAGACCTAGGGACACTGCATTTCTGGGTCCAGATGGGGTCCAGGAGGCAGGCACAAACCAGCTGCTCAGACTGGGAATGACCATAAGCAAAATATCAGGTTCCTCTCTTTAGAAGTCAGCAGGATGACGATAAAGGAGCTTAGGCAGCTCCAAAACTAGGTAGTAGCCTTGGAATCCAGCAAGGCTGTGTTTTTCAGCACTGCTGTGCCATGTGACTCTTGCTGTAGAAACCTACCTGTTTTACTGGATCTTTTAGTCTCAGAATGGGAAAAAACACCCATCCCATGCAGGCCAGTAGTGTTTCCAGGCAGCATAAAGGGAATACATTACTCTGGACTAAAAGCAAATTAGCTGGCTGTGGATGAATTCATATTCTGGCTCACCTGAAATGAACACAGCTAATCCCGTGGTCAGGGTTATGTGACTATTGGTCAGCAGCATAAGCACAGGCTCTTTGCAGCATGGCATAAGAAAAGCAAGTGCAGCAGCAAAGAGACCAGTGGGACAATGCTTGCTTTGAAGAACTTGCAATCCAAAATCCAGGCACCAGGACGGGCTCCAAGAAGAGTCATGCCACGTACATGACTGTTCTTTTTACCTTACTGTTACACTAATCACGCAGTGTCACATAAGCAATGTCTGGAAGAGGACCTGAGGGCTGAGGGATGTAAGGAGAGTGAGTGGAGGAAGACAGAAGATGAAGAACATAACAATCAGAAGTCTGGAGCACCTCCCCTATGAGGACAGGCTGAGAGAGTTGGGCTTGTTGAGCCTGGAGAAGAGAAGGCTCCAGGGAGACCTTAGAGAAGCCTTCCACTACTTAAAGGGGTCTACAGGAAAGCTGGGGAGGGGCTCTTTACCAGGGACAGGACAAGGACAAAGGTTTTAAGCTGAAAGAAGGCAGATTTACATTAGATATTAGGAAGAAATTTTTTACTGTGAGGGCAGCAAGGCACTGGAACAGGTTGTCCAGAGAAGCTGTGGATGCCCCATCCCTGGAGGTGTTCAAGACCAGGTTGGATGAGGCTCTGAGCAACCGGATCTAGCAGAAGGTATCCCTGTCCATGGCAGGAGGGTTGGAAATGGGTGTTCTTTAAGGTCCCTTTAAATCCAAACCATTCTATGATATTCTCTGGCACAGGGCAGTGTCTTTTTTGAGGACCAAGTACCACCACAGACCAGGACGACACTGAACTACCTTCTTCTACCCTCCATTGGTCAGGTTCAGCATTAAAGTGGCCCTGACTTCATTTTTGTTGTCAGCTCTCAAATTTTCTTTCCAAAGGAAGGTGACGTGAGTCACAGGGCTGTTAGCAAAAGCAGTCTGAAGATGTATTTCGCAGACCCCTCACAGTGGGCGTGTAGGAGGGGTGGGATGAGGCAAGCCCACAGCCCCACTGCTGGGAAGGAGCGGAGTGAGCCAGCTGTACTGCTCCGCACAGGTTACCTGTGGGACTGACAGAATCAACCTCTCCGATCTTCCAAAGTCCAAACAGTGGAAATACTGCTCTAAGTTTCCTCGGTGCTTTCCTTCCTGTATTACCCAAGTTTCTGCGTTTTCATGACTAAAGCCAAGCACACCAGATGTCCTTCCAGATGAGGCCACAGAGCTGGTGAAGGGTCTGGAGGGGAAGTCGTATGAGGAGCGGCTGAAGTCACTTGGTCTGTTCAGCCTGGAGGAGACTCGGGGGGCATCTCAGAGCTGTTCACTGCCTTCTCACGAGGGAGGGAGGGGAAACAGGTGCTGAGCTCTTCTCTCTTGTGACCTACGACAGGACTCGAGGGAATGGCAGGAAGATGTGCCAGGGGAGGGTTAGGCTGGATCTCGGGAAGAGGTTCCTCACCCAACGGGTGGAGGGGCGCTGGAACAGCTCCCCAGGGGAAGCTCACGGCCTGACACCGTTCCAGAGGCACCCGGACAGTGCCCTCAGCCACACTGGGGGTGTCCTGTGCACGCACAGGAGTCTGGACCCGACGATCCTCGTGGGTCCCTTCCACCTCGGGCCGCGCTCTGACCCTGCCGGCTCTCCCCTGCGCCAGCCTCCAGCCCCGACCCGCGCTCACACCCCGCGGAGCCCCCGCCCCGCGCGGTCCCCCCCCCCCCCCGGCGCCCGCCCGCCTCGCCCGCGCGGGCAACGCCGCCCCCTGGCGCTCGCGGCCGGCACCGCAGGCAGCGGCCGTGCGGGCAGCGCGAGCTCCGCGCCGCTCCTCGCGGCACCGACGGCCGCCACCCCTCGGGGCGGCTCCGCGACAGCCGCTTCCCCTCGGAGCCGCGCCGGGCGGCCCTGGGCGGGTCGGGGGTGGGGGGGTGGGTGGGGGGGGGCCGGTGCGGCTGGCGGCGGGGAGAGGAGGGAGGCGCGGCGGGCGCGGCGGCGCTCGGGGCGTTGGCTCGGGGCAGCTCCGCCGAGGCGGGCGCGGCAGCCGCACCTGGCGGCACTGAGCATGCGCGCGGCGGCGGGGCACGCCGCCCATCGGCGGCGCGGGGCGAGCGGAGCGCCGAGCCGCCGGGCAGCCGCGACTTCGCCGCGAGCGGGGCGGCTCTCCCGGGCGCTTGATGCCGCCGCCGCCGCCTCGGGCCCCGCTCCCCGCGAGGATCCGGCTCCCGACGAGGACTCCCGTTGGCTGGGCGCCGTCTCCGCGGGCTGCCTCGAGCCGGGCGTGCGGCGGGGGATGAGCTCAGCCCCGCTGCCCCCTCGCCCGGCGGAGGCGCCGCCGCCTCCCGCGCGCCCCGTGCCCGGCGCTGCCCTGAGGGGCTGCGGAGCGATGAGGGCTGCGGGGCGGCCGGGGCTCCGCGGGGCTCTCTGAGGCGCCGGCTCCCCGCGCACCCCCCCGCCATGGATCTGCTGCTGGTGGTGAACGCGAGCCCGGGCTCCCTCAACGAGTCCCTGGCGCTGCCCCCGTCCTCGCCGCCCTCCTCGGCCCTCCTGCGGCCGCCGTCCCCCTACTCCCCGGCGGCCGTGGCCAGCCTGGCGGCCGTGGTGGGCTTCCTCATCGTCTTCACCATCGTGGGCAACGTGCTGGTGGTGATAGCGGTGCTCACCAGCCGGGCGCTGAGAGCCCCCCAGAACCTCTTCCTGGTGTCCCTGGCCAGCGCGGACATCCTGGTGGCTACTCTGGTCATGCCTTTCTCCTTAGCCAACGAGCTTATGAATTACTGGTACTTCGGCAAGGCTTGGTGTAACATTTACCTGGCGCTGGATGTGCTCTTCTGCACCTCCTCCATCGTGCACCTGTGTGCCATCAGCCTCGACAGGTATTGGTCGGTCACACAGGCAGTGGAGTACAACCTGAAACGGACCCCACGGCGGATCAAGGCCATCATCCTCACTGTCTGGCTCATTTCAGCTGTCATCTCCTTCCCACCATTGATCTCCATGTACCGGGACCCTGAAGGAGATGTCTTTCCCCAGTGCAAGCTCAATGACGAGACATGGTACATCCTTTCTTCTTGCATTGGCTCTTTCTTTGCCCCCTGCCTCATCATGGTGTTGGTCTATATCCGCATCTACCGTGTGGCCAAGCTAAGGACCAGGACCCTCTCTGAGAAGCGTACGATGCCAGAGGGGTCCTCCCAGACTGAGAATGGCTTGAGCCGCGCTCCTGGGGGCTGCACGTCCCTGAGGATGCCACTGGGAGAGAATGGACATTACTCAGTGCACCACTGGCGCAAAGCCTCTGAGCTGGAGGACATTGAGCTGGAGGAGAGCAGCACCTCAGAGAGCAGACGGAGGCGGAGCCGGGAGGAGCATCCCCGCAAAAGCAGCAAGAGCCAGTCTTTCTCCTACTCGTATTCCTCCAAGCACTCCTCTAGCAGCCGTCTGTCCCGCTCCAGCAGTCGCTCCATGCAGTTTTTCTCATATCGCCGTCGCCGGAAGCGTAGCAGCATCTGCCGTAAGAAAGTCGCCCAGGCCCGGGAGAAACGCTTCACTTTTGTGCTGGCCGTGGTCATGGGGGTCTTTGTAGTTTGCTGGTTCCCTTTCTTCTTCAGCTACAGCCTCTATGGTATTTGCCGGGAGGCATGCGAGGTCCCTGAGACTCTCTTCAAGTTCTTCTTCTGGATTGGGTATTGCAATAGCTCCCTCAACCCAGTCATCTATACCATCTTCAACCAGGACTTCCGCAGGTCCTTTAAACACATTCTGTTTAAGAAGAAGAAGAAGAACTTCCGGCATTGAGCTGAAGGGATGGATTTGCCTTCAGCAGGAGTAGAGTTAAAAGAGAAGGAGAAGGCTCTATGCTGAAAAATGAAGTCAACGTGGGGTTTGGGCTTAGAGAGAAGCAAGAGGGCTCACCTCCTTGGTGGAGCAGAGTGATGTTGTGGGGTACCGTGACAGTGTCAGGGAGGCTGAGGGCATTCACCATGGAGGGAATGGTGACATGGTGCTGGAGGAGTGGGCCTGGAACGTGGATGGGTAAACAGAGAGGGGAGTGATTGTCTTGGAACCCTGACAGAGGACAAGCGGAGTCCATAGGGGAAAACAGGCTAAAACACTGAGTTTGGGAGGCGGTGAGCTTTTATGGGCTCTGGAATTTTGTGGGAAAACAAGCAGAGACATCAAAAGGAAAGGAATAAGTGGCAGTGGTAGTGGAGATTTGAATATTCATAAATAGAGCAGCTGGGGCCTGTGGTGGGCTCTTCCCAGTAAGAAATTGGCTTTCACTGTTTATGTGGGGAAGGAAAATGCAAAGTACCAGGCACTGACAGTCTTTTAAGTTATGAAAGGATTTAAATGTTTGCCAAAAATACCCTAAAGAACAATCCAAACTCTTTTCTAAATAAACCTTTGTACTGTTAAAACCTTCTGAATGATGATTTTACACAGGGCTTAAGTCAAATGGAAAGCATGGGTTTTTCTTTTTCTTTGGAGGGGCCTTTGCATATAGAGCTGAATGGGAAACATTTTTCCCGTCTTCCCATAATCACTTTTGATTTGTCAGTGGGACAAACCTAGGAGTCTTGCATGTTTTCATGAAATATGAAAAAGAGCACAGGCACTCCGTAACCTTATTTCCCCGTATTGGATTACCAGGCAGTAAATTCCTGCTCCATCCCTCTCAGATCAGTAGCCTAAGCACCTTGCTGTCCTGGAGTGAAAAAAAAGAAATCATTTTAGTTATCTCGACCTACATTTTCTGAGTTAAAAGAACAAAATCAAATTTCCAAACACCTCAACTTGCATGTGCCCTAGGGAACTTTCCCCACCTCTTTTTAGGTCCCTCTTAAAAAGGCTTATCTCAGGGGCTGGGTGCATGCTGCTCTCATTCTGGTACAGACAGTTGGAGGCAGTCTGCTCTGCAGATTTTCAGAGGGAGAGGAATCATCACACCACTGAGGTCTCTAAATCCTTCATATTTACATTCTTAGAGCAACTAAATCTTTTATATTTATTTTTTTAATGAGGAGCATATATTGCAGATTGTCAGTGGTGTATGTGAACAAATCTCAAAAGAAAGTGCGGCTGTTGCAAACCTTTAATATTAACGTTGCTTTCTTTTCCTGTTTGCATTTCTAGTTTATGATTTCAGAGGATTTTGTTGGGGGGAGGAGAGGTAAGAGAGGAGAAGAGTTTGCATAGTTATTAAAGCAAACTGTATTTTCCATGGGTTGATAAAATATCATAAATCGTAATGAAGGGCATGAGAGAAAGGGACTGGTGTCTGTACATTCACCACAGAATGCATACCAAGTGTAAGCTCAGCTGATCATTTACATCCCTTCTCCAGCTGTGCTACTGCAAGGTGTGTATTCTGTTTGTGGGGTAAATACTGCTCCATTTTATGCTCCTTCCATAGGCAGCAGGATTTGGCATCTGCCTCAGATGAACCTTTGCAAGTAAACAACTTTGAAAAATAGAATGAAATCTAATCTCATACAGCAGGCTTCTTGAAACAGCTAAATCAAATCTATACCTGAGAATCGTTGGATATCCCTTTACTCCCTCTGTTCTGTCTGAAAGGTGTCTGTAGACTCTCTTCTCTTAAAATCTTAATGGCATAAAGAGAAAAGATAGAGCACTCGCTTTGTTTCATCAGTTTTTCATGATAAGCATTTAGTTCTCTTAACCCTGTAAAAGGAGGTTGTCGGTGGCTCAGCTTCTGGTGATAATTCAGAAGACAATTTAACTTCAGGGCCAACTCACGGGAGTTCTGTCAAAGTAAGGATTAGATGATTGCACCAAATGCATTAGAAGTTTGTTTGATTTCACTAAAGCAACAACTGAAAAATTTTCACAGTCTTAAGTCCTTAACTTATTGGATCCTTTCTTGAAGTAAGGCTTGAAGTTGTGAAAAGATTTGAGCTTTGTTTAAAGATCTGCACTTAAAGAAAGGATATTAAGACTTATTTTCAGGAGCATCCCTTTGTAAATAACAGTGATTTGGTATAAGTACATACCTGAAAGAGATAAATATGAGAAAAAATAGCCGAGAGGAAGAAATTACAAGCCATTTTCTCTTTAGCAAAATGGAGAATTCTTTTAAAAGTTACATCAAGAAGAGCTGAAACAAGATCATATTATTTGTAGTTAGTGATGTAGCTAAGAATTTCAGGTTTGTTTCATCTGTAGAAACTATATAAATGCCAGAGCAACCAAAGGAACATATGGTACATAGCTACTACCTCTGAGCTGCTGGGTGGCTTCACTAGAGATGCCCATTCCTACCAAGGCCATTGGTCTGCTTTTGTCAGTCAATCTCATTGAGAGTGGTTTCCCAGACTGCACACACATGGCAGTTTCATTGTTGCACTGCTTTTGAAATGAGATTTGTTGCCTATAAACAATCCTTTCCTTTTGTTTTTTCCTTGTAGAATTCAAGGAGGCTATGGAAATGAAATTTAATTGACAGTCAGATTTAGTGAAGGTGAAGTATATATGGAATGACTGATGTGCCTTAAAAGTAATTTCTTCTCTAAAAAGTTATTCTGGTCATTGTAAAGGAAATAATGCTTCTATTTTTGTTTTGCATTTCCAAATGTCTGAAAGGGATTGATGCAGATACTGAACATCTGTATGTGCAGCAGTATACTTAAACCCAGAGAATGTTCTGTGGTTTTAATTTATTTCTCATCAGTTACTCATCTGATTCAATGCCTCAAGAGGATCTTATTTCTTCTAAGCCAGATAAAATGTCATAGTCATCAATAAAGATACGCAGTATACACCCTTTTAAGTGCATTTCCCTCTAAATTAGTGAATACAGAGGATTTCTATAAAAATTGTTTTTAATGTAACTACTGAATATGCTTCAAGGAAGTAAAATGGGGCTGATTTATTTTTTTAATTACAGTGTTCTCTTATTACTTGTAATAGCTGAAGACTGGAATTTGTTTGTAACATATTGTGTGGTGTTAACTTTTCATAAAAAGTTGTCAGCTCTGCTATTCACACTGTGGTTGTGCTTCCACTGCAAGTTGGCTAATAGCATTTACAGGGAAAAAAAAGTCAATGCAGCTTTTGTTTAAGAAAAATGGGAGAAGGTATTTTATGTTTCAGATGTGTCCAGTTGTGCCTTTATCATATATGATGAGCTGGTTGGAACACTCACTCTTTACTGTTGTGCAAGGACAAAATGTTATTATGAAGCCGTATTGATTTTAACAACAAGCACTTGATTTTTCACTGTTCATTTGCTCATTTCATCATGAAGAAAATTTTCTCTCAGTCCACAATGTTAAATAAGTTAATGTTTTATTTTCAAAACCAGTTTTCTGAATAGTACCACCATTAGGTGGTTATTGAAATATCGAACAGTACAGCTTAGCTGGGATGGGAACTCAGTGCTGCTGTCCTTCAGCCCTCTCCTGTGGGAGTTTTGCATGAGTGAGAGCCACAGAATCAGCCTCCTCAAGGCCTGGGGCAGATGGAAGGGGCTTGATACATAGGAGATTTGACAGGATCACAGCTTTAAATCGTTGTCTAATGTCACGATCAGTCCTTTGTTGTTCTGTGTGAATAACACAGAACTCTTCTGAAGAAGAGTCATGTTGCTCCAAGAGTACTGCCAATTTTTGACAATGAGACCTGAGATGAAAGACTACATGTGAGCAGCTTATCCTGCATGAAGCTGTATTGCCCTTTGTGAATAAGCCCAGAAAACTTCAGCAGAGATTACTTGTGAATCAGGGAACTACTCAGTGTGGGCAAGAATTTTAGGAGCTTCCTTAGACGTTGCCTCTTTTTCAGTAAATGTGCCTGAGGAATGTAAGCAAAGATTTGTGTAAATGTACAAGAAATGAAAGAAAGGAATCCTCTCTACTAAACTTTGACCACTGGTCAAACCCATAGAACTTGTAGGTCAAGGGGTTTTTACCTGTATAACCAGTGCAGCAAACCCTGTTTTATATTTTCGATATAAACTGCGTGAAGAGCATTATCTGAGCACATCTGTCTTTTGGCAAAGGAAACTGTTTTCTTTCTTGCTCTATGGAAGTTTATATTGGTTAGAACAGCATCTGAGAGGTGTAAGGATTTTGTAGGAAATATCAGTAACAACATGAGAGAATGCTCTAACCTTAAAACTATGGCTACAGTCAAGAAGGAGAGAACATCTACGAGCTGTGCAACATGAAGGCCAGATGCTATCTGTGAGCTGGTTTTCGTGGTTACTCATTGTGACCTTGTTGGTGAGCAGAAGGTAACTAGATGCTTGAGAGAAAAAGCTCTGGTTGGGTGGTCCATGAGGAAATGACTGCCCACAGCACCAAAGGAATTAATGTTTACTTACCCTCTTTGCACAGTAGGCAAATATAGTGCAGGAATTTGCCTTTTTCATTGCACAATAGCAAATATTAATTTGCCTTCCAGATCTGTGGGTCAACCAGGCTATACAAAAGATGACACAGGAGAAGGTAGGAGTAAGGGATTGCTCACTTCAGTGTTCAGCCCTGAGCTTAAGTTTGTCCTTGACTTAAGCCAAGAATACGGTTTGGGACTTGAACAGAAAAGACCATGTAGCATCAATAATGCTACACTGAATATAATCTAGTTTTAGCAAAAAACTTATCAGTTCAGATCATACATCCTGCACATCTCCATTTCAGGACAGGAATGGGAAAGTCTGGCACTTAAGACGTGAGAAAAGAGTAATCAGCAGTTTGAAGCGTTGTGGGTGAAATTTCCCTAGATCTGATTCTGGTAACTGAGCTGGCTTTAATTTTGTGGCTCTCAATCACCTTGAACTCCTAAGAAAGACTTAAAAAGGTCTGTAATATGGAAACAGTAGAAATGCTACTCCTCAAGGAAGCAAAAAGAAGTAAATTGCCCAGAGAGCTGGCATTCAGACGGCAACACTGGGTGCCTGAACCTCCAGTGGCTGAGTAACTGTGCCACTGGTTTGGTGGGAAAGGCTGGGCTGTCTTCCACTCACATCCATGCTTGGTCTGAATTTAGGCAATCCCTACAGCTGGTACCTTGCCCTTGTTTGAAGTGGCAGCTCTTAGAGTTTGACAGAAGACATTTTAAGTAGCTTTATCTTTCCTCTGGCACATGTCCTTCACTACGCTATCCAAAGCACCTTTTAATTCAACTGCACAACAGCTGATAAGGTGGAGAAAAATTGCTGGTATCTTACAGCAAAAAAAAGAAAAACAAAAGCAAAGGCGTGGAAAACATTAGGAGTTGAAACCTGGTGTTTTAGTCCTAGCCTAACACCTTACTGAGATACCAGTGTTCCTTACCCCTCCTCCTTTTTTTTTCCCTTTTAGAAAACAGAAATCCATGCAAAATTACAGAGGCTTAATTTTAATAGACTACACTGATGATACTGTTTACAGTAGAAAAAAAAGAGCTGTCAATAAATAGCATTCTGCTGTAAAGAAATTTACTACTCTGAAAAAGCTAATGAAAAGTAAACCAGCACTTAATTTAATTTGTCTATATGTAACTATCTTAACAAAAATGCTTTATTAAAGGTCCTGAATGTAAAGTACACAAATCAGATATAGCTGCCTGCTTCATCAAAATCAATTAGTTGTATTTCAGCATTTTGGTAAACAGCAGTCATTCATTTTGCATGATACTCTTTCCTGATAGCTCTCTGCTGACAGAAAAACCTGGACACCCTGTTGATAACAGGAAAAAAAATGAGGATTCATATTTCCCTCTATTAACTCTGTTAGATCTCCTCAAATTAAAAGGCAGGCCACTAAGAGTGAGTCTTTTGGTGATATCTAGTAAGTGACATGAATCAGAGAAATAATAACGTGCCTGGTTTTGATGTGAACAGCACACTTAACGGAGAGGGTAACCCTAGGCTGCAGGAACATGCTTCTCTTGTTTTTGTTCTCTCTGCCTTTGACCCAACATCTCAAATTATTTCCTCTGTAGCAGAACACTTTTAGCACAGCATCCTTTTCAAGCTAGTCTGTTGGAATAAGAAATTAATACTGAAGGCTCCCACTTCCTCACTGAGTGCTTTCACCAATAGACTATTTATAAAGGTGATGCAGCTAAAATGCCTTTCCTTTAGGCACATAAATGTTTTATTTGACCTAGCTTTTTATTTCTCAGTAGGCTAACACTCTTGTTCCACAAGGACATTCTCTGTCTGGAATGCAAACACAGGTCAAATACTGGGAAGAATATGAGAAATCCTGAAAAACCCCAGCCACTCCAGCTAAATTTTAAAGGAAAAGGCTGTAATTGAACTAAGGAGAGGGCTTAATCTTGTCCATGGTGGGGATACCCTATCTGAGATCACCTAGTCAGATGTGCCTCTCATCAGATTTTGAGCAAACAGTGTGTGGAGCTGCTCAGCTGTACTGAGAGGAGCAATTTGAAGTGTCCAGCAAGGATTTGAGTTTGAAAAGATGTGCCTGTTGAATCACTCCGCATTATAGCAGACTCTCTCACTCTCTGTTCCCTTTTTGCACTCTTATCAGTCCCTGCTTGCAAACTGAGTACAATACACACACCACGTGCTTGCTGTGCCTTTACCATATATGCCTCAGCGTCTGGTCTACAAAGGGTAGACAGCACTTCCCCTCTTCCCAGATGTGCTGGAGGGGTTCCCCAGAAGACTACCTGCGAGGTGCCTCAGTGCAGTGCTGTGCTATGTGTTAAGTATCTCTAGCAGAGTAACAGCAGTGATGATAAAAGTTCTTGACTCACTCCAAGCCATGCTGGTTTATCACTGAAAACCGCTTGCATGCAGTTTTGAAGTGTCTGTAAATGTGCACTTACTAAGGCTGACGCTGATTTGTTTACATCAGCAGCAATTTCTGTTGGTGATTAAAGGGAGACTTTAGTCAATCCATCAGACCACTACTTTTGATTTGCCACATGGTACATCAGAGGAACATGATGCATTGCTTCAGCAACACAATTAGCAATAGAAGTGATTAAAGATTCCTGGATGGCAGGTTTTTTCTGTCAGAAAAATGCCAAATTGGTGAAATCTGATCTTTCCTTAAAGAATGTGTCTGTTTTGCCTCATATATAATGGAAACCAGGAGATCTTTAATCAGCTTCTGCTGGCCTGCTCGCTGGCTGGGCTGGCTGGCTCCTGGGCATGCAGCTGGGTAAGGTGCCAGAAAGCCGAGACTTCCAGGCTCCTGGATCCTGGGCAGCCAGGACCCTGGGGTTGTGGGCACTCAGCTCTGAGCTCCATTATCACTGTATCTAAATGCTTCATAACCTTTGTTATGCTTAGTCTGTAAATGTCTTTATGCATTATGGAGGGACTACCATGCCCTTTTTGCTGATGGGAAACCAAAAGATTAATGGCATTTAGGTAGGTAAGTCTTTTATGTGAATCCTTCCAGTTGCAAATCCGTTATTGATCCTCAGACCACTGCTAAGCTTCAATGTATAAAGGTCTGCCCACGCTTTAAAGTTCTGCTTCTGCCTCTGTGAACGTTGCCTGTCCACAGAGTTTGCACATGAATCCTCTCAGTATACATGAACTAAATGTTTCTCTCCTTTTCTTCTCTGTCTGGTAGGCAGGTCATGCAGTTTGCGTTTTGCAGAATAAGAAAAAATTAAGGCACCCCCCCTCTATTTTGTGAGGAGACACTGGCATTGCTAGTGTTTTTTAAGGACTGTGTGGTTTTAGTCACCAGTGTTGGATTCACACTCCCATTTCTAGATGCCTGTTTTCTCCATGGACTGAACAGATACCCTCAGAGCATAACACTGACCTATGATTTACACCCAATGGGGTGGCAATGTGCAGAAATCAGAAGTTCAGAAGTACCACTAAACAAATAACTGACCCAAGATCCAAAAAAAGCTGGTCACTGAAATAGGCAATTTCATTTATGGGTCAAGGCTCCAGCTCAGGCAGAAAATAAGAGATAAACCCAGGGACCTTTCACATCTCATATTTGTTTTAGTGCCTGCCAAGTGTCTCAGGATACAATGCGAATCCCTAGATTATTCTTTACCCACACTTTGAAGCTCACCTCCTTTGACATTACTGAACCTATGTGTTCAATAATCCAAAAATTGTCAGGAAATCCAATGAAAAATAAATGTTACAGAGTCAAAAATATCGTACATGGTTGCAATATTAGTTTGTTGGGAACAAATATTTTGGGCTATTCAGCAACTGTGTATATTTTTCAGGCAAAATGATGACCATGAGGGAGCTTGAGTGCCAGGTGAACATTTATGTACAGAGGAGGCTTCCTTCCTGCCTTCAGAAATGCCACTCAATGTCTGTCAAACTCAGTGGCAGACTTTTAATAATTAAGGGAAGGCATTGTCCCCTAATCTTGTACTAAAGGGAAAAAAAAGCAGGTAGAAGTAATTTTAAAAAGTAGTCATGCAGTAAATGTGGAAGAAAAAGCCTGTCTGTCCCTGGAGAAAGAGTTCAGCAGCAGTTCACTCTTACACAATTCTACCATCTTCAGATTGGGATAACTGCTGGTCACAAAGGTTCAGGCTGCCCTCAGGTTGAAAAATTTTCGAGAAGGGTTATAAGTTTTTAGTGTGTTACCTGAATTTTTTGTTGTGGCAACCGTTACCATTACTTAATGACAAAAAAATATTTTTTTCCCCTGCCTTTCTTTCAGAGGCGAAAAAAATGACCAGAAGGGATATGTTACAAGAATAGCTGTTCCTTTTCTATTTTGGTAATGCAAAAATAAACACTAGGAATAAACATATTGAAAAGACTCATTAGGACTTTTGGATGCAAATTAACCATTTCATTCTCTGATAATCAGAGCACAACTCAATTAGCTTAATGCACTTACTTATCCCTGAGGCTTTAGTCATGTAATAAAATATCTTGTTCCCCAGAAAGCTGTGCTGTCTGTCCTTACAGATTTTCAAGACCTGACTGGGTAATGCTCTAAGTAACCTGGTTTAGCCTCATAGTTGACTCTGCTTCGAGCAGGAGACTGGACTAGAGACATCCTGAGGTCTCTTCCAACCTGAACTAGGCTATAACTCTAAGACCTGTTTCCTCCTAATAATAATTGAAAGGAAAATATATTAATTGTATAGCATCAAAATAATAGTCTATAGAAAGATACTCAGGTATCACAATTGGCAGACAATCTTTGCTCTCCTCTTCCTTAGGCCATTTAGATATCAAGATCTCTAAAACTTTTCCACCTATCTGCTGTGTGCAAATTCTGCCTAACACACATTTTGCTGGGTCCAAGGCACAAAAATTTTCTTAATTTAGTAACTGGAGACCTGAAGTACATTTTCTCTTCCACAACCTCCCCCCACCCCAAGTCCCTAACACAGTAGAGGCACATACACATACAAATATTTCCTTAGGACTCCAGCCAAAATACTGCTTTTGATATTTTTCCTCAAAAACAAACTACGCTTATGTCCAGCAAGTCAAATGTGTCTTTGTGATCTACTGACTCTGAAGTGGTGAAGAATATAGATCATAAAGCACCAAGTCATGATTTATGCCACAGCTGTCATGAGTGGGATAAAAATAACAAGGAAATGAGCGTAATTCCATACACAGCTGAAGACTTTAGTTAAAGCATGAGAGATGTCAATCTCTGACCACAACACATATTGCTTCATTCCTCATTCATTTTTGCATGGAAGTTACCTGCCCCTCTGTAGAATCAGAGAATCACAGAATGGTTTGGGTTGGAAAGGACCTTAAAGATCAGTCAATTCCAAACTCTCTGCCATGGGCAGGGACACCTTCTACTAGATCAGATTGCTCAGAGCCTTGTCCAACCTGGTCTGCAACACCTCCAGGAATGGGGCATCCAGGATTTCTCCGGGCAACCTGTTCCAGTGCCTCATCACCCTCACAAGAAAAAAATATTCCTGATATCTAATCTACATCTCCCTTCTTTAAGTTTAAAGCCATTCCTCCTCATTCTATCACTACTTGTAAAAAGTCCCTCCGCAGCTTTCCTGTAGCCCCTTCAGGTACTGGAAGGCTGCTATGAGGTCTCCCTGGAGCCTTCTCTTCTCCAGGCTGAACAAGCCCAGCTCTCTCAGCCTGTCCTTGTACAGGAGGTGCTCCAGCCCTTGGATCATCTTTGTGGCCCTCCTCTGGACTCACTCTAACGGATCCGTGTCCCTCCTGTGGTGAGGACACCAGAACTGAATGCATTGCTCCAGGTGAGGTCTCATGAGAGTAGAGTAGAGGGGCAGAATCACCTCCCTTGACCTGCTGGTCACACTTCTTCTGATGCAGATCAGGTGTCAGCTGATGAATTCATGAATATGTTGTCACATCTGGAATTGCTTTCAAAATGTCTGTAATGGTTCTCTTCAGTTAAGATGCAGATCCTGCTGCAGGGCATGGCAATACAGTTATATATTCCATGTAAGTTATAAGGTTTCTTATTTGGTTGCCACTAAATATATCTCAGGGCTAGAAAATGTTATAATCAAGGTTATAATCCTTGATGTAACTTGGGTGAATGCAACATAAATTACCTATTTCCTCTCTGTGTCCACCCAAGAAAGAAAGAAGATTCCTGGGGCCAAATGTGCAGCAAGGTGTGAGCAGAGTCAGGCTGTATCTGCTCACTGCAGTCCTGTCTGTGGACACTGCAGAGGCAGCTGAAGCTCACCTGGGTGAAGGAGTGCTGAATCAACAACACAATGAAGCCGTGGGCTACATTAGTTCCTCACTAGATTTGTTCATGGGATCAACAGGATACAGGACCCATTGCTACGGCTGATAAATATGCTGTTCTATTTAGTTATCAAACCAAATCCTTTCTTTCTGCCCACCTCTGCTGTCTTTTATGAAGCTCCAAAGGTGCTTAGTACCATTCCCAAATACCTTCAGAAACCTCTTTCAGTCCCTCTTCTGTCATGGTGGGGACTCCAAAAACATTTTTAAATTCTGGCACTTTTATTTATTCTTTGGAACTGTTCAGATGGAGTAAATGTTCTAGTTCTAAGCTCAAAACTTAAAAAAAAAAATATTAAAATTCTATTTTATGAGAAACTAACAGCAAACAGAGACATTATTGTGGCCTAGAAAAACATTCATATCCAGTGCCATTGCTGACCTCTAGCTCAGTGTGCTATGGACTTTGAACCTGCAATTTTAACTTCTTACCTCTTTGATTCATGATAGGATACACACAACAGTACTTCATTCATAAATATTTTTGAAAGTTAATAAAAAAAAAGTGCTACAGAAGCCCTAGGTCATTATTGTTAGAAAAATATATAATAAAAACATGAGAGTGATCACTGAGGTACTGCTTGTTAAGGAATTCTTCTATCCTGTTGTTTTGCTTTTAATGACTTGAAGTTTGAGAGTTGCAGTATGCATCGTCAATGTCTGCTTTTATATCAATCTTCTGTAGCTTTCCCAGACTCTTGTACACTGAATAGCTGTAAAAACTTTGAGTTTTCTCTTTTATGTATCTACAGAAGGTATTACAGACTGATGATTTATCAGTGGGTGTTGGTTCTTCATCCGAGTAACAAGCAATAGGACGAGAGGAAACGGCCTCAAGTTGCTCCAGGAGAGGTTTAGATTTAGGAAAAATTGCTTCACTGAAGGGGTTGTCAAGCTTTGGAAGAGGCTGCCCAGGGAAGTGGTTGAGTCACCATCCTTGGAGTTATTTAAAAGACATGTAGATGCAGTGCTTAGGGACGTGGTTCAGTGGTGAGCTTGGCAGTGTTACCTTTATGGTTGGACTTGCTGAGCTTTTCCAGTCTAAATGGTTCTATGATTCTAGCTAAAGGATAGAATGTTTTTTAGAGGAAAACTTTTGCCTTATATTTTCCTGCTTAATTTAAGTTCATGTTATTTGCAAATATTCAGTGCATAACCTGTTACTGTCTGTGGTACAGGACTGGGAAGGAGGCTTTAATCTCCGTGGGAGCTGTGATTCTGGGAACAGCACTTGCATTGAGACTTCGATGCTTCTGATGCAGTTTCTGTTTTGGGGTTTCTTATGTGCAAGTCCAATGCTTAGAACCATGATTCCTGCTCAAGATACATCTAATGACACGTTGTCTGAATGTAGAAAGAACTCTGGAATGATAAATGTCGCCGTTTTGTCTACATGTATTCAGAAAACTGCACTCATGAGTCTTCTAAATCAGTGTGCTCTGTTTCTGTTCTTTGAAGTTATTTTTATAACTACTTCCCAAGCAATTGCACATCCTACAATGAGAACTACATATGTCCCAGAATTAAAATATCAGAAATAGCCATTTTTAAACCTTCAACTCTCAAAACAAATGACAAGTGTTTTCTATATATGCTAGCTGAATATTCCACTCAAACAATTAGGTAATTATATTGTGGAAAAATAAATTACAGTTCAGGATAACGATGTGATTTATTTGGTATTGTTAAAACTGTAAATCACCCCCTTAGATTTATGTAATGTATATATATATTTGTCATGCTTTTATAAGTTTGGTTTTGTCTTTAAGTTCCATTTTTATTCATTTTTAAGGAGCAATCACACACACAGAGTTGGGTAAATATATCCATGAATAGCCTGGAGGTTCCTTGGCAAGAATATAATTGTCTGTGCACTGACTCTGTAACTGAATTGCCTTCCTTAATAATGGGATATTGGTTTTATAGGCCCCTGACTGATCCTCTCTAGTGCCCATCAATTATCATTTTATGTTTTGTAATGAATATGCCTTTCTCTTTTTCTTCCTTCATGTTTCTTATGTTTCTTCCTTGTTCCAGTCCCCCCCTGCAAAAGTGAACTGAGTTCAAGAAAATAAAGCAGTAAAATGACTTTAAGCTGGCATTTACAGACTCCTGCTCATTTCAAAGAGACGACTCCTGCACTGCAATTAAATTAACTGATGTTAGAGCTCAGGAACACAACCAGGCTCACGCCATTCATTCACACATACCCCTCCCAGAAGAAAAAAAGATGCTTCTGCCTTATTGTAATCTTTTAGATTCAGAGATTTGTGAAACTGAAAAATAATTATCTCTTTGAGTAAGTCAGTCTGGGCTGAATTTGAGTAATACATAAGAAAAAAACACATAGGATACATGTTGTGCAGTGTGCACCAGGTACTAGTGGTGGTTACTAGTGGCTACTAGTCCATTGACCTCAGCTTCCAAATGGGGCCTGGGAGAAACCAACCCAGGAAAAAGGCTTAATTTCATCAGTGCTGAAATGTGTCAGTGCAAACTATTTGGGCTTTCCTCTAGCTTTTTAGAAAAGCTTTAGTTCTTTACTGGAAACCAGTACATGACATTTCAACACCTCAAAGAGTTGATAAAATTAGTGCTTATGTCAACTGGGCTATTAAAACCGTAACTATGACTTTTTCCTGGAGTGATGATTGCAATATATATTGTCCAGTAGAAACAAATAAATTCATCATATGTGAACACAAAATGCAATTCTTATATTACTGGTTCTACCAAAATGAAGTTGAGAAACACCAAAGAATTTACAGCTCCAGCCTTCTTGTGCTGCAATGTGGCCTCATGGTACTGATCAGCAAAACCTATGAAGAGACTGTAGAGCAGAAAATATCATTCTTTCGTGAAACAGAAGTACACTGTCACTGAGCATTCATTTTGCATGGGGCGACGACTCATAATTCCTCTAGAAACCATCCATCATTGTACTTGAATTTGTATTCTGGGACTCAGAGGGGAGAAAGGAAAGAAGCTCTTGCCATATAAAGGTAGAGTTTATTTTTACACACCTACTGTGTTCAGCTGCATTCATAACTGCTGCCTCCTCTGCATGAGAACTGTATGACAAAGCTGACAGAGGGGCTTGTTGGAAGGGAATGCATAGAGTTTTCTGATAGGTAGCAGCATTATTTTCCCAGACTGTCAGCATTTTTCACAGAGCTAGAATATTTCCTAATTTTTTTCAAATGGGAAACATCAATGTTGGGAAAAACTCTCCCAAACCATATGACTTATAGTCCTCATTTCATTATTTTTATTCCTCTACACCTGTCTTCCTTCTTGTACGTTTTTTCGTATTTTGCTACAGAACTATGGGGAAAAGCAAAAAAAAAAAAAACATACCTGCAAAAAATTAAGAATTTCAGATTATTTTCTCTTGAAAAATTCTTAAAATGCAAACAAAACAAGCAGTAGGAAGGAAGACTGGAATTAAAAAAAATCTGATGACTAGTAAGTCACTTGTTGGCAGAGATTTTTACATGATATACGAGGTTTTCTAAACTAGTGATTTCCATTTGAGCTTAGAGTTGATAACGTGAGTACCGGAAAAGCATATTTATGCTTTTGGTTTTATTCTCTACTAAGAGTAAATTTTGTAATGAATTTCTCAGAAGTTGGGCTTCACTAGTGTTAACTAGCCACGATACTCCCAGGGGAAGACTACCCAAATACATGGCTACTGCTTCACAAGTGTTGGCTCTGTAAGCACTGATCATTTCCAGAAACACCTGCACTGTGAGCATGGCAAAAACTCTTGGAATTCAGGTATAGTCAGTCTGGACTAAAGAGAGGGACTTTAGATACCAAGATTTGAAAATCTTGATTCCTTACATCTGATCCCAAGCAAAGAGCACTATATTCAGTCTCTTGGATTATACATTAAGTCTTGCTTGGATTTTAACCAATTCCTATTGTTACGGTTTATCAACTTTTGAAAAATTAGTTCAAGGAATATTTTGTTGTGAAAAAAAAATTGTTCAGTCCTTGCCATCAACAATTCTTGCTTTCATAATACGACATTTACTATCATTTGATCAGTGTAAACTCAGTTCAGGCTCATCTGTTGTACATTTCTTGATGAAAAGTTTGTGACATTTCTAAAGCCAACGGATCAGCAAACTGATTTTTTAATCATATGCATGGGTGAAAGTATTTTACTCATAAACAGATATGAAAAAGAAGTAGATCATTATTACTGAAGCAGAGACTGCTTTGTATTTTTATCTTCTTAAACATATCTGAGAAGATCATTGTTAAGAACAGAATGTCATTTTTCAAAAGAATTTGTGGCAGTAACAGCTAGTGAGGCATTTTTTATTAGCTTCAAGAGGGAATGCCTGTTACATAATACTAGAGCAATCGTTTTAGGGCACAAAATTCAGAGCTAAGGTGATGAGAAGAAAACCTTCAAGAGGGCACAGAATCAGAATTTGGTTTATAAACCTCTACAGAATTAGCAGTTATGGATTTACTGTGTTCTGTATAGTGAATAATGAAGAGTACTATTGCTCAGATCGAGTAAGTACATACATTTACTACATGATGTAAATACTTTCATCTTGCCCTGATAGTTATGGAGGCTGTTTCTCAGTATATGGAGATGAGATTTCAAGCTGCAATAATAATATATGATATTCTTGGGGGAAGTCCAAAAGAAAAAACAGAAAAATTTTATTCTTAATTTATGATAGTGAATGCATGTTCCATGCTAAGCTAATTGAATTTCATCTCCTTGTCCGCCAGTAGTCATGACACTTTTATTTCTGTTTGTTTCATCTTCTCCTCGGTAGGTTTAACTTATTGGCACAGATGGATTCTGATATCAAAGGCAATTTCCAGTTGGCTTTGAAACAGCTATTATTTAATTGTTCCCTTTAACTATCTTTTCTCTGTCACCAGAAGCTTCTGAAAACTCTTATATTTCAAAAAAGGCTGTGGGCCAAATTCCCTGCTGGGAGATTTCTATGGAGCTACACTAGTAACAAATTTCACCTAGTAAATTCCACTCTCACTGCAGTATCTTAAATTTCTCTATATCTTTTTATGATAGTCTGTAAAACATTTATGAAGAATAACCAACGTTGATACCCTGACCAAACCCCAGCGTGAACCTAACAAGCTGCAGCATCCATCACTTGTCTCCTAAGATACTAAGGGAAGCTACTGGAAAGGGACCTGGGGTCGTGAAGCAAAGCCTTTTGAGGGAGACAGGCTCCCAAGCCTGACTGGAGAAGGACATATTGCTTTGCACCTCCTTTTGTCATTGCTCTGCACAGTAAGAGAGCAGGCGCCGGGAGGGAGCCTGCAGCATCCTTCAGTTCACAGTATCACAGTATCACAAGGTTGGAAAAGACCTTTGAGATCATCTAGTTCAACCACAACGATAGTACAAAGAGACGGTTGCTCAGCAAGGTCAGCTGATTTGTGAAAAGGGATAAAATTTTAGAAAAAGGGTGAACTGGGACACTGAATGTGAGTGGTGCCTCAGGAATCTCCATACCGTGCTCCACAGCATGGGGTAAACATGTCCTTAATCATAATTCACAGGCTGAACCACTTTGGGGACATTGCTCCTTATGCTGGGACACATTGTACTTAAGCTGGTAGGAGCAGGTGTGGTGTCAACTGCATCATTCTAAAAACTATTGTTTGAGTAGCTGGTGGCAATGAAAGAAGATACAGTTTGCAATCCTGCCTGCTTTTCTAGTCAGAGAGCTTCTGGAGATAATTTTTTAATATTTGATAAAGAGCACATGGATATTCCAAAGATAAAAGTACCCCCTTCCCAAGTAGTGGATCAACACCTGCTTTAGCTTTCTTAGAGTCAAGTTAAGAGTAGATTCAGTCGTATCCTGTAGAATATGACTACAAAATTTCTTTTTGTACTGTAGTTATTAAAGAACTGTCAATTGACAGATGGGCAGTGTGTGCATTTGTGCTTCAGAACACTGTGGTGTGTAAATAGGTGAGCAGTACCCTGAAATATTGTTGCATTCAGCTGGAAAGCTGCAGGGATAATTGGTCTTGACTCTAAAGGAAATGGAAACTGGAACAGGAGAGAGAATTTGAGGATATCATATTAAGAAAAGAAAAAGAAGGTCGACTCTCTGAATATTTTTTCACACACTACAGCAACCTAAATCTGACAAGCCATCAGAAATGCCAGAGACAAAGATATTTGCATTTCTAAACAGGCCAAAAGCTTAGAAGCTAAATTCTTTTTCTGTAAGATCATGAGACTTTTCTAAACAAAGCCAGTGCCAAGAGCTGCCTTTAGGAAACAGGCCCGTTAAGAGTTCTATTCCGAATCTTTTTGCTTCAGAGCTTTTTTAAGTCATGTGCTGTTGGATGCATGTTTCCTGCATAGTTCATCCTACATAAGATGTGTTCCCATGTCACTAAACAAGACTCAGTTAAGGGTACACTTTGAGTATGTTTTAAATGATCCTAAAGTAATATTTATTTTTATGATGACATACATGTTGTCTTAGTAAATACTTACAATGTTGTAAGCAAAAGAAATTCTATGGACAAATAAATGTGTGGATTTCAGCTTTAAAACAAGAACTTTTTATACAACACATTGGTAACTCTCATGGATGTAGTTGGGTGGCACCATTCACCTACAAGCAGCTGCAATAAAGGGACGTGGGTATCACAGTGCTCAGGTTTGTGCCCCGTGCACCTCCGGCATAATTCATAAACTCTCAGATAATGAGAGTGGGAGATTATGGAAGAGTGTCTACAAAAAGAGCATGCTAAGTACATTGCTGTTGGAAAAAATCAGGGGCAAGGGGGATGGAGAGACATTTTCTCTAGTGACAGGCAGCTAACTGGGCTTCAGGAGAGTACCTCTCTTTCCTTGGCATTTACTGGAATACCATGGGGTAGATTGAGTGTGGAAATTGTACTCAAGTTCTCTGCAGAAGAAATTTGAACATTATTTCTCATGATTTTGCTCCAGCCATGACTATGCAGGGTAATCTGATGGGGAGAACTACTCCTATTCACAGGTGGAAACTCTTCTTTCATGCAGAAAATAATTTAAATATGTTTGTCTGGAGTAAAGTTTAACCTAGGAATGTAAGAGTTACAACATTAATGAAAAGAAAGAGAAGACCTGAGTTTGAGCCCTGAACTCTTTAATGCTCAGTCTGAAGCAGGAAAAAAAAAATCTCAATTTCAGTTGCCCAGCAAATATGTAATTATACTGAGCAGGGAAAAATTTTGACAGCCCCAAGTGAGAGGGTTGGCAAGCACATAGGCATGGAGATTTTGTCAAGGCTGTCAGGCCAGGCAGCAAGTCAGCTTGAGGACTGGAAGAGAAATCTTCTGTAGCCCTGAAGAGTGGATGGGAGAAGGGAGATATTAAAATAGTCTTGTATGCTTTTGTTTGAGTAACGGCTGTGACCCCAGTTCTGGCTGGATTGATTTTGCTGTAAAGGCATAATGAGGAACGGCCACTTTGTGAGTCCCAGCAAGCTGTCCCTGAAGCTCAGCCCAGTCATGGTAGAGAACAAAGAGAAATGCAGGCACCTGGGGAACATCCACGTGTACATCTTGCAAGGAGAATAAGCAAAATATCTCACAATGCATTAATTCCTGCATCTATTAGTTGAGATCGTGCAAGGGCACAGCTGCTGGGGGGGACCTCAGCCTCACACTGCTTTCAGGTCTTGTAGGCACAAGGGGTGAAACCTGACATCTGCAAATGTTTTTGGCAGGGTTTTCACATGCAAAGCTTGTTTGTCCAAACAGACTGGGCACACACAGGATTTTGCCAGTGGTCTGATGGCACGTCCGAGAGGTCTTTTATGAAGGATTTGTTCCACTACTGCCTTAATAAATATTCCCTCTGTATCTCAGGGAACATCAACCTTTAATACTAGTTCCATTCCTATATTTTGTTCTCCATCTCCTGAGCAGGATTAGCTGCGTACCTTAAAAGAAACCTTATTAAATAATAATAATAAAAAAATCATCCTTTATAGTCCTACTTTACTGTTTCCATCCATCGACTGAGGTAATGAAGTAAGGAAATGAAATGTTCTTTGATTTTGAGATTGCTAGTGAAATTACGCAGGTAGATAATTTTCCAGTCTTAAATCTTAATAATACAGTTGCCAGAGGACCAAAGTATGTGTTACACTGCCCTCAGTTTTCCATACATTGATTCATCTTTATTCCCCTTAGCACATTTTCCCTTTGATTTGATAATGTTCATAAAATCATCTGGCAGTAAGTATGGATGCTGATCCAGATTGCTCATTATCATGCTTATTGTTTGAAGCCTTATGTTCTCCTCCTCCTCTTGCAACCATTTATACTTGAGAAGTAAAACCTTGCCTTGTGTATACATCTGTGTAAGTATTCAGGAGAAAGTAAAACCTTTTGCATTCACACTGTAGCATACAAAAGCAAATATTGCAAAATGGCTTAATCTTTCTTGTTCTAAACCGAAATTAATGAAGTAAAATACAATAACATACAACCCAAGTTCAGTCACAGGTGGTGCTTGCACTCAACTTCCTCTGATATATCAGAGCAGCTGCATTCTGCTAGAAAAATTGAACAGAGTGAAGATATGGTTTGGCAGCTATATTTGAGGACAAGTGGAGTAAAACACCTGGTGAACTTTGGTGTCACAAGTCACAGACATTTTGTTCACCATTGCACCTTTCAGAAATCATTATGGTACCGAAGCCTATGGAGTTACCCCTCATTAACAGGGGTGTGAGTCAGGCCACAGTCGTGTTCTCCAGTTATTCACTAGCAGAGAGGAAAATATTCCTGACGTCAGTCTATAATTCTAGTTTCTAGAGGACACAGAGGGACACACACAGTTTCCTGATAGGTCTTTTTAAATAATATATTCCAAAAGCCTCTTTGTGACGAGATCTTTCAGGCAGTTCCACTAATCACGTTACTTCTATGTGTGTGAATACACACTTTTAAATCTTTTCACCCTCTTTTCCTAAGCAAAGAATTGTTTTCTGTTTCTGCCATGCCTAGCAATGAGTTCCCAATTTTACAGAAGCTGTTTGTTTCCGTCACGTTAAACATAAATAGCAATAAATATTGAGACTTTCCAATGACTTGTTAATCCAGGTCTAAACATAAGGCAGTTGAACAAACATATTTTTTGCCATCATAATGCAGAATTTAGTGCTTCTCCAAGTGTACAGCTGTTTACTACTAGCTATAAAACTTAGCCTTGTTACACAGAAAGTTTCTAATTCACATTTGTGCAGAACCTTGCAATTTTCTAACGCAATTTAACTTAAGGTGTGTTCAAAATTCTCCTGGTAGGAAGAAAAGTGAGACAAAATTTTTTTCAGAACAAAATATACTTAAGGTTACAGCTGTGGTTTTAGTTCCTGGTTTTGTTTGATTATCAGAATTGGTTTGAGAATTGCCAGATCTACTTGGAAGAAAAAGTTGTCAGGTTTCCTTGATTATATGCACCCATTGGCTTTGCCACTGAATTGTCTTACTTGTTTTATCAATTGGTTAAAAAGATTAAGTTCCGCAGTCATCTGAAGGAAAACCCTATCTTAGAGAAATCTATACTTGGGCATATTTTTGGCATTGCCACTATAGATGTACCAAGATGGAAATTCTGACTGTTGCAGCGTGTTTTGGTGAATTGTAACACTGAACTTCAGATCCTGGAGGCAGGCACAAATGTGAGAAAATGGGAAGCTTGCTGGGGAAAAGGGAAGAAGAGAAACAGCTCCACCTGCAACTTGGTATTGCAGCACCAAGCATCATTACAAGTACTTCTGTCTAACAATAGTTCTTACAGTCTGACAGATTGAAAAGTATTTCCTGCTTTAGATCTACATAAAGAATAACTTTTTCAACTCAAAAGTCATGTAGCCAATCCAGGACACACGAGTACCCAGCACTGCATTGCTTGTCAAAGCCAGTGCTTTCCTTTTGTTGAACAGGCTCTGGTTTGGAGGGCTAATTTTGTTGGGTTTTTTTTCTCTGAAATATTTAATTGAATTTACACAAGGAAAAAACCTGTTTTTCTGTGTACATTAAAATTTAACACTAGCTATTTACGGTTTGCACAGAGTAAATCATAAAAACAAAGACTTCAAAGGATTATTTAGGCCACATCCCTGGGTTGGTGCAGATCAGCTGCTCCTGCATCAGCCCTCGCAGATGCTTGCCTAACCTCTTTTTGAAACCCCTCAATGACACATTGTCCTGAGTTTGGCTCTTGCCTCCTATTAACTACAAAGTTTTCCCTAACATCCTGCCAGAATCTTCAGTCTTCCAAATTAAAGCAGTTTCTCTTTGTTCCTCCTGGCAGGCATGCAAAACAATTGATCTCTATTCTCTTTCTGTTCAAACAACCAGGACTGGTGAACATTTCACATAAACACCACACACACTCCTCTGAAAAACCTCTCTGATCCATTGTTTCTCTTTTCAATGGGAAGCTTGCCTGTTGCTGGCTGGTGATTCTGAGACCTTTCAGGAGTGCAATCTAGTCTAATTTGTAAACAAGGCTTCAAAGTTAGGAAAAAACAACACCAAAACAAACACAAAATCTAACCTGGGTGTCCCAGGTCAGGCACCTGCCTTTCGGCTTCCTTGAAGCACAACCCGCGGTGACATAAATAATGAAATGAAGTCACACTCTGCTGCAGTTATTCTGCCTCAGAATATGCCCCCTGCCCACCAGGTCATCATCTCAGGGGGACTGAAGATTATGCCACCACGTGAAAGAAAATGAGAAGAGGTGAGTGAACTGGGATGTCATGGTTTACTCAAGCACAGAGAACAAATGTTTGGAGGCATCTGGTAGAATTTGTTATTCCTTTGGTGAGTCTTTGAATACGTGCGCCAAGGCAGATGATCTGTGACTAAAAGTGATTCACATTGAAATGGAATTTGATTACAAAATTCTAACAACCAGAAGGAGATTCTGCTTTGCACTGCATTGTAATTCTCATAGCATAACCTTCCCTTTCAAACTACTAAGTACTTCTTTCTTGCTGGCTGGGTTCTGAATTATCAGATCCCTCCCTGTGTTCAACCTTACAGTTCAGAGTGTAAAAGGTCTTGATGTACATAGAACTAAGGAATCTCTTGGTTTTCATGCAGATCACTCCACTGGCATAAGTCTGCTTTCTTCCAAGACTTGAGATGCCATGTGGTGTGTGGATGGCTGCTTCTGTATCCACCTCTCTAGGTGATGGAAGACATCCAGGTAGAGAATGCCTGTGCACGTGGTGCTCCAGGAGGCACAATGGCTCGAGATGAGGCAGTAACTCATTGTTTCCATTTTTTGACTCAACCACTCTAAACACAGAAATAACCCTTTGTTTCTTGATCAGGACTCTTTCAGCTGTTTTTAAAGCAGCTGCAAACCTGGAGTGAATCTGTATTGGGTGTCTGTGACGAGGTGTTGGCAGCAGAGTGCTGCAGGGGTGGCCTCTGTGAGAAGAGTCCAGGGACTGCCCTGTGCTGGACATGTTCAGCTTCAGCCAGCTGTGATGGACCCTGCAGGACACAGATGAGCCCGTCAGCCAAGCTGGTGGTACTTCCAGCAAAATGTATTCAAGAAAGGGCAAGTTGTCACACAGTGGAGAGAGGAGTGAGGAAGAAAATGTAAGAAGCAGCCCTGCAGGCATCAAGATCAGTGGAGAAGGAGGAAGAGGAGGTGCTCCAGGTGCCAGAGCAGAGGCTCGCCTGCAGCCCGTGGAGGATCACATCAAAGCACACACCCACTCTGCAGCCTGTGGAAGCCCCCATACTGGAGGAGGTGGATATGCCCTGAAGGAAGCTGCTGCCTGTGGAGAACCTATGCCTGGAGCAGGGTAAAAGTGTGAGTAGGAAGGAGGAGCAGAGGACTGATCATAAGTCCCCATTCCCCCTCCCCCTGTACTGCTTGCAGAGGAAGAATTAGAGGAGTTGGGAATAAAGGAATGAAGCTTCTGGGAAAAAGGAGGGATGGGGAGAAAGTTGCTTTAATTTTGTCTTTGTTTCTCACCATTCAATCTATTTAAATTATATTAATTTTCCCTAAATCAAGCCTATTTTGCCCATGATGGTAGATGGTGAGTGACCCCTCTGTTTTTATCTTGACCCATGAGCTTTCCTGTCTTATGTTCCCTACTCCCCCTGTTGAGGAGAGAGAGTGAAAGAGTGACTGGTGAGTGTATGGCGGCAGATGAAGGCAAACTCACCACAGAATCATTGCACTCAATGCTTTTAAAATACTATTTTTAAGTAGTTTTGAAGGGAGATGAACTACAGGAGTCACTATTCCTTTTCAGTTCCAAATATTGGCTCACCAGCATTTGTGCATGCTATTGCATGTTAGATTTATTTTTTTACTTACCATCACTCCTACAACCAGCTTCTGAATTTCAAGGCATTTTTATCTTTGAAGGGCAGACACCCCTCTCCTAATCTCTAGTAGATTTTTTTTCCCGTAGATCATCTTCCAAGTAGACTTGGTGACACCACTTATTTGAGGTTTCCTGACATCTTGGGTTATAAATTCCTGTTTTCAATTGCTTATGACATTGCTAACATGGAAAAATATTATTTCATCCATCAAGAAAAAAGAAACACTCAGAAGCAAGAGTCTTGCAAATGGTTGATTAAGGGTCCTGCCTGTCCTGCTTTGGTACTGCACCTAACCTTCCTGAATCCACTCTTCCTTGTTAATCCACTCCTTCCCCAACTTCATACCTAACTTCTAGGGGAAGGAATATTTTCTAATGATTGAATGGAAAACAGGAACTCTCTGTTCATTTCTTGGCACTTCATCAGAAACATTATCTTTTTAAATGATAACTGTATCTCCATTCCCTACATTTATTTTAAAACATCTATTTCCTTTTCCCCATCTCTTATCTGACCTACAATTATATATGTAGCAGGGCTGAAATGCCATCTGTGTGTTTGTGGAGTGTTTATTCCACTAAAGCTGTGCTTTAAATGGGTAACTTTTGATGTTGTCGTAAAAATATCTGGAAAATTGATCAAGACTTGAAGAGTCTGAGTAACAGAAGAAAGTAATATGAGAAGAGGTGCACTGGAAATCCGACAAGAAGTGCTAGTTATCACTAGTACAGGTTTATCTCTCTTTTTCCCCATGTAATGCTATAGGATCTGACACAGTAGATATATCTTTATGTCTCTCACCACACTGTTAAACTACACCCACACCTACACCCATCAGGTGTGAATATGAGGGCTCCACAACAGAGTATGATATATCTGATGACTTTCAAACTGACACTAAAAGGAATAGTATCACCAATAAAGTGACACATTAAACTTTAGATAACCTTTAGGGTGCTCTAACTAAGGAAGATCCAAGAAGAAAACAGAGCTTTTATGAATGGAAATGTCTTAATGTTTATATATTGCACTCTTGTAGACAGGTAAAAATCCTATATTAAGCTACAAAAGGTTGAAAAATATTTGATACAACACTTTTCTTCAGATGAGATCTCTGTGTTTAGTTTCATCATAGCCTACATGAGGATGTGGAGCACAGATGTGGCATCTAAAGAAATCCTTGTCATCATTAGTATTACACATTCTTCTGTAAGCACAGGAGACTGTAGAATTGCAGCTCAAAACAGAGGTCCTTTATGGATTAGTTACATTATAAACTTTGCCAGTTGATTATAGTGTAACCATCAAGGCTCTACTTTATGAAATCTAGTTAAAGCTCAAACTGTCATGTGCTTACATGGTTCCTGTTCTAGCATGACCAACAGACAACTCGAGAGCACCATGTTCATTATTAATTTTCCTTGGTCCTAGGAGTACTGGGTGTCTGAAGGAAAAAGCCACCAGAATTAATACATGTTTAACCACATCAGTTACATCTAACATTAAACCATACACACTTTGCTTAATATAAACTTATTTATAGGCTTATGGACATTTCCACAGGGGTGCAACAATGAAGAAAGTCTACCCCGAGTTCTGCTAATTGTTTCTTGGCTTAAATATTTGGTGCAATGTTTATCCCTACAATAGTGTTTTAGTATGGAAGCATGCCAGTGTTTTTACCAGCTGGTTTCCTGAGGGGCATGTAGTGATTGATATTTTGTTGAAATGGTGAATTTAAATGAGACCACTGTTTGAAAATCGTCCTCTTCTCTATGGTCAGGGGTTCAAAGAAAAAGCAAACAGAAAAGAGCTAAAAAAGCATTACAAGAACGATCCCAGTTCCAAAAGAATGAGCATTAACATGAGGGCATCATGAATAAGTCTGTTTAACCTGATCAAAAGAAGGTTAAAAGACTGAGATCACAATCAAGCAGTGTCTAACTGTGCAAGAATTATGATTCTTCAATACAGAATAGATAGATTCAAATATTACAGGCTGAAATTTGATGTACTTGAATACACAAAATTTAAGCAAGGATAGCTAGCTGTTGGAACAACCTATTAAAGGATGTGAAAGATCTTCTAATCAAGTTAGAGTGTTTTTTAAATGGCAGATTATAGCTTAGTGTTACAGCCTTTATGCAGAAATGATTGGTGAAGGTCTTTGGTCTGTGTTGTGCAGTGGAGTCAGACTAGATTATCATAATGGCCTTTAGTGTCTGTGGTAATCTACACATATGAGGTTTCATCGTGGCTAAGGGCAGATGTGGGTGGCAATAAGCAAGCAACTCCTGCTTTAGAGTTTTTGTGTCAGAGCCTTTTCCCTTACCTCCCATGGGAGCAGTGGGAATGGTGTTCTCCCTCTTATAGATTTAATAAGAAACAAAGCAATCAGAAAAACTACCTTTCGTAAATGTTTTGGAACTTCCATAAGATAAGTTAAAATAATTGAAACTATTTAAACTACTTAGACAGCAGAGCTGAGTGCACAGAGATTAAACACGCTGTCCTCAGGGAGGTTTCACTATGTTCCTCAATCCTAATTCAGCTCCAACTTTCTGTAATTCATCTGAGGAGCAATCTTTTAAGTCATCTAAGGTAAGGAAGGGATCTTAAAGAACTCACCTACTACACTTTTTGGCCCAAAGAAAGAATGATTATGAGCCATCTCGAACTAAAAAATTGATCTCTGAGGGAAATTAGAGTTTATTGCAATGTTCCAATCTTGTAAGTTTTTCTAATGTAGATGGCCTTTGTGGCAGACTTTATTACTTTTCTAAATCACTTGTATCTGATAAATGAAATTACGCTTCCAATACTAATTACACTAAATCTGTATAAAATAACAGTGAAACCAAGATAAGGGCACATACTCATAAATAAAATGTAGGCAAAGAAGAAATAACATGAAGTATTTTTCTTTTGGTCATCTGTGGAGATGTGTAGTGTTTGATTGATCCTAAGGCCATCCAAGGGTGTAATCTGTGAAATTTGCATTCGAATTTCCCTACTCTCTCTACCAGATAGGAATATTCTTTGAGTTCACTTTCTGTTGTACATCTCATAAATGTAAATACTCTGAAATGGAAAAACCCTATAATATAGATTTAGAGGTGCAGCTGAATGTGGGTACCATAATGCAAAAGGGCTCCGCTTAACAACTGTTGAGAAATATATCTGGTTTGGGGATGAGTTTGTCCAGTATTATTAAAGCTTTCCAAAGAAGGGAATTGGTTGTCCTTTCTGCATGGGAGGACATGACCATATTAAACTGTGTATGTAAAAGAGCTGTGTCCATTGCTTAGAAAAAGGATTAGAAATCAACAATTGCTTTTAGAAACAAAAATATAAATGCTTTTTAATATGTTTTCCTTGTGACCTTTTATATTAAACATAAACCTGCAGGAGGCTGCTTAGAGCTAGTTTCACTTAAGCCTTCAGATGACAGCTTGAAGTAAAAAAATGTGTGTTGTCAGATAAATGAGCAGTGGCTTCTGTACCGTAAAATGGCACTAAATGCTTTCTATTAAGGACAGAAGAATGCAAGCACGTACAAAGAAGAGAAATCCAAACTTGTGTAGCACTGTTGTCAAACGAGTGAGAGGGACAGTGCATAAAGAACATCTCTCAGCCTCAGAAACCACCACAAAGAAACAAGGTGGGATTGTAGCAGCAGTTACCAGGAGCTGCTGCTGGATGTGAGCAGCAGGGATGAAAGGGAGCAGCAGTTTGATCATGAGGTACCCAGTGAGTACTGTTTCATCTGTTTTCTCATCGTCCTATTGCTTCCTCTGCAATTTTCTTTACTAGGAAATATCTGCTTTTCATTTTAGGTCTCAGCTGGATTTTGTAAAGAGGTAATTTTATTTCTACGAGGTCAAACTTCTCTGACCTGTAAAGCCAAGAGTTAGACCCCTAAAAACAGGCATAAGCCCTTTAAACCAGAATCTCATCCATACTACAGTTACTCTGAGAAATTTATTCTGATACTCGAGGTCTGGAAAATTATGTAAATGGTCTTAAACACGTTTGACATTGAAACAGGAAGGCTTTACACAGCAAGGCTGAGTATCTGGTAGTCTCTGTCACAAAAGGGCCTGAAATCAGATAGCAGATTATAGGCTTTTCTGAATCATAAGGGAAAAAAGGGTCGGGTATGGTCAGCAAGAGAGTGAGTTTCTAAGCTACCCAGGATGATTAGTGAGGTTCTCTCAGTATTTAAAGGCAGTAGATAAAACTCTGTGTGATTTCTGACAGACCAAAATCGTAAGAAAACCAGAGTGTAGTTCAAAATTAAAATTCCTATCAGCTTATGGATTTCCATTACTATCTCATTCCTTTCATCCTGTGACTCTAGCAATGAGTAACAGTAAGACGGTTGGGTTCAAATCCCACTTGAAATGTTCAAATAATTCAAAATATTTGGTCTTTCGGGGAAGTTCAGGAAACTATCAAGCAATTTCTCTCCTGCATTTCTACTAATTTTCAGTGTCACTTTTAAAACCTAAGAACTGGGTGAGATCGTATGTTTGGATCACTTTGACTACAGGAAATAGAAAATATTAAGGGCACCTGAATTTAAATAGCACTTCACTGTATGGTCAAGCATAAAAAGACCCTGAAAGCATCCCTGGGAAGCATAATACTGCTTATGTTTATGTCCTAATGGAATCAAGAGAAGCTTTCAGGCCTCTCTGAAGGATGCTGGCCTTGCTTTCAAAGAATTTAGGGACTGTAATTTGTGATTATTTCCACCAATTGGTAACATTCTTATCCAAACTCTAAGAAACTGCACTTTTGTATTGATTGTGACTTTCTTTTTGTGAAGTCAGATCGACTTTAGTGGTACAGAGACATCATGATGGCAGTGGTTAAATCAATCTTTAAGTTACAGTGCAGCATTCAGAGAAAGCTTTTAGTCCTTAGGTAACTTGACAAATTTAATTTAGAGTTTCTGGTTCAGGGACATGTTGTTGTGATTCTTGCTATTCATTTTGTGTTATACTCACTGTCCCCTGGTATTCTGCACGGAAGCTGAGATTCTAAAAGTTTGTGCTATTTTACTTACAGGTTGTGTATATTGGAGAGGGTGAGTGAGGGGGAGGAAGGCAGACAGACAAAAAATAAGAGACGCTAACGAGGGGAACAGTCCCACCAGCTCAGTACAACCAATGATCAAAACAAGGATGCTTGTTTGGAGACTGTGCAAGGACTGATCCTTTTCCTGTTAAGACTGGTGAAAATTTGAGTCTGCTGAAGACAGAAGTAGAGGGAGAGATTTCTGTGGCACCCTGGACTGAGAGGCTGGTGTTAGAGAGGGAAGTGCTGTTAACTCCAATGCTGCGAGCTACATATCCTTCTGTCCCAGCACACTTTTTACTCTGAAGCTACAAACCACTACCCTGGGCAAAATTTGCTCTTTCGGTGTCCTTTTTCTTTAACATCTTTCTAATATCACCCAACAGAAGCCTCTCCTACAAATATGTGTATAAAACACATGTAATTTATAAGACATTTTTATTTATATTTGTGCATAGTCAGTAATACACTAAATAAACTCAGGAAAATCAGCACCATCTTTCTTTTAGAGGAAAACAGAAATTGAAAAACAATAAAATGTCAAGTGTTCCACAAATCCAGAAACTATTATTCTCATTTCACCTTTGCTGAACCAAAACCATGCAGATCAAAACACTCATCCCAGCTCCAAAAAAAAAAGTTTCAAAAATCAAGAAAGCAAATTAAGAAACACATTCATGAAAATGGTCTCATTTTTGACCAGCTCTCACTATCATTTGTGTTCGTTGATACACCAGCCATGGAAGGTAACTGATCAATCCCAGGCATAACCAGAAATAGCAATGGATAATTTTGAAATTCTTCCTCTTCAGCTGAAGTCTTACAACGTAACACAAGACTAACTTGTGTTTCTCTAGGTAGAGTTTCAGTTTCTGAAGCCTGAGCCTCTTCTTTCTGCAGTCAGTGTGAAAGCTACCATAAGCTTCACTGCAGCAAGGCCCAGCTCATGTGTTTATGCATCCTTTATATCTGTACGTTACTGTCATATGGAACATTTCCTACAGGCTTTAGAGACAAAGAAGAACTACTGTTGCCTTGGTGTAAATTATCAACGAATCTACTAAAGTCAATATATTTTCCTCTTTATTACAGAATTCCCTTTGAAACTGATTTAAATCTTATAAATATTTGTTTTTTATAACTCTTTTAGCCTCAAGTTTATGATAAAATAAGCTGCAGTTCACCAAGCAATGTTTGAATCCTTTACAGCACAAAATGTCATTGTTTTGCTACTAATACAAGCACTGAAGATGTCTAAAATTTAAAGCAACTCAGTTATAATATCTGTGCTAAGCAGGCTTGAGAGCTGAATGCAGGTTGGTGAGCTGGGCTTCCTGGACTCACATCTCTCCTGCTTGGTCCCTGTCTAACCAAGATCCTGCAAATGCTACGAGAACTGGAGGATTCACTGATGTAACTGACTTGTGGCAGGGTAAGTAGGGCTACTTGCGGCTGTAAAGGTAGAAACATGTAGTAACTACTCCATTCCTCACTCATTCAGCTGGAAAATGGGCCATGATGTTTGACTGCTCCTTAATGGCCTGTGAGGCTTGATTAATTGGAATCTGCAAAATGTTTGGGGATTGTTCTTGAGGGCATTTTGCATACAAAATGCTTTTTCTTTTTGTCTTCTGAAATTATTAATTGGGCTATAAAAGGATCAAATGTCATAAGTAGGAATCCAGCTAAGTTGCAAGCCAACTGGATAGTGCACACAACCAAAGCCAGTCTACATCCCAGTAATTTCACAGCAAAATAAAGGAAATGTGCAAAGGAGGGGGGAGAGAAACATTCACAGGATTATGCATTTCCTGGGGCTAGAGCAGAGCTAACTAGTTTTAAGCTGGCTCAGTTGCTTTGGATATGTAGTTTTTCCTGTAAATTAGTAAATTTGGAGGTTGTATTTTTGCCTTTCCAGACCTTCTGCTCTGAAATATTTCCATTACTTATCTCTGGTTTGTTCCAAGCTATTGCATGCTGCTTTTTACTTCAGACTTCCTCAGGAATTAATTATATCTGCATCATTTTCACAAACAGATCTACAAACATCTTAATTGTCTTGGTTGTTTTGTTAAAAGTGAGGTTTTAACATCAAGATTAAATCTCCATTCAGTAGTCTCCTGTCAGGAACACCATCACTACAGTACCTCTGGAACAACTGATTAAGTCCTTGGTTATAAATTTGGCATTGACTACTCATGGCACATGACTAAAAGTATAAACTTCCTACTTTGTTAATGAATGACTCTGAAATTGTGAAGCAAACCAGCATCACTGAAATACTAATTTTCTTATGACTGAAGGTCCAAAAGCCTGGGCTTTCATAGAATCATACGATGGTTTGGGTTGAAAGGGTCCTTAAAGATCATGCAGTTCCAAACTCCCTGCCATGGGCAGGGGCACCTCCCACCAGATCAGGCTGCTCAAAGCCTCATCCAGCCTGGTCTTGAACACCTCCAGGGATGGGGCAGCCACGACTTCTCTGAGCAACCTATTCCAGTGATGGAATAGTTTTGGCTCAGTTTTATTACTAGCTTATTAATATAAAACTGCATCACTATGATTAGACAAAATGAAGATTTTTCATTTCCATGATTATTGAACAGAAGGCTCTTGATTTGTATTTCTTTTATCACCTTTATCTAATTTTATTCTCTGCTGTTAGAGCTGGATATTTCTTATTTTTTTTCTTTTTCATTAAACGAGAACATTTAGCATTTCACCATAGTTGAAGCAACAGGAAATAAATTTCCACTTCAAAATCAGAGCAGAGAAAACAGTATAAAATATTTTGAGGAGTATTTTTCTTAGGACTGGAGATGAGCTTCCTGTGATGTCTTGCCTATCTTTTCAAAGTACATCATTTGGCTGCTGCAGCCTAAGACCCAAGAGGCACAGAAGATAACATTGACAAGTAGTTTTCAATCTATGGTCTATAATATTTTGAAAGAGCAACTGAGAAAAGCAGACTTTTTTCTACAGACTTAAATTTGGCATTCACATTCCTGTGAATTTAGTAATTTAGTGGATATTTTGGAACTCAAAGAAGACTGCACATCAATGATGTGAACAGACTAAGTATAACGTTAAAAAGTCTGGCTGAAAACCCTCAGCTCAGTAAAATCCATTCGGGATTTATCGTTCTATTTCATAGTACCAAGGTTTTGGATCTTCAAAGTATTACTTTATTCTTAAAACAAAGAAACATATGAAAGGAGATCATTCAAGTGAGAAACAAAGCCTTTTGCAGTCTGTCTGTTGCTTAGTAAACCAAGATTGAGTTAATAGCTTCAAATTATTCCTGAGAATGGCAGGGAGGAATCCTTAGTGATGTTCAGTCCATCACGGTTGCCACCAGAGCTGCATATTCTTTGTCAAAAATATCATATGTATGCTGTACCTGATGAAAAGCCAAAGTGCTTGCAACTAAAGCAGGGATTTTTCAGACTGATTAGGAAAGATGGCAGTTAAGCAGGTGGTAAGTGCCAAATAGCTTTTTTTTTTCAAATAAAAGATTTAGAAAACCATAAAGTCAAGCCTTGTGGAGATCATTGTTATGGAGAAAACTTTTTCTTTTCTCCCATTGGGATGAAAATGTCAGATTGTGTTAAGTTGAAACCTAAGAGATGTCTAAACTCTCAAGCACAAGGATTTACAGGAAACTTGAGGGATGAAAGTACCAAAATATTATTTCCCATCAGCAGCATGTCAGGGTCCCCTGGGTTTGTGCAACTTCAGATATGTTTTTCAATGCCTCCCTCTCCCAATAAAACAGCAAGATAGGGATATCACAGCCCCTTCCTAAAACAAGCTCCTCTCCTTCCCACCAAAAAACTCACCTGCCTGTCTTTGAAGCCGCTCTGGTTCTAACAGACTCTCAAAAGTAACCAAGAAGATCTGAGGGGAGAAAAAAGCCAGTAAAATGCCAAAATAAGGGATCAGTCATTTTCTTTGGCATCACAGTTGGAGCTGGGCAAATTCACCAATCTCAGCAGAACCAAGCCCATTTTGCACTGTCTGTTAGGTACTGCTGTTCTTTCATGGTAACCTCCAGGTACCAGCATGAATGTCACCTGGAATGTTGCAGTTCTGAGACCAGGTGAATAAATGGCAGCCCTTGGTTCAACTCCATTCTCTACCCATTTTAGAGAAAACTTGGCTAAATATTTTGTAGGTGAGTGCTCTGATCTCAGGGCTGTGGATTCACTCTAGTTCTCTTTCTCCCCAACCAAATGAACTGTTGATTATTGAAATAATGCCAATATTTTGTGCAAACCGGGGCATGAGGGAACACTATCCCAGAAGAAGTGATAGCCTTCTGAATGAAGCATTCCCAACAGGAGTGTGGGTTCACTTCTCACAGACAGGGGAGGAAATGGGAGCAAAGGCTTCATTTCAGCCAAAATTATTCAGATAATTCCACCCACGTTTGCAAATATAGTATTTAATAAAATAGTTTCAATCCTTTCTACACCGTTACCATAAGGTGTAGTAGGAAACTATTTTCAAGCTCTGTGCCATCCCACACCACATGCAAGGTGTTCAGTAATGCCTCTCTAGGCGAGTGTCATGCAGGCAGAGCCCTTCTTTGAGTGCTGTTGTTGCCTCTGGTGATAAGATATCACTCAAACAGTGTGATGGCTGACTGCAGCATAGAGGGCTATTAAAAAAAATATCTAACCAGTCATGTGTCTACATTAAACTTTAAGAGGCCATCTCTGAGTGAATAATAAATTGGTTAATTCTAGTTGGGCCTAAAGCTTTGCTGGATATTACACTATTTCTTGATTTTTAAGAAATAGAAACAGAACAGAAATGTATAATTAAATTCAGTCAGTACTTTGACAAATTTGACAGTCTTAACATTACAATAGTAAATAAACACTCAGTTCCACCCTTATAGATTATTGTAAGCTGTTAAATCCCCAAGTTACTGTGCCAAGCTGTTTGCATAGCAGTGTTGCACTGTTGAAGCAAGCAGTACTGCTAGAAAGTTTCTGGTGCCACATGTTGTGCCTTAATGTGTCTGAGATATTAGAAAAGTGACTTTATATTGAAAGATATTTACCTGATTGATTTAGTGTCACATTCAAGTACTCATTTTGTTTTTTAAAGGACTACTCTCAGAAAAATTATTGATATTAATATAAGGTATTCCCCCATCTGGCATAATAAAACTTCTAATTACACCATGCTAATCCTGGATAATTACTTTTAGCTAGTGAGTGGCGTAGTGTATACAGCTTACAGTGATGAAAAATGGCTTTCACACGAGCAGTGTTGTAACAAACGCTCTTTGGGAGGTTCAGGCTGTGGTAGTTGATAGACAGACATGCTGTTACACAGCAGTACAGGCAGAATATCTCCACCCACAACAATTTAGCTGGAAAACTACTTATACCACAAAATTAATTAGGTTGCTCAGGTAAATAACGGTACTTCCCAACAGTCTGGTGCCACCAGAATTTACAACTTTCAACCAAATGCTTCTTTAGTCTCACTTTCAACAAATAAAATAAGGCAGAGAACTACAACCACCAAAAAATCATTAAAACAGCTAAGATTAAAATTAATACCATATTCATCTTTCTGTATTCAGTAAAACAACACACTTTTGAAAAACGATCTGCTTTCATCCCTCGGCATCTCTACCAGCACAGAGAGCTACTAAAACCCCACTATTCATATCTATTCAGGGTTCATTCCTCAAGTCCAACTTGACCATCTCTCTACAGATGATATCTAGTTGATAGTCAACCTCTTAAAGTCAATCTCACTGGGTCATATTGAGTAGTAGCACTCATGCTGACTTTAAACCGTGCTACGTAACATCTTCCCCTCACTTGAGTAAAGATAAAGGATTACATTCAAAAATGTTAAGTTGTACATAGCAGGTAATCTCTGTCAATGTCATCTTGCTCAGGCTGCAGACTAAATATTTGAAAACAAGAAAGTTGCAGTGATCTCTGTTGCAAAAATTCTTCTTTCTGTGTCTGTATGACATACAAATAGCATCAGGGCTGCAGAGAGAAAATACATGATTCTACAACCCTGTCAACACCACCGTGTAGCCATAGTTCAGGAAAAATGCAGTTGGCAGCTGCAGCTTCTATGGTTGTTGTTTTATTAGAGTCTCCTAGGCTTTCTTTTAAAGGAGAAGACATAAGAAAATTGCTTTTTCAGTGGTTTGGGTTTTTTTAACTCAAAAAAGTAAAAGAGACAGCTGTCATTTCAGCCTGAGAATCAACTGAATGAACTAGGAGGCTGTCAAAGGGAGGACAGAACTGGCCCCAGGGTAAAGACAGACTTTACTCAATAACCCTTTTCAGGTCTGTGTAAAATTTTGGGGAGGCTATGAAAGAAAGTGCATTAGGTTGTTGGGTCTGGAGACTTTTAGGGGTATTTCTTGTCCACAAAGGGGTTCAGAGGGGTGTGAACTACTGAAATACATGGTTCAGTTATCATTCAATCTCATAGCAAAAGCTGAACACCTGTTACCTGAGTGTGTTCTAGAAAATATGAAAGACATTATTAATATAGAAAATATCATTAACATAGAACTCATAGAACATGTGAGTATTTTGAAAAGAAAAGGCTATAAGAATACTGTTGGGAAAGGTTCTGGCTATCCCAATAAAGATTTGGAGCATCTTTAATGAAATCATACATGGCTATAATGATATCTCTTCCAGATTATTATATGACAATCCTCAGAGGGAAACTTATGTTCTGGATATTGCCATAACCACAAATTGAGTCACCACACATAATATAAAGATGTTCTGAGTCTTCTATATATGCAGTAATCATTGTCTCTGTGGTAAAAAGCAAAAAATATCAGAAAATAAAGCCGTAGTTTATACCAGATCAAATCAAATACATTTAAAATAAAACTCAGTGGCACTGTTCCTATATCACATTTAGCAAGCTCCTTAAAATTGCCTAAATGTAAAAATTACATATGAAATATTGAAAAGCTGCACATTATCCTGCTTTTCTTTTAAACTCTAATGAGCTCTGATGCAATAAAAAGAAAAATAATGCTGCCTATTCTTTTTCTTTTTATCCCTTCCAAAACAATGCTTTAAGGATTACATCATTTTGCAACATATTTATGCATTGCTCTCATAACAAGGTTTGGAGTTGATATAAATACAAGCTCCAAAATCTCTGTTTAGTATTTCAACTCTTTGTTAACATCTTTGGAGTATTTTGAATGAAGAATAAAAGTGTCTAAGTGATATTTGCACCGTGGTGAAGTCCTACAGCTTCTTTGTGGTAGAAGTAATAAATCAAGAATAAAAAAGACAACTCAGATGAAGAGGTTGTTGCAGTTTGTTGTTTATGAATGTTATCAAACACACTGTGTAAGAAACGAGAAACAGAGACTGCAAGACTGTTCTGTCATTAAATTAAAAAAAATAAAAAAGAGCACACTTCCACAGAAAATTTATAGCAAGGAAATGGAATCTGCTTGAAACATGATTTATGTGGGCTTACTGCACAAAAGTAGGCCTCGTCAGCTCACTGGGCAGTTAGCCACTTCTTCCTTTCCCACTTTAAGAACAGGTGATACAACAATGTGAATGTCCAGTCCAGATCCAGTACGAATCCACATAGCAAACATATGAGAAGTTTGGCCATACAGGAGTTCTGAAGATAAATTGTGAGCCCATTTCTCACCATGAGGGTACCAAGGCATTGCCTTGTCCCAGTGCCTCCTTCAGGCTTTCAAAGGCAAGTGGTGTGTCCCAGTGCTTCATCTAAGCATTTCTTTTCCCAGTTCTGTGGCACTTGATGCTCCAATTACCTGTGTTATGAGGCTCCCACTCTGTGAGTGGGTGGACTTCAACACCAAGGAGAGAAAGTCATGGGTGTTTGGAAAGTTTCAATGTTCCCAATGAACTCTTCCTGTGAGAACGCTTCCTATTTAAGTATCAGACAGTAATAGCAGGGAGGCGTTCACATGTGCAAAATGCCACAAGAAGTCAAGATCTATTTTGGAATAAAGAAATTATGGGTTGTCTTCACCTGGTAGTTAAAGACAAATTCCAGCAGCTCCACTAAGCCCAAAATATATGTAAGAAATTAAAACCTTATTGTCTTGGAAAGTAGCTCAACACTGATGATTTTGAAAAGGCTTTGTCACTCAGACAATGCAGAGTGGATCACGTTTGGAGAAAGAGGTAAATTAATGCAGAACTAAATGAGGAAATGTAGCAAGACTTGCTCTTAATTAAAAAAAAAAAATAAAAGGCAGCATGTTTTTCAAGTTTTTATGTTAAATATTCAGGGCAGAATTTGCCCCTGGTGTTAAAGATGACTATATTTAAATGAGGGACAAAATAGTTTTGTACTATTTTTCTATGCTTTTATTTTGAGAGGAAAACCAGCATTTTGAATATAGTTTCAAAGTTAACCTTTACAGTAAACACAGCTGGCCAAAAATAGATGAAATAAGTTACATAAATATCGTTAAACTAAGTCTTTTTCCAGTTTATTATTTAACAATTTCTCATACATCATTCACCAGTCAGGTGCAGTTGTGCACTAGTTTTATGATTTTTTTCTCAATGGGTCTGAATCTATAGCAAGTAAGAAAAAAGGTTGTTCAGCCTGCCCTCTGAGGACAGCTGATGGTTGTCTCAATAATTCTCTCCAGCTGTAAGTACCTAAGCATTATTCATAAACTTTAGACTTTCTCTTTCTTGCCTGATTATTTCTGAAGTTCATGTCTTTCTCAAAGACCAAAATTAAGGATAACTGGTATATTTAGGCTAAGTACCAAACCCCAAAATAATTAGTTGTATAAACAGACTGGTTCAACTTTATTGCCTAAAGTAAAGGAATGAACAAATGAAACATATTTCCTGTCATAAAAAAAGGACCTTGTAGGTTACAATGCTGTTTAGTGAACAATGAGGAATTAAACAAGACAGTACCATTATTTACATGTCAACATTTTAGAATTTTAACTTAGTTGTTAATACTAGAGTGTGGCTATTTCATCTGAGTTTAAAATAGTTTCCTCTGAGATTTTGATGACTCTAAATGCAAACTTAAACCAATCATAATACGTGGGGTTTAGATGATTCAGCAAAATCCTTCTGTTACTAATTAATAAAGGATACAACACATTCCTTGTCGTGAGCTTTAACAGTTTCTGTTATTCTCACCACCTCCCAGGACTCATAAAGTTCTCATGCATCTGTTAATCCCTGACTGATCCATACTTTCACGCTAGTGGAAACTGTGAACTTCAAGGAGCCCTGGTGAGTCCTACAGCTCACCCTGCCTGCTCTACTCTTGCAGAATTAATTAGGAGACTTTTCAAAAGCATGCAGTGACTTCAGCACAAGAAAGCTGGGTCACATGCTGAAATTATGAGTATTCCACTCAAAAACACCAAGGCAGTTTGTTAAAAAGCCAATAATGAAAACAGTACCTGATCAATATTCAATTCAAAAGCCTTACTACTGCAATTTTTCAAAATATGAACAGATTTTCTTTGACAAACTCATTGTGGTATATGCTGTGATTTTTTTTGTTTGTTTGAAAACCCATTTTTTAGAAATAACAAAACCAGAGATCAATCACCTTGAAAAAATCTTAAAATTATTCGCTAATAGCATGACAGATTTTTTTTTTCCGTGTGCTCAGGATGCCCATCAGTTCTCATGAGGACTTTGGATACGCATACACGACATGTTATGCTACAACAATTTGGGGGGCTGTTTTTGAACACTGAAGTGCTTTTCACAATATATTGATTAGAACAGATAATATTGATGGATATTCACAGAAAAATGAGAAAATTTTGAAAAGTGGACAACCGAAACAAATAAATACAAGTCTTTAAATGTGTAGCTCCAGATTCAGTTCCAAGACTGAGATGTTTCTGAAACATGTGCACACACCCACTCACCCTTGAAGCAACATTAATAAGCACCTCTATCCTAGCTGACAGCAGCCAAACTGTCTCAATTGCAAACCACCCCCAATTACATTAACAGATACATGAGCAATGCATACAAGGAATGTATATGAGTCAGTAATGATGTGAAATTATGCAGTGGCTCCCTAAAACAGTGACCTTTAGTTCATGAACTAAGTTTTCTATATCCATTATCATTTTCTTTTAAATCTACAATGTCATTTTTATAGTTTAACCTTGACAGAGAAGACTGTGTATGACTGACTATGTCAGAGATACAACAGCCAAAGCCAGCAGATCTCTATTTTTGACCAGAGTCAAACATACATTACATAACATTAAAAGTTTTTAACTACTTGGGAATCTGGAGATTGGAACACACCAATATATAAACAGCTGAAGACAACACCTTCTTTTCTGTAATTGTCACTCACATGAATTGCTTTTACTGTTTCCCAGGTAGATCAGTATTATTGTCATATGTAGAAACCATTAACCAAAACCAAGACTGAAGAAAAGTGAAGTGGAAGTATCTAACAAACAACTTCATATTTTGAGAATACTCTTGAGTCAATGCCTACAGCATGCCCTACTAGAGCTGGAATCAGGTCTTCCAATCCCTTACCTAAAGTCATCAAATTGCATTTTAAAGTGTCAAGGACTTTATGCTGCAAAGGCTGAAAGAAACTTCTCCTTAAATCCCTGTAAGCTTTGTATTTCTTTGTTCTTGATATAACATGTGAAGATACATACAGGTCTTTTCTGTGGCAATTATTGCAAAGTACAAGTATCCAGTTTCTATGCAGGATTAATTCCTCAGAGTATGACCTGGAATTCTGGTTTTATTGTCAGTATCCCAGTTCTCATAGCTGTCTAGTTTTTGCTGTACTGTTTTTCAATTCGCTCCCTATTGAAAAAAAAAATCCATATTTTGTTAGTGCACACATACCAAAACTTCTGTGAAAATATCAGATAAGGTCTTTCAGATTTTATCCACCCTTCCTTGTAACTGTCATTTCCCTCTTCAGCCTGTTCCTTGATCAATTCAATTTTTGCCCCTTTCCTCAACTACCCAAAATATCTAGTGAATAATTCTAAAATTGTTGCTGCACCTGAGTTTATATAATTGTGTCAAAAAGGAATAAATAGCTAACTTTTAACAACTTCAGAAGAAATCAATTTAGGATGAATTGCAAGCAGTGCTGAGACTGTAGAAATAAAATGACCAATATCTTGTATTCAGTTTGCATGTAAATATCCCATGAATGAACAGATTTGCAATGCTGGAAGTTGAGTTGCTTTGAAATTCCAACTATTAAAATATCACTGTGAAAATTGTTGAGGTAAGTGGAGTTAAATCCATTTGGTGGCTGGTCACAACTGGTCTTCCTCAGGGGCTGGTATTGGGGCCAGTTCTTTTTAATACCTTTGCCAATGATCTGGATGAGGGGATCGAGTGCGCCCTCAGTAAGTTTGCAGATGGCACCAAGCTGTCAGGAGCGTTGATCTGCTAGAGGGAAGGAAGGCTCTAGAGAGGGATCTGGACAGGCTGGATTGATGGGCTGAGGCCAAATGTATGGGGTTCAACCAGGCCAAGTGCCAGGTCCTGCACTTGGGCCACAGCAGGCCTTTCCAACACCACAGGCTTAGGGAAGAGAGGCTGGAAATGCTCCCAGCAGAAAAGGACCTGTGAGTGCTGGCTGAACATGAGCCAGCAGTGTCCCCAGGTGGCCAAGCAGGCCAGTAGCATCCTGGCTTGTAACAGAAACAGCGTGGCCAGCAGAACCAGGGCAGCCATTGTGCCCCTGTAGTGGTGCTGGTGAGGCTGCACCTCAAATACTGTGTTCAGTTTTGGATCTCTCACTGCAAGAATGACATTTAAGTTCTGGAAAGTGTCCAGAGAAGGACAAGGAAGTAGGTGAAGCATTGGGAGCGTGAGTTTTGTGAGGAGTGGCTGAGGGAGCTGGAGATGTTTAGTCTGGAGAAGAGGAGGCTGAGGGGAGACCTTATCACTGTTTACAACTGCCTGAAAGGAGGGTGTAGTGAGGCAGTCTTTTCTCTCAAGCAACACATGAAAAGATAAGAGGAAATGACCTCAAGCTGTTCCAGGGGAGATTTAGACTGGATATTAGGAAATGATTACTTTACTGAAAGGGTTGTCGAGCACTGGAACAGGCTGCTTAGGGTCACCATCCCTGGAGGTATTTAAAAGACATGTGGATGTGGTGCTTAGGGACATGATTTAACGATTGACTTGGCAGTGTTAGGTTTATGGTTGGACTTTACTATCTTAAAAATCTTTCCCAACCTAAATGATTCTGTGACTTCAATCGATCCTTTCCAAATCACAGTCATTCCATGTGCCTACACACAGACACTCGAATATACAAACAAAATGATGAAAACTTTTGCCACCTGGAGGTTAAAATAACTGCTTCAGGACTTTAAATTATGGTTATGGTTAGCACTAGGATTTATGGGATCTATAGACTGTTCTAAGATATGCTGCTTTGCTCATACTGCATGTACACCACAACTCACTGCTCCCCGCCAACCGACTTTCTTCTGAGATAAGCTTGAGACAGCAGTTGGCTTAGAATCATTCTCTGGCTTGTCCTGAACCACTCATCCTCTAAAGCTCCCAGGCTTCATCTCATGGTGTTGAACAGCATTGTCATGAGTAGGCAGAGAAAGCAGCAACTTTGGTGGAGTGACTGAGATTCCAGGCCATGTAAACTCATATAAAGAGTACCTTCAAAAATAGCCTGCCACATTAAGAGATGTCGTATCGGACTGTTTCTGAAGTCATTCACAATTTTCAGGTTGCAGCTTCCAGTATTCCAAGAGCAGGACAAGTGAGACATTTGGTGCAAGGTTGAGTGTATTTAAATACTTAAGACTCCTCTGAAATCAGATTTCCATTTCCAAAATGTTATTCTATCCTATTCTTTTTCCTAGTCCTACTTCTCAGTAACTGCTTCACCTACTGTCTCCTTCTGACATAAACTTGATTCTGGAAGGGTTTTTGCTGAGACTTGGAAAGGCATTTAGGCCCAGGGTAAGTATGTGGTCAGATCAGGTGCATGATTATGTTGAAAGAAAAAGAATTTAGGGAATTACCTACACTGAGCATGATACCTACAAGGACTTGCACCTCTGGAAAAGCCTGGAAGTCCTGGTCCTTCACAGAGTTTGCGTATTGTATCTCCAATAAAAAGTATAAAAGTAATTTCAACTTTGTGGGATCCAAGACATAAACTGTAACTTTTCAAGGGAGAAACTTCCTTTTTCTACCTAATTCCATAATGTCTTCTCTCAAACAACACTTGAAAACTTAAGCCAGTAGTTTAGAAGTAGGATTTTTTTTCCTTTTCCTTTCAGTTTACAGTAAGTTTGCCCCAAAATTCAGTGTCAGTTATATCCAAACCATTTTTAGACTCTTTACTGAGTTAATATGATGTTGTTATGGGTAAAAAAAAAAATTGTTAGAGGAGATATTCACTTAAAAGTGTAAAAATCCTTCATGTTTCATACTGATACCTTTAAAAGTAGAAGTGAGTTTTCATACTCATAAGGCATTGCTCTATCAAAGTTGACCTAAGGTTTAATTAAAAATTAAGGACAATTAATGAAAAAATAAAATGAAACTTGCCATTTCAATTAACAGAAATTTCTATTTGGCTTGGGACAAAACGACTGACATCTTAATTTTATTAAGAAAATACATCAATTAAGTTAGATGTTTAAATCATATTAATAAAAAACCTTCCTCCAGCCATGTGCTAGTCTTTGCTGTAATAAAGTAATAAATCTTTTTATTGAGAGGAATGGCAATATATTATAATCACTAGTAATAAACCAGTATAAATGTACAATATCTATAAAGGAATTTAATAGCATCATTGCTTGGCAATGAACTGACTTTTTCTGATTTTTCAAAAACATAAGTTTTAATTTTCAATCTACAGAATATAAAAATTGAATGTGTTTAGGAGTATTTACTTTGCCTAATTTACCTTCAATTCAGTAAGCTGTACATGCCCTGTGCTTTTCAATATCAAACCCTTAATGGACTCTACTGGTTATCAGGTGCTTAAAATGAGTACAGTTTCTTTGGGTTAGAAGTCAGTCAAGTTAGCACCATTCTGGTATTACTCAGGACATCCTGGTCAAAAAAAAAAGGTTGGCTGTAAAAGCCAGTCCTCCTCCTGACGCAAGTCCACATGCACCACTTGAAACGCGTACAGTGCTTTACAACGTATTACTTCTTCACCAGGTTTACACAGCACTGACTATGTCAACCATATTTTAATGGGAGTGGGATAAAGATCTCAAAGTAACTTGCAACATCCTTGAAAATCAAGGTCCAGTCAGGAGACAGAGACTGCAAGGCTCTGCAAGAGAAACTGTAAGGATATTTCTACCTTTTGTGATGAGGTGCTAGAAAAAAAGGGATTAAACTTTTTCTATGGTTAGACTTAGGTCATTCTTCCTTCTTTTGTTTCCTGGTGCATCTCTCCCTTCTCAAGCCTTCTGCATGACAGGAAGCAAGATATCCACCAGAATAGATCTTATCTGGAGAGCAGGAAAAATAATGTCTGACAAAATACCTGTCAAGCCACAAAGGATTTGACCAAGGAAAGGGCTAGAGTCTTGCAATAGGAACAATATGATCATAGCAGAGATCAAAATGTCATGACAACCTTCCTTTCTTCTATGTTTAAAAGCCTGTAAACTGTGTGAGGCTTTTTTAGCCAAAGGTTGATGCAATGGTCTGTGAATACTCGTGTGAATCTTGCACAGAAAAAGCACAGTGTGGTTGAAGCAAACCTGACCTGACCTGAATTCAGGAGCTGTCACTGATAAAACAGGCCAGAACACACAGAATTTTTAATTGATTCCCAATGGCTTATTGAAAGCACCATCTCTCACCCAACAAAACTGTGGTTCAAAAGGCAATCCTGTGTAGTTGCTGCAGCTCTTGGGAATGTCTCAAATAAATGTGGAAATTCATCCAGTAATACAGTTCTGCCTCTTTAGAAAGGTATTCTGGTAAAACAATTATTTGTCAAAATGTTGCCTTTAGTGGACCTACTGAGCAGAAAGCATTAAAATCCAAAAGGTTGAAAAAAGAAAAAGAAACAAAGTGGAAGGGATTCAGGAGTGTGCCAGTAGTACCCAGTAGCAGTAAAGCTTTAGGAGCATATTGTCAGCTATGCTCATCAGGGTAATCATATTGATTTACCAGCATCTCATCCTATGTGAGATTCTATATGAAGATAGCGGAGAAAAAGTTCCCTGCCCAGAGCAGCCAGTCATTTCAAAAGGGAAAAAACAGCAAAGATGAGGAGAGAGGATGCTGAATGCCCTCCTTTTGTAGCAACAGAGAAGTTTACAAACAGAAGGTATCAAAAGGATCTGCAGCAAAGCCAGAAGATGAATCCTGATCTCAAGGAGCCTTCCAGCAAACAAGGACAATAGGAGCCAGGGGGGAAAACTGCCCTTTTCATTCTAGACTTTGTAAAAAAAAAGAATAAAAGCACTCAGAGCCTAAAAAATCCCTTTGACCTGCTATGGAAAGGGAAGTAATTTGTTATACCTCCAAAGGTATTACAAATCCACAAAAATATGTGCAAGAAAGAGAAGTGCCACACTTGAATAGAATAAACACAAGGTCATGGAGTTAAATGGAAAGGCAGGCCAGGTAAGGGTAAGAAAACAGTATAACTAAGTATAGCAATTCCTTAGCTAATGACCTCTATAAATATCTTTGTTGAGGAAAGGAATTTAGAAAGGATACAGCCACAGCAGCTCTTCCAGAGAACAGATAAAGAATGCCTGGAGAAAAACTTATGCTTTCCCACTTCTTAATGTCAGAGCCTATAACTTGGCTAGGTTAACAGACAGAGCAAAGACTCAGGTAGCTGGAGACATGGCTCAGTCAAAGAATACAGGAAAAAATAACTCTACTTTCAAAAGCTCTGTAAAAAAACAGAGAAAAGAGCATTTTTTAGCCCATGCCAGCTAAGGGATGCAGTGCAGGCAGCAGCACTCAACTTTTTAAACTTATTTAAATGGAAATGCTCCACACTTGCACTCAGAGAGCAATTCCATATTTGATTCTCATCAGCCCTTCAACAACCTTGTCAGAGACTTTAGTAAAATAAGCATCCTACCTTAGGTATTTTATTACAAGTGTAACCACAGTCCTTCATTATTTGATGAGTACTGATGAATCTATACAGCTTTAAGGCATGTTGTGTTGAGTTAGTATTCCACCAGTACCTAAGCACAGCATTTTAAGATGATCTCAGGTCACTAGAGGACACTACAATTTAGAGATACAGTAAGCCAGAGGTACTGCTCCCAAAGGAATATTAAGCCCACTGCACTTTCAGAAACATGGAGATTCAGTTCAGGTCCTGTCGGCAGCTTTTAGTGCTAATGCAGCTGAAGTGCCCAGCAATTTTTGCTACCCTCCAGGCTGCAAAGTGTCTAGGTTAATTGGGACAAACCAATGAGATTACTAATGAAACGGGAGAAGATGATCAGTTTGGGGTCCCACATGCCAGACAAGTCGTAACCCTTCCCTAGAACTGCGGGGCATACCACACAACTTCATTTCCCTCAGACATGGGGAGGGATTTCATTAGGTAGACATGTGGAACCTTCCTGCACTCAGGAAGCACTGTTGAAACCTTTTAGTCAAAATCCAGCTTCCATGCTGTGTCTGCACTGATGAGTGGTCTACTGTGTTAGTCTGATGGTTGTTGTGAAGGAAAGAGAAAGTGGTTACTAATGCTGTTGGGTTTCTGAGAGACCCAGATAACCTGACCAGCTTTGCTCTGCTGCAGGCAAGTGCAATCCCTTAGAAGTCTCAAAGCTCCTCTCTTCTACTACAGACCTCATTAAACTCTCAGAGGTTTAGTTCACAGTGTGGTCTCATCTTTAATTTAGCCAGAGAAGGCTGGTTGCTCCTCAGAGACATAAATCCCTTGTTTTAATCAAACACTATCTGGCCCATCCATTTTTTCCTGAGCACAGAATTTCTCATTCAGAGTCAACTCAAGGATCATCCTCAGGTCCTAAATTTTCCAACCAGAAAAAACTCATTTGATGACCTCAAAAACATTTCACAGGCTATTCCTGCTGCTCTGCAATAGCTCAGTTTCCCAGTTCTCCAATGCACAGGTGAGCTTGTCCAGCCTCTGATCCCCTTAAGCAGCTGCCTCCTTTTATTACTAAGTAGATCTTTGCCAAGCTGACTGACTTCTTACAGGTGTTGCCCACCAGCTGTGAATAGGCTGGCTCTCATCGATGATAGATGTGCACTTGGCAGAGTGGCCAGAAGGGGTTCAGCTCTGCCTAGAACCCCCTTTTTTAATTTTTATGACCACAACAGAGGCTCTTTACCAAATAGTGACATGAAAGTTCTTCCAAGGACTATTACAAACAATCAAATAAATAAAAAGATACAAAATGTGCAAGACACAAAAGATCAAGCAACTATAGCAATGAATAACCTGAAGATTTAAGATGTTTTTACATTACCCAGCACCTAATGATGAAGGACAAGCAGGGAAAAAAATAGTCACATGAGAAAAGCTGCAGATTTTCCAGTTTCAAACCAACCAGACCAACCTAGCAAGATTTCATTAACATCAACTGATTTTTAGTATGTATTTATTTTAAAATATCTCTTATGCCACATAAAGCTTTTTCTTCAGATATAAGCAGTGTTTGGAACAAGATACTGCATTTTTTTGCCATTTAACTCATTGGAGCAACTATTTCCTGTCATAGCCCTTGGAGAGATTCCCTGTTACAGGGCAAGGGTAGGAAAACTTGTGAATAGAAAAATCAAGTGACAGTTCACTTCCCCTATCAGATCTGATTGGGGGAAACTTATAATACTCAAAGAAACCTTTTTATTGCTATTCCTCTTTATCCTGGTGATTTACTTCTTACTAAAATGTACGTCTTCTAGGTAAAGTGCAGCACTCACTGATGTTCTTTTCTTTAATTAAGCATCTGTAAGAAATAAACATTCAAAAGGCCACATCTTTGTGCCTTCTGTTCTGTATTGTCTTTGGAAAGCATGGACACAGCAACCAGGACCACCAAAGGTCAATGGCAGTCATGGCAAATATCTTTTGTTCACACACATTGTATTTTAGTTTGCAGTTGGCTCTTCTCAATGGACTCAACGCAGCTTGACCACTGATGAACTACCCTCCAGGTGCCTTCAGCAGGGGATTTCTAACCTACTGCAACTTATTTAACACCAGTCTTTAGCTCTGAAGAAATTCATTAATCCTGTCCTCCCTGTTATTTGAGAGATGACTGATGTTAGCATTTGTTTGACAGGGATAAAATTTAGCACCTCTTAGAAAATCTGGAACATCACCAACTAGCTTTCACATGAAATTCTCTTGTATTTGCCCAATTTCATCTTATTTATTAAAATCTTTGGCTGCTACCTTAAGCTTTCCCTGCTTTGTCTTTGCAACATAAACATTAATACTTTTGCATTTCTCTTTACAGGATTTTCTCTAATAAGAAATTCTTAATGAGCTCAGATTTCTGAACTAGTTTATACATTTCAGCTCAAGATTTTAATATATCCTGTTTCAAAAAAAGAATACAATTCTCTCCTGAAACTATATCAGGTAGTTCAGTAAATCCACAAAAAACATAATTTAATTAAGAGAACTGTATACTAATGTTGGGGTTTTCTTCAGGAAATTAGAAGCTTTAAACTTTTCTGACTCATTTTTAATTGAAGAGTGTGTGCTGGAAATTATTTCAGTAGTATAGTTGATCAAATAGTGATTTTTATATCCCTTTACAAAGTATGACATAAAAGAAAGGAAATCTCCTTTTGTCTTGTCTTTGAACTCCTGCTTCTCAGGCTTTGCTTTTGTCTGTGATCTCCTTGCTTGGAACTACAAAAGATCACATATTTAACATTTTTGTTTTCCAAGTTAACTGCATTTAAATTGTTTTGAAAGTTTTACAAAATGATTTTGCCAAAATTAAACCTCAATGGCCATTCTACCCCTACTCCTATCACTTCTTTCCCTTCAAACTTCAAAACCATCAGGGCTCAAAGCCTTTTATAAATTCAAGATGTATTTCTTATGCGTCTTATTGGATGAAATCATAGTACTACTATGTCAGGCCACTGCTACATTTTTACTTGTCTCCTAGATATCCTTCTTTCTTCTTTGATGAGATTTAGAGCACCTTTGCCTCATTGCTGAGGGGTCAGAGTTTCACATACAGCCAGACCAATGAGATGCTTTATTCCAGTCTCACATTGTGTTGCCATTCCCTGTGCTTTGCATATTTTTTTCTCAATCTCTTTCCACAGTGCCAAGGCTACTTAACACAGACAAGATCCTCCCAGCCAAAAGGAACTGTGGACAACTCTTTTCAGAGCCTATTCCCACTAATTCGTTTGCTGATCAGGTTCCTCACAGGACACAAGACACTTCCCATCACAGTGCAAATCAGGAACGTGCCTTTCTCCAGTCAACTTTAAAGATTGAAACCATCAAAAGTGTTTTTTCTAATCAGTTGGTCTTTTACCTCAAACCACCAACTTCTCCTGATTGGGATGCCAAAAGCCAGTTCCTCCAATACCTTCCACTGTAGGAAGTCTTTCTGCAAAGTCCTTGAACGTATGCAACATTTGGAGTTTGATTGCAGTGAAAATTACAGGTGTTCAGTACCTTTCAGCATTTGACCTTTTAGTGGGAAGGTCAGAGGACTTTTTGCTATCAGCAGAAGAACCTAAACCTTTACTATAAATGAATGCCAGAAAACTGTTGTTCTTTTTCTACTCCTGGAGTTGCTATGGTTAGAGCTTTCTTCAAAAAGTTAAACGTCTGGAAGTTTGTAGGTAAAAGCCCTGTATGCCTTTGTTTTATAAAAAGCTTTTCTGAAGTTCATGGCTATGAAGTACCAGTATGACTGTGCCCTTGCATAACACTGGTTCTGAGATGTTATTTGAAAAGCACCTGGTTGGCCTTTGTTTTATATACCTCAAATTCTTTTAACTGCCTGTTGGTCCTCACTTTTGCCCCTTACCTAGTTTTCCTCTTCCCCAGGGCAATACAGTGAGCACAGGCATATTGAAAATTCTTTCTTCTTTGCTTCAGATTCTAATATTTTAAGACCTGAGAGTTTTCTTTGCATAAAGTTCCCCCTAAGCTGCAACAGGTATTTCAGCACATACAAAGGAACACAGGATGAGCTGTTTAATTCTTAAGTTAATTGCTAGGAGTTTAGATCTGGCTATAAGAAAGCAAAAAACATACCCATGTAAGAAGTTTCTTAATGTAATCCATAATAAGGGAGTTGCTATCCTAAATCCACAACATGCTGCAACTCACAGAAATTATATCTTCCAAAGATGTATTTTCATGTGCATGATTTCAGCTACCACATAGAAAAATGAGGACACAATTTAAAATGTTCTTTTCGCAATGGAGAGACCAACTACCTCACAGCCAATCTGTAATCACTAGTTGACTACAGCTAAGGTGTGCTGATGATGTGGATGATTAATTAAGAAAAATGAATGCTACATTTCTTGTAATAAGGAAGCCCAATTAATCTTGTGTTAGTAAGATGCACCCGTTTTACTGGCTGGCAATCAGCTTTTCGTTAACACAGTGAAAAATCCATTAGGATGGATGAAAACCCCACTGCCAGATGTACACTCAGGAGGAATTTTTTTATTCCCCTAAATCAGAGTACTTAGGCTTGTGGAAGTTTTCCTCTAGGGAGCTGTATTTAAAAATTCCTGTTATTGCAAAGGAACAGAGCAGTGCTTAGTCTGTCTTAGAACCTTTCTGAATGCACTTTAGCTTCAGCCTGCCCTTTCAGTCTGGGTCTTTGAAGAGGTTTGGTGATAGAACGTGAATCGTATTTTCAATGAATATGATAGACATTTATTATATGACTGCTACATTTATAGAAAGGATTTTTTAATATTCCAGACCCCTTCCATTCTTTTGCTCCTATGACTACAGATGAGCTGCTAATTAATAGAAATAAAGAATCCCTAACATCTAAGTATGTATGGTGTATATGCTCTGTTTTATCAAAGGAGTTGTTTCAATAGAGTTGACATGCAGTTAAATTATAAAAGAAATCTTGTCTCACAGTGTATATTACTATTTTACTTTATTCTTCTACATTGCTTTTCTTTTTTATTTGATTATTTCTTGAACTGGTGTCTAGTACTACTGCCATGATTACAGCTACACTGACATTTCCATTAAGAACCCACATAGAATTTGACTGCTCTAATTTAAATTTTGCTGGATTAGGGAAATACTTCTTCTGCCCACACACATTAATTTTTTATATTTGTGTTTTCACACCTTTCATTTTAGCTCTTTGTGGTAGCTCAAGCCTGTCAGATTGCCTCATCTTTCATTTAGAAATAAGGACTTGTCGTTGTCCTGTTTTGAAAAACAAACTAAAAATCACATTCATTTAGAAAGCATTAATTGCAAAAGTAGTGTTATATAGTACATGTTTTCCTAGGGGCTAAAACTGATCCTGTAATTGATCTTGAAAATACAATTAATATATATTTGTGTGAGCTGTTTTGAAAAAGTGTTAGTTTACTAATCACCAGCAAGCCAAACTCTGAAATGCTTAATTGCCATGGGGAAAAGTTCTGGTTTCAGTCACGTTAACATAAATCCAAAATAATTCCAATGAAGCCCCATGAGGCCAAAAACACAACTGAATCTATAATAGCCATAATTCAAATAAGTCTTGGAAGCTGTCATTGTTGAAGTCTCAATATAATGACATGTCATCAAGAATTAATAGTTCCTGGTCCTATAACACTGCTTGAGGAATGCAACACTCGGAATGCTGAAAAAGATTTTAAAAGATTAGTCACAAGTTTGCTGTTAATAATGCTGACAAAACAGGCCATCAATACACACCTTTGCAGACCAAGAGACTTAATGCAAAACTCCTGAGTTCCAATAGAAGAGCCAGGAATCCATACACAGCCCAGAGGACGCGCTTTAAAGCTAGTTTTGGCACCTGCCAGCCTATACCAGTGACTTACTGGCCGAAGGGGTATCACTAGTTGGGAGGGAAATACTGGTAGGCTAAATTGCTGTCGAGCGTCAAGAAGGGCACCAGAGTCTGATTTGCAGAGTAGTATGGGAAAAGCAACATTGTGATGTTTGGAATTTGTACGAAGAGAAAGAAAACACAAAACTGGATTAAAGCGTCCCAGCCCTCTGCCAGTTTTATGAGTTCATCCATGAGCTTTTCAGCTTTGCCTGTGAGGTGACTGGATAAATCATTTGGCTACTTTCCCTCCAAATTGTCTGTTTATGCTATTCTTACAGAAGAGGATCTCCTCATCTGTTCAAGCCTTACAGATAAAATGTAATCCCTCCTTCCCTCCCTTCCTTCCTAGTCCTGCTCTCCTGGATATTTGAGTGTATCCACAATATGCCAGCTGTTCACAAATCAGGAATAATTAACAAAACCCTAGATGGTACTGTTACTTGTAAATTTTGATTTTTGCCTTCTTTTTCTCTTCCTCCTACTCCCTTCTGCTTATCTCTATCTTACATGTTTCGTGCATTACTTTTGCTATATAAATTCTTCTCTGCTTTCTCCTTTTCTTTCCTTCACATCCTTGGGTTTGGGTGTTTTGTTTTTTTTTTCTTTTCTCTCGAAAAGCCCTCATTTAATAGACTCTCAGCTGTAATTGGCAAAAACTGCTACTTATTTCAGGGAACACAAGACTGGGCTCTTTTCTCCACCTCATCATCACTGCCTCTTGATTACCTGGTAGTCACATATACTTTGTCTCCTCCTCTGCTACTCTTAGATCTCCCAGTTAACCCCCTTTTTTTGAGCACACACCCACTTCCTCAGTTACAGCTTGACTTTGCCAACCAACCTCTGCACAACACAAGATGTGAAGTCCCTGATTAGGGGTGCGAGGTTATCTTTCCAAGCTACTTTCAAGCCTATGTCATTTTTTACTCCCTTGTGACTAACATCATATGCCAAGAGCTGTCAGAACTGTGTCACTTCAATGCAGTTAAGTCTTCGATAATAAATTATCTTAAATAAAGATAAAAGCATAGCTCTATAGCTTAGATATAGCTTAGATATAAATATCTATACACACAACACATTCTGAAAATGTGGGCACTATTTTTAGTTTAATCTAACCACATGCTCATGCCCATACATATCCTTCCCCATCCATGGATAAAGAGAAGCAATACTCTAAGCACCAAAAGAAGTAGCTCTAACATTTGTTCTCCCTTTCATTTGTTTCTTCTCTTCAATGTCATAAGCTACGTGCTGTTCCCCAAGACAACAATCTCCTGTTCTTTTTTGTATTGGGTAAGAAAAAAATACTTTTCCTTTCCTACTTTCATCAGAAGTTTTTCTTATTCTGCTTATTTACATAGTCTACTCTAGCAGAGTTAGAAAACTTCACCAATAAGCTAAAGTTGTGGTTCTGTTAACATGAGCATCATTTTAGTTTGCCTTACTGAGAACTTGCTGGCTACTGCTACCTGAAAGGCCTATGTTTTCCATTGGATGTGCCAGCTAGCGCCGTGACTCTACAAAACAGGGCCAGTTTTCAGTGGCTTGCCCAGAATTATCATTCTTCTCTGTCTTGAATTCTACAGAGCTATCCAGACAAGAGTTGGTAACATCTTAACTGCCCCAATAATATTTGACAGAAGCTATATGTCAGATGCCTTTGATTTTCCATGCTCCAGAGACTCCCTACGTTGACTGTATCATCAAACTGCCCCATGTATGGGAAACAAGCAATGTTTCTTCCCATTGGAGGCAATATTCTGCGCATATAATCTGGTCATTTATAACCATCTCAAATAAGGAGCTGGGGTCTCAGAAATCTGTTTTCTCATCTGTGATAATTTGAACAGTAAGAAGGTTACCACGCTACTATAGCTGCTATTGCAGAAATGCTGTGTGGCAGCACTGACAAACTGAATGGGGACGACTGGAAGAGTGAGGAGAAAACAGGAGCTGAAGAAATGCTGAGGACCTCTATTAAATGATTATATTCTTACTTCAACGTGTCTTTCTGAATAAGATAAAGCAACTGCACAAGAAGGAAGAGGAAAAGAGCTGCAGGCAAGTCTTATATTTTCAAAGGAAATACTGTCCTTAATCCCAAAGGGTTTTGGAAGCAGTGAGAAATCAAGTGAAAAAAAGACTGTTGAGTTTTGCCTATTTGTGGTTCTCTTGAGCTGGTCTGGAATGGTTACCAAAAGGCTTGTTTCACCCATTCTTAGAAAGTTAAAACATATAACGCATAACGGCATTTTGTCTAGGGTGGAGCAAGGAGTAGAGCATGCATGGGACAGTGGAATACCTGGGCAGCCTGGGGCTTTTGTTCTTATGTGCAAAGCAATCATCTGAAAGTGGCACTAAACATAGCCTGTGCCTAGGAACAAGTTCTTCACTGAAAGGGTGATTGGCCATTGGAATGCGCTGCCCAGGGAGGTGGTGGAGTCGCCGACCCTGGAGGTGTTTAAGGGGAGACTGGATGAGGCACTGAGTGCCATGGTTTAGGTAATGGGTTGGTGTTAGTGTTGGGTTATAGGTTGGACTCGATGATCTCGGAGGTCCTTTCCAACCTTATGATACTGTGAAACTGTGAAACTGCACATAAGGTCAGAATCAACCTCCACTGGCTCAAAAGCCTGCTCAGTCCAACAGGAATCTTGAAGCATAAAAGTTTAGGGATTAAATACTAAACATGGAAAGGCAGCACATTTCCTGCAGAGAGAACACAAGGCAAATATCCTTCGAAGTCTGGGATAATGATGTGCCTGTATCCAAACTGAAAACAGCAGGGCATGCAAATCTATGTCCTCTCAGGGTGTGCAGAGAGAATATTCTTCCCACAACTTTTATTTGTTAACCTTCTGCATAATCTACAAGGACCCTTTCCTGAAATGGATTTTGAGTAAGTATTAAGAGATAGACAAAAATAAAATAAGATATGGACTGTGATAAACAAAAAGATAATAAGATCTGGGCTGAGGGCAGGGGAAGGGGAGCGGCAGAGTTAAGGAGAATATTGATTCTAAAGGCAAACATTACTGAGACTCAGCAGTGTTTCAGATTGTTCTTATACATTTGATTACTTGAATTTTGGAACAGTTATTACTTATCCATACTTAGAATGGAGTTGGAATAAGTCAGAGGAAATAATAAAATTAGTCAAGGAAATGTTTCTTTTAAGTTTATGAGCAGAGAAGCAAAATGTATTTGCTGGCATTTTACCATAATGGATAAGGATAACGAGAAAACCATTATATTTTACTCACCTCACTAATAACATATGCCTAAAGGATGTGTGTCAATAGGATTTTGCAAAAGCAAAATTAATAAATTAAACAGTATAACATATGAATAGATGCTCTATTTAATAATGCATGTAGTTTTTACTAAAAAAAAATAAGGGCTTGTTTTTATTGTGTCTACAATACATGAAGCAAAGATAAATAATTTCTCAATCTAGAACTTCCACTCCCCTCCCTGAAGGATGGATTCTGCCCTTTCTCTTGCTGATGTGGTTAGGCTGAAGTTTATCTACTTAAGTGACAGAGATTGAAACCTAAGTTTTTGCTACTATTAAACACAATGGCAGCAGCTAAAATTAGTAGCAACAGAGAGTATGTTTCCCTATGAAGGAAGAATTGTGCTTGTGTACATGAGCTTTCACAATCCTCCTTGCGTAGAGTAGTTTAGTCATCATGACCTGTAAGTAACCTAGAACTAAGCTTTCCAGATCCCCTGGTGCCTCCTAGGAGAGACTCTCCTGCATTTCATTGCTGGGAGAAAATTACAGCTGTATAAAGGAGCCATGAATTCCATAAAACCACATTTAGCTCGTACAGAAATGCTTCACTTTTAAATTGAAAATCATCCCTGGTTCTGTGCCTTGCTGTATCCTGCCATTAGAAATGAACACCACTAATACTGTATCAATGGGCGACCCACCACTGCTCTACCATTCACTGACCCAAACAGGACACACCGCTGCAGACTGGAAGTTTCTCACCAGCATCCACAAGCATCAGTCCAATAACAAAGGAAAAACAAAGGTATTTTACTAGTTTCTTCTGGAAAGTGAAAATATTTGTCTTCCTTCAAGTCCCAATGAGAACAGATTCAAGTTTTTATACAACTCTGCTATATCCAAAGGATCGAATCCAATGAAAGGTTAAGCCCTCCGCGGCGTTGCCCCAGCCACTCTCCTGAACCATACCAACTGGATGGGATACTTTTCCACTGTGAAAATACCAGTGGGAAACACCAACATGTTAAAATAATCTAGTTCAGTAGGGTTCTGTCTGTTGAATAGGAGACTGAAATCCTGCATGTGACAAATTCACGTGAAAAACAACAAATAAAACCCAACCAGAAAATATTAACCAAAGCCAGAGAGAAAATCTATCTATAACAAAATATCTAACAGTATAAACCTAACACATTTTGTTGGTCTGAAAATATACCTAAAGAAGAAAAGTCAATATCTTATATCCTTGTTTTACTTTTTCTGTCATTAGATTAAAAATAAGTATAGAAATATTCGAGTATTTTTCACAAACAGGTATGGCCAATACAATATTTTGCAAGATCAAATCAACTCTTTGACAAAACATGGCATAACTTTATTTGAATAAATTTTGGTACCCTAAACCCTCTGTTTATAATTTAGTGTTTTCCTGACTTTGTTGTTTCTGGAATTCAGAAATTCCAGTCACACTTACTGAAGAGCTTGTTTCAATAACATATCAAAAATACCTGATAGTTTAGTTCAGTAATTTACAAGATACTCATAGTGTACAAGTAGTTAATTTGAAATATTGCATGGATTATTTATAAATAATGAAAAAATATGAAAAAATAATCTAATGTATCTATCTGTCCATGTATCTTCTATCACTGAAACATGCAAATGTTTATTACTAGTTATTAATTACAAAAGATAAAAATCAGTGAAAGTGTTCTTAAAAATTACTGAAGTATTTTGGCCGAACTCTTGAAAATTAATGCACAAGCAGAATATTACAGGATGCTGAATGCAATTTGCTCATTTGAAAATAAGATTTGATCAAGTAATATCTAACTTCAATATCCCATTTTGCCAAGATGACATAATGCACAGCTCCACAGAGATGGGAAAAACACATACAGTAAGTTTGGGTAAGGAAAGACATGATGAGCAAGAGACTAAACATACCTTTTGCTCCTGGGAATATAGGGAGGCTGAGTTTTATATCAAGTACATGAATATCAATCTATGTGCTGAGGTATCAGAGAAGATTGAGAAAAGACAGGGTTTGGGGTTTTTGATGGTTTGTGGGTGTGGTGGTTTTTATTTTTCAGGAATAGAGAATGAGAATGGAACTCCTAGTTTAGCTGTAATGCCAAAAAATTACATCCACCACGTGCCTCAGCCTGGATCCAGATACAAAAAGTCACAGCAATACTAAAATGTTTTGTTTAGGGAAAGTTCTTTTTCAAGGACTCAAAGGCTTAGAGCTAGTGCCCAAATGACAGTAGCAAAAATGACTTGTTTCTCTTCCAAAAGAGATGTATGACAACCCATGCAGAGTGCAAGCTTACTCCCACCAGCCTCCCAGGGCATTTAAGGTGGTGATGAGAAAGCTGTTACGAGTAAGCAAAGTGATAACCCCCAAAGTTCTCATGCTGAATATCCCTTCTGGAGCCAGTGTTCAGCTGTACAAACAAGCTCAGTTTAAATTTAGTTGTGGAGACTGTGAAACATTTGGCTCTAGTTGGCATCATTCTCCGCTCAAACGTGTACGTGCAGATGCACTGAGATCTGACTGGGACACTGTCACTTGCAGCAGGAGAGTAAAAGGTATCTTCACCACCACATCAAACTGCTGCTGTCTCTGAAGAACTGAGTGCCTTTTCTTTTCAGATACAAAACCTAACTTCTGAGAAAATTTGAAAAAGATTCAGCTAAGCATCCAAACCCCAAAAGCTTGTTCCAGCCCATTTTGAATCTAAGCTGATACAGCAGTCATCGTGTTGATTCACATTCTGATGTGCCGTAGAGGAAAATGAAAGAGATGGGTCTAGTTTCAAGCTTTGTTTGGAAGGGTCAAGTAGAGAGATTGAAGAACTGAATAAAAATTAATTTTAAATATTCATCTGCCTGCAGAGACTGAAGAGGATCTTTCTCTTGTTGAATTAGATGCCATTCTAATTTCATCCCCAAGTACAAAAGAATGAGCTACCCTGACACTACCATGACCAATGAAATGAGGCCACATTGTCCCACTCCTTCAGAGAAGGAAAGCTTAGGAGAGCATTTCTCAACACAGAATAGAGGTATGAATAGACTTTCTTTTGCTTTCTCCTCAGTCTGACATATGATTTAAAAATGACAGGTTCAGGTAGCATATTGCAAAACACATCAGATCTCTGCCTTGGTGAAAATGATTTTAACACAAATAGGCAGCATTTATGTCTGTATTAGTAGCATCAATGAATATCATTGGCAGGCATGCTGTTATTAAAGTATAATATCTTGGAAGGAAACAGCTCACTTAGGGTTTTCAAAAGGTATTTAATTTAACTCCTCTTCATGATCCTCATTTCACATGTGCTGAACTAAGAAAAGAGTTATGAATGTTATTTAAGGATGCTTAACCTATAATTATGTTCCTGTTTCAATGACATCACTTCTAAGGAGACCTCACTAGCTTCTAAGCAAACCTCTTTCTTATTTAAATTTCACTCCTCTCCATCCTTATGACTAACTACATTTTCTTCTCAGCCAGATCATGTTCCCTTTCTTCCCTCGAAGAAAAAAGGTTACTAGGAGCAAATATATAATTATTGGACTCTGGTCTTGAGGAGAGAGAGATGTTGTTTTCTTTGGCTTCATTTTTTAATTTACAACATTTTTATTTGCAACGTGAAGAATCATCTGTTAGCAATGACTCTTGCTAGCTTCAACGAGAGCTGGAACAGCCTCTAATTGCTGAAGAGAGAAAATAAGAACTAACAGGCAGGCTGAGTAGCTCTCTTGTTTCTTCATATTTTATTCCTCGGAGAGTAACTAAAAACAGGCAGAAGTCACTGTCCCTGTGGATTCTCAGCCCGTTCTTAGGAGGGAGATTTTTCGTGTTTTGAATCCCGGCACACTCACATTTCAATGTGCATTCTTACAACAGCATGATTTGAATTGAAATTTTTCAATTGAAATTCTACCTCTCCTATTAATTCTCTCTTTCCTAAATCAAATTCATCTTTTCAGTGTCTAACCTGCCAAGTGCTTATAGGAAAAGTTGTAAACACCACAAAAAAAAAGCCAGGGAAAACTTAATTTGGCCTTAATACTCTGATAGGGCTCTGAAGGGTCATAAATAATGATTTTAATTAATGCAGCAACTGAGCCTTTGCACTTACAAATGATCTAGTCTAGTCTCAACTCTCACTTCTCTTCAAAAGTCTTGCCAAGCTTCAAAACCATCAGAGCTGTGGCAACACTATTATTACAAAAAACTCTTCCTTTCTTTCAGACTCACAAATTGTACCACTCCTACTAAAGACAACTGCGCTAAATTGTCGCAGTTATAATCCAACTCAGAAAAGTAAAATCCTAAAAGCAGTCCCTCATGTGTGAGGAGAAAGGGTTTATTGTCAGGCAGTTCACAAGCAGAGCTGTTACAGACGCTGAACACAGCCTTGCTGTGTCACCTAACAGGCCCATCCAGGTTGACACCTTGTTTTCAGCACTGACCACTGTTTAAGATGCCACGTAAGGACAGAGCATTAATAGTGATCCTTTCCCCATCCCTTCCTGCTTCTAGTAATTAGGAACTTATAAAGCTCCTTAGAGGTAGCACCTCAACTGCTAAGCTGCGTGCTGCTGTTGTATCTGTTTCTTTATCTCTATTTATAACATAATTTTACCTTTTGTATCCAGCAGTGCAGGAGAACAAAAATAGAAGATTCACGTTTGCCATTGACTAAAAGGACATCTGAAGGACTCTTTTAAAACACATTCCATCCTCTCAACCTGCAATTCACAAGACTTCACTGAATACAAGCATATATTTACAAGTTATAAACACTGAATTATTTCAGCTTCATAAAATACACAGAAATGCATGTCCTAAATATTTGTGTGACGAGCCAGTGCTAAGCAAGCTATGTCCTCACCTGCCATTGACTCACACCCATGCTGTCCTGCTCTGGAAGTTGCAAATTATGCTGTAGAAAAAGCACGGTGAGAATCAACAGAGCTCAGAAAAGGCTTCAGTTTTACCCTCCTGGAAAATAAACACATGCTTCTTTATTGAAAAAACTGCTGGGACTTTTGTCTTGCATTATATTGATGCTGTGCACCCCTAATGAATTATTAAGTCTGTGCACTGAGAGAAGAGAAACACAACTGAGAAGGGATAAGAAAAGTTTACTTAGGGGAGCATCAATAAAAGATCTGGGATATCCCTACAATACACCACAAAACACTACATAGCAGGAAGTCAGATCAGTTGTTTGATGATGATAGACATGAGTGAGAATGAAAAAAATCCATCAGTATTACCTGGGGGAAAATGAGCACATAATGAGCACATCATAATCATGTGTTATTTGATTTGTGGGGGTTTTTTAAACATATCACATTTTAGTGCTTCACTGCTGACTTTGACATCACTAAAATGACCTAGAAATTATGCTAGCATTTTTTTTGAAAAAATAATGAAAGCATTTCCAACTTGCACTATTTTCCCCAGCCAAAACCATAACAGCTAATACAGGTTTGCTTATTTTTGCTGCTGAATTAGGTAATTTGTCTAATATATCTACTACTCCATAAACAATCACTTGAATTAGACAAAAAGAATTGTTACTTCCTCTAATTTCAAAACTATTCAAACATCTGTTTTAACTCATAGTGGAGTATGGTGAGTGTCAGCCTTTGCATAAACTGCAAGATCAGAAGCTTTATGATGTAGGCAGAGGGAGGCATCCCAGGTGGGGAACCTGAAGACCATGCAGAAAGAGAGAAGGGAAAAAGAGATTAGCAAACAAAACAAAAAACCCACCCACACTGACACCTTAAGATATATTATTCATGCTTTCCTGAATGCTTGTTCCTCATCTTTGTGATTGTACCTGTCATCTGAAAGCTCCTTTAGAGCCAGTAGGTCCTTAATAAATCTACTGCTCCCTCATGTTATGGTTCTTCCGTATTCCAACGGTCTGCAATAGCAAAATACTTTGAAAAGTACTTGTGATATCAATTCCTTCCACTCGAAGGCTTCTATTCACAAAAGTGGGGTCAAAATACCCTATAGTAGATGAGAATCCATCTTGTGACACAGTCATTTAACAGCCAATATTTTGTTAAGCACTTCAAGACTCAAGTACTCTGTAAGCAGCAGGGCTACTGCGGATACTGTACAAAGTAGGTTCTAGTGGCTCAGCTTTGGGAGTGATTTTCTTCTATTCCTAAATTAAAGGCATCTCCTTGGCTAAGAGATATATCCTTGTTGATATAAACAACCCTTGGAGGGCAACTTATGTCACAGGGAATTGGAATCAATGATCTGAGCTTGGTGCTGTGCACCGTGAAGATAATTTGTGAAGATGCAAATCGTTACGTTATTCTTGTCAGTTTAAAAATAGTCAGCATCCTTTCACATCAAAAGGAATTACATCCTGTTCAGCCTCATCTCAGTTTGGGACATTCAGGAGACCTGAAAAAAAGCATTTATGCATTTAATTTTCAAGTAAAACAAAAATCTTCTTCAAAGTACTGTGAAAGGCAAGAACAGAAACTACAGAGAATGATGGGAGTCTACTGCAGTTCTATTAAAAAACCTAAAAAACATGATACAAAACACAAGGGTCACATCTTTTGATGCTAATGAAAGAAAAATTTGAAAGCAAATGAAAATATTTGAAAGAGACTGACAAAGAGGGACTCAAAACTTGCACCAATGTATGGAAATACACTGAGAAATCAGAAGCGGAAGGCAGGAGGGGCCTCCATCTTTCAGCAGGCCCAAGTGCTGAGAATAAACCATGCCAACTGAAGAGGTTAAGATGGTAGAGTGAAACAACAGCATCACAGCTGCTCCCAGACTTGATAAGAAGAAAACTGAAATCCCAGCTATTTTGTGATGAAGGCTGCCGAAAGTTTTATGTTAAAAGGGAAACAAATTGGATGCTTGAAAGCTGCTTTTGAAGCCCCTGTTTGTGAAATTCAACAACTGAGGTGGGAGCTGGGAAATAAAATAACATCATGTCATTTCTGTGCTCTCCAACTCATTGCAGTGCCACACTAGTCTCTATTCTTTGATTACAGGAGTAGCAGCAGTGGCTCCCTGGTAAGTGCCCTGCACAGTGATAGAGACTCTGACTTGGAAGAGCTTTCCCATGTTGGGTGTGTACATGTACCTACACACAGAGTGTTCCCATCCCTGCATGCTTTTCACTTAAATTCACAGGGGGAAAAAGCCAGGATGAACAAGCACGAGGATGGGAGGCTGTGGCAGGAGCAGTTTAACAGCAATGTCAGGGTTCTTCTCATGCTATATAAGTACAATACAACACAGTAAGTACGTGTGTAATAAAAGTTAAAATTTATATTTACTTCCTTTTCTTTAATTCCTTTGCACTCATGGTCCAAGCTTGTGAGATTATGGAGCTCTTGTGTTTCAGATATGAACAGTTTAGGGCAGTAATTCAGAATGTACTAAAATGACAGAATAACTACATATGCTAAACAAATCAAGAGAGTCAAAACTGGAAATGTAAACACACCTCCCTCTCCAGTCCTCCATCCACCCCACCCTGCTGCCCTTTCTATGTGAACATTTCAGTGAGAGCACACAACATTCTCTCATTTTAAGAAATGAAACATCTGCTGGGATTTGAGACAACCGGTACCCGCTCTCAGCACTTTTTTTAAGTTTTCAAAGAGGGAGCTTTCCTGTGTCTTCCCAAGACATAAGGAGGCTTTTAAGAAGCACATTTAAGAATGTTGGTAAAATGTGTGATGCCAGAGGTCTGGCAAAGGACTGGCAGCTCTTACATAGGTGGGTAATGTCAGTAGCTAAGGCAGCTTCTTCAACAGCAGCATTTACCTTAGTGTGTTACAAACTGCCTTTGAGGTTTTGTACCAGGTGCAGACTGCTAAGGCTGTTGGTTGGCAGGTTCTCTGCTACTCACTGCAGTATTGGTGTTTGGGAACATTTTTTTACTTGTTTGAATGCAACTGCTACCTCCTATGTTTACCCAGCCAATTCTGTGGGACAAAATAAGGGTATTTTTGTTCTGTTTGTAGACAGCACAGTACACTAGGGAGTGGGTTAGTTTTTATTTCTTAGTAACCTTTAAAAAAGGCCCTCAGATGGCATGATTATTTTCCAGTGTGCTCTGAAGAGAGAGAAAAGGGAATATTTTTATATTTCGTTTGAAGCTTAAGTCTTGCAGTCTGAAAAAAATGGATAGTAAGACAAACTAGATTGCAGTGAACAAGCTTTTGTTCCTTACAATGAGAACTGACTTTCTTTATTCACATTAAAATGCATAAATCTTGCAAATATTCTTCTTGAACCACATAGGAAGGATGTCAATACCTCCGGAGTCCATATTGGGACCAATACTGTTTAATATCTTCATCAGCAAAATAGACAGTGGGATAGAGTGGACCCTCAGCAGGTTTGCAGATGACACCAAGTTGTGTGTCATAACTAACACACTGGAGGAATGGGATGCCATCCAGAAGGACCTGGACAAGCTTGAGAAATGGTTTCATGTGAACCTCGTGAAGTTCAACGCAGTCAAGTGCAAGGTCCTGCACCTGTGTGCGGGCAATCCCCAGCATCAATACAGGCTGGGGGATGAAGGGATTGAGAGCAGAAGAGAAGGTGGGTGAAGACTGGACATAAGCCAGCAATGTGCACTTACAGCCCAGAAACACAACCATATCTTGGGCTGCATCAAAAGAAGCATTGCGAGCAGGTTGAGTGAAGTGACTCTGACCTTCTGCTCCCCTCTGATGAGACCCCACCTGCAGTACTGCATCCAGCTCTGGAGTGCTCAGAACAGACAAGGACCCTTTGGAGTGGGTCCAGAGGAAGGCCACAAAAGTGATCGAAGGGATGGAACATCTCTCCTGTGAGGAAAGGCTGATAGAATTACGGTTGTTCAGCCTGGAGAAGAGAAGGGTCTGATAAAATCTTATCTCAGCCTTTCAGTACTTAAAGGGGGCTTCTAAGAAAGACAGGGACAGACTTTTTACCAAGGCCTATAGCAATAGGATAAGGAGTAATGGTTTTAAATAGGGTAGTTTCAGGTTTGATATAAGAAAGAAATATTTTACCATGAGAGTGGTGAAACACTGGAACAGTTTGCCAGAGTAAGTGCCCTATCCCTGGAAACACTCAAGGGTAGGCTGGATGAGGCTCTGAGCAACCTGATACAGTGGAAGATATCCCAAGCTATTCTGTGACTGTTTTTCCACATTTTCCTGAAGCACAAAGTACCTGCCTGCTGCGTCACAGGGCCACCCATTCTGTTCCCTGTGAAACCAGATGAGGTAGTAATCCTTTAGCCTTTGAGGATGTGAAGTGAGAGAGAGAATTCCAGAAGAAAAAGCTAATTTTTTTCAGTTACCACGTAAAAAAAATTCAAGACTAATCCTTGAAAAATAGACAATTTATAAAAGCTCAAAAAGACAAAAAGCAGTTTTTTCCTCCTCCGTGTTGTCACTGGAGAGATTGACAGCACCATTATAGCAAGCCTCAGGATTGGTAGCTCAGATGCATAAAAAATAGACACATTTCTGGGACTGATTCAAGATTTAAGAGAGAAGATATCTTGAGATAGCCTCACATTACCCTTATTTCTTCTAAGAAAGAGGAGAAAGAAAAAAAGATTAATTACTCCTCATTTTGCAGTTGGGATGAATATTCTGGAGATTTATATTCTTATTGATCCAAAGTCATGTGCAACACTGGTGAGGACACAGGGCCAGCAAATTTGACAAAATGTGGTCCAACATCAGAACATATATTTAAGAAGAAAGAAAAAAACCCATATATTCATATTGAGTTTTATTCTTAGCCAGTAAAGACTGAATTTTGGTAGCAGTAAAATATATTTCCATTTGGGGCCATGATTTATATATAGATGGGATTTGCAAGGATACATCTATACACAAAGAAAGGTGTGAATTTACAAATATGGTACTCAATACAGATAAGGAAACTAAGAAAGTCACCAAATAGAATAAACCATTTTGAAAATCAGGTAAGTGCTGACTAAATGCAAAGTCGTTGGGGCTTTTAGCAGGCAGAGTTTGAACAAATGAACTAGCATGCTACAGAATCTGTGCCCTAAATTTTAGTTGTTCTCAATGTCTAAGAAGGCAAGGATGAAAGAATGGAAAGCAGGTATAGGCTTTCTTTGGCCTTGGGGAGACCCGGATCAAAGTTTTCACTCCTTCTGCACAATGGCAAGGGGAAAATCTTGTCCATATGCATCATCAGGGGCTCAAGAGACTGATGGTCAGAATCTTTGCCCTGTAGCAGGCTTCTCAGGAACAAAATAATTATGGCTAAATCCATGAAGGAGCGTGTTCCCCAAGATGGTAAGCAGCTCACAGACAAGTTGGGAATGATAGGGATTGCAATGAGAATACCCAAGTGAAAATATATCTGTATTATGTATGCGTGCACCTTGGCCCATGGCTCAGGTCCTCCCTTGGGACTATGTCAGGATACCCTGCCAGAAGTTCCTCTATATGTATCATCTCAAGGACAGGATTTGGAAGATACTGTGCCACCAAGTTTAAATGATCTATGGAAGATGTCTCCCTTCCCCCAAAAAAGCCTGAACCCAAACATGGTTTGATGAATACATTCCATCTTTTCCAGACATCCAAAGCCACATCTGTCAATGAAGGCATCCTGAAAACTGTAGCAAAAGGCTTTCTCTCTCATTCCCTTTAGTAAATTTACACCAGGTGAAAAACAGAGTCAAACCACTACCCCTCATGATCAGAACATGTACAGCCTAGGGAATGGGGTTGGGGATAAGAAAAAATTAGGAATTCCTACCTGTCTGTAGAAAAATATTCAGCATCAACATTAAGACCAAGTTGCATGGTTTGAAAGCTGCAGGAATCTAAATCCCAAAGTACAAAACTCCCACCCAGAAAAGGTGGGATTTAAGATGCAGTGTGATCCAAGATGTACCCAACGTAAAATACTGAGGACAGGCAACATAAAAAGCTTATTTTAGCTGCAGTGGGTGCACCATGTTAGTTTCCACTATTACCAGTAAATCAAAGCCCTTTTTGTGTAACAAAAAACAAATGTGTTATTAACTCATGGTTTTTACAGTAAATTTACTAACGATATTTTGACAGGAGGGTTGGCACCACAGAATTATGGTGTCAGATTCAGTGTTTTATGTCCTCCTATTGTCAGCATGAAGCCAACTATGGGTTATGGACAATTGAGCCGACAATTGAGCCATCAACTGTGTGCCCAGACATTACATTCACAGAGGATAATTCAGAATGGAAGGGACCTCAGAATGTCTCTAATTGAGTTTCCTACTGATAGCATGATCAGCAATGAAAACAGATCACGCTGTTCAGTGACATTGCCAGTTAGAACATGAAAAGCTCCAAGGAGGAAAATTGTACAACTTCACTGACAACCTGCTCTGGATTGGACTGTCCTCACAGCAAAAAGAAGTTTCTCTTTAAGCATATGTTCATTGCCTCTCAACCTTCTGCTGTACACACTGTAAAGAGGTTGACTACATCTTCTCGATAATCTTCTGCTTATTTAGTCCCCCTAAAGCCTTCTTGCTCCGGGCTGAACAATCCTACCCTTCTCAACTTCAAAGATGCAACACATGAGAGGTCCCAGGACAGATCACTGGAGTACTGTACCTTGTCACCATTATTCGTTGAGCTTAACCATCCAACTAGTTATCAACCCACCTAGCTGTCCAACCATCCAGACTGTGATGGCCCAGCTTGGACTCGAGAATATTCTGGGAGACGCTGCAGAAAGCGTTACTAAAGTTAAAGTAAGCAACATTCACTGCCCTCCCCTCATCCACAAACCTTCCATTTTATAACAAAAGGCAGTCAGGCACAGCTTGCCCTTGGTAAATCCATTCCAGCTGTTCCAAATCACCATCACCTTCATCCAGTCTTGTTCACAGTGAGACACAGGCCTGGCAGTGCTGACTAGAGAGCTGTAGTAACCAGCCCTCTGCTGAGGATTCTAGATTGCCCCATTTCTACCTTAAGAAGGCTAGCTGTCTTTTATCATTTCAAAGAAATCTGACAGACTCAGGGTCGTGGAGCCTGCTGTGTGCACTGCCCTAGGCCATCTGGGTGTCTAGTCTGCCTGTGCCCCAGTTACTCATCCAGATGCACTTCAAAACAGCTCACAAAGACTGACCAGCGCGTTCAGAGCTGTCTCTCTGCAGCAGCAGCAGCAATACAAGCAAGGCAGAATCTTTCTTCTTTCCCTCTTCCTTGACTGCATATGAAGACAATAGTAAAATATTCAAGTTCAATTCATTTTTTAAATCCATCTGCTTGCTGTTATATTCCCTATGCATAGATACTAAGTCACCTTAAATAACTGGCTCTGCTTATCTTTGAGACTCTGTTTATTTGATATTTATGTTACCCTCAGCATAAGCTCTTGCTGAGCCAGCCCAGAATACCTGACCTACACAAACCAAAGAAAGTAAACTACCTTCAGGCTTTTGTTCTCCATTTATTTTAAATTATTAACAATTCTTCCACACGCCTCTGTATTTTATAAAGTAGGTGGGTTTTTTCCATGGATCAATCTTCAATTCTTTAATATAGGAGCCAAAAATTTAGATTACCTTCTCAGGAAAAGGGTAGAAAAGTGTTAAAACAATTTATTTAGGAAGAAAGAGTAGAACACATATTTTTAACAGCACTTACTGTCTCTGTATTTTGGATAATGCTTGAGAATTACTAACGCACTACATGACTTAGGAAATACAAATTAAATGAAAGCTTAAAAGTGTAAGTTGGAAAATAAGGACCTGAAAAGTTTGGGAATTCCACTACAAGCAGGCAATGCAGCCAAAGGCAAATACTTAGAACTGACAGAGAGGAAAATTAGGAGTTTGGGGGCAGGTCAGAAATACACTGTTATTCCCAGTCTGTGTTGTTATAGAAGCTGCAGTGAACAGGAATAACACTATTCCAGAGCAGAGGGACTTTAATTTTACTCTTTAGTCTAAGGTATCATTTCATATATATATATGCATAGAAGACTCACACATGTACAGGCACGTCCATCTGCAGACTGTGACAACCTTTAAATAATAAGGTTACATAAAAGAAATAGAGGCAACAAAAGGGCAAATAAGCTGCTCTATTCAGAATAAGTTGTAATACAGAAAAGGAATATGTTGGTAAGGAAACAAAGAAGCTATTGTGATTGTACAAACAAGACACGCACTGAGATTGCAAATATGGCCTGTATTAAACAGGGCTGCATTTGTGACATTTAATGGAAAAAGTCTTTTCTCCCTTCATTAGAAAAAGATATTTAGACTCTGTCTACAATCTTGGCCTTCAGCTGATTAAAGACAAGAAGACTGAAAAAGCCAGCATACGTTTCAGAAGCACTGCTATGGGCTTGGTGAGATCAGAGTCTTTTTAATAGCTAAAATTGTAACTACATTTCTGTTGCAGCTAATTGTGATTAGATCATTTTTTCTCATACCTACTCAAGCAGCATTAAAATAAGGGGGTTATTTAATAAGCTCATCATCAAAGACATTGGGAAGAAGTTAGACTCTTGCTCAGATTATTCCCTACAGCCATTGTGAATTTTAACTTGCATAACCCAGTTAAAGCTCTTCTTTTTTAATATTTTGCAAGCTGGATTGGGTGGGGGCAAGTGGGAGTAATTTTATTGTAATTTTACAAAAATTAAGTGTAGTGGAAAAATGGTACAATTATCCTGCTTCGCTTGCCTACTAAAGTGCCAAGGGACAGTTTACAAGAACAATTGGACTACCATTTTTAGTGTGTGAACAGCAAGCTCTGCACCTTTTCCACAACATAGGGGAGGTGAAGTATGAAGTGATAGATCCTCTGACTCAGAGCAGTCAGAAGTGTGTTCAGTTGTTCCAAAAGACCCAGTGGATGAGGCTTTTCCTGCCAGTGGCAACAGCAAGAAAGGGCCAAAATAAAGAACATATTTTAAGGGAAAGTGTTGCCCCTCAAAAGTGTTTCAGAGAACTGAAATTAATCTTCCTTGACTCATGTCCTAGAGCATGCTCCCCCTCGAGTGGCTGTTGTGAACTCTGGCAGGTAAGAGTCTTCATTCCAGTGCTTGGCTTTGTTGACTCCTCTAACTCTGTTCTGTCTCCCAGCACAAGGTAAGACAGTCAAGGGCATCAGGAAGCACTGTGACAGACCCTTGACCAGACTGTGGTGGTTTGGTGCAGACTTTAAGAGATGTAAAGGCCTGAACCATAACTGGGCCAACAGCTTCTGTAGTTCCAATCTGTTCTCTGAAAACCCACAAAGGAGTGGAGCGGCCCAGTGAGCATCAATGGATATGAGCTTGAAATGCTGATCATGCAACTAAGGTATGAATAACAGATGGCTTTTCCAAGACTCATTTATCAAAGGATAAAGAAAGCTGTGGGTAGAAGGAGTCTCGTGCTTACCTTTTCCATCACATGTAATTTGACTGCAAGTCAATCATTTTATTCTATAAATACGGCAGCCTAAGTGAACCTTCTTTGATCTCCCTACTAGGCAGTGTGGCTTGTGGCAGTGCTCTCCCCTTCAGCTGGGATGTCTCTCAGGTTGCTCCTTGAAGCAAATAAACTTTTTACCAATAGCCCAATAGCAGATCTCTGGAAGTGACCAATATTGCATACGACATTGTAGTATGGTAATTTTTATTTTGTCTGGGTAACTTTGATTGGTGCCTTGGTAATTTTGAATCATGAAATTATTGTGCCATACAGTAATAGTGTGACCTTTGCCATTGAACTTAACAGTCACACTTTTACAACTTCATATTAAAACCACTTTTGTCGATACCTTTGACTGTGATTCTTTAAGCTATTTAAATCACCCGTTTATGACAGGTATTTTTTCTCTCTTTCCATATTGCCAGCCGTGCTTAGTCACAACTTACTGTGACAGATTTGGAGCTGCCCCTGTGAACAGATTCAGCTCAGCAGCCCAGCAGAAATACCCAGGTGATGTTTCTGCTGGGTTAGTAAGCTAAACTGGCACGTGGGAAGGTAGGACAATTCTGGAGCCACTGGGAAGAAGGTAGCAGCACCACATAGCTTGGAGCAGAGGAAGCCAAAGTAAGCAGTGGCAAAGAGCTCAGATCAGTGAATAGGTTGCCACCTTGTCCTTTCTCACAATGTACCATGCAACTTGACTTCAGCTGTACCACCTTCCAGGTGGGGAATGACTTGGCTGCATGTATTTATTTTGTGGTCAGTCACGGGTACCCCTCAAAAACAAACTCTGAGGGGCTGGGAGCAAACCTCTCTTTGTGTATCAAAGTGGAATTGTGGAGTTATTCAGAAGCAAAAGAAATGTAGCCCCAATTTTAGGATAGAAATAAATTAGCACCTTGCAGCCTAAATTACTATTTTCAGACTTATTTTAAAAGAAACAAAACCACAACTTCTCATATGCAAAAATCAAGCAAATTTAAATACCAAAAGCACACTTTTTCACCTTTTTTTCATACTCAACTATGAGAAAGCCTATCTGACTGAACTGACAGATAATGAAGACAAAAACAAACCTTTCCCAAAGTTTCCATTTGCCTTTCATTCTAGGAATATGGTCTAGTAAAACTCTAGTAAAAGAGTTTAACACATTCAAATGAAAGGAAATAGCTAAAAAAATGTAAGGGCCTCCTCTTAGAGTTTTCCATTCATCATGCTCTATTATCACTGAACACAGGCATAATAAATCCAGGCTCTCAGAAAACCCTATTCCTCTTGAGAGATACACAGATGGGACCAGCATTACTTGAGTCAACATACAGACAGAATTCAAGAGCAGCTTCCCACAGCACTCCTTTTTTAGCCAGGAAAATGCAGGGAGGGCAAATCCCATGATGATAGCTCTGGTGGACACTCACCTGCTACTACATCTTGTCATTTAAGTTGTACACAGTACTTACAGAATAACCATATTTTGTGCCTCTGAATATTTTGTGTAGTGTTTAGATTAAAAAACAAATAATGAGGCAGGCTGGTGAAATGCTTTAATTCTATTATTTTTTATTTTCAGAAACCATTGTTTATTCAAAGTCTCACACAAAATCTGCAGTTGAGCAAACTGAGATGCACAACATCTTTCCTTTGTACTTGAAAGGAATTGATCCCTGAGAGGTATAATCATAGAAGTGCTGACTACATGGAAACCAGAAATTCTCTCTGATTTCTGAAGTTTTTGGTAGGAAAGATTTTCATCCTCACAATCCGAAATAAGAGTTTTATTTCTTCTTTATAAAGTAGAACTCTGACAAGATTTACATTTTCAAAGCTAGAAAATATCAACAAAGAATGTCTGTATAAATGAATGATAAAAGAATAACCCAGCAATTCCAGTGGTAGAAGGAGTTCTTTTGCACTAGGTATTTGGTGGATGAGATTTATCCTTACCACCACAGATACAATTGTGGTACCAGAAACAGCTCAAGAACAGAGGGAGTAGTGGAATGCAAAGCACCCTGTGATCTTACTCTTCCCTCCTGGAATAATGTTAAACATTAATTGGAGTTTCTAGAGCTTGAAGTTTCTGCCAAGATCTGAAGGAAAAACAACCAACAACATAGCAAAGAGGGGAATTACGTTCTGAGTGTGTTAGCTGCTAACATTATTTACACTATGAATTAAACAAAAGGAACAAATAGATATTGAACAGCATAAACATTTCTTGAAAAAGAAGTGGTAGCTTTATTATAGCTACTTATTCAATTTTGTTGTACTACAAATGAGAAGCAGTTCAATCAATTCTTAGTGAAACTTAAATCAGACCGGTTGAAATTGTGTTTCTCTACAGAAAACAGAATTGGGAAAACCCAAACCAAAACAAAGCTGTTTATACAAATAAAATAAAACAAGCACATCCCTAAAGAGCAGGAGTTTAAATGTAAAACATCTTCCACAGCAGTTCAGAAGTGCACGTTAAGTATCTGATTTGCAGAGGTTTGCAGGAGAATTAGAACACAATTTACAACACTATAACAAACCTAGCACCTAAAACACTATTCTACAAAATTCTCCTCAAATAAAGTGGTACTGATAATGCTACAGCTTAAACAAAGGATAAGAAAGGAAGTGCAGAGAGCTAAGATCCCAAGCTCAGCAGAGGCCTTACAGCAGCCTTCCAGTACTTAGAGGCCTGCAGGGAAGATGGGGAGGGGCTCTTTTATCAGTGAGTGCAGTGATAGGATGAGGGGTAGTGGGTTTAAGCCAAAACAGGGGAGATTTAGACTCAAAATTAGAAAGAATTGTTTTCCTGTGATGGTGGTGAGGCACTGGAGGTGTCACAATTGAGCAGCCTGATCTAGTGGAAGGTGTCCCTGCCCATGGCACGGGGGGTTGGAGCTGGATGATCTTTAAGTTTTATTTCAACCCAAACTATTCTATGATTCTATGGAGAAAGAAGCCAAGCAATTCCCATTCCAGAAATCAAGTTGCTACCTCAGTAACTGGAGACCTCCATCATCTAGAAGCCAAAAAAAATTGTGGAAATTCTTTGATTTCCAGTTAATGTCAACCAGACAAGGATACTTCAATAACTTATTACACAGTTCATTTTCTAGTGCACACCAGTGATTGGTCATATATGTATTTTCTTTTGTCACATAAGTGCTTTTTAAAGTCAACTCTGAAACAAGATGAATGCAGGTAATTATACCTTTCCTACTGAAATAAAGCATAAATAAAAAAAATACATGAGACACTACCTCTACATTTTTTTCAGCCAAAAACCAAGGATAGAAGCATGGAATTGAGATACATTGATCCAGCAAGGTGTCATTTAAAATTACTCAGCTTCTGGTAATTTAGAAAATTCTAATAAGTGGAAAGCATTCTGGTTTACAATCCCTACTCCACATATTGTGTCATTCAAATCTGAAATATAAACAGGAACACATCTAAACTGTCAATAACGAACAAGTTCAAATGACTGTTATTTGAAATTTCTTCTGTTGTTGCCTGTAAATTGATTGCCATCAAATGCCCAGATTTGAATGCTTACTGCTTGGGATGTCTGGCAACTATTAAAACAAAATTACAGGTTTGTGAGAACTTGTCATATCTGATAATAGTTGATGGAGAAATTGGTAGTGATCCCATTTCCACTTTTATTGTGATTAGAACTATAATGTTTTACTGTCACTTTCTAAGCTGAAGTCAGAAACAGATTCCACAGGACCAAAGTCTGTTACTCCCAAACAACCCACACAGGACTTTCTATTGAGCTCAGATCATCTAACCCTCAGCCCCAGCCAGGGCTGTGAAGCACTCATCAAGGCACAAAGACTAATCCTGAGCTCAGGATTGCCTAGACCACACAATTAGAAGGGTTGGGAATTCCTGGGTGTAACATCACTTAGGCTATCATGGACACAGCGTTTCTTTAAAAAAAAACTAATCAGCCTCCTGGGGTCTTAGCATAGGATAAGACTGTGTGTGGGATCAAACTTCTGAACAGGATAGCTGGTTGCTGTCCAGATGGCAGCAGGAGTCCCTCTTTCAAGGATCTTTGACTAGATTGGGTGAGATTCCCTGAACTACTGTTTTCCTGAACTCTTGTAACCCACCTAACTTGTGGTCCTACATGACCACAGAAACATATACTGGATCCATTGCTACAGATTGTTGTAACTACATACAAAAACTGTTTGTTTCACATGACTATTTTTGCATCTGCAAGAACAGTGTCTACTGACCATTTATAAGCCTCTTACCAACATACATTTGTTCAATTTTGTGACAGGAGCTTTTAGTGGAATCTGTGGGAGGAAGGGCCAGATTGTCCACCCAGGATATTAATCAAAATATTCAAGCACAGGAATTGATCCAAGTAAAGCAAGAGCTGCCTGGAAGGAGTATTCAGGCCATTTTGACTTCCCCCACCTATTGCTCTTGCACCAATTAATCAAATATTTTGGTGATAAGGCAGTTATCTGTGCAGTCAATCATCCTGTTTCAAGTCAGTCCATTGTCTCAAACCAGCAATTATCTCATCTGTGTTTATGAGGGGCCCCAAAGCTCTTGAACCAGCCAAGGACTTTATGACTTAAGTGCACTGGTCACGCATACAGCCAGAGCCTTGATTCTTGACTACTCCATTATAACCAAAAGACAAACCTGAGTTTCACAGTTTAAAGTCTGATAGCTCTTGCCACAGAAAAAAAATCCTTTTTATCTTGATCTCTATTGTCTTCTTAAGATTTATGCTGTTTCTATGCCCTAAATGGGATATATAGATCAAAAGATTACTACTGTTGTTAGCAAAAGTGAACTCTGGATCATAACTGAGATTAATTTTACAGTTCTATAAACAACCCAAGAATGATATTTCTAATCAAGAGTCCCTGCTTGCTGTACATTAAAAGTGGTCTAAAAATGGATAGGAGCTAATAGGAACTGGAGGCCAACTCAACACCTTTCAGACATTCTCTGTAGTTTTCTTGGGATTATTTTCATGCTTACAACAATAAAATCTAAACAGGAGATGCAAATCGAAGAAAAATATTAATGGTATGGAAGTGACTGTGATACTTGTCTCTATCACACGTGCTGCACCAATCCACATATTTACTAGAGAGTAGAAATAATTTTTTTCAAAATGTATATGTAATTGCTACATTGAGCACTAAGTTAAAATTGGCCAGCAGTTAAGCTATTTCAAGAGGCAGGCTAGGACAAAGTTGTTTTAATTCCTTTATATTAAGCATTACTTTGACTGCGCCCCGTGTACTGAACATAACTTAATGAATGCCAAGAAATTCCTTTGAACAACTGGGACTGCTCTAGTTCTGATTGTCTGCTCTAGTTTTTGCTTGTCATTATTGGAAGCACAGAAGTAGGGTCACACTCATTGCCTCTTGCAAAACACAGGGGTAGTACAGAACAATCAGATCTTAGTAGATGCAGCACTTGCCTCCCATTTATTCTCATGCTGATGACCCAAAGCAGCATCCTGGCTCATGGTTGGGAATTGTGTCATTTAAAAAGAGATTATGAGAGTGATTAGCAGAGTTGTCAGAAAGCAAGTTTTAACACAGGTTTGGCATGGTGACTGGGATGCCCGCAGACAGAGATTGCTTGTCCAGACAGTCCTTTGGTTTGACCCACTGTGACACAGTGACCTCATTTTTTTCCCAGCCCCCCTCTTCCCTGCCCATCTCTCCTCCCTGTACATCAGCTCAGAAGCCAGATCTCCAATTTAGGATTTAGGCAAGACTATTTCAACTACAGCATCCACCTGAAGAGATTCAAACTCACATTTTCTGCCTTCCAGAAGACTTCCATAAGTGTTTGGGCAGATATTCTGGGTACTCCCCATGCAGCTGAAATTGCTGCTGAAACTACTACAGCGATAACAAATCGGAATCCCGTGGGCTGCCAACAACAAGCCAGCGACTAAAGCAACATGGCAGGGAAGAGATATGGCTTCTACTTGCTGCCCCTACTTCATTCCCAGAGTATTTGCATTTCCAAGTTTTTTCAACTTTATACAAACCCCTCCAACATGTAAACCCCACGATGAGGAGGGACATCATGGGATCACTGTTCTACAGACCTGAATTCAGTGGTGGCCTCATGAAGCCCAAACACATCTGCGTGGCTGTGGAGGCAATGAGCCTTTTCTAACAGCCTGCACCCTTGGAAGGCATCCTGGCTTCAAAGATTCCTGTAAATCCAGTTCTCCACATTTCAGGTAGCATAAGTTGCTACTAGAGAAAAAAAAAAAAAGGAGGAAGCCATGTATTTCTCATCTCTAGGACTTTAAAGTTAGAGTTGCAGGACACAGTAAGGGAAGATCAATCCTGCTGCTTGTGATCAAAGAGCATTTAATCTTTTCTCCAGATGACTGCATGCTCTCCCTTTTCTCCTCCTCCCTTTGACTAACCTCATTCCCAAACCCAAAAGAGAATCTGAAATAGAAATATTTATGCATTTACATTGAGCATGCTCACATGGTTCTCCCTCAAACATTTAAGGGAACATAAAAAAATCCTGTCTTTTAGGAATATTCATAGCAAGATTGAAAAACAAACAAAAAACCCCCAACAAAAAAACACAAAAAACAACTAGCAGTGATGAACTTACAGTGATTCCTTATTGCATTAATTTTTTATTCATCTAGCAGTCCACAGGAGTTAGCATACCCAAACTCACATATTATCCTATTTAAATCACAGTAGTCAAACAAACACTATTTCAGACAGATCTTCATTTCCCATACTTTATATACATCAATAAACATGTTCGGATTGTGATGGATTTTCCATGTTACAAAAGATGGGTTAAAATGACATTCGCTGCGTTCTCAGTTTACATTTCCTATAGTGTTCTGTAGTCTTCCTTGAGATAGCAAGAAATCACTAGTCCCATTAAAATGAAGGCAAATTTATTATTAGTTCTAACAGACATTTTATTCATGTGCAAGTGACAGGATAATAGAACTGTTGTTTGACAGCTTGCTGAGAAAATTGTAGCTTTAATCATCTTAGATGGTAAATTTTTCCTAAAATAAAATGAACCCCCATAGAAGAAATTGGAATTAGGGTTTTAGACAGAGAAAAGAATACAACTATTCCACTTAAATGAATCAGTTTCTGTGATCTGACAAGAGGCAAAAATACTTTAGTTCAGAACAAGCCAAACAGTCATCACATGGCAAACTAAATATTCAAAGCGGGTAAAATAGTTGGAGAATTTAAACGGGTAAGAAGTAATCTTACTTTCATGGTTCTTAAAGTTCATTGGTTTATTGAAAACAGGTAATTTTATACTTTTTTGTTGCCCTTGTGTTTCAGAAGTCTCACACAAATGTGATTTTTTTTTTTTGGCAGCTTGTTTGCAAAAGCTTATTCAGGCTACTAAGCAACATCTAATATTTGCTACAGGATTTTGAGTCTTGGATCTGAGAAGAAATACTTTTCTTTAAAAAAAAAGCACATTATATAGGTTGTTTAAAATATTTTTAATAGAGAGGACAAGGAAATGCTAAGACATCCCAGAAGATTTGAAAAATTAAGTGTTAACCAACATGGGAAGTACAAACTTCTCTTCGTGGAAAGAACATTATTGGAAAGTTCATTTTTCACATGTCGGTCTTGGCATAGAGAACAGAAAACATCAGCATTTTTACAGCTGCCAAAATCAAATTCAAGGCTAAAATGTTTTGTTCACAGTTAAAGAAAAAAAGATTGTTTGACCTTAAGGAAATCATTACGTTCCAAAACAAATAGTTATTTTGCATTTAAATTGAGTAGGCTATGAAAAAGAACAGTTTCTGCAAGTGCTCTTCATCCGCATCGATTCAATCTAAAAAACTTTTCAATTTGCAAAGATAAAGACAATAAAATAGTTTCCCAAAACTAGCTCAGGATTCTTTAAAAAAGAAAGAAAAAAAAATCCCTACTGAGACTTTTTCCTGTTTTAGGAACTCCTAGGTTTTTGTCAGCAAAATTGCGGCATTTTCTTTCCCCAGGATTTATCCCCAAATGCTACTCTATGGGAAAATGTCAAGATAAGACATTTCCCATTCTACTCAGAATCCATTGACACTTCTGTAATCACCAACAACGAATCCAAAGAACATAATCAAGTATTATTTTATGGTTATGGTATTTTATTTTAGAATATTTACTTCAGTTCATATCAATTAAGCAACAAATACGTTGTGCAAGATTATTACATCTTAACACTTCAGGCCAAGTCAAGGACTCTTGAACCTTCTCCTTTTTCACTTCTTCAGTTCTTCTGTTAATTCCATTTTTGTCTTGGACCCTGCTCTGGACTCATAACTACTCCAGAAACCAAGCAGAGCAGGACCTAGAACCTTATTATGTCTGTTGTTTATCAAACAGACTCAGTATACCTACACAAAGATAAACAGACCTTCAGAAAATACAGTTACTGCAGGTTTCATTTTAAAACACGAGTAGGAGGTACCTGCTGCTATTTTTAGAAATCTGGCAGAGTCTAAATGGCACTCAGACCTGCTCAATCTAGATGAGATTAAGTTTCCATCATTATGTTCTCCCCAGCTGACATCTAGACAAGACTCAAATTTTTTAAAAAGGCAGAGATTAGCTGAAGCAACACCTCTGTGACACTTTGCATCTGTTGCTGAATTTCAGATTTGCATTCTGCATCAGAAGAGTAAAGAAGCTAAAATTTTGAGTTCCCTCAGAACAAGTTCCCAGAGTTCTGACTGCTAAATAGTACAGATCTTTTTTTTTAGTGAGCAACTCTGTGTATACTTTCAATGCTTTTCTACACCAGGGAAGCAGTTAATAACTCAGGGGAAAAAAAATAGAACAGACTTAATGAGAACCATGATACTGATCAAATGAGTGAATTCAGAGAGAATGAACTAATGGGAGAACTGTCACAAAAAGCAAGCATTCCCCTCCAGTATGCTCCCCCAAACACCAGAATTACCCTTCCTGTTCAGGAGTATAAACACTTCATCTATCACGTCTAGTCTTGCCCTTTCTCGTATTGGTTTTGTTATTCAAAAAATGTTACCCATTTCAAACAGTGGATATTTCTTCAACTTGTTAATTTTTTCAGACCTGCAGATGGTCTATTATAGAGGTCAATTTAAATATCTAATGTTTAAAATTCAGTGCTGTAATAGATGCTGTTTGGCAGGCCAAGGGACTCAGTGAAATACCGCATGTATTCATTTACTTGAAATATTAAAAAACTCACCAAGTTGTCTTCCAAAATCTGTGCTTAAACTGAGACATTTCAGATTTGAAGACATCTCAGTCATTCTTAAATCTCATTCCAAGATGTGAGAGAGCATACTTTTTTCCCTTCTGCCTTAGAACTGACAACCCAATTAGAGGCAGCTCTTAAGATAGCATTGTTGCAGGTATGGATTTAACTATGGATAACTGGTCTCTGCAAAGCAAAGTAAACAGCCTGGAGATACAAGATCAGCACTTTCCTCTTCCTAGAGTAGGCAGGAGCCCTCACCTTGAACTAGCTTGATAGTTGTCTGAGCTGGCAGCCAGGTGACAATACAGCACTGCTATCAGCATCACAACAATGCTTTAAAACTCTGTTGGATTCTATATAGAAAAATAGAGAAACATGTTCTCCATCCTAAATAACTTTCAAGGCTAAACAAACAGTTTGAGACACAAAGAGGGAATGCAGTAGCTGAAGGCTGTGACTGTCCTTGGCTATAGTCTTGTTTGTATGTTAACTGGGATTCAGCTCAGCTATGTGCAGAAGCAACTTCTCTGGATGTCATGGCACATCAGGCTTGATGGTGCCACTGTCCTAATTACATGCTGTGGGAAACTAGAATGCAATTTTAAAAGAAGACTGGAAGCTCAAGCATCCAAATGGAGACATGCTCAAGAATGCAACACACATTTTTGTTCACCAAGACAAACAAGAAAAAATTCCCAACAGTAAATGTTATTACAAGCAGGCCACTGTTCAAAAAAACATTTTCAAATCTGCAAGTCATGGCTCCAAAACTATTTAACCTCACAAGCACGTAAACAACTTTGCTCAACTACAATTAATTTTCTTCAAACAGAAATTGTGCAAGAGAAAAAAAATACATGTACAGACAAGCTGAAGCAAAGGTTGCAACCTCTTTGATTTAGCAATAGATAGAAGTATAAAATTAATCCAGATTTGATGTTAATTTGAGTTATTTCTGGCTCAAAAATAATGTTTCCCTCCAAAGCTATCAGTAAGAAGAGTATTCAGAGGCAAGTGAAGACAAAAGACTGTATACCAGCCTCCTCTTCCAGGAGGAAGGGGGGTGCATGGAAAAATTTCCTCTACTCATAAGTTGGAAACAGCAATTTTATAATGGAATTCAGTTTAAAAGCAAGATATGAAGATACAACTGGCTGTCTAAAAGTTCAAAATTTGTTTACTCATATGATGAGTAGCTTTCAGAAAGAAGAGAAATAAGGCAGAAAGAGACATTAAGACGTTTAAAAAGTGCCCCATGTCCTTACTGGAATATATACCTGGACATAACAAACACCAGAAGTTGAAGTACATTATACTTCACTCTGATAGTATATCTGAAGTACTATCACCTCAAAACCATGGCTGATTTATCACAGCACTCCAATAATTTCTCTCGCTTGCCCAACTCCTTCCATATATGCAATAACACCCCATGGAGGCAATTGTTGGAACAGCCAGTTTCTGTCTAATTTCTGATTTCTAATTTCAGTCTAATTCTCTGATCACAGAATGCTACCTTTTAGTGCAAAAAGCACCACACACATTTCTCTGCACTTTATTAGTATCTACAAAGTCTGTCTTTGGATATTTACACTGAAATGCCACCACAATTAAGAATTTGAAGACACAGCACTGACATAACCGTTGAATAAAATCTGGACAAATCAATAGCAACCTTGGGAGGAAGACACTTGATTTGATCCAGTTCCTCAGTATAGGGCAGACTATATCTCTTATGGTTGAAGTTTTTCTCCTTCCTTCTTTCCCCCAGGAGAATGAGGTGTTGGGTTTGTGTTCATAGTCTCAAAAATAGGATCTGAACTATCATGCTAAATGCACTAAGGGCTGACATTTCAGAAGTGTGAGCATCTATTAATCTGATACCAGACTACCCTCATAGAAGAGGTAATAAATACTAATATTCACTAAGACAGAAAACAAACTTACACTCACATTCTTATTCACCATCATTTGAATTGACTGATACCTGATAGTATATAAAATATTTCAGATATTTTCAATATCATGAAGCTTACTCTTACACAGCTGAATTCTGCAAGTTGTAGATTCATTACAAGTGAATGCAATATGAATATCAAACAAGTGAATGCAATATGACTACCAAACATAACTCAGTGAAAACCTGAGAGCGTTATTCTAAAAGAATGCTGTAGGCATCCAGTATTATTTCAGTGAAGTAAAGATAGATCATTTTTTTCCTATACTTGCTGTATATCTGCAGAAAACTGGTGTTCAATTATATTTATCACCTAGAAAACACTTCATATTGGCCAAGAAAATTACTCATTAAAAATTAGTGTTGAATATTCTAGTTAAATAGGCCAGTAGGTAATTAAAAACAAAATTCCTATACGTTCCAAAAGCTTTCTCCTAACAGACCCAGTCACTCTCCTGCCTCTTTTACATATCTGTGAGTGGTTACATTTTTGGCACAGGTAATTTCAACTGTCACTCAGTGTCGATGTGCCACTTCTCTGATGGATGAGTAGCAGCAGAGAAACAACCAAGTCTGAATTTTCTTGCTGAGTCCTGCACATGTTGAACGCTGTTTGATATGAATTATCACCATGATGAATAGGTAGAAAGCAAGAATTCCATTAGGCAAGACAGTTTTATACTCACATTATTCTAGACCATAGCAACTAGATGTTTTAAAACAGTTCACAAAACAAGGAAGGCATTTTTCCTTATTGGTTAAACATTCACACCCCTGACAAGCTAGAGGCATGATTCTAGATTCCAAATGTTTTTTTTTCCATTTCAGACACTGTCCTACACTGAGCCCAAATTCCTCCCTTCTGAAAGTTGTTGTAATACACAGATATTGGATACATTCGCTGTACATCACCATCCTCAAAAGATACGTTCTCTACACAAAGTTCCCAAAGTTCCTTATACCTAATGGAACATCATCATTCTCTCAATTTTCCAGCATACATCTACGTACCACTCAAATCTATAAATATATCAATATAAGCTCACAGTTGATATTTGCTCATGACGGCAAGAATAGTCCCTTTGTATACGAGAACATAAAAGAAAACTCAGTAGAAATTCTTCTGAACTACACTTTCAAGGCTGAATGATCTGGGCTATGGGAGATCCTGAGGTACATGGCCCCCAAGCAGAAGAACCTTCTGTATCCTCCTGGTACACTGCAGACCCATAGGATTAAAGTAAAAGGCAGAACTGCTGCATCAATACTATCAGGACTTCCATACCTTGTCCTGCAAAAGTTAAGGCTGATGCATCACATAGAGAAAGCCCTGTTTCAGAGACAAGGCAACCCTTTAAGTAGAATTAACCTGGCTGAATTTAATGTTTAGAATCATTGCCAGTGGAAGGTATTCATACCAGCCAACTCACTGCAGGACTTTTACCCCCTTAGAAAGAGTGTGTCTCTGGTCTTCTGGAGAAGTGTCTTCCTCACCCTTCGGCCATGGAAGGCCAACTGACAGTGGCAAAGTATGGCCACCAGTGTTTGCCTTAAATGTCCTAGGCTAGGTATCTCACTCCTTCTTCTGGGTGCATTGGACTCAGAGATCCTCTCTAGAAGTCTAGGTTCATGGAAGATGTTCAGATGTCTAAAAGCAGTTTCCACAGATAATGTTAATTCTGGACAGAACTATTAAAGGGAGGTAATCAGGGTAACTGGTTAAAAAATGTAAGACATTAGGAACTGGTTAAAAGCCAGAGAAAGGAAAACAACTATTTTGTCATGGGAAAATACTGCCAGTAAACATAGCTGTGAATAGACATTCAGATCAACATTGGTCTTGTCCAGTTCTGTGGAGTAAACACAGGAGACACATGAGGCAAGGGAAAAATGTACCATGCTGCTGACAGAGGTCATGGCAGGGTTATGAAGAAGGCCAAAATAAACTGGGCAGTGAAAATTTCATACAAGGGAACAAAGTGTGGTAAGGAGAAAAGACAAGTCACATACAGGTAATTTCTAATCAACATTTCGTTTTTCGCTGAAAAGGCTTGCATGCTGTCACTCTGCACCTCACAAAGGGTGCCTGTTTAGAGCATAGCAGTCAAAAATAGGCTTCATTAAGAATGCAAACAGAACAGAAATTGCAATGCCATTTACATAAAATCATAATACTGAACGTTACTTGAATATTATATTCAGTTCATTCCTTCAAGTCCAAGAAAAATAATAAAATAAGATCTAGGAAAAGGAGGCACTGTAGAGTGGCAGCTCCAGAGTTCCTGTTTGAACACTTTAGTTCACAGGAAGCCTATAATAGCATACATTATGTTTTCAGTTAGAGGTGTTCATTACCTTTCTTCAATTCTCTCCAGTTAAAACATTCAGATCTTCCAGGCATAGCGGAAGTGCAGCAAATGATGAATCAAATGTCAAAGCCACAAAGTAAAACAAAGAAAGATAGTGTCTCCAGATAAACTGGACAAATACTTCAGTATTTTTATTCATAAAAGAAAATTAATTTTGCTTTGGCTATCTTTGTTACCATTTTCATTGCATGATCAGGTGCATCAATGCATGGATTTGAATGCTGACAGATGGAATTGTTTCAAAAAAATTAAGCATTTGAAAGGAAAATAAAAAAAAAACCCTTGAATATTTTGAGTTCTAAAACATGAACAAACCATATCTACTTTGAGAATTTTGCCCATTTCAAAAAGGCTGAAGGCATAGAGCATTCAGTTTTGGAGTCCTCAGCACAGGAAGGACATGGATCTGTTAGAGTGAGTCCAGAGGAAGACCACAAAGATGATCAAAAGGCTGGAGCACCTCCCATACAAGAACTGGCTGAGAGAGTTGGGGTTGTTTAACCTAGAGAAGACAAGACCCTGGAGAGATCTTATAGCAACCTTCCAGTATTTAAAGGGGTTCTACAGAAAGCTGGGGAAGGGTTCTTTGTCAGGGAGTATAGTGATAGGAGGAGGGTTTTAAGCTGGAAGACGGGAGATTCAGATTAGATATTAGGAAGAAATTCTTTAGTGTGAAGGTGGCACTGGAACAGGTTGTCCAGAGAACAATTTTTCATATATTACTTTCCATACTGGGGCGTGGCAGGGAATTCACTCCAAGAAACTCACTTTACCTAATCAGCTGTCACATCTCATCACGAGGGGAACTAAAAAGAAGAAAAACACACACAAAAAAAATCCACCAAGACAGCCAAAAGTTACAAAAAACCCCAGTCCCTTGTATTGTACTCAAGTTTACTCAAAACACCCTTTGTAGCTACTTGTTCCTATCCCAGTAGGAGGCTGAAACTTACTGAATCTACCAGTAGGGCTTAGTACATCACAGGATTGCATTAATTCCTGTCTTCTAACACACCAACATAATCTCTGGTGGACATCCCAGATAAAGCAGGCTACAAGAGCCTGCAGATATTACCCTGCATCATACCCAAACTCAGGGGTAAGATATTTGATTTTGCATTGTGCTCAGAGTAGGAGAGAAAAAACAAGTCCATAAATGTGTGTAGTCACTTGGGAAATGATGGCTTGGTATCAACAGTTATTCTAGGAGACAGGCAGGACAGGTTCACACATCCTTCAACAAAGTATGGAATGAAGTCCACGGCCATTGACTAAATCTTGCAATTACAAGCTGAATAAAACTTGTCTCCCTCTTATTTCCTCTCTCTTTTAATACTATCAACCTTTCATAAAACTGTTCTGTATACTTCTAAAAAGGTTTTGTCTAAAACCATTAATCACATACTTAAAAAAGGGAGAAAAAAAATCCCTAGATCAGTATTTCTTGTTTTCCTCTTTTCCTCTGATTAATGGCTAAGCAGAGCTCTTTTCACAACCCTTCTAATCACCAGCTGTTTTGTGACTCCCATTGCTGCCTTCAAATAAGCCTCATTAACTCCTGTTTAATTTCTGAGAGCATAATCATTTCCAGTTTTTCCCGGATGAGATGCAGGTCATGAGAGAAGAACCAGTTGTCACTTGACTGCTACCCTCTCTCAGAAGAGCAGACTAGGAGTAGGTAGGCTATGTCAGGAGACTGACCCAAGCCAGCATTGCTCCATGAACTGAGCCTGGACACTGATGAAGCCTCGAGAAAGGGGAAGCAGGGACTGAACTACAACCACAGGCATGTCTGAGCAATGTAGCAATAACCAAGCTTATTAAACTTTTGATATGGAAAACAGTTCACCTACTGTCCCTATTTTATAGCCAAAACTAGTAGAAGAGTTTAAGAGAACGTATGGATACTCCAGAGACCCAGAAGAACAGCTGACTCTGCTCTAAAACAAAAGCCAAGCAAAAGTGTTGCCAGATTTAAAGCAGCTTCCAACTCACAAGAAAGAGCACATACAGTAGATTCTTGTCTCAGACAGTGACTTGAAGAGATCAGTCACAGAGCAGCTCTCTAGATTTAAGAAGGTCTTCCTAAAGAGTGAAAAGTGCACTGGCACTTGTCTAGTGGGAGAGCAGTCTTTTTTTTCCCCTCATTACTGGTATTGTAAATAGACTTGTACTGTTCCTGTATTAAAAAATGAGAGACAGATCATCAAGTTTTTCACTGATATTACTGTGACACTCACTGTCTGTGTTCATTGGAAAGCTTCACCAGTCTACTGTGAGAAGCAAAGCTAGCCCATGGAAATCACCGTTTGCACAGCCACTTGCTTCTGTGTTACCTTGAGCGGCTTTGCGTAAACCTGCAGTGGGCACAGCTACCTCTGAGTTGGTCTTATCCCTAACAGACCAAAAATCTTCTCTTTTGTTATATGGCAAAATGTAAATAACCAAAATGAAACAAGAATTTTTTAAAAATTGAAGACATTATATTTTCTAGCACTATAGTAGCAACCACAGGCAATAGGTGTTTTCAAAGACCAAAGGAAAAGTATATGCCCTCAAGGGTTTCCAGATGAAGGGTGGCTTTGAAGACAGTAGCACTTCACTTAGCTGCCTCCAGTGACAACCTTCCCCACCTTTCAGGATGAATTTCCAATTGAAGGCTGAGAAACCTAAGATAAATTTTGAGGCTCCCTCATGACAAAGAGCTAACTCTAATTTTCTGATAGCTACTACCTGACCCAGTAATCCATTTGGATTCAGTTAAAAGCAGCTCCAAAATATGTTTGCCACTAAAGGTCTGCTGATCTGGAATAGGCAGCACAGGTGCATCGGTTTAAATACCTGCTCAGCTCTCCTCCATTGCCTACAATTTTCTAATCCATTCCGATGCTGAATTCATCTTACAACACTTTAAAAATAAATGTAACAAAATGAGTGCAGGCCTATATAATAGGATTTTAGTTGATTTTGAACTACTCAATGAAATACCTTTAGGAAAAGCTTGCTGTTACTAACTTTTCCCTCTTCCTTCACAAGCTGGGGGATACAAACCTAAGGCACAGACAGTATAAACCCACTGTTCTGCAAATGCAGTTGCTGAGTGCTGGCTGAACATAAAGCTTCAAGGCAGATCACTTTTATTGAGGATAGCAGCCACATATTTATCCTAAGGGTGCAGGGGCTTTCAATGGATTTATATCAACTAAGAGAAACCTGAAGTGTCACGCTCTAAGCAAAATTTCAGTTAGAGGAACTGTTCAGTCTTTCCCAGACATGACAATATGTTTGTTTTACAGCAAAAGTTAAAATGATTTATTCTCTCTCATTGCTACAAAAATTTAAATTTGATAAAAGTAGAAGGAAAATGAGCTTTCCTGTCTAGTAAAAAAAATTTAATTTTACAGATGAGTTACAAGCATCCACAAAATACTAAGTGTCTGAGATACAGTGGTATAAAGATGTTCCCGTTTCAAAGATGTAAACAAAACAAAAACCAAGAAAAAAAAAACAAAGAACAAAGAATCAAGTCTCAGAGTTGGATAGTGATATTCATATCAATCAAGTGTAATATTAAATAGAAAATGTATAGAGAATGTCCTTTAAAGCAACTTTGAAATGTTTCCAACCTTTCATCCGTCTGAACTCCTCCCAGGTCAAAAATCATGTCTCTAACCATACAGTTATTAGCATGTGTTAGACAGAAGTCACACAAGTACAAACCACTGTCTTTAAAGGCAGAACAGACTAAACTCCTACAACTTCTCATAAAAACAAAGCTATGGTGTATAAAATCCTTATGCAGCCTCTTTCCTGTACTCTGAACTTGAAGTAAGAGAGTCGAAGAGCAACTTCTGGAGCTCCAGAAAACAGCGTGGGCCAATATCTGTTCTTGCTTTCATCACAGGAAATACACACAAGCCCATGTGCTTCCACCCAGTGGGAGGTCAGTGAAGGTTTTCAGGATAAACATCACCTAACTGGCTCCATCAAGGCAATAAGCAAAGAAGGGTCATTTCAGTAAACAGTCTCACTGGTTACTCCAAAACACTCACTTAATGTCTGTCTTCTACACATTTCAGAGGGTTTTTTTGTTTAAAAACCAAACACACGTGCACTAAGGATGTAAGGTTGGGACTTTTCAAGAGGCTTTTACTGTAAACTTAGCTCTGCAAATCTCTGCATTAGCCTGCTCACAGATACAACATTTGCTCCCTTCCCATTTCCCAAAAAATGTCATGATGCTCCTGATTCACATTACATCCCAAATCCCAGGATTTCCCATCTTCCTTTCCGAAGTACCTATCACATTTTCTGCATTGATCATCCCAACTGCATTTAACACCTTATACTTCCTCCTTTAAATTCTGTCTTTATTTCTGATTACATCTTGGGTTTATCAAGACTAGCTACTCTTCTTGCTTCTAGCTTACTATTAAAATAGTAGATAATAGGCTAACTCACAACTACATTCAAAACAACCCTGTAAAACCTCATTTTATATCTTTGTTGGGTCATATATCAGATTAATTTTCTAGGCAAGATTATCCAGCTAGTTTGGCTTTTCACCCTGTAATTTAATTTACATGCATATTTGCGAAAGTATGATGCAAGGGAGTAGCAAAAGCTCTACTAATCTCAAAATGTGACATCTAATGCTTCTCCTTTATGCTCTGGCCAATTACTCTGTCACAGAAGGGAATTGGGCTGAACAAATGAACATGTTGGCGGCCACTCATCTCCTTGATGATTTTCCAGAAGCTTACAGATGGTTTGATTTTTTTTTCCATTCCAGAATTTTTCTCTTAATTGAAGTTAGACTGACAAGTCAATAATTTTACAAATTCCCTTTCCTTATAACCTCCTCTTTTCTTACTCCACTGGTTCTTTATACTTTCTCAGATACATACAGTTACAGCTTTGAGACTGGAAATATAGAGATTCAGCTAAAGAAGAGATAAATCTCAGTAAGCCTAGATGAATTTGTTTATATTGCCAAAAGCAGGGCCAAGGACCCCTGGGTTCCAAGGCCAAATGGCATAGACTAATTCATATGCACACAGCTAAAACCTGCCCCTAAAATACAGTCATTACATCCAAGTAACAAACTATTGGTAGCCAGCCCTGGCTCAGAGCAACTCTGACATGCTTTGGCCCTTATTAATCCCCACAACCCCATAGGTGGTCACACTCAGCAGACAGCAGGGTATGAAAGCTTTCAGCATACCTCACTCTACGCTTGCAGGCTGGAAATCTGTGCTGGGCACCAGGTGTGACAATATCCTGCTGTCTGCCATGGATATTCTGCCTATTCCTACATTTCCTCTTTATGCTTGTCAGACATCTTTAGATACCTTGTATGCCCCCCCCTGTAGTCTTGCCTCCTCCTCACTTAGGGGTTCTGTAACAGATGAATTTCATCCATATCTGGAATTCCCATGGGACTTTGTAGTTTGGGTCAATCCAATGCTCCTAGGCCTTTGAAATCTATCAGAAATTACATGCTTTTCTTGCCTGGAATTAGAGGTTGTTGCTGGGAACACTGTCTACATACTAGAACACAAAATATTGCAGATGTACTTCATGATCTATGGTTATAGAGGGAAAGCAACAGCCCCAGTCTCAGAGGAACGTGTATCCTGCACAACCTAGAGATTCATCTACAGCACTTGTACTGCCATTGCCTGCTGCACAATCTGAATGGCTCCCCAGCATCCTCACACAGGACAGAGAGCACAGCAGTGCTGGGCCCTCCAGTTCCTACATGCACTGCCTGGCTCACTGACACAAATGGCCACGCACACTTGTCTGCCTCTTCTAATTCCAGGACTGAAGGTGGTGATTTGGATGAGGCATATTTCCATCAAAACCCTCACAAGCACTTAGCACCGTTCACCCCTTCCCCCAGCAAACACAGATCCTCCTCTGTCTGTGCCTTGCCTTCCCACAATGACTATTGTATGGAGTAAATCAAGTCCATGCTTACAGTCCCTACTGTTAACTCTTCTTTTCCATGAGTCTTGCTGACCACTATTATTACTAAGAGCTTACATTCTTATCTCCTCTTCTCTATTCTTCATGCAGAACCCGTTACCACCTCTCTACTCATGCTACCCCTACATAAGCACCTGCCAGCATCCCACCATCTGTAAATCCCCAGATGAAAGGCTATGATACAGCTTTTAGCAACTTCCCTCTGTAAATAATCTTTTGAAAATCTATTTCAGCACCACAAGGGAAAGAAAAAGACCCATATGTATCTGCTATTTAAATAGATATCATGCAAGTGTGCATGGGTACAGGTAAGTAAACAAGAGGTATCCCATCCTTCCCAGTTTCTGTTTCAGCAGCCTGCAGTTTCAATCCCACATGGCCAAATGCATCAGCACTGCACAGCTGAGCAAGCCATTGACAGCTTAGGAGGTGCCAATATCCACACACCTAACTAAACTGCTCTGCCTCCCAGAACACCCAGTCCTCCTTCAGCAGGACCTGGTCGTGTCACAGAGGTGGTTTGTGCCAATATGAGCAATACCTTCCTCACGGCTCCCCAGGAATAGAACAAGAGGCTGCTTCCCTCCTCATAAGTCCCTGAGGATGCTTTCAGTCAGCAAGAGCAAGTGCAGAAACCTTTGTGTCTCCCTAGAGCTCTGCTGCTGGGCCAGGTGGCAGGGTCATTGCTAGTGACAGGACCAACCCCATGCAGGACAGTCTTTCTCCCTAGTAATCACCTAAATGGTTTGGTAGACAATGCTGGTATCCAAAATGTTTTTCTCTTTAGAGCTCCTGGCCTCATAAAGCAGGGTTATACACAGGGGTTTGCTTCTGACCCAGTAGCCAGCAACTCAGAACAGTTTGCAGAAGTTTGCAGATGTAGGCACAATCACCATTTATCTTTCCATACCCCAAGGTGTACCACTAAGGTGTATATTATTCATCCTGGTCCTAAGAAGCCCACCAGCTCCTGGGTCATGAAGGCCATAGTGACTCAATTTTGCTGTCACTCATCCACAGCTGCTGGTTTCATATCTGTGAACCCATATTTGAAACTTATCTGTGAAAAAATTTTCATGTGGAAGATGTTTTGGTGACAATCTGGGCCACAGGCCCCAGAGGTGCCAGAGATCACACTAGCAATCTGAACAGTACTGGTGGCTGTGATCCAGGGCTTGTGTTATTTAGTAGTGCAGGCATTGCCTGTGACTAACTCATTGCTCAACAAGACAGTACACAAGTGGCAAGCTATCATTTAAGAAGTAGACCTAGTCTTTCTGTCAAAACCAGCTACATTCCAAAAGTCATTAATTATTTCTTGTAGAGCAACTTAAACTGAGACTTAAAAAAAATCCTTAATTCTGGACATTAAATAGGATTTATTAATTTAATTAAACTGCCGCATCTTTTTGGTAGGGCACGCATATCATCATCAAAAAAGAGCTAATCACCAAAGCAGGGCAAGATATTTTCTTACAAAAAGAGTGATAAAAGTGGAAGAGCTCCTATTTTAAAGGCTTGAAGCCAGCAAATATATTAGACTACTGCTACAAATGCACAGCTTTCTTCTGAAACACACTGCATTTGAGATGTCTTGGTGCAAGGAGAAAGAGCAAAGTCTTGAAAAATACTGATGATTAACCTCTTTTCTTGGCTTACATGCTAACCAAATGTGTAAGTGCTACACCATGCTAATTACAAAATTTGAATACCAGTTTGAAAAATTAAAGACTAAGCAATCTTTCAACAAGTGTTTCCCATGTACAACTGGCCCACTGACTTCAGGTCTCTGACAGTAGAGAAACCTGTACGCATTGTTATTCATTATATGACACACAATCATTACACAGACAAAAACAGGCAAACAGAATATTTGTTAATGAAGTCCATCACTGCAGCACAGACCTCCCAACATCATTATCTAAGTCATGGCCCAGTAAAGGCAACCGAGCAGAAGGGATTGAATTGTCATAATTTTGGTTACAGGTGATGCAAATGTCTTGACCATTAATGCTGAAGAAGTTTAGTGTCAGTACCACAGAAATTTTAATATATGAACTGCAGAGGCCATATGGGCCGGGTTCAGGATTTTGTCACTTCCTCTTTATTGTTTTAAAACAATTAGAAGATTGCCACTGCATCAAAGTACTGCCCGACATCAGCTATTACAGACTTGCACATTGTTGCTGCTGCCTCTGGACTAGAATGGATTTTTTCTACCATAGAAATTTAGGACTGTTGCCAGAATCAAGAAACTTCCTACCTAGGTATCCCTTGCAAAGAATGATAACAGCAGTTGTTACACCCCTTGGTATAACCCATGACAGAGCAGGAATGTCATGCCACACTTGCTAAAAGCTGTACCGTCAGACACAGAAGGCACCAAGAGACTCCTTTGCTAAAACTTTCTCAAGAACAGTTTATCTAGTAGTACCTTTAGCTTAGGGTGCACAGGTGAGATTCAGATATCTTTATCAACTGTTAAATAAGTGAAAAATTTAATGATGGAACTACTTTCACCATGGAGTGAATATTTACTATCATTTCAATTAAAGACCTCTTCAAATGTGCATGATCCTAAAATATGCCCTCCCTTGAACTAAGGCTGAAATGTGGTAAATTTTTCCAGAAATTCAAATTTTTCCACAGAAAGTTCCAACTGGTGTGATGTTTTAGCATTTTTCCAGAAGAACGTATTTCATTTCTTTCAAAATACACTGTTTTTCATCCCCCATCAAAATAATTTCAAGTACAAAATTCATTATTGCCAGAGAAAACCCTTACCAGATTGTCGTACAGAGAATCTGGATGTTTTAGCTTTGCTGGGATGCAGAATGATGCCAAGATTCTCTCTCTCTCTCTCGGAAAACATGCCCAGAAATTCCACCCAAACACCAAGCTGCCAATCCTTCTTGGGTACGTACTTTCAGTTCGTGTAGCACTCCCAAGAGTGGCCAACAGCAGATGGTCTGGTGGGGAGGGAATGAGTACAGAGACAGCCAATTTTCGTAAAAAAGACCTCACAAAGTGTACTGTTGTGCTGACACATTTGGCATTTAACTTAGACAAAACAAGCACTGTTTTAAAGGTGAAGCAGGGCTCTTGAAGTGTAGTCCTTCCAGAGCCTGCTGTCACCTACTCCACAGAAGTGCTTGGGTGGAGGACAGAAGCTTAACCCACTTCATTCAGAACTGAACATTCTCCCAAGTCTGTCATGGGATGTGTTCTATATGCATTATTTTTACAAGGTGTGCTTCCAATAAGTGTTCTTTTTGTCATAGCACAGATGGACACACTGATGTCAGACACTTGGGCTTCACTAAAACCTTTCTAGTATGGGCAGGATATCTAGAACCCTGTGAATTTTTCCATCAAGGTGTGAAATAAAAGCTATATGAATCCAGTATTATCAATTAAAAAAAAAATACATCTCCAGAAGGGTGAATATTCATTCTGGCTTATAAGACAAAACCACTGATTACTGTCTGAAGACCACTAGTAGACCCTTTATTCTACTAAAACACCTTAAAATATTTGGGTAGATGAAAAAGTCCTCAAATACATAGCTCAGGTTTGGTTTCTATTTCAAGTGTGATAATTCAAAGCTTATTGTGGTTTAGTATACACTAAGATTTCATCATCTTTATGCAATCTAATGGGAATTTAAAAATATTTTCCTTCCTGCACTTCTGCTACTTTGAACACTGTTGGCTTTTGTATAAGGCTGAATGAAACAAAGCAAATATTCATATCTCTAACATTTCACCCAACAGAGGGGAAACTAGTATGGGTAGGAAACAAAGACTAGCTTTGGCACTAGCAAGAAATATACCTTCCTAAGTTTTATTCCAATGTATTTGTATTCCTGCAATTTTCATTTGCACTGCAAAATTATAAATGAGTATTCCTGTTTCATTAAGACGAAGAAGGTCCATTCCATGAAATAATCAGGCAGGTTGCTGTGACTGCATGAGAAAGATCACCTCCTGCTCTCTCTCATCACTTCCGATTTAACTTCAGAGCTGTTGGAACACAAAGTTACAGCAAATGAAGAAAATTCTTGCATACTGGCTAGCCACAATAGATAATTGAAATGGATTGGATTTGAAATTCTAATTTTCCTGAATTATTTGCTGCTTACACCTATTTTATTTAAACTTGAGGCTCTTACCCTCCCTTCATTTCTCCTAGCAAATCAGTGTAGACAGCTGCTCTTTGTATTCCACTGAACAGCATCAGACACTTAGTAAATATGTGGAGCGAGCATTCTGGGGGATTACAGGTCAATATAATTTGACTTCTGCAATATGTTGCTGGATCATAGCAACAGGTATTAGATTAAGAAAGATTTGGTGAGTATGCCTGCTGCATTTCTTATTAATTCTGGGTATTTGTTTATTCAGTTAAGCAATGAAAGCCAAACGTATTTCTTAACTTATTTATGGATGCCACAGTTGAACACTTCTTTTGCCTTTTAAATTCTTAAATCAAATAGACTGCAAGAGCTAATGATCAAAGCCAGAACCAGATACTGTAGCTTAAATGTTTATCACATTTGTCATTAGAGCTCTTCAGACTTCTGATTGCTTTTCAAACAAAAACATAAAATAATTTCCCACACATCATTTCTACTTGCAGTGATTTCCATATTGGTCAGATAGACAGGATATCAATATAAAGCCTAACTGAACAAGACAAACTGTGTGTCAGACCTGCTGACCTTTTCAGAGTTACCTTTTTAATCTAATGTTCCTACTGGCATTGTCATCTCCATAAATACCAAGACATACCAAAACTGTGGGAAAAGTATCCTGCAAACCAAGGAAATCTGCCTTTCAATTTGCTGGAATTCAGTTTGGAGACAAAAAAACCACTACATCAAAGCACATATGAAAAGCAGCACTCCTAATAATTTTTTAGTCTTACAGGTCTCATCTATTAGCACCCACATCTTCATACTTATATCTCTTCAATTTTGGTTAACAGGCTTAAACAAATTTAAGTAACCACAACAATCAAATCTGATCAAGAAACCTAAGGTTAACTTCATTCCTGTAATTATATGTGAGGTGCCTAACTAAACTAGTGCAGTGCCCCTCACACTGAAGTCCTCTTCCACTCAGTAAAGTCTTGGGTTTATCCCCATGAAAAACAGGACTGTGTTTTGCTTTACATTTTATGAAAGGAAAATAACCTGCTCAGTTCTTTAAAAAAAATAATTACTTTGGCCTAAAAGCATAACCTTTGTACACTACTGGCAAAAATGTGTGAATAAGCAGCCAGAGAAGCCGTTGGACAACAAGTAACTTAGAAGTATTTGGTCATTTAATGCTTACAGATTGAAGTTTCCAAGGGACTCATAACATATGAAATATCACCCAGGGAAACCAAGTTAATTCTTTGCTTTAGCATGCATGAAATTTGTGGAAATCACATTGTAGATATTGGAATGCATTTACATGAAGGAAGAATAACTGCTAGATTTTCTATTCATAAAATTACATTCTGGTGAACTTGAGTAATTATGAAGTGCATTACTGAATGGGTATTGGACTTAAAAGTTTTGAAGTTATAAGGAATAATGATGCAGGGATAAGAAAAGAGATATAAGGTAGATTTTATTTTTGGGGGGTTGGGTTTTTTTTTAATAATATGCAGATTGTCTGTTAAAACCCCTCCATTTAGGATAATTTTAAAAAAATTCATAATCAACCCGTTGCTCTCTGGTAGCATGCACACAGTTAATCTGGTAACCTGCAGCAGCCCAGCAGGTATTTGTGCAGGCTGAAGTACTGTGGCCAGACAACCTGCCAGCACTTTCCTGGAATTCATAACAGATGGAAAGAGAGCATTTGTTAACTTGTTGTCCTAGTGATGCTTCTGCTGCAGCTATCAACAAGCAGTTTCTCCTCTGGTGTCATGCTGCTGGGTCTCTGGTACTGAAGCTGAACAGCTTTTCCAACTGGATGAGTAAAGACAATCCATCTGTACCCAGCTTTTCAGTATCAATGACATCTGTAGAATCTTACATCCTAGAGAATAATGAGAAATTGGAACAGAATAGTTCAGTTGGAAAAGACCTGTAATGATCTTGTCCAACTGCCTGACCAGTTCAGGGCTGACCACAAGTAAAGCCTGTGGTTAAGGGTATTGCACAAATGCCTGAGGGCATCAATCACCTCTCCAGGAAGCCTGTTCTGTTCCAGTGTTTAACAGATGTATCTCAGCTGGATCTAACTTGAAACAGCTAGGGGATGAGAAGGACAGGCAGCAGATGAAGCAACAAAAGGAAAGGGTTCTGCTGAGAAAAGAAAAACAAACCAAAGCCCACACAACACCAAAACCTGAATTAAGCTGCTTGAAATTAATAACAAAAGCTAAAGTCACTGCAGGCCTCAATTATACCTGTCAGGCATGCATCATATAGGGGTTTTTTACCCCATAAATTGCAGTAAATTTATTTTAACGCACACAACTGAGGTTTAAAACTTAAATTGCTTTTCATTAAAGAATCTGTTTCTATTATTTGTCACAAAACAAATAATGCAAAGAAAAAAACTAAAATATGTATTCATGAAAGAACTAGTTGTCCACAGTCATGTCTTGACAAATACACAAGTTATTTATTTCATTGAATTGATTTCTTTCCTTTGATATAAATAAGCAAGTGGCTTTCCAGCAACTAATCATTTGTCTGTACAATAATTAATCCAGAGTGAGGTTTTGTAAGGAGTTCAGTACAAGTGTGGCTACACAAATGAAAACTGCTTTGCAACAACCCAAGTGCTCATTTCTCAAAGTTCGTACAAAGATTTGAATCAATGGTAAATAATTTCAACTCTCTTTTGAGTGGTATTACAGGCCAGATTTACTAAGGTCACCCTGTACACAAAACTCCAGCTAAAGAAGAGCCTCTTGTTTGCGCCTTCATTCTCATTTATCGTGGGCGATCCCATCAGTAAACTGCACAACAGGACCACACTTGGACCTGAAATTCTCTACAGTGGACAAGAAGGAAAATGAACAGCTCCCTGTCCACACACAAACAGTTTCTTGTAGCCTTCATTGAGTTTCCATCTTTGTCAGTGCTGGCAGGCAGACCATCAGTCTGATCCATAGTACTACAGTCCAGTCTAAACCCACGTTGCCATCTGAGATGAGCCAAGAAGCTTTATTTGTAAGCCTAACTGTAATCTGTAACCAGTGTAACTAAGAAAATTCATATTAGACAGAAACTGCAAAATGCCACCAGGAGACTGGATCTGATAATTCATGGAAAGCTGCACAATTTTGTTTTGAAGTCACTATCTACATTATTATTTGATCCCAAATAGTTTTTTTTTTCTTTAAAGCGTATCTTCTTCTCTATCTGCTAAGTTGAAAAGGGTCCCAGTATCTCTGCAGATGTGGTTATTGGTAAATATTCACCAATTTGGTTTGACTAGTTTTGATTTGCACGATATTCCAGCTCCCTGAACAGAGTGATTTCAAACCAATTTATTTAACTAGTTGGTTAATAAGCATATACCACCCCCTGAACACATTTTTTTTTAAAGAGTTCCATGAATAATTTTTTAATACATACTAAACACCCGCCTATAGGAACATCAATAACTAATACTCTGGTGAATCATAAAGCCCCTGAACAACATTCATGCACATGAAAACGTTCATGAGCAAGTAGTTTCTTTAATTGGCTGTGATCAAAGCCCTGCAAACTAATTCTGCACTTGAAAGTCAAGTTCCAACCTTAAAACCGCATCAAGTGCAATAACTAAATCCCACTCAGAGAACTCAAGAATTCTGATAATAAGCTCACACAATAAGTATGTTGCTTTCATAGCACAAGGAACTGTAGGAAAGTGAAAGAACAATCTGGCCTTGCATACAGTCTAATCATGGAAGCACAAGGTTTATTTCTATTCAAGAAGCTCATTACGAGTTTAAGCATGGGAAACAGCTGGTGAAGAGCAATTCTTGAAGAGAAAGCCTGAAGGTCATGCTCATGACCTACAGGTCAGTGGCAGGACTTTAAGAGGAGCACTCCAATGGCATTCATAAACAGGAACATATCCCACAATCATTTTGTCCAGCCAACCTTTTCCCAGTACAAAATTGGAGATCTATTCCCACATCGTTAAATACAAGTGAATGCTGGTGGGGCAGAGTCCAGAGTGTTGAATCATCAGAAGCCTAAAAAGCATCAGGGATGCATAAAGGTTTGCTGTTTTACTGCTTTAGAGGAGACAAAGGAAGGACATCACAGTGTTCCTGTAAAAAGCAGCAGTCAGAAACAGAAGAACCAATCCCTTCCCCAGCCAGCTGCTTTTGCTCATCATGAGTAAACTTGAAATTGTGTATAACTTTTTTCTTTCAAGTTGTTTACATTTAGAAATTCTCTTGTTTAATATATTAAAAAAAGCCTCACATATTCAGGCAGATAATATAAATGTATTTATATACTTCCCCAGTTACAATTCTAAAGCCAGTCAGAAGGGACACAGCCATAGTTAATCTTGTTTTGCATGGAGAAAGTTCAAGCCTAATTATTATTATCTTCTTTTAAATGAAATAGCTCATGAGAAAAAGCAGTACTGGAGAACAGCTGTCAGAACTACAAATTTCATTTGCTCACCTCCCCAGCAGTCAGCCTCCCTACACAGAAGGGTATCAATACTTTCTCCAAGGTAAGTAATAGGAAGTACAGGGGGGAAAATGCAAAGAAACTGGTTGGCAATTATTTCTCACCAAAAATATGTAAGTCCAAACTATTAGACATTTATATTGAATACACAATTACCAAAAAAAAGAAATGTTGAAAGGAATGAACTCAGTTTCTAAATATTTCCAGCAGTCTTTGGATCTATATAAATCAATATGGAAAGCAGCACAAGGAGAACTACATCTTTCTCTTCCTGGCACTGTCAGTCTTCCAACCAACTGAATATCCACAGATTCCCTTTGACCTTAAGTTATATTCTAGTTACAAAAATAAACCAACAAGCCACAGTGTTTTTAGCAAGATATCAAGTAGACCATTCTGGCATATCTGTTGGCTCTTTAGTTATTTAGGTTTCTTCCCAGATGAACTTGAAATGGGAAAGGATTATACTTCATCACTTGTGGTTTAAGTGACGTTCTTAAACTGAAGTGCAGAGAAATAGAGGAAGAAAATACTACGTTCATCTGTTTTGAAAAAGGCTATATATTCCCTTGCAAATTTGGCCTTTTGTTTCAAAGCCCTTTGGGCCTTACTGAAATAAGTGACCAAGTAGGAAGAAGTTTAACCAGTTCTGTAGAGAAAGAGGCATCCTTTCCTCCTCGTTTTTTATTCAAACACGAAGAAAATTTATAGAAACCCTTGTGCAGCCATGTTCTTCATTCTGCCCAGTTCACTTTCACAATTTCTGCTCTCCTTTCTGCCTCACCAAAGCTGTACAGCCTGCACCCTGTGCCAGGACAAAACACTATTTTAATCAAAGAAAGATAGGATCTCAAGGGAGAGATGAAGAAATCCTTACTACTTTTAGCTCTACTACACTGAACATGTAAATCCCATTTCCATTTTAATTCAGCTATTCCACTGGCTCCTTGTGGGCTTCTACGTCAGCTCAACTTTACTCAAAAGAGTTTGGGGCTAAAAAGTTCAAGAACAACTATTCTATTCAAGCCCCTTGAGTTCCAAATGACATTTAGGTATTGCCCATTGCAGGTAAGAGTCAGATCAGATTATTGAATTAAATACATTCTCTCCTGCTCTTAAGAGCCCTTGAAAATGTTACAGAATATTTTCCCTCAGGCACACAAATCTGTATTTTACATTAAAGACTATTGTGCTACTTCCCGACAGCAGTTTGCTGCCTATGCTATGAAATTTTGCTATTTAATTAAAAAGATTAACCAATCAAATTGTTGTGTCACCTGAGTATTGTTTAGCCTTGTAATACATTCAATTCTTTAAACAGTACCGTGGTTAGACACTCAAAAGGTGAAAGTTAACACTGTCTTATTTCCCAGAATGATGCATTTAAGCAGCTTATCTCAAGGTAGCCAAAGTTTATTAAAAGAAACACTCTTAGCTGCAGTTTTGGCTCTTAGCCCCATATTATGCCTCTGTTAGCTAGAACCAAATGGTAATTTAGAAACTAAATCCTAGTTCAATTAATCTAAATATGAGTAAGTCTTGGTATTAATGTAACACTGCCTGACAACATTTATTGCTGCTTCTAACTCTACCCAAGTTGTCATGTTGAACTTTCTGGCAGCACCTCTTTGTAAAAGCAATCCATGGCTACCTCCCCCTCTCCCTTCAGGGGGCAGTTCATCATGGAAAAGGAAGAGCCATTTTAAGGGAACTGAGAAGAAACAGGAGACAGAACTCATAGCTCTCTATCATCATAAAGAGAAACTGTTGCATCTGCTCCCACCAAACCCTCTCACCCCCAAAGCATGACATCCTAGCTGGCCATTCACTGTTTTAGAAGAAAAATATCAAAAGAATGCAACTTTGTTCTGACAGTAGAGACTGGATGTGGACTCTTTTACCCGTTATTTAAATAGTAAGTACTTTATCTAGTCAGACCAAGGGCACATCTAAACATCCTCCTCTTTACCTAAAGCCAGCATTGAATGCCTAGGGAAGAGCCAGGGCAACATATTTCCCCAGCACTCCCAGCTTCTGACTACTTCCAGCTCAGCAGCTTCCCAACTCTGATATTTTCATGCACTTAACATCCCTTTGTGAATTTCTTTTCCATTAATTGGTCCAGTTTCCTTTCATGCCCTGAGTAAACTGTTACTTTCTACTAAATCCTGTGGGAGTGAGGTCGTGCAACAAGTCAAATAAACAGAAATGAACATCCAGATAAATTAATTTCAGGTATCTCTACCACCCATGTTAGAGCTGCTCTTTTTGCTATTGGCTTCCACTTTCATTAGAGGCTCTAGAGATGAGCTGAAAGAGGTGGCAGACCTTTGTGTTCCTGTGATGTTCACCTGGCCAAAAATACCACAGAGAATGCTCAAGACATTTGCAGCACTTCAGTCCTAACAATGGCATTAAAGCAAAGTCATTCCAGTTTGTAATCTGTGAGCAGAAGGCAGCAGAAAATACTCTACAGAAAAAGGGGGGTTTGGGAAGGGAACACCTACCCCTGCTGCATGAACAATGCTGTAAGATGCGGGGGGAGGAACACCAGGCAGTGGGTTTAGAGGATTCAGAACAGGTGCATTGTTTGGATGATCACATTAGGGTCAGGTAAGACTGAGACGATTTACCACCAGCTGTAAGGCAAGTGTTGTGATTGGTATTTCTACAGGCACCCACTCAAACACAAGGAGAGAAGTAGTATGCAGCCACTCGTCCCATCACTACCAACCCTTGTATAAAGTCCTTCCCCAGCTTTCCTGTAGCCCTTTAAGGTCCTGGAAGGCTGCTATGAGGTCCCCCTGAAACCTTCTCTTTCCCAGGCTGAGAACAAGCCTGGACAAGAAGCCCAACTCTCCCAGCAGAGCAAGAAGTATTCAAATTAAGATTTCACCAAGACAGGTAAAGCATTTCCAAGCAGAACTTTCAGGTATTTCCTACCTTTTCAATGAGTTTTCATGCTTCATGCAGTAAACCTGCCAGTAAACAAAGGGCAAGTTGATTAAATTTACATTAGCCCAGCAGCCAGTGTAGCTGGGTCTGGTTAAAGACTGTGGATATCCAGTATCATTTAATAAAGATTATTCATGTTTTGCTTTTTCCTCCTTCTGTTTGTTTAACACTTCCTTCAGATGTTGATTATTTTTGTTTAGTTCAGAGACAGGACAAGCGTGTTACAGACAAGCATTTCACTCCTTCAGCTGTCTCGTTACTTGGAAATTTGGGCTTTCTTAAAATAAATAAAAAGCACACAACATAACAAACTCTTCCACCTCAGTTGCATCATTCTTATTCTGCTCAAAGCTCCATTAAACAACTTCATGCTCAACAGTGCATGAGCCCCTCCCTCCACATACTCCATGCCTTCATTCCCCTTCCCAAGTTCATGTCTTGGGCTGCTTTCTGAGCTGGTTTCACCAACCCAGGCCTTAATTAAAATATCAAAGCCTGTCTCATCAATTCTCACCTGAAGAAAGGTCACTATTACAGGCCTCTATTGCTTTTGGGGCATTCCCCACCCTACTTAGTTGACTTCTGCAGCGTGGTTTCTACCAGCCTCTGTTGGTGGTGGATGGTCCTCATCATGATCATTCCCTGATCTTCCACATGCTGGAATGGGTCTTCCCAGAAAGCAAGAAAGCAGCACCAGGAGGGGGGCAGACGTGAGTTGCTTATTGCATCTTCTTCTTGAGCTTGGCTTTTCAACATGGGGTGGGTTTTTTTGGTTTGGATTCTTTTTTAAATCATCACTTTGCTTCATGGCCTTTCAAGCCCTTCTGCTCTACTCTCCCATTAACTGAAACAGTTTTGGGCATTTTAATCCCTTGCTGACAGCACTTGGCTCCCCATCTTCTGTGTAATTTAATTGACTTAGAGGGCTACCAGGCACCAGGCTTACCATAGCATGAAAAGAGGAGTTTGTGTCCCTGGAAAGCTGCAGGCAGTTTAATTTGCTTTCTTGTATAGACTTTTGTTCAAAAACTCTCCCCCTCCCTGCCTTTTATCCTATGTGATATTCCACATGCCTTTCAGTCCTGTTTCAGTTAGAACCTGTAAAACACCTGCTCTCTTATCAAAAAAGTAAAACATTTTATTGCCTTCTTAATGGGAAGTTATAGTACAACAGTTTTACAGTCACAGGGCTACAATAACCAGAAAGACAAATCTGTATTTCTCTACATTGATGTGTCAAATGAGAATGCCTACATGGATATTTCTGTGCTGTCAGAGAATTAAACTTACAAAAGCAGCTGAGAATACAGGTCGTGGAAATTGTTCTGTTGTTTTATCACCCCAGGCAACTTCTGTAATAATTTTTTCCTTTGGCTAACCTCTGCAGTAACCTATATGACTTTCATGAGAAGGGATTTACCATTTTTGCATGATCTCTACTAGAAATCTTACCTTGATATAAAAAGATGCATTCACAGTTGCTGGGAGGTTAGAAGGAGGAAACATTATTAAGAAACTAAGAGATCCACAGAGACTCCTGCAGGTCCTAAAAGAATTAGTCGTTGTCCTTCTGCCTGTACACAGTACATAGCTTACATGCAGTGCATCTGCTTGAGCAGGGCTCAGAGAATAATATCAGAATATTCAGACCCATTTCTATAAGGAATTAAAAGGGTGAAATTAGTACTGAAATAGAAGAGGAGCATCTTGCAAGGTGTCAGCCTTTATAAGGAGCAACCCCAGAGCTTCCCCCAAGACTCAAGTAAACCATCAAGCTTTTTGACTCTGCCATAACCTGTTGTTCAGTAGCTACATTTATATTCATCAGAAATATTGCAGAGCTACATCTGTCACCACTGGACAGGCTGAAACCAGTGTGTCCTCACACATTACTATCCGTTTGCTTTTTGTCCCACTCCTCCTGTATGGCACATTTGCAACGCGAAACACAACTTCTCTCCTTCTCTGTGATCCCACATTCAACTCCAGACCAGCTGTACCACATATTTGGTTCCAGTGGGCAGCAGATAGGAAAGAAATAATAGCACCCCTGTGACAGAGCTCTGCCTGCTTCAGCAATGGCCCCATTTGCAGCAACACTTCCTCAGTGCAAAAAGCCTCGCAAAGGACGCTGTGAGACCAGGGAAATAATTCCCCCAAACAGCCTCCTTTTCACGTCAGGAGGGAGCACTCAGAGGGTGCTAAGCACACAGGAGTGTCACCCTCTTGAACTACTGAGACCTTGGTAAGAACTGTAAAACTAATCAACGCTCCTCCCACTGAAGAGACTTCACTCCAAGCTTGGCAGATTCTCCCTCCCCATCCCTGGGTTCTCAACTCAAAGCATTTCTTGACACAAAAAAGGCTTTTTCATTGAATGAAGAGAGTTTCACCCACAATAGGTGGGAGTTGCAAGGGCTTTGTTTTGAGGAGGGTTGCGGGTGATTTTAAGTTTGTCTGTTTTTTGCTTTTTTGGTTTGGTTGTTTTTTTTTTAAGTTTACTGTTGTCTCACACAGAAGATCTCACAAGAGAAATCTCCATCATCTTGGCTGTGGCTCTTGGTAGCAATGGAATCTATTAGTCACACAGAGCTGCATACTTCAGATAGCTTTCAGCACATAATACTAGGATTTATTCTTTAAAAGTCAGGCTTTTTATAGAAATTATTAAGAGGGGTTTTTTTACCCAAGCCTTGTGACACATCTTTCTAGACAGTACTAAAGTCCCATGCTGGAGTTGCATTCAGCAGCACCGAGTTAGTCATGTCAGGCATGACCCCAGGTTCCTTAGGCAACACAGGAAAAATCTATATATTTGTTGCTTCTGCAGAGGATGAGAAACACCATGGAATGTTCCCAGAAGACAGACATTGGGGGAAAAAGCAGAGGAGTGAAAGTCCTTTCTACTCGCTTTGACTGGGTTTGGATCCATCTCCACTACACCAGGCCTGCAGAAATTTTTATACTGAAAAGGAAATGTCATACTGCTAACTTGGACAGCCTGAGCCAGAACTCTGGAAGGTGACTATATCTTCATTCCTCTATTCCTGACATCTCCAGAATAACAATACCAAAAACTATTTTCACTGTAGATCTTTACCTGTGAGTAAACTCTGCTAAAGGTACAAAAGACTTTTAGCCTCATTCTCTTGCATTGTCAAGAAATAATGACTTCAGATCTTTAACCTTAGGAAAGCTGAACTTAATTCATATGGGTAGTCAATAACTTTGAAGTCAATAGCTTTACTCATGTAAGTAATTCTAGATATATGCTCAAGTGCTTATATACTCAAAGTCTAAATTAAGACAAAGTACTTTGGCACTGAACATAAGGTCTCAACTAAACTACAGTATAGTATAACTAATCATTTGTTCTGCATTTGCAACCAAAGAGAAAGGAGAGTTGAAGTTCGTTCTGTTACTCTGACCTTAACTGTTTGTGCTTTATCCTTGAAAATCTAAGTAAGGAAGAACAACAACCTGCAATTATAGTGGGCTAAATTACTCAGTCATGCAAGTCTATACAGAGATTTAAAGGGAAGCAAGAGAGATGCTTAAAAATACACATACAAAACACTTGCACCATAAACCACTGGCCTGACTTGATAAAACCCAGATATACATACGATGTACAAGTAACAGGACAACAGGAAATGGCCTCAAGTTATGCCAGGAGAGGTTTAGATTGGATATTAGGAAAAATTTCTTTACTGAAAGAGCGATAAAGCTTTTGGAACAGGCTACCCAGGGAAGTGGTGAGTTCACCATCCCTGAAAGTGTTCAAAAATGTGTAGATGTGCTTTGGGATATAGTTCAGTGGGCATGTTGGTATTGTGTTGATGGTTGGATCTGATGATCTTAGAGGTCTTTTCCAACCTTAACAATTCTATGATTCCATGATTAGCAGAGCTAAAAGATTTTAATGCCAACAAATTTAAAAGAAAGTCAAAGGTTGCATTGTAAATGGTTCAAGTGTTTAGACATTTTCTCTTACAAGCACTGAATAATCAAATATTCAGGCTGTACGAGTTGCTATCCTTACTTTGTCTGATGGAATATTTCTTTCAAGATGTGCTACTTAGAAGTCACTGAAGTGGTGTACCTGGCTGAGTGAACACAGAATTGGGCCCTATCATGTATAAGACAGTAACAAATGCTCCTACACTCATGAGATGTAGGAGTCAGTGATAATAAAGTTATGCTCCTATTGTACTCAGCTCTTTGACAGCTCAGTCTCTTCTCATACTCCTTAGGAAGATACACATGGTGCCCAGTTGCTGCAAGTGCCAGGAAGCCATTTACATTCCTACAAGCAGGATATTCCAGCAACAGCCCAACCTTTTTCTGGCTCAGTTTTGCCAGACAAAGTGAGCTACGCTCCAGAAAGATGCTGCAGCTTCAGCTGACCAGGAGACAACAGCTCCTCTTTGAAACCTGCTTCTTCTTGCTCCACCCCCCAGTGACTCAGGAGAGTAGAGTGTGCACACAACCAATCAGGCTGGGATGTAGGGGACCTGGGCCCAAAATCCGATCCGATCTGAATGTAGAGCCAGTCCCAAGAGCCTTACAACCCCAGTGCTCTCCCTTTCCAGATACTGCATCGTAGAAAGAATATATTTTAACTAGACCAAGGTGGAACACTAATAATACCTCTTTCAGAGATCTTCCTGTGACACCTAACTGTGTCTCTGGGTCTAGCTATGGTCAAACACCATCCAAGATGTCCAGAAGTGGGGGCAGTGCTACCTCAGTATCTTGTTGTAATGGCATTGTATAGTTGTATGTACAACCACAGCACTGACGGAGCATACATCAGGGCACCTGGATAAGACATTTGTTAGCCTTTTTGTTAACAAATCCTCGTGTTTTCCACATCAGCGTAAGAATTAGAGAATGTATGATCCTTTCCTATTAACATTAGAATTCCTCTCTCTTCCTACAGCTACTTTAAATGTGGTTCTTCACTCTGTCACTGACACAGTCTCTATGTTATCACATTTTCCAATTAAATAGGCTGTGCACCTGTCCTTTCTCCCTAGCACTCCCATAATCCAAATAGGCCTTTACCCATACACAATAAAGAATAAAAGAATAGCAGAGATTCACTCTCCCTTGATCATCAACACAGGCTGATACACAATTCACACAGTTCTTTAGGTAGGGCAGAGACATCAGAAATATTACACGGGAACCGCCTCAGCAGCCAGCATTATGCTATCAAGTGAGATGTGAGTCATTACAGTCAAAAGAGCTAATCAGGTTAGCAGATTTTATGCTGAATACATTTGATATATTTTTTAAGTTTCTCTTCTAAAACTTCAGCTCCCTAGAGAAAGATCATTTTACTAGTTGAGAGATATGATTAAAAACATGAAATAGTTGACATATGATAAAACTCAAACATTAATATTCAAGGAAAAAAGAAAGGTATTTCTTAAAGTGCACTCAAAACTCCTCTAATAATATCTTGGGATCATTTGTTTCAGTCTTGTTGTCTCACATCTGCTCCCCCATAACTGAAGGCTACTAGACATTAAAAAGAGTTAAATGCTAAAAGACAAACACAAGTACCTCAATAGTTGACCGGTTTTCCTTCCATGTCATGTATCAACACATTCAATAATCCCATATCAGACTATCCACTTTAAGCGTAAAACACTTAAGATGGATAAACCACTTCTGAGCCTGAGTTTCCTCAGCTTCAGAAACCCACAACACGAGAACTCAAATTCACTCTTAAAATAATGAAAGAAAAAATTAAATTAAAATTTTTACAGATACCCAAATAAAAGCTTCGTCTGCAGTAAGTTAAGGTACTAAAACATCATTGGGAAGACTTCCAGCTTCTTTATATGACTTTAATTCACATAAAACAGAAACCTCAGATCAAATTCCCTAATAAAATAATTGCTTTATACAGTAACCTTACCTTAATACAGCTAAAGTAAAACATAAGCTTACTCAGAAAACTATCCACTTCTGCTTTTCTACTTGAGAGAAAATGCTTTGTGCTCATCACTCTTTGTTTTAAGAGACCAGTTTTTGTGAGGCCCTGCTGCACTTGATTGTCTCATCTGGTTTAATTAGGATTAGGACTTTCATCTGCTGGGACTTGACGCTACCTCTTCAGCTGGGATCGACCTTTACCAGGAAATCTCTCATGATCAGTTTACAAATACTCCTCCTTCAGTAACTCTACAGATAGAGGAATTTCTTTGTGTGTTTATAGCATGCAGCATTAGTTAAACCACTGCCTTTCAACAGATCTCTGATCTTGGCTCCACTTTGGGTAATGGAGCATCATTAGCAGCTGGATTTGGGAGTTACACAATTGCTCTGATCCTGTTCTTCAGAGAGCTCAGAAGCAAAGCTGGGAGTCTGTTGCTGTGTATGCTCACCTAAAGCATTAATTTAATGTGCTGCCCAAATGTTGGCTTCCTTTTTTCTCCAAGCCTTATTTAGCTCTTGGGAGTTTTGCCTGTTGAAGTTTCATTTAATTTGGTTTCTCTTCCTAGTGAATGTTTAAAGACTTGTTTCCCAGGTATGTTTCCTGTTTTCCTGTGTCATTTTGCCAGGGTTATCTTTAGGGATTGCTGCCCAATTTTTCTAAAACTTGCATTGTTTTCTTGCATGTTAATTAGGCTGAAGAAAGGTCAAGAAGGTTCTTCAGGCACGCTGAGGGATGTAGCCTTCTCCTGTGACAGCACAGGGATAGGAACAGGCAGGGATGGAGGAGCTTATGGAGAAGAATGAGGATGGGGCCTGTCTCTTGGTTCAAACAACACAGCAAAATGCTTAGAAGAGGCGTGAGTTTGGACTCTCTCATATATAAACATAGTTTTAGAATAAAGTAAGAATGAGACCATTATCTCTGTCTGTAGTAAATTGAATAAAAAGTAATTGAGCTAGCTCTGAAATATTTGAGGATGTCCTGTCAGAGTATCTTCAGCATTTTCAACATCACTACGTTTTCCACTGGCTAATAAGTTCCTAAGGCTGCTGTTAAACAGCTGGTGCATGGGAGCAACAGTCTATGGTATGTTGATGGTATCAGTTAGAGACAAAAGGAAGCCATGTGCCTGATTTGGATTTTGTGCAGGAGAATGAAAAGAAATCAAGAAATCCTTCTATGTAAGTAACGTGGGCATTCCCAAGATACCTGCCAAGAGGGTGTGATTGAGTAGATAGACACAAGTTTTTAAAATGCTGTAATGAAGGAAAAAGAAAGGAAAAAAAAAAGCTGCAGCAAATAGAAGTATTTAGATTTGGTGCCTTTTTTATTCCTTGTCAGCTACTGTTTAAATACATAAGAATCTACTATTTTCAATGTTCTGGTGTTTAATTCTGTGTCATTGTCATGAAAAATCCAATGAAAAGATAATACTTAAACTATAAGAATGAGTAAGCACAAACCCAAACCTGCACTTCCACAGCCTACCTTCAGCCTATCTTGCAGGTATCTAATGGTTTGCTGAAAAGAAAGGTTGTTTATAAAAAAACTGAGTGGAGAATTGTCTTTGTATATATTTTTCTTGGTTTGTAATATACAGTATAGTCTCCACCATTCTTTTTGTACTTAAATACATTTTTACTTCTGTACATTTGATTATTTTTAATTCTCTCAATTCTATGCAATTTTAAGTCTCTTATGTGAGCCGATAACACTTTTCCTGAGCTGTGAGATCAAACTTCATCTTTACCAAGACACAGGGAGAAAAGGGACAGCACATAAGTATTGAATTATTAATGCAATGATGTCCCAAATAAATACAATTCACTAATGGGATAAACTTAACTCATTTGAAGGATTGTATTAGTTTGTTTTTCTGAAACCAGAAAAACAGTTTCTCAAGGATGTTGATTGTGTTCCTGAAACCTTCATCTACAGGTACTTAATGTCTTTTAAATGTAAACTTATTTCCCATTGAGAAAACTTTTCTGGTTCTGCAGAAATCTTAGCCTTTCTTTCTAAGAAAGTTTATGCTATCCACTACTTGTGTATCTCCTACCCCATAGAAAAGAGTCTGGGGGTGGTTTGGGTGATTAACCATGCTGCCCAATTTCAGCAGATTGTGAATGAGTGCTAAAGGATTCAAAGATTCTAATTTTCTACAGATCTCTTTTAAATAGTCAAGCAGTTGGACAGAAGTTGCAAGGTAAAAGAAATTATTATTAATTTTAACAATTGAAAGAATGTGTCAGGATCCCCTTTCCTGGTACACATCAAAGAGACTCTTTTTGGGATTTTCCAGCCACAGGGAAATCTTCAATTTGCAGTACATCAGATACTGAGAATCCAAGCCCACGAAATCCACGTGAAACCAAGGTTTATTTATTCTGTTGTTTATAGAACTCTTGAGCAAAATGTTCCACTCTGCCCAACATCAGAGCTAGGAGACAGGCAAGTTCAAATCTAGTCTGAAGCACGCAGCTATGGCTGAGCTGGAGATAGGGTCTCGTATCGGGGCTGGGAGGTACTCGTACTGGGCAGGGGTGGGGTTCTCATTTGAGTCCAAAAACCATGCAAAAAAGATTAATGTTTCTCAAAACTGAACATAAACTCCCCAAACTCCCTCCATACTTTTATTCTGTCCCAGTTTCAGGAATCTATGTCTAAAGCAAAGCAGACACATTATCAAGATGAAATTCAATCAAACAGAAATTTACCATGTTGGGAAGTGCTGTCTTGAATTGGAGCCTTTGTAGTCCATCAGCTAAGGACTGCTGATGTACCAGAACACTCTAAGAACTTCCTGAGTTAGCAGCAGATACTTTGCAAATTGTAGATTTCCCCGTTTGCTTTTTGAATCTAAGTAATATAATTGTTGCCGTATTTCTTGCATCTAATCTCTTAAATCTAGTTCACTCCTGCGTTTTACAAGGAACTTGCTGCCCTCTATTGATCAGTTGTGTTAAACATGATACATGAACAACCAGTTTTCAAGGGTTTTGCTAAGGGCACGTGTAGGCACTTGGATGTTTATTTCTTAAGCTTTGAACCTTTATATTGCAGCTCATGAAATTATGTCTGTCTTTATTTTCAATAGTACTGGCCGAAGATGATACAGATATCGTTATTGTGAAAAGCCTGTTATTTGTGGTGGACAGGTACAGTTGGACTTGATCTCAAAGTCTTTTACAACTAGATGATTCTATGATTTGTGCACACCTTATTATTTGTTATCTTCTCTTTAGAAAGCAATGAGTGTGCACGTTTGAGAGTGATGTGTAATTCATGATGTCTGTAATGTCCCATGTAACAGTGCTGTGTTTGTATAGGGACTTACACAATGTGTAGGGCAAATAGCACTGGTTTGAATCAATGCTGCATGGTTTTGTCATATTGAAGAACATGAATGTCCTTGCCACTGGACACTGCTTTTCACAGTATCACAAGGTTGGAAAGGACCTCTGAGATCATCAAGTCCAACCTATAACCCAACACTAACACCAACCATCATCTAAACCATGGCACTCAGTGCCTCATCCAGCCTCCCCTTAAACACCTCCAGGGTCGGTGACTCCACCACCTCCCTGGGCAGCCCATTCCAATGGCCAATCACCCTTTCAGTGAAGAACTTTTTCCTCACATCAAGCCTAAACTTTCCCTGATGAAGCTTAAGTCCATGCCCTCTAGTTCTGTCACTGGTCACCTGAGAGAAGAGACCAACCCCTGCCCGACTACAACCTCCTTTTAGGGAGTTGTAGAGAGCAATGAGGTCTCCCCTGAGCCTCCTCTTCTTCAGACTAAACAGCCCCAACTCCCTCAGTCGCTCCTCGTAGGGCTTGTGCTCCAGCCCCTTCACCATCTTCGTTGCCCTCCTCTGAACACATTCCAGTATCCTAACATCTTTCCCAAATTGGGAGGCCCAGAACTGGACACAATATTCAAGATGAGGCCTGACCAGTGCCGAGTACAGGGGGAAATAACTTCTCTGGTCCTGCTCACTAGTTTTCGTGAACTAGGAAGAAAAATCATGCAACTAAAAGCTTTGTAGCAATGAATTAAGTAATCCAATGAATACACAGTGCCTCTAAGAGGCAGAAAACCTCCTGCTGACATCTCAGAAAGCACAAACTTGAAGTCTACGGCAACTTCTGTCAAGGTAGAAAGAGATTTGCTTTCCTCACTCTTTTTATGAGCCTCACCAATCTGTCTTGAAAGATAAATTGCACCAATTGTTTACAATACTGAACTGCAAAGAACATTTTGACAAAAAGTTAAAGTCTCTGCCAAAGCAAGAGTATATCCTGGCTTGGTAAAGAGGTGAATAATTAGCAAGGCCTGCATTTAACAGATGGATTCAATATTTATTTAGCTACAGCTGGAACACAGAGACATTACTGAGATTGCAGCATGTGTGAGCTTACTGAAAAAGTGTAGTGGCTAAAGGATTGTCTTATTTTATTTCTGTAACAGTTCCTGAAATCCAGAAAGAGCTTCCTTAAATGTTCACCTATAGCTGTTCATATCTTAAGCAAAAACTTTTGCTGCTATTTCACAGTGAGCATGCTTAAGCCTTTGATCTTGGTAAGATTGTGACTTTGATTTGGTATTGCATCTCTGGCTAAGGGGACAGGCAGAGGCACAGCAGCATGTTCTGCACTGGCTTGAAGATCTTGAAGTTTCCACTAGGCACAAGTCAGCTCTTGAGCAGAATCTGAGCAGGTCTGGATGATGAAATCTGACATGAGTTTCAATGACAAGATTAAAAAAATATCTTTTAAGACATTACTCCATGCTCCTCTTTGTGCCTTCCTTAAAACAGGATTTCAGTGATGATATTAATTGTAAATTTGACAGCGATAACGTGGGATTAGGCATTCAGTCTTTACAGGTTTATCTGCAGCTTATTTTCTTAGAGATATAGCTCTAATGCAAAGATTTGAAATCCATGTAAATGTTCTTTTTCCTTTAAACATTCAATAACCCCTTCTCAAATACTTTCTACAACAGTTTATCAGGCCATGTTTTAGTAGAAAATAGGCAGCACCAAAGTTTGTGCTGTTGGTACCAATACAGTTATATATTCTGCTTCCTCCTTAAGGAAGGAACACAAAATTATCTCTAAAGCAATTTGTGTAAACTTGAAAAGTACTGAGTTTTCTGGTTTCCTGTTCAATTTACTTACCAAACAATGTGTATAATCCTTAAATAATCTCTTGGACTCTAGAATTTATGGAATCAATGTAGCTGCTCCTCTCTGCATAGATCAACCTTACTTTCTTAATTGCTCAGAAGGAATTAATTTGATTCCTTTTCCTTTTTAAAAAAATCTTGTCACCTACTTAATTGCTTTTTCACTGAAGTCTCTATATAGGTGTCATTGAAATCCTTCCCACCCACAAGCTTGTAATTCTGTAGAGAGAAAAAGACTAGAAATGACTGGGGTTTAACATTTTGCAAATGGATTTCCAAATACAGAAGGAAAACAAAAGTACACAAAATTGAGAAATCTAAAACCAGATTTAAACCTAATGTTCTGGAGGTTTGTTAGGGCCATATTTCCTGTGGTAAGAAGAAATGTTGAAAATTGTGGCTTGTCTGATGCCTGGTTCAGGTGTCTCTGGGTCGAACTTCAATCAGTGCTGCTTGAAATAACAATAATCCAGAAGATTTCCACCATGCAAAGCACCTCCTTCAGCTCTTAATTTTCTGCACTCCACAAGCACCCATGTGCAGTCCCATGAAAGGACCTTCTGTGGGCATCTGGAGAGGACTGTGCTGGACACAGAGGGCTCTTTGCTTAGCTGAAGAAAAAACTGCTCCAGTGTACAGTCACTGCATCTTAGAACAGGCCCAAATGTGGTGTCTCTGGCCCCGAGCCATGGGTATGGCACGATAGGCGTGTGGCCCTTGATGAACATGAGTGGTAAACTGGTAGCAAAGAACAAGGAGAAGGTTGAGGTACTCAACAATATTTTTCTCTCAGTCTTCATCAGCAATCTCTCTTCCCACACCTCTTGAGTGGATGGACAAGTCCCTCCCACTGTAAAAGAGGATCAGGTGTGTGACCACCTGAGGAACCTGAACACACATAAGTCTATGGGACCTGACCTGATGCATCTCAGAGTGCTGACAGATTTGACTGCTGTGTTAAGAAGCCACTGTCCTTGATATTTGAAAAGTCATGGCAGTCAGGTGAAGTCCCTCACGACTGGAAAAGGGAAACATTACACCCATCTTTCAAAAGGGTATAAAAGAAGACCCTGGAAACTACCAAACTGTCAGCATCACCTCTGTGCTTGGGAAGATTATGGAACAGATCCTCCTGTACGCTATGCTAAAGCACATGGTGGACAGGGATTTGAGACAGCCAGCATGGCTTCAGCAAGTGCAAGTCCTGCCTGACCAACAGCTATCATGGAGTCACTACATCAGTGAACAGGGTAAGAGCTATGGATGTTATCTATCTGGACTACTGTAAGGTCTTTGACAGGGTCCTTGAGGGTGGTGAAACACTGGCACAGGTTGCCCAGAAAAGTTGTAATGACCCATCCCTGTAAACGTTCAAGATCAGGTTGGATGGGGCTCTGAGCAACGTGGCCTGCTCATTGCAGGGGGGTTGGACTAGATGACCTAAAATGTCCCTTCCTACCCAAACCATTCTATGATATATGATACACCTTCTGGAGGGTCATTATCAGATATTTACAGATATCTAATTAGAGACTGCTTTGTCATTAGTCTATGTTAAACCCTTGTATTTATCCTTCACTGAAGTTCATTAATTACTCTCCCTCTGAATAGCCATCTTGTTTGTGTAACCTTCTCAGTTCAAAAGCAGATTTTCTTTACCTGCCCCTTGTAAACACATTTACAGCAGTACAGGGAGTAGGGACTCCAGCTTTCAGACTCTCAGTCTTATTTTGCATGAGGACAATAACTTCTTTGTCATGTTAAACTAAATGTATTCTAAGCCATCTGCCATTCTGAAAGTGTCATCTGTGTAATTAGTTGAATATATGAAAATTCACCTCTTACCTCTTTTACTCTCCTTCATAACCACCTCTTGCTACTTCTTTTGTTGTTAGCTGTTTGTTGGGATGATTAAAATTTCAGTTGTGCTGTATGATTGCCCTTGACCAAAGTCTCACTTTAGTTTCCATGTAAATCCTGTTCTTAACACCTCAGTCATGGAGATTTTAAGTATAAGTAAAAACCATGAGGAGAATTGCTTTTATTTTTTTAATGTCAGCTTCTTATGTTTCATATTTCTTCTTGGGTGCAAAACAAAAGCAGAAAACAGTAAGAAGGACATAGAAGCAACCAGAAATTGCTTAATTAACAGTCCACCTGCTCCATAGTTTTCTTTGACCTGTGGATGTTTGTTTGCATAGTTGTGTAGCATGATATTCCCATGGGCTTTGGCCTTAGAGACTTACTTATTAAACCAGGAAGCAAGCACTGTTCTCCTGGGCAGTTGCTTTCTCCTCTGCCAAGACTCTTTTTGGCTGTGCATGGTTTAAAATCATTGGTTTGAACTTAACCTGCAAATGAAGTATTCCCAATGTCAGAAATTACCAACTAGCAAACAACAATACAATATGCTCAGATGAGGCAAACACTTAAACTTAAAAAGCACAAGAGTATGTGTGTGTGTGCTTAGATATATAGGAGCACTGAGAGAGTTTAGAGGAGGGCTGGAGTACCTCCCATACAACGACAGACTGAGAGAGTTGGTCTTGTTCAGCTTGGAGAAGACTCCAGGGAGATCTTACAGCAACCTTCCAGTATTTAAAGAGAGCCTACAGGAACGATGGGGAGGGGCTCTTTATCAGCGAGTGTAGTGATAGGATAAGGGGTAATGATTTTAAGCTGAAAGAGTGGAAATTTAGACTAGATATTAGGAATAATTTTTTTACTGTGAGGGTGGTGAGGCACTGGAACAGGTTGTCCGGGGAAATTGTGGATGCCCTGTCTCAGGAGGTGTCAAAGGCAGGTTGGATGGGGCTTTGAAAAACCTGATCTAGTGGAAGATGTCCCTGCGCATGACAGGGAGGTTGAAACTAGATGGTCTTTAAGATCCCTTCCACCCCAAACCATTCTGTGATTCTATTATTCTACAATTCAATGATTCTATATACATGAATTAATAGAGGAAAAAGCAGTACACTGTACAGTGAGAGAGCTTATGTGTCAATTCAATATTCTTATACAGTTCTGGACACATATCCCAGATCAATTACTGAGCCAAAATTTGAACAAATGAAAAAAACTAAGGCAATTAACCCAAGGGCTGGATTGCACAGAAGTGCAGGGATGTCACACAGTCCAAAAAGGCAGTCATAAAGGATACAACTTTAGTCCTCTACATCCCTGGCCACAGAAGCACATTCATGTACTAAAATGATGACTTCACAGGAATCTGCAACATCTAACCACCCGAGACCCTGGGCTGCACTAAACACAGTACAAGCAGCTGGTGAAATGAGGTGATTATCCTGCTGTATTCAGTGTTGGTGAGGCCTCACCTTCAATGCTGAGTGGAGTTCTGGGACCCACAATTTAAGAAGGATGTGAAGGTTCTTGAATGTGTCCTGTGGAAGTCAACAAAGCTGGTGAAAGAGCTGGAAGGAATGTCCTGTGAGGAGTGGCTGAGGACTTTGGGCTTATCTAGTTTGGTAGAAAAGACACTGAGGGTCCCCCTCATTGCTCTCTACGACTTCCTGAGGAGGGATAGTGAAGAGAGAGGTGCCAATCACTTCTCCCTGGGATCCAATGATAGGACGCGTAGGAATGGTTCAAAGCTGCTTCAAGGGAGGTTTAGATTGGATATTAGGAAGCATTTCTTTACAAATAACATTCAAACACTGGAAGGGTCTTCCTGGAGAGGTGGTTGATGCCCCAGGCCTGTTAGTGTTTAAGAGGCATTTGGACAATGCCTTTAACAGCATGCTTTATCTGACCATTGTAGGTCCCTTTCAACTGAAATCCCTCTCCCTTGCCAGTCTTCAATTTTGCTTGGAATGGCTTTTCATATGTTATACAATTAAGACAGAGAGGAAAAGGGCAAAAAAATATGTCCAAGAATATATCTTATTACTGTTACTGAAGGAGAACAGTAGTAGTTACAAGAATAAAAAAAAACTGAGGTTGAAAGTTTTATGTACTTTCAGCACTAATATTTTTGCAACGTTCTGTTAACACAAGCCATTTTCTGCTGGTTCATTTATAGAAGCAAGTGGGGTGTCAAAACTCAACTGAACTTGCCCCATCATTTTGCTGCAGCTGCTGCAGAAGACTCCCAGCACCTTATGCATTTCTAATGAACAACTGTCTGCCTGATTGATTAAGGCCCTTACAGTGTCCATCAATAAACTAATTGAGCTGGTTCAGTTTGGGCTCTGGAGTCCTTCTTGAAAATGAACTCTTATTAAGCATAAATACTCAGTAAACTTTAAGTATAGTGCAAGCAACCAGAAAGTGCAGTAGCTAAACTCTGGAGATGGGCTGAGGCTAAGAATACAGGTAGAACTGCATCCATCTCCTTGTCATCCAGGGTAACAAGTGTAAGGAGAAGTGATGTGGGAATTGTCACTGTGCTACTTACTTAATGTATCTGTTGTTATTTTTACGTGGTTACAAGAGTTAGCTGCTACACAAAAAGCTTTGGGTACAGCTCCCTTAATGTTCCTAATCTCCCATTATTTGAGTCTTAATATATTGTGTATAAGCAAATTGTTTCCAAAACCAAGATTTAATCATTCAGTTTGGTATTCTTTAATGGTAAAACAGCAGATCTTACGGATAAGAAAGCAGTAGATCTGATATCTCTTGACTGTAATGAACTTCAGTGGAAGGATGACGTGACATTTTTCTGATGAAGAAAAGGAAACTTAGTGTTGACAGAACTTCCATGGGTGGATGCAAAGCTGGTCAGCAAAAATATCTGAGTAGGTTTCAGCAGTTCAGTGTCAAAACATAAGAGGCAGCAACATGATGGGGCAAGTTCAGTTGAGTTTTGACACCCCACTTGCTTCTGTTCAATAAGTCAACACAAAAATGTCTTCAGAAAACCGGGTTAGAACTCAGTGTGATCTCAGAAAAGCAGAGAGACAGGGAGGAGGGTAACACTGACTGGAAAAGAACATGTGGAATGATGGTGCAACACAGGGCAAATCTGAGTTGACAACATCCTGTTGCATCAACAACATGTCAAAGTGTATAAACAATCTATCCTGAAATATAGGGAACACTCTTCTCCATGCTAAAACACTTTTGGGGGATTTAGATGTTGAATGTGACCTATTTGAAAACAGGGTGAAAGCAGTAAGAATTCGCTTAGAAGCATGAAAACAGACTCAAAAAAAAAAAAGCTGGAGGAGCTGAGGCCAAGCAGCCTGAAGGAAAGAAAACTGAGAGGAAGACTGAGACACACACAAGAAAAGCCTATTGAAAAAGCAAAGGGGATAACCTATTATCCATGTCTGTGGCTGACAGGACAAGTAATAGGCCCAAATCACAACAAGGATTTAGAAGAGATCCCTACTATTTAAGGTAACCTTCTGCAAAGCTGAAGTCACTGTATAACCCCAAGTTCTCCTTCTCAATAAATGTGTAGTCATTATCCAGGAGCTGCTTCCAATCTTAATATGTTTTACTTTTAATAACAGAGATTGCAGTACCACTCACTGCAATACTGACTCCTGTCTAGCCTGCTCTGCAAACGCCCTCTTTAATTGCAGCAATGAGGTACAGCCTGTGCAGAACTGCACTATATTACTTCAACTCTAATTCCTCTTTTGCCCAGGGCTCATCTTGTCTGACCACTTTTTTTCTCCTCTTTTATCTTTAGTCTAAAAATAATTCCATTTCTACTCATGCACTTGTCAACAAATTAAAAAATATTATCCTTGCACTTTGATTAGAGAACTGGATGAATGTGCTGCCAACAAATGCATTTTGAAGAGCTGAGAGGGCAGGAGAAATACAAGGGTACAAGTATAAGAGGCAGCCTTGCAGAAGACCTGGAGTGCAACTTGCTTGTGGCCAGCAAACCCCAGAGACAGTTCTACTGCTGTATTTTTAACTGCTTTAGAGAGATGCTGACGTTGGTTGTTTGGAAGCAGCAGTACTTTCCAGCCTGAAATTCCCTATTTACCCCTTATCTGGGGTCACATAACAAGACAAACTTTCTCTGAGTGTTTAAATTATGTTGGGAAGGCTGAAAGTGATTCCATTTCAGCAGTCTGCAAGTTGTTGCACATGAGCTAATAATGATGGATGAGTTCAATGTTCCACTGTTCTACTTTACAGTAATTTATTAGGAGTAGTACACAAACCACTAAAGCTTGAGAACAGTTGTTCTCCTTCAGTCACAATTAGATTAGTAATCGTTACTAGACTGGGCACATAAAATGATCCTATTAATCCCTCAGGGCTCAAAATCAAACAGCAGCTTTTGAATCTCTTCAAAGAGCTCTGTTAAATCTACGTATTAAGATCATCCTTCCTCTTTCTTTTATGGCTATGTGCTGCTTTTGTAAATGCTCTAGAAGGAAATGGTTTTGAATCTCAGCTGGTGTTAATCAGCTTGCTCTTCAGGAATATATTCTGGTGGTTCCATTGGAGCTGCTGCTTATAAAAACATAACAAATCAACCCAAAAAAAGCTGTTATATTCACTATTAGTTTCAGTGGAGTCCAGCTGAAACTAAGATTTCCTGTCTCATGGAGAAATATGATGTTTTGAAATGTTTCTTTCGTCCCAACCAAAAATTTTAAGTCAGCATTATCCAATAAATGGTAACTCCAGAAAAAAACTGGGATATCATCATCACAGTACTCCTTTCAGTGCTGCAACATTTAGAAATTATATGATATATAGTGTTTCAAACTATTTTGGGGTCAAATTTAGATGATACACTTTCAGTTACTTATTTTGGTCAAAGTAGTATTACCCAAAATAAAGTAATCTTTCAGAAAATGCTGAGAAAGTGCAGCTGTTATCTTCAAGGAACTGTTCTGTTAATTTATTTTGCTCCCTCTCATTCTTTTTTGTCTTGCTATGACTTTTTTTCTTATGCACTGTTATTGCAGCAAGAAAAGGGCAAGATGCTTCTTTAAGGGGGATGCCAAATAAGACATCATGTCCAAGCTCAATGCCATTGATGGATCTTGGATGGTGGCAGATGCAGTGCAATTAGCAAGGGGAGCCCTTGGGAAGACAGACTTTAGAGACCAAATTCTAATTTGGACTCAGTGGTGTAGGTCATCCTTGCATTGCTAGCAGGGTACCTCACCTGTCCCAGGGTCAGTTGTTGGGCCTCCCAGGCACTGCTTCTGTGTTAACAGCAAGAATGTTCATAACAAGTCGTAAAGAAATTATTTGCACAGTTTAACTCAGAAAGGAGGCAAAAAGATATTCAGATGTAATAGCAAAGATAAATTACATGGGCTCTGCTCTTAACTTTTGTCACAGTAAAGATAAAAGCAGGGCTTTAGTGCAAGCCAGTGGTCTTGATATGGCCTCTCTACCTCTGCTTATCAGAGCATCTCAGTTGTGTCACTGCCCAGGACCATCAGAGGCAGAGGAGGTGCTTGGCAGCATCACTCGAATCATTCCAAATGAAACAGACATCTCTCCTGCAATGAGATGGTCCATCCAACCCTCCCCTTTCTCCTTCTAGTTTTGTAGAAGATTTGGAAACCTTCTTAGTGAGAAGGGTTTGATTTTAGCTGGAAGCTCAAAGTCCTCAATTCATTATTGTCTTTGTTTTTTAGGCATCAAGTTAGTTTTTGGAAAGACAAATTTTGATCATCAGGAGATTTATAGAATCATGACATGGTTTGGGTTGGAAGGGACTTTAAATATTATCCAGTTCCAACCCCCTGCCATGGGCAGGGACACTTCCCACTGGATCTGATTGCTCAAACCTCATGCAGCCTGGCCTTGGACACCTGCTGGGATGGGACATCAACAGCAACCCTGGGCAATCTGTGCCTCCCCACCCTCACAGTAAAAATTTCTTCCTAGCATCTAATCTGAATCTCCCCTCTTTCAGCTTAAATCTGTTACCCCTCATCCTATCCCTGCACTCCCTGGTAAAGAACCCCTCTCCAGCTTTCCTGTAGTCTCCCTTTAACATTGGAATGCTGTTGGAAGGTGTCCCCAGAGCCTTCTCTTTTCTAAATTGAACAAGATCAACTCTCTCTGCCTGTCCTCATACGAGAGATTGTACCACTTGATCATAAATGAAAGAACTGCACTATCTTAAACTCTCTGTCTATGGATTAATCTTCACTTCTTTTGAGTTTCTTTGACATTATCAGCCTAAAGATAGAATTGATGGTGTGAATTTCACACTGAATTTTTGAGGAGCCATTGTGACTAAGTCAGTGTGGGAAAGCATTTCGTAGTTTGGGAAGGAGTGCCTGCAAGTATTTGGTGGAAAGAGATAGGGTATTTCTTTTTTTTTTTTTTTTTCCCCCCTTTTTTTCCCCTTTAGCTGATGTTTTTGCGGGTCAGGATGCGGGTCAGCCGCTAGATGTCATCGTTGTTACAGCGAGGGAGGGACCTGGGCGCTCGGGGGACGACTGGGCATCTCCCGGGGCCATCGGGGACCGTCTGCGCTCTAGGAATACAAACGTCTCTGGTGTTTTTCATTAGCAAGACCTACTTCTGAGAAGTCAAGTGGAAACAATAGTTAAGACATGAAAAAAATGTGAGACTTACAAAAAAAAAAAAATGTTTCCTGGGCTTTCATAATTAAATGGCAATTTTTCACTAAGAGAAATGCAAATACAGGAGTGAAAGTAAAGAATAAGACCTTTTTCTAATTGATTTGATATTTCTTCTACTGTTAGCCAGGAGTAAGGACACCGAGCACCTTCAGATCAATTCCACTGAGTTTTTCACTTATCTGATAATCATGGTCTGACACATACAAATAAGTCAATAAATAAGCAGCCCATTATCCTTTAATTTCCGAATCCCTTAAAGTGAGGGCAAATCTTCCACTGACGAAAAGAGAGTTCAGATTCCCCCTTTTTTAGAGTGGCAGCAGTTATTTGGGGTTGTATTGGCAACACTTATTTATAGGAGAGAGGTAAAATATACATTTTTACCCCTGCAAGGACAAGACAACCAATTGCATTTGAGTTTTAGTAAATGTTAACCTCTTTTGCATTTCAATTGTATTAAAGGCACAGACAAATTTGTTTCAGTGTCATTCCACAAGAAATACTGAGCCTGATCCCAGGGCTGCCCCTTTCCTAATCTTTGCTGAAAGTAATCCTGGTCATCAGCAGTGTGCTAAGATTTGGTGATGTCTGGTTTTATAATGAAAATGACTTCTTCTGAAGGGTCTTCAGTGTTCATAAGTGGAAATCAAAGGTACAGAAGGGTCTTATTTCCTCAGAAACACACCTTGACCACCCACAAATGCAGTTTCTCTTTCCTGACAAGTAATTCACCTACATCACAGCAGCAACACGTGGGGAACCCCACTGGTTTCCTCCTGAGCTCACAAAGTACATGGATCTGTGTTGTGGTTATTTGCACTCACCTATAGAGAACATCTTTGGGTTAGGAAACCATCCCAACACGCGATTTCTCTCGTCAAACAATTAATTACATGACCATAAATCCATCAACCCTCTTTCAAATTTTATAGGATTTTCATAGGTCATAGAAATTGCAGTGTCCTACTGCTTAGGAGAATGGTGGAAGCAAAGCAGACCAGAATTTGTGTTTTAACATGTAACTCAGTTGAAATGAATAAAACCCTCACCATTGCAAAAACTGCTACAAAAGTTAAGAGGAAAACAAAGTCATTTTTCTTCCTGTAACTTCAGTCAATAAATATTCAAAACCTTTTTTTAGGAAAATGGGAAGGTGTTCACAAAGCAAGATCCTCTTTCTTGAAGTACAAGTCAGAAATAAACCTAGTGTGGCAATGAACATTATGGATTAAATACAAACTGTAGAGAGAGACATTTGCACGGGCAAGTACCAATTCACACTAGTCAGGAGACTTCAAGATAACTCAGGAGTTCAGCTACAATGGCTTGGTCACAGCTAAACATTCCCTTAATCCATTGCTAAGAGTCCCTGGAATGCAGTAAGGTCAAGATCTAAAAAACCCGAAGTTAAGAGTTTTGAGGAATGATTTTTTCAGAGGAACAAACAGACAAGTTGTGTCTATTTTCTGCCCTAGTCTGAAAAACTGGAGAGCACACAGGGGCATCTCTGACTTTAGCAGGTCTTTACTGCTGGCCCACCACATAAAAATCAGGCTGTTTAGTTAGTGACCTTAATAATTGTTTATATCTCCATGTATTTTGTCTCTCTTCATCTCTTTTTCATTTTTTTTTAACTTCCCCATTACCTGTGGAGCTGAGTGTGTTTACACACAGTTAGAAAACAAATTTCCTCTATTACTGTAAAATTTGAGGCAGTGTTTCCACAGTGTATAAGTATTCTATCACAATTTGTATTTCAGAGTGTCAAATTAAAATTAAGCCACATATGCAAAGCAGAAGTAGCTTTTCTGAGTAGCATCTGAATACTTCTGTTCTGCAGAATGTTATACATGACAGAACATCAAACCCTGCCTCTGGTATAGGAGGAGAACAAATATCTCTCTTTACATCCAGTTTTCTATGATTTTGTGTTGTATGGAATCAAAGTCCTACTGGTCTAAGGAGAGCCAGTAAGACATCATTTCCCCAGATATCTTCAGGATTATCTGTACAGTTATCTGTCTGCACACATTTTGCATCATGAGGAGGAATGAGGCGCCAGTTCAGGGAACTCTGCAGCCACATGGGCATTTTCCTTCCTCTGCTTTCCACTCCACAGTGGCTCCACAGTGCATGTTACTACAGTGCAATCAGTCTGAGACCAATCTTTTCAAGCACAATGATACATATTACTGCATTTTACTTAATGAATATACCATGTCGTATTTTCCTTTCTTCTCCTCAACTCTCAAGGCCCTCAACCACTTTGGATTTATCTTATTTCTGTATATAATCAACCTTCGGTGCAAGGTAATTCCAACCAGTGTGTGATTCGTTCTCTCAGAAAGGAAGCTTTGAATTGTTGTGTAATTTCAAGATTCTCCACGTTTTTTAGTAACCCTTGAGTTAAGACTTCACTATACCTATAAAGTATCAGCTAGGTTCCCTCCCTTTATGTTTTGGGATTAAGATAGGACAGAAACATAGACTTCTACAGTTACAGGGTTTATATTTCCTCTGGGGTGGATTCATCATGGTAACAATAACAGTCCTGCTACTAAGCACAGAACTTCTCTTTCCTCTGTCAGCATCCTCACCTCATCCTCTGATGTCACCTTTCCCTGTGTTGTCATAATTCTCTGAAAAAACTGTTCCCACATGGGCCTGTTGTGGACCTCATGGGCTGGATGACATGAAGTCATTTTCCCCACTTCGGTGCTTCCTGAGAAAATGTCAGTTACTCAGGTTTGGAGAGCAGAGGCAAAAATCTGCAAACGTTGTTCTGTGAGAAATAATAATTTAACTCCTGAGGAAATTAAGGTAGAATTAAGGTGATGGCAAATGACGCTGGCTGCTTTTGAAAACCTTATTTATATCTTTTAATATAAATATCCATGACTGCAAGTATATCTTATGTCTATATTACAATAGCAAGATAATATTGTGTTACTAGATCATTTTTCAGATCATGTAGGTGAAACTGCAGAAGAGTAGTAGCAAGAGACCGTGAAAGCTGTTGTTATGAGCTGCCTCTTAGATTAAGCTCTTCAAAGCATACATCTAAAGAGACACTTTTACATGTACTTTAAGATCAAGAGTGAAATAATACATTTGACAATGTCACCTTCAGTGGTCCACAATCATTTGCACCCTTGCAAAATATAGAAGTTGTCTGTCTGCATTGGGCTGTTAAAAGTAGAGAGCCAACTGGGAATTACAGAGCAGGCAGGCTTGTCACTCCATGGGGGTCCCAGCGGGATCCGCCGTCTGGCTGGGTTGTACACACTGGTCTGTAGTGCCCCTCACAAATAAAATTGCAGATGATGCTGTGACCTCTATTTGCTTAAGCAACTTGTATCCTGAGTGAGGAATTTTCTAGGTATAATCTGGACAAATAAGGAAATCAAATAAAGCATTTAACTCATTAACAAAACAATAATGACTTTGCCTGCAACAGCTGGTTACACGAAAGAATTATTGCTTAAGTCCATTTAACAACAGATGCATGGGATTTGATTTTAATATGCATAATGTTGTAGGGTAGAGAGTGATACTGCTTTGCAACTCCAGTACTAAAAAACTAAAAAATAATGTTACCTGTTATATTTCCTCACCTTTTATTGGTTTACTGAAAGCATCTTTGATGTTGCTGTTTGCCCAGCCTGCCAATGACAATGTTTCCCCTGCATAATCCACAATACCTGGATGTTTCTCCACCATCCCAAGCATTTGAAGCCAAGGTGTTCTGCTGCTTTTATTTACATATGGCAGTGAAGCATTGCAAATGCAAGGGCCAGATTTCAACAGGAGCCTGGCATGAACTCTGGTAGAAATGAGTGACTGATAAATTTCTTTGTAACAGTAAAATTCCAGGTTTGAGATGTATTTGAGTAGTGTATTAATGATGAAAATTTCGTTACTCCAATTCCATGTGCTTTTCCAAAGCACATTCTTACAATAATGATTTTCTAGGAAAAAAAAACTTTATTAAGTCCACTCCTCTTTTCTGACTATAGGGTAGAAATAAAATGGCAGGTACATGGATAGCACAACTCCTAAACTCTAGAGACACCTCCGATTTAACATCCAAGTTCCTAAACAGCTGAGCTTCTGTGTCTATGCTCAGCCAGACTCATTTCAACCTGAATGCTTAGCTTATGCCTGAATCAGGCAAAACTGTAAAATAGCTGTTTTTCAGCCTATCCACCTCTTTTGAGGGTTTGATCTAGTAGGACACAATAGAACACAAAGTGTAACGTACACATGCTCATTGTTAATTGGGATTAAGGTTGCCATGCTGCAGGAAGGAAATCCATATCCTATTCCTTGAACTGCTTGAGGATATTCAAACCATATTTCTTCCCTTGTATACGGGTTCCTAACCGTAATTTATAGGCTCTTCCCAGCACCAGCAGAAATTACAAAACAGGCCAATACCATAAATGGTGACAAATCTCTAGGATGGCCACTATTCCCAAAGAGTCCCAAAGAAACGTGGATTTGAAACTCCTAAATCAGTTATTAAAAGCAGCCTCACAACAAGAGGAAGGGAGAGAGGTTCGTGTGACAGTCCTTAGAGGATCCATTGTATATCTGGAGAAATAGAGATTAGTATGTCTTACTTCTGTCTCAAGCATTTGTAGAAATAGAGTTGAAATGGTGTTCATAGAGAGAAGCAAGGTCTCCGAACTGTAGCAAATTCTTCAAAGCAGAAAACACACCTTTGTATAGAATTCACATACTTGATGTAATGTTCTTAGATTTCTAAAAAGCTTTTGATGAGGTCAGTTATCAGAACCACTTAAAGCCAATAGGATTTAATGGGATAAGAGGGAAGATCCTTCCATGGATTAATAACTGCTCAAAAGATTTGTAACAAAAAGTAGTGATAAGTGGTAGAAGGTGATTGCTAGTCAGGTCCCACAGGCACTGAAATGTTCGACGTATTTATGAATGGTCTGGAAGGAAGGTGAGTAGTGAGGTAGCAGGTTTTTTTTAATGATACAAGCTTGTCTGGAGTGGTCATAGTTAAAACCATCTATGAAGTATCTTTTGATACAAAATGGACCAAAAGAGGTAAATTTGACACTGAAGAATAAACAGCCATGCATGTAGCCAATAATAAACTTTATATATATGTTCACATGTGAATAAATAAAGGCATAACTGTATGTATATGTTCACAGTGCCAGACTCTCATTGAGCCATCACCATCTGCAAAGAAATGAGGAGTCACTTTGCATAAATCTTTGAAACAATAATTTCAGTGTTCAGTTGTAATCAAACAGAAAAATAGGATGTTAGGAAATACCAGGGAATGACGAGGGAGCAATATACAGAATGAATATATAAACCCATTGTGCATACATGCTCCTTGAATACTTCATGCAACTATGTCACCTCAGAAGAGATTTATTAAACAAGATATATGGAAGCTTGAGAATGAGCATTGCACATCCAGAATGATTCTTGTATGAGGACAGATTAGAGAACAAGAACTCTTGCATTTGCAAAAGAACTAACCTCCTGGTCCCTGCATTTCACATATTTAATATACTGGCTGAGCTTAATACCAGTCTATCTCAAAAAGAAGTACTTTATAAGCAGGAAATTATCATGGCATCTTAGAGACACCTTAGGACTGGATGACCTGAGGAAACAGCTGGGGATGTTGTGTGGGAAGTCGAGTGACCCAGTTTACAGCTCTGGATTGTACTTTTTAATAAAATCTGAGACTTTGCTAGCAAGATGATACTAAATCAGGAAGAACTAGTTACAATCTCAGCTGGAGTTTTTATAGCTGCAAATTAACAGTGGGGAAAAAAATCTTTAGACATTAGAATTAAGCATCTGTTTAACAAGAAAGCAGAAGTACCTCTGAAAACATTTTGTTAGGGAGCCATATTCCACATGCATTATTTATTTAAAACCAAATGTGTTTCACCTTATTATGAGATAGACTGCATAGAGAATCCCTGTGTGCTTCTGGTACCTAATAATGATCTCATGCCAATCTTCTACAAAGAAATATATCAAGATAAACATGTAAAAGGAAAGTCATGGCTGGCTGTAGAGACCCAGGGCATCTTCATACAGGCACCTTGCAGATCCAAGTGTATCACTGCAGATGCTCAGGCTCCAACTGAAAAGCAGCAGTATGTGCACATTTACTGATTGGGAGATAAGGTAGAAAGCATGACAGGTTCTGACTCATCATTTGATGTTTCTGGTTGTGAGAGGATTGTCAGTAGTAGCAAAACTCCTAAAATTCTCTTAGTGCTATTGAAATTGCTTCTGTCAGGTGGATCCAGTTGCTGTGACTGCAGGGTAAACCGGTAGATCAAAAAAATAAATCTTAACAAAGCTGGCAGAACAAAAAAATTACTATTCTGAAAGGATATGAAAAAAAGCTAGAAAAGGGGCAAAGTCATTTAATTTCTGACTTATGCCAATCAGTGGATGTTAATTACAATTCCAAATTTAAACAACTCTGTATAAATAAAAACCTCTTGAGCAAATGATCTGCAGAGGATAGCTGGTTTCTTCCTCCATACACACACAAATATATTCCATGTATTTTTCTCTCCAGTTATAAAACTCAGTGTGAGGTAATGAAATTATCCTTTAAAAGGTTTAAGTTCACTTGGACTTCTTTAAAAATTTTATTTGATTTTATTTTAGTAGAAGCAGAGGAGAGTTGAAAGTGTGTAACACTATCAGTGCATTAAATGCATGGCACACTAACATATCCGAAACTAAAAATATAAGCACACTGGGAAGGATTCAATGGTGTCTTCAGAAATTAATATCAAATTGATGTAGAAGTGGAAATCTTTCCTCAAATTAGGGTCCATCGCTAGTTGATGTGTTTGACTGGTTGAGGTGTTGCTGCAAGGTTTACAACAACTTTCAAAGACTCCTAAAGGAGTTAAGACAGCCATTGAAAACAAATGGGGTCTAAATCCTTTAACTTCCTCTGCCTCCTCCCAAAGCGTTGACCTACATATACATTGTCATTAAAAAAAAAACAACTGTTTTATTCTTCAGAAGAGTTTTCAGGATAATTTTTCTTTTTCACATTTCTTTTCACACCAGTTCAACTCTACACAGTGTGTGTGATAGCGGCCTGGCTGCTGCCAGCTGAGAGCCAGCATAGGATTCCTAGTAGCAACAGCAGTGATATTTTTGCCACTGTAAATTATTCTTATATTTACAATTATTGTTGTTGTTGTTATTCCTGAAATATTTCTGGGATTTACACCACAACCACAGGATCTGCCCAAAAGATATAGTTCCTCCTTTGCAGCAACCATTCGGCCATTTACAATAATCCAACTCATTCCGTTTTCCCTGCCAAAATATTCCTTTCCCTTTGCATTGAATAAAATTCAGGCCAAAGTTCTGAGCACCAGGTCACAGAGTTGGCTAAAAAAAAAGAGAAATGTCAGGCTACCTTAGTCTTCATATCCACTCCACCTGGGGTTTCTTCTTGTTGAAGCATCTGCAGAGCAACCGAGGTCAGATTTCCTTCTGCCTCAGCTAATCTCACTAGCACCTAATCCTGGCCTAACACACTTGTGATCCTGAGCAAGGCTGTCTTTACCCATGTGCCAAATATCAACCACTAAACTTGAAAATTGCCAGCCAAATTCTGGATTATCTCTATTTATCCAGAATAAGGAGCCTCTTCGTATGCTGAGCTTTTCTTCAGACCATCCCACTGGCTCTGATGGAAGGCAAAAGGCAGCATACATGAAGAGTGATGTCAAAATCTTTATTTCCATGAATTCCCTCCGCAGAAGAGCAGCGTATATCAAAGAAAACTAACATCACATTTCTTCTATGCGTGGTTCTTATTAATATTTGTGTTTCCAAGTGGAGTTTGGATTTGGCACCCTGCTCAGCCAGGGCAGCTGAATGATGCTCACCGTGGGAAGACCTGCGAAACGGCTGTTGGCTCAGACTCTTAGCTGGAATCTGCTCCGTGGAAGTCACCAGCCTCTCAGCTCCTCAGTACCAGGCAGAGCAGTCTGAAAAATGCAGGAGGACAGGATCAGGCCCTGAGCAGTCCTTTAATCCTATCTTGTAGCTCTCAGTAAGGAAAATCCACATTATCTTGTTGCCTAATACCGTTCATGGGATACAAGAAATCAGCTTAACAAAAACCCTCTGTAGGATAAGTGCAAAATATTCCTTTTGCTTTAAAGTTAGAAAATTATCCACTGGGAGGTAAAGAGTAGAAGGGAAAAGTAGATTTCTACCTGAAATCAATGCAATCTGATCATATAATGACTTTTTTTTAAGTGGGTTAGCATGCCCCATACTAATCCATTCATTAAAGAGAACATCATGTCTGAACTTTGGATCTTTATTTTACGTATTTGTTGCTGTTGGTGAGAAGGTAAATGCTAATTCTCTTATGAAACTAATATACTTGGAGCTCTTATTTCCTGCTGTTGGTTAGTTATGACTGGCTGGTATCTCTTCAGCGATGAAATCAGGGGCAGCAGCTTCAGTGAAATCGTGCTGTGGCCCTCACCAGAAACATATATTATACAAGCAGTTCCACATCTTAACAGCCTTAATGATTTGAAACTCACAAGGTGTGTTTTTCACAGAGCAATATTTAATAGTGGATTTATGCTGGTTTCACACTTCTCTGGATAGTAAGCAGATCCGAGATAAAACCTTTCTGGTGGTCCTAACATCAGACACTACTGAGCTATAATCCATGTAAAATATTCCCTCTCAGACAGATGCAAAGGCTCAGGCAGAGCCCTGCAGATGGAAATGCTAACAGTAAGAAACTGACTCTGAACATGGGCTGACTTGACACGTAAATACAACAGGTTACAGACTTGGCACCTGCAGTCATAGGACCACGTCAGCCTCTAACTGCAGGGGAGTGAGGGGGTGTTTACTTTCTGAACTGTGACACCAGAAAAGTCTTCAGGGGAAAAACAACCTGAAAATAGGGGAGTAGATTCAGGCAGGGTCTGGAGTTCAGAATTTGGGGTTTGCCTCTTCACATGTGAATTCCAGAGTTTGGGGTGTCCTAAAGAAGGCAGAAAAGGTTGAGCAACAAGCCATATCCCCACAGAGCAACAGCCTGCCTGTATAAGAGACAGTGGGTGTTCCATTTCTGCCCCAGCTGAGTCTGATGCAAAAATTTCTTCCCTCAGGCTCTTGCAGGGAAAAGGGCACATTGCAGAATGAAAAGCCAGACTGGCTTTGTGGTGGGAATTCGTTTATGAAATGCGCTTTGGGGTAGATGATAAAGCTAAACAGCAGGAGACGGACTTGCTTAAGCCTCCCTGGGATGGGGGGAAGCACTGCTCTTCCAGGCAGGGTGAGCATCACCACATGCTGGGATGAGTGGGGCCGTAGCGTGTTACTCCCAGGCCGGCTGGAGACCACCCTATCAACTTGTGCTTTCCATTCAGCGCAGCTCTTAATGCAGCTGGGACTGCTTTCCATGAATCCTTCGGAGATGCCCTCAAATCAGAGGCTCAGATGTGCACGTCTCCTTTCCATCCAGGCAGTCTGCCGTAAATCCACCAAATTCCCCCTAAAAATACACGCTGGGACTGCAGGTCTGCAAGGCAGGATCCGGCCCCGGGCCCTGAGCACCTCCCTCAGCTGAGAGCCTGAGGCAAAGGTCCTAATCCAGGCCCATTGAGGTCGATGGCGAAGCGCCCGTCCATCCTGGGGAGAACAAAAGGGTTGGGCTTGGCAAATCATTTCCGTTAATGTAGGAGACAATTACTGAAGCCTCTTTGCAAATTGCTTTTCTTTGACATTTTTATAACTCAGTAATTTCTAGTTGTGTTCCCATGTTTGCCTCTTTTGTGTATAGTTTTCCTATTTTTGAGTGCATGGTTCACAACATTTAAACAAGCACTAACAACAAATTACCTGCTCAACTGGGTTCTATGAAAAGGGGCCCTGAAACTTATTTACAAATTAAGCAGACTCGGGTAGGGAGGGAGCAGTCACCGGGAGCGAGCTGTGGATGTGCTGCAAATCACGCATGGGTTTCTAGCCAGAAAAGCCTTGCGTTTGGGCAGGAGTGAGAGCTCGGGGGCAGAACTCTGTGTCTTTTACCCAAGACCTTCTTTCACCTGTTTTTTTTTTTTTTTTTTTTTCTGTTCCTAATTCTCTGGATAAATTATCCATAAGAAAAAAAAATCAATATGCGAACAATCCCACACCTGACTAATGTGTTTTCCCGTTTAAAGAATTGTCTACTTTATATTTGCTTGTTTATTTCTCTCCAATTGTAGTCAAATAAATATTGCATATTGAAGTCCTAAAAAAATCCACATCTCAGTTTAAAACACATTCATGATACAATTCAAATTTCCCAGCCCTCCAGAACTTTATACCAAGGATTTTTTAACACGGAATTGATCATTGCAAATGCGATTTCTCCTCTCCTCACTTGAATCACATATTCGCTAAGAGGGGAAGTAACTGCGTGCTTTGCTTTGGTTTGTCTGTATTTTTTAAATCTTCTAGATCTCCGCAGCATTTTCGTGCACGGCGGTTGTGGTGTATTTCGACTCGGGTTGATATTAGATCTCCTGCACCCCAGTATCTTCGGCTAACACTGTCCTCCCATTTCGATAGCTTAATTTCGTTACACTTTATACATTATTTTAGAGAAATGAACAGAACATGGATTTGTTTTTAAGCTGCCAACCTCTTAAGCGGGTGGTTGTGTACCGACCAACTTTAAAATCCAGCTGTACATCCTTTTAGATGACTTTTTATTGCCATGCCTATTCTCTGAAAATTATTTATGCCTCGTGTTTTCCCTGCCCGGGATTGCAGCTGTTCTGGTTGGTCCTGGCATTTTGTGTTTTCCTTTGATTCCCCGAAAGGTAAACTGGGACCCACAAAAATTTATAATCGGATTTGGTTTCTCCTTCCGTCGCTGCATTTCGAGACATCTTGAACATGTCCCGAGCATCGTCAACGTTTAAGAGGTTCTGTTAGACAGAAAAGCACTGAGATTCACTCCTAGCTCTGCAAAAAAAAAAAAAAGAATTTTAAATTGGTGTAGATCTCTGCCTTTTTGTTTAGTTGTGGGTTTTTATTATCATGATTTTCTGCACTAATAAAAAAAAAAGTATAAACCGTGTTTATGCGATGTCTGAATTGCATGTAGAGTATAAGAATCGGGACCGTATTTTCCTTTCTTTCCTTTTCCTGCGGCGGGGAGCCACGGCAGAACCCTCGCCTTGCCCTCTGTGAAGGGCAGACACCCGCTTTGAGGGGTTTTGTCTCCCGTAAAGCTCCCGCAGGTCGGGTCTCTCCTTTCATCGCTGCATCCGAACATCTCCCTGCGGTGTCCCCGCTGTTCACCCTGCGAGTCGAAGGCGATGCGGGCCGGGCAGGTTTCTGCACTAAAAAGAAAGGGGAAAAATGCTTTTCGGCGTCGTCGGAAGAAGGAGCAACGGGGTAGGATGGGGAGAAAGTCCCAGGGGAGGCGGCGGGGAGCTTGCGTGACCCCGGGGAGAACGAAGGAGGGCAGCTGTCCTCGGGCACTCGAGTCGAGCAAGAGGCTCTTTCATCTTTTCTGTCGCTTTGGCTTAATTTACCTCTGCCCTCCGACGGCCTGTGAGTTTAATCACAACGGATCTCCTTCAAGCCAGAGCCAACGACTGGAAAAAAAAAAAAAAGAACGGAAAGAATGAGAAAGAGGATGAAAGACTGAAAGAGAGCAAAAGGAGGAAGGGAAAGAAGGGAAGAAAGAGGGAAAGGTGGGAAGGGATGAAGGCAGAGAGAGTGGAAGAGAGGGAGGGAGGAAGGGGATATAAACACAAATATAAAATGAAATAGTTCCTTTCTCTTAGGAAAGAGGAATAAGCAGGTGGCCAAACGATTCGGGGTGAGAAGTGAAACGCCAGCAGAGATGCTGTTCCGCTTCTCTGGCGCAGTCGGAACGGGCGCGGCCCCGTGGGTGGTGATGGAAGCTCCTCCGGGGATCCGGGTGGGACTGAACCGGCTTCTCCTCACATTTCTGTGTGTGAAACCATTTGCAGCACTGACACGCCACACAAATACGCCCCTGTGAGAGCCTGGTCCTAAAATCTAGGGCTGATTGGGGTTTGTTTTCCTTTCTTGGTGGCGTGTGGGTTTTTTTCGGGAAGAGAACAGCATTGCAGTTCTCGGCTCTCTCCCTTGAAACGAAAAGAGAGAATGTTTGATTTGTTGGGTTTGTACCAATACCGTCATTCTGGGTTGCAATCTTTTACTTGTGTTTGCTCTGCTGTTTGTTTGCAAAAGGAGAAACAACAGGATTCACACTGTTTCCTGGAAGCTTGGGTTAATGGGTGGTTATTGATTAGTTGTCAGGCAGGGCTGTGCCTGTGTCTGCGCTTCCCCCCCCCCCCCCCCGCCCCCCGTCACTGCGCCGGGAAAGACCCCGTGGATTTCCCGGCCGCTCCTTCCTCCTGCATCCATCGCTCCCCGCGGGTGTTTCCAGCGCTGCAGGGCGAGAGGAGGGGTCGCTGCCTCGGCAGCCATGGCAGCCACAAGCCTTTTGGCTTGTTTATTGCCCTGTCCCCGCCCAGCACCTGTGACTTTAATCACATCGGATCTCCTTTATTTAAGCCAGAGCCAACGACTGGAAAAAGAAACACGAAACAATTAGAAAGAGGATGAAAGACTGACAGAGAGAGCAAAAAGAGGAAGGGAAGGAAGAGGGAAAGGAGGGAGGAAGGAAGGGAAGGACTCCAAATACTGCTGTGCCCGGCTCTCCCATCCACTGCACATTGCAAAGGAGGGGGGAAGCCCACAGAGCAGGAGCTTCCACCGGCGAGAGAGGCCGGGGAGCCTTTCCCGCAGTGCCTGGGTTACCCTTGCCCGGCGCAACATCCACCCGAACCCGGGACACCAGCGGGGATCCCTGGATGAACCCGGGAATGGGGGAGACCACCCCCTCCCAGCGGAAGAGAGGGGTCGGATTAGCGAGTTGACAGAGATGTCACATTTGAAGCCTTTTTAATGTCCCTTCCAGCCCCTCTTTCTGCCCCATCCAATCTGTTCCTCCTCAAGCGGGTCGGCTCCGGGGAGGGATGGGGCACGGGGGCTGTTTCTCTCAGGCCGGGGACGAAGGGGAGCTGTTACCAACCCTGCTCCTTGCGGGACCCCTGTGCACGGCAATGTCCCCAGCCCTCGGCTAGCGCCCTGCATGCTCCGAGAGCACCTAGGGATGCGGCTGGCAGAGACTCACGCCAACCTGTGATCCCCTTTCCCAGGGGACACACAAAGGGAAACCCACTGACAGTCCCAAAGGGACCGGGGTCACCCCTAGGAAGCCCTAAGCCTTCCGGGAGACAGTAGGGAGAACACCAGTGGCTGCTGCTTATAGAGGAGTAAAATGGTAAATTTTTCGTGTCAGTCTAGCCCCGGGGCTCTGCGAGATACACGGAGCCGGGAGAAGAAACCTGGGGCCACCGCAGCCCCGCCGGCGCTGAGCAGCTCCCCAACACTCGGGGAAACGCTGCTCGGATGCTCAAATAGGGTGAAATGTAACATCATACAAAAAGCAGCCCCTGTCCCAGTGAAGGCGCTGGATAAGGCTAAACGAAGAGTGACGTGATTCGGATAGGCAACGGTTACTTCTGTTTGCCTTTGCTATTATTTCACATTCCAAATAAATTTCAGGTGTAGTCTTCCTCGGTGGTAAGTCCTACTTCACAACCTTCCTGAAATTTACCACTGTACATTCAGGCACTCATTCCTCTTAAAAGAAAAATATCCATGAATTTGTGTAATTAAGGCTCTACCAGTGTTTACGTTTTCGTGTCATTATCGGGCAACATCCCGGCATCGAGAAGACCTGTAGCAGGAAGCACTAGCAGTTAATTTTCATAAGAACACCTTTTCCCCTTTTGGGAAAAGCGCTAGTAATTAAAAAGCTTGTGAAGCCACATGCACTTTTAAATAGGCATCACCGTTAACAAGAACAACCCCCCGCGCTAATAGCCCTTAAATACCGCGCTAATAGTCCCCACGTGGAAAGAAATCCACAAGTGTTGCAAATTCAGTTTAACGACCATAAAGCAGCCTGGGCAGCGGCGAAATATGAAAACTCCCTCCTTTAAGTTCCCTGCCTTGATTTATTTTTAACTACAGGCTCATGGAAACGCAGTGCGGGAAAATCACGACCAGATGTCCCCAAAGAGGCGCTTTTTTTTTTTTTTTTCCATGAAGTGCCCTAGTTTAAAGTAAAATAATAATAAAATAATCTTTGAAATAGTTTGATTTTTTTTTTTTTTTTAGCATGGATGTAATTGCAAAAAGACGGGGCAAAGTGACGACTGTGCTCGGTGCAGAAGCGCGCAGCTGGAGCGGAGCAGCTCTGAAGATAGAGCGCAAAGGAGTTGCGCTCCTTCAGGGCAGAGCTGTAATCCGGGTGGGAGGCAGCCCGGGGGGCCCAGGGATGTTGCTGTCTTTTTTTTTTTATACAGCGGGAACACGCTCGGGTTAGCCCCAGAGTCGGCCGGGCAGCTGCTGCTGGCAGGACGTGTTGGCTCGGTGCCGGGCTGCGAGCAGGGTGAGCCAGGGTCCCTGAGCCCCAGCTCTTGCTTTTTCGGCAACATATCAAAGGTTTGGCTGTAGGAGTGGGTTTGCAGGAGGAGGGAAGAGATCAGCCCTGAGAAACAAAGGGGCTTTTTTTTTCCAGGTAAGAAATCCTTTGCCTAACAGTGAACTTTATATTTTTTTTTAACGAAAAACATCTATTTCAGATATATTTTACAAAGTTTATAAGTATTTTATTTCTGTGAGAATTACATCTGGAGTGGAAGTGGGAAAGGGAAACAAACATGGCTGTGCTAACTGCTTGCTCTCATTTGTGACTTTATTCCTCCATGCTATCCAATCCTTCGTGTAACAATAGTCAATATCAATAGGAATGTTCATCTTCTTTCGAGTATACAGTGACAGATTCTCCTGGCATAGTAATTTTGGCCTTGATGTACCTTTATAGATTTATTTCAATATTTTCTTTTTTTTTTCCTGATGCTAGATTAACAGACTGCCTGAGCAGTCTCCTTTGAGTATAAATCTGACTGTCCACGTCTTAGTACCGGGTATTATAATTCAAACCTAGCCCTTTTCACCTCATATTATTGGAGTAGGTTATTGGGAGCTGGCTTTTGTTGCAGGAAATCCCATTTTAAAATTGCTTTATAGGCCATTTGCTGCAATCCTCGACACTGATCTCATTACAGCTTCCACTTACTGCTCTTTATAAATCCTGGTACTTACCAGCCCTCGCTGCGATGCCTGGTGGCATTGCTTGCTGGGAGCTGTCGTTGGGAGGAGGTTAGGAAATGTTGAGGTGCCAGTTTCTGGGTAGTTGTGACTGGAGGAAACATTATTATTTATCTAAACAGTCGGCAAGAAGTAAATCTTGTGTAATGACTCATCCAGTATAATCTCTTAAACCTTGGGGCTCTCCGTTTTGCAGAGGACGCTGGTTTCTGAGCCTTCTCACGCAATGGCCTAATTCAGCCAGGGAGGGAGAAGCCCTCCTCTAAGTGAGGGGTTAATTGTCAGATTTAATAGTCTCAAATAATATGAAAAGATAAATTAACAAAATTAATCTCTTTTTTTTTTTTTTAAAACTGGTCATTAAAAAAAAAGACTGAAAAGGTACTCTTCTGGGAATATATCTCAAGGCAGGACTGTGTGCTTGTAACTGGTTATCTAGCTGATAAATTAGACCATCTTTTGGAGTATTAGCAACAGTACCAGTAAAGGGAAGAGTTAGACCTTAAAGCTTAACTTTGTCTTGAAATGGGAAGTTGTAAAACGCATGTTGAGATGAGGTGCAACAAAGTGCAATGATGAGTACACTTTTCATTTCTACACTAACAGGTAAAATCATAAATCAGAATCTGGCTGAATTCTCCCCTAAAACTCCTACGTTTCTTTATTGGTAGCTGGGTCTAGAGCCAGGGAAATGTGTGGTTATATTTGACTTCTGAAATAGACAGTACTATGAAAATTTAAACTCGTATCTGAACCCAGTGCTTCCTTTTAAAAGATTTTTCTTAAATTCATGTGAGGGCAGGGCCAGCAAGCAGAATAATGCCTTGTGTCTCCTTAGAGAGTATCTGTTCCTGGTACCGAAGTCCTCAGTGGGATTTGTCAGTTGCAATGCTGCCAAGTTCGTTTGGCATTAGTTATCTTCAGAGGAACTAGAAAGTCTCAAGTCCCTCAGACAGCACCCAGGAAATAAATGGACTTTCAGGAAAAACAACAAACTGAGCACGGAGATGCTTCCATCTTTTATTTACAAGATTTCAAGAGAAAGCCAGGCCTGACAATCCATACCATATGGGATATCTCTAGGGGTTCCTTTATCCTGGTGCGTCATGTCTGACACAGCTGATGCATTTTACCCATTTGCTTAGTGATTAAAGTATGCTCTGAAGGCCTGAAAGACGGATTCTCCTGCTTGAGCTGAAGAACAGGACTGGTGTGAAGGCTCTTGCATTTCCTGCTAACTATGGACGGTCTAGGGTGAAGACTTCTTGTTAGCACTGTTCTGTTTTAAGAGGATAACTAAAGTAAAAAACTGAGCAAGACTGGAGCCAAGATCCCCCTGAGTCTGAAATCTGTTATGGGATTGTAGAAATTTTCTCTTGGCTTTCAATTTTTTTTCATTTTTTATTCCCCCTCATGTTTCTTACACTGATTTCTAATTCATGCTAATAAGACTCCTTAGCAGACTGAATATTCAGGTATTATTATGAGTTTAGGCGTCTCTGATCATAAATTGTGATCACATTACTCTGTATTCGTTGTATACATTTATATGGGTGCATGTGTATTAATCTCACAGAATTACCGAGGTCAGAAGGAGCCTCTGGAGATTTCCTGGTCCAGATCCCAGAGCAGGGTCAGCTAGAATAAGTTGCTTCAGTCTCTTAATCATCTTTGTGGCTCTTCACTAGAATATACCTGTAAGGCCATTCAGCTCTTCTTTGTTAGTGCCTAAATATACCTTGATTTGGGGAGTATTCTGGGTTTTTTTTGCTGTGAAGGGAGGAAATGTCCATTGATGTGTTATGTTGGAAAGATTGAAATGTGTTGCAAATGGCTTTTCCTTTTAATGAGGTATTTTATAAATTCTTAGCCAAGAGTCTTGTGTAGTGGGGTAAAGGCAAATGGAGCTAATACAGTAGCTTTCATTGAAAGATGCTGATTTTTTTTTAATTCACAATTTTTAGAAGGTGTTAAATCTATCCGAACACAGAATAAAAAGACAGTTTATTTCTTCAATAATTTAAATAATCCCAGAGTTCTCAGTAGAGTCTGAAGTCTCTGCAGCCCTTCAGGGCTGCTATTTCAGCAGCAATGTAGCACTACTCCCAGTGCATGATTCAACGGGATCATAGCCCAGCAGTCTGCAGTGGCCACTCTGTTTCACCTGAACACTCAGTCAGATAATGGATGACCTGGTTGCTCTGTGGTTTGCAGACTGAAATGCAGAGATAGGTCTGAAGATTTTCCTTGGCATGTTGACAGAAATACTGTACAGGTAGTGTGAATGGACCTCAGGAAGAGGGGAACACCATAATATACTGAACAATACTTTTACCAAGAACAAAAATCAGGGTTTGTGGCTCCCAGAGGTTATCTGCCACTCCTGGGCTCAGTTTTGGCTTACAGGAGAAAGTTATGACCCAGGCTCACACCAAATGTGTGGCCACACCTCTAAGAAGGTGGCTGCCTTAGGAGCAGGTACAGCTTATTCCTGCAGCTGCTCATCACCTGGGTGAAGCACACACCTGAGCAATGTCATGGGAGAGATAAGGATACTGATGGTTGGGACATTGTCTCGGGGCCAGCCAGACCTGCCTTTTGCACAGTAAGAGCTGCACAAGGGATTTCACAAAGGCCATTAACTGCTGGCAACCTGAATGCCAGAGGATCTCGTTTAGCTCAGTGAGGTTCATGCCTCTGGTTGATTGATCCTATGAGCCCCCTCCAGCCATGCTCTTCTCTCCCTGCTGGCCATTGGCACAGTGCTGTCCTCATGGGGCTAAGGGGGAGTGCAAGCCCTGCCCAGGCCTAAAGGAGATGTTATTTTAGGAGGCACTGTGACCCAGTCAGGGTCAGAAACCATCCATTTTGGGAAGAAACCAGCCTTTTAAGTCCTGCATCCTTATATGTGAAATGAACCTGTGCATGAATCATCTATAGAAAAAGGCTACTTCAGCAAGAATATGTCGTGTGTAATTAGAAACAACAGTAACAACAGTACAGTGCTAGCAACAACAGACCAACAGCTACTGCCAGTGTAAATGCTAAGAAAATGTCTGTTCTATACACAATTTACCAACAATCTTACAGTCAGCATTATTTTTTAAGTTCATCAGCAGTACAGTATAATATATGTTACAAAGTCACTGACCTAATAGTACATATAAGGAAAATATGGATGGGATTTTTTTAAAGTATGAGAGAAAGAAATATGCCTGTTTTGGTAACCTTGTCTGTGGGCTCTCCCTTTCCCAGTAGATGAACACTCAGTGTGTTTATTCCTCTGCTTCAGCATACACAGCAAAGCAGGGCTTCATCTATTAGAGGGGCACGACTGGACAAGGATGCAAACTTAATAAACTGTAGGGGTACTTTTTGAAGATATTTATAATTTCAAATAATTTGGGTCATAATTTCTGAAACATTGAGTCACTTCATGATCAGTAGGCTTATAAAAGGAATATTGAGATAACATTTATATCTTACCTTGTGGAAAACCATTGGCACTGGGGCTTGATAAATAAGAATCCAGTCCAGATTTAGAGAGGATTAATATGCCTGAAAGGATCAGGGTGGTGCAGGGAGAGATTTTATTCTACTGATCTGTGGAGGTGACTCTCCAGAGGGTAAACCACTGCAGGAGTCTGTGAGAAGCAACTCTCTGTGTTCAGGACAGGGTTACATGAGGAGAGTGGAGAAATGTCACTATTCCTTCTCGTGCCTGGATGCCTGTAGGAGCTTAGCAGATAGTTTATTTTCTATTAGTAGCCTTTCTGCTGATGAGAGATGCCAAGCTGGGAAGGAAAAACTAGCACTGGATTCTGTGATCCTTCCTAGTCTCACTGGATACTGCTGTCAGTGCTCTCGGTTTTGTGTCCGGTCCATCAGTCTCCACTACTTTTCTTAAGAGATTTCAGCCTCTGTTCAGGGACAATACTAAGCAAGACTCAAGTAATTTGTCTTAGATTTTTACACATAATATTATACTTCAGTCAAAATCAAGTAAATTACAAAAGGAGAATTTTAAAAGCTAAAGGATTTTTTTCCCCAAGCCTTGTCTCACTTCTGCTGACCAAAATGCACAAGAATATTTAAAGGCCAGATTTGTCTCCACAGCTCTCCCAGGCAGACTGGGCTCTGTGCTCCACGCTGGGGAGAGCTGAGGCTTGGCCAGGTATATGAATGCAGCCACTGCCCTGAAAGAGAACCTTCCTGTTTTTTGGCTGATTTATGTCAAGGAAGTGTTAAGATGAATTTTCCAGCTGTTGCTCCTAAACGCCAAAACTCACTGAGCTGAATTTATTCATCTACCTGACTGTATCTGAGAGCAAAACTGATCTGTCATGTCTGATTTTGCCTTTGCATATGATCCACACATTAAGGCCATGGGTCAGGGAAATAAAAACCAAATGAGCAGCATTTTTCAAAACCAGTTTTCCTGCCTAGAGAGTTGTTTAAGTATGATGCTTTCGGCTAGCTACCTACTTCTCTGGATGAACAGCTGAAAATCGTATTTGGAGTCCCTCACCTTTGTTGTGTGGTGTTTGTATTTGTTCTTTCACTGCCTCATGCTGGACAGGAGACCCAGAGGCTGGTGTCTTCTTTTAAATGCAGCTGATTCCTGACAAGTCTGTAATGGAACTGCCTCCTATGCCCAAACCAAGCAGTTTTCCATCAGAGAAGTTCATGTACTCTTTTGGTCTTCAGCTCGCCATTAATCAATATTAGTTAGGTGTTTGGTAAAGTGTTTAGAAAGAATTTTTTTTAATTTTAAAAATTGAAAGCCAGCTTCAGTATTTCCATAAAGCCCAAATTGTGTCTTAAATTGGACGTTGAACAGAAAACTTTGAAGAACTTTTACAAAGAAAGGTGTTGCTAAGATTAGTTACAATATCCCTGACTGTATTTTTACCCAATAAAGTGTTCTTCCTGGATAAGAACACTGCAAGACAACACAATACTAACCCCTAGTTCAAAGGTCCAGCATCCAAAGGTGAAATTCTCTATTCCTGTGGTGGTAAACCCCTTTGGCCTTAATGAGAGTAGGTAAGGTCTGCTGTATTTTCTTTTTAAAGAACCCCAAATGGTATAGTGGTTATTTTATGGCACCAGAAAAATGAGTCACTTGTCTCAATCTATCAATCGGGTTCCTAATGGACACGTGTCCACAAATTTAAAAAAAACCCAATTAGCATTAATTGACATCCTTGCCCGCAGTTTCTGTGGACAATTCAGTAAGGGCATGAGAGCAGATCTCCCTCCATTTCACCCTGAAAGAGATTGCTTCTCAGCAGACTGAAAGGCTCTTGGTGTTGGCACCAGGAAGCTTTGTTGTCATTACAGTGGCAATGTACAGGACCTTGGCTCGTAGGGCTGGCACTGGGGTCCCATAGAGAATAAAACAAAACCCCTTGTGCTGTTGGCTGTTCGCAGGCTAATGTGTAACGTTGACTGTTTGCAGGCCAAGGCTTCCAGTTGGCTGTGGAGAGGAAGGGACTTCTGGGGTCGCTGCTGGGAGCAGCTGCCTGGGCACAGCACACTGCCCTTAGACAACCTATGGCAGGGAAAAAAGTGTTTCCTGCCTGAAATAGGAAGCAGAACAAGAAATGGATTCTGTAGATCTTCCCTGTTTACCAACCCTTCACCAGGTATTGGCTTACAGGAATCAAAAAGACTGTATAGCTAGTAATTATGTTGTGTTGATTTATTTGTGTTTGATTGGCTGCTTGCTTCATTTAAAAGTTGTTTTCTCCCTTGACAGCTATGAGCTTAATTTAAGACCGTGGTTTGAAAACAATGCAGTGTTACAAAGACTTAGCAGGAGAAGAGGAGTAAGCTTAAAGCACCTCTAGGAAGAAGCCAGTAGGGTAACAAGGTGCCCGTGTCCACTGCTGAAAAGCTATTTTCATAACTGTCACTGAGACAGGCAGGGACCCTTGAGTATCTTCTGAAAATCAAAGGGAATGGTGCTCTTCCATCATTTGATTTTACATTTTAAAAAGCTTTATAAAGAAGCAGAGCAAACTGCATGAATAATTTTCCATAGAGCCAAACACCATTTGCTTTCAGACACAGCTGTGGGTTCAATCCACTTAAATCACTTAACTTTAAGCATATGATTAAATTAAATAAGGTGGGAGGACTAGAAGCAGACCCCCACGTGATGGCCAGTCATCCTGCTTTGCTTTCTGGCTCCCAGCTGACGGTGATCTCCCCCTGACTGAAGGCAGAAATGCCAGAGAGAGGGAAGATGAAAGAAGAGGTGTCTCTTCCTGCCTGGCTCTGGCTGCATCCTGACAACAGCCATGGTCTTTGCTTTTCTCCTGCCTTTATTTTTTTAATCCCTTGCTTTATATGTGTTATCTTACCTTGTAATTTGCTTCTTCAGTCAACTGTCTCTGGTTTGTGTCTGCCAACAACACTGACAGTGCAGACCAGCCAGCTGAGCTAAACCCAGCACACATGTGGCAAACTTGGAGTGATAGGTCAGATTATGGGGCAAACTCATTTTTCCAGCAGTGGCTGATGAGTAAAAGACACAATAAGAGGCAGAAGCCTCTCAAAATTATTAAAACAAACCTGACATCATTATTATTCATGTTGTTTTCCGAACTTCTGTGACTGTGAGTCAAAATGTGAATCCAACTGGGCTGGCAGCTTTCCTGTGTTGCAACTGGGATATATGGAGTTCCTGACAGTTTTTTCTGGAGCCATGGTTGGTAACACCATCATGACATACAGACTGCCTCTCTTGATTTGCTGCTTGTTTTCAGGAAGCCTCTTCTCCATAATTCCACAAAAGAAACAGTAAAATCCATTTGGTCCTCAGGATTATTGTTTCACATTTTCAGACTGAACTTTCAGTGGGGCTTTCTCCTGCCTGTGGAACATGGTCTTCATAACAAAACACACAATAATTATTTTTGTTTGAAGCCGAAAAGAGTGTGTTTTATCATCAGGATTGTCTGTGAGCACACCTACTCGTTAATTCTGCCCTCTTGTCCATCTACATACAGTGGTAGAAATAAGATTAAATTCAGGCTCAGAAAACATTCCCCTAATGCAGCTGCAATCAATGTTCTAATGATGGCAATAATCAGAAACAACAAAGCCCTCTGTGCTTTTATATTATTAATAGTGCAAAAATGCTTATTTAAAAGATAATTTCAGAAGCAGAAATATGAATTTAAAATAACAAATCTCTTCTAACTGAAACTAGTTGGAAAATATTTAGTAGAAATCATTGTCATGAGGGTTTTAAAGGATCTGAATAATCAGACTATATCATTTTTATCATTTTTATCAGGTATTTTTCCAGAACAGCGTAAGCAGAACAAAATTTCATATAATATAATATAATATAATATAATATAATATAATATAATATAATATAATATAATATAATATAATATAATATAATATAATATAATATAATATAATATAATATAATATAATATAATATAATATAATATTATAATAATATAATATAATATAATATAATATAATATAATATAATATAATATAATATAATATAATATAATATAATATAATATAATATATTTTTTGTTATGTATTATATATAATTATTTACATTTACTATTTCAAAATAAAAAGCTAATGGCAACTGAAATACAAAAAATGTATCATGAAAAAATCTGGGTATTTTCTATCTTATATATAAGAAAACTAGAAAATTTCCTGCATAATTTTTTTAAGTCAGGTTTTTGACTGATTAATTGCTTAGTAAAGTAACCTGGATGGCTTTTGGTTGGGCAATAAAATTTTGACATGCTGAAAGTTAAAGCTCTTGATTTTTGGGGACAGAATACTTAGAGATATGTTCAGATATACTTGAATTCTGAATTACTGGATGAATTCTTTGGATCTGTGCTCTGCAGTAGGATTATAATAACTGCTCTTCTGGCTTTAAAATCAATTTGCATCACTTCACATAAAATCATTTAGAACTTCCTATGCTGAATTGTAAAAGACAGAAGACTCCAGCTCCAAATCCAATAGTTGAATAAATACCCGAAAGTGCTCAGAGGTTTTTTATTTACTCTCAGTGGGAGCACTGGGCAATCAGAATTTCTAACAAACTTCGGGAAGTTGATGAAATAAGATAAGTGTGGGGGAAAAAAATCTGATACTGCATATTATAAATGGCTTACCAGTAAAGATAATACACCCAAAGGTGGTGTGGCTTCCAGGCACACATTTGGTTCTCTGTTGAGCTGGGCTTACACACACACCAAAACCAACACATTTTAAACCTCCTGTGTAAATTTTCGCTGTATTCCTGCAGAGCACTTTGTTGGTTTTCTTAGAAAATACTATTTGTCTTTGCTTTATTTTATAGCCATGTTCATACTCTTTTCTTTTTCATATATTGTGGAGAGGTCAGATGCAAAACAAACTGACAGCCACTCTGGAACTGTCTGCTGGTTTCACAGTCTCAAATTCAGGCAAGTTCAGTCCAAACATAGAGGTAACAAACATATGGACAATCACTGTTAAGGGTCACAAAGCAGTAAAAATGCAGACTTTTTTTTATTGCTGTCATTTCTGTCAGAGAGATTAACTAGAGGCTGGTAGAAAACCAAAGTCAGTTCTAAAAAGCATGGGTGGTAATACTCTAATATAAAACCTGCCTGAGATGGGCATTATCCCTTTTGGCCAAGGAGCAGTGAATAAAAATTGGTGTGTGTGGTTTTTATCTGTATGTAAGGTGCTGAAATCAATTAAAAAAAAAATCCTGAGTCCGGAGGAGGTTTTTACAGTTTAAAGATTTCTTAAAAGTGGGAGGCAGTAGAAAACAGCGGAAGGGAAAAAGAGCATGAAAAGAATAACAAATACAAAAATGTCTGGCAACTGAAAATTAATCCAGACAAACTCAAATTGCAAAGAAAACAGGTTGTAACCATCATAGTGATTCAGTAGGGGAATGTCCCAGTAAAGGCTGCCTTGTGAGGTCCATCTTTTATGTTCTTGATTGAAGACAGCCTGCTTTTCTCCAAGAGGCACATCTGCCCCATAGAAACTGCTTCTCAGGCAAGCACAAGCTGATGGGTTCAATGGGAAAGAGAGCAAATAAGTGAAGTTTGCAGAGATACGATAGACCGAGCAAAGTCCCTGACCTAAACCTCTTTGTACTTCTGCATTTGAAAGCTAATCGAAACCACCACATCCAACTGGAAAAAAAATAAAATCTCAGTTGTCCTTGGCTGTCAGTCACTGTTGGCAAACAGGAGGTAGATTTCCCTGAATAGAAATCCCAGTCCTTACTGGTTTCATCCGAGAGTTTTCTTGCTCTAGCAGAGTAACATCTATCTCACTTTGATTTTTTTCACTTAAACCAATATATCTTTAAGAGAGGCAGAGAATAGTCTTTGAATCTTAAGGCAGGGGGGAAAATAACCCAAGAAAAACCCAAGGAAAAAGGAAATAGTTCTCTTGATTCACGGGAACCAAGGAGAAAAGTTGCTTTTTTTAAAAACCAAGGAACAGAGACCGCAATAACTGTATCTTTCAAGAGCATTTGGCAGGTTAGCTGGTGCTGAATAGTGGTGACAAAATGTTCAACAAACCAAAAATACTCCATCTGTTCACTAAAAAATGAGATTCTGTGAAGCAAGACAAATAACAGGAAACACAGAATTCTTCCCCTCCTCAAGATGTTTCCACACTGGTGTCTCAATCCACCACTTAAATAGTATTAAAAATCATTAAACCCAGTCTTTGAAATGAATTCCATCTAGCTCAAGCCTCAGCAGAACAGAGGTAAGTAGAGAGGCCAGGCCATCAAAAGGGCCATTCCCAAGAGACGTGGCTGGAAGTGCAGTTGATTTTTTTTCTCCACCAGCCCTGCGACCCCACAGGGATCTCAGCACAGCAGGCAATCCTGCTGCAGGGCATCTTCAGTCTCTGGAGGACACAGGAGTTTTACTTGTGAAGAAACTCAAGCTGTTTGGGGAGAACTGGCTGTGTGGGCTCTACTGGGCTTTATCTTCTACCCCTCCCCTTCCCACCTCCCTGTGCTTGCTCAGATGGGAGTCTCTACGGAGGGAGAGGAGAGAAAATGGGCTGTTTACTCAACAATACCGCTTCATGCCTGGTTTTGACAGCACACTTGCCAAGGCTGTGAAAAATTCCCTCTGGTAAATTAATCTGGGACTTTCTTGCAGAAAAGTTTGGTAAAACAGACCTTTTTGAGATGCCTGTCACCTCCAGACCTGTGAGCTCCTGACAGGTCTGGGCTGGGGACAAGCATTAGCTGTCTTTGGGCAGATCCTGTAGAATCTCAAGCCTTTGGGCTGTTTGTGCTGCTGCATTATTTTACCAGGCAAATTTTGCACAAGCATTGTTTGAGTAAAGAGAGTAATTTTCTTTGGAGGACCTTGTCTTTGGAACACATTGTCGTTCCCCAGGAAGAAGGGGCCAGGACTGTAGTCCCTGTTTCTGTGTTTCTTTACTTTTTTTTTTTTCCAGGTAGACCTTACCTCTCTTGTTTTCTCACCTTTCAACCCGCTCAACTGCTCCCAGGACAGACACACAAACATCTTTCAGCTTTATCCTTACTGTGCCTCTTCCTGTATGTTTATTTAGCCAAGTGTTTAGGTTCTTTCCATGTAAGGCTGATGAGGATTATCTTCACTGAGCAGAAGAAAACTGCTTTGTATCCCCACATTTGCATAATTAATTATAAATATATATAAAAATTTTGACTTTATTACCATATATCTAATTTTAAAAATATTTTACAGAAAGAGAACAAAAGGAGACACTGTCCCCTGGTTTGATTTCATATCTCTGCTTGTGGCTCTGCTTCACTGGTAGTAGTTTTAAGCACACACATGCAAGTGCATAGCCAGTGTGCTACATTTTGCAATGCCCTTCTAAAGCCTCCCTTGCCTCTAGCCTCAATCCCATCTCATATTATTGCTCAGCAAAGACAGTTCCAATTTATACCCATTTCCAACCATTTCAAACTGACACTTTTAATTCATCTCACTGTAGTAACCAAGGGCCAAGGGCTTAGCAGAGAGGTAAAGAAAAAAGAAAGAAAAAGAACAGATGCTGCAGTCTCTGAAATACCAGGCTCCTGTGACCATTTTGAGCTGTGTAACCCCAACAGGTATTAATGGCATTTTTTTTATTTACAGGTAAATTGATTGCCTTTCTCCCAGGAAAAGAAAGAAAATGTAAGTCTTAAGATTACTCTTCAGCAGGATTTGAGAATATATTTGATTGCAGTAACTAGGTTCCAAAATGTTCTCAGAGAGAGCTGAGGGGACCGAGTTGAGTCACTGGGACTGACGGTGTCTGAATTTGAGGTGGAGGAGGATGCGCTGCCTCCTGACACAAAACACTACACAGCTGCACATAGCTACAACAAAGTTGGTATTTCACTTAAAAAGTCAGATTCAGGCAATAAGGCTTGTAAAGATGCCTGGAAATGTTAAAGTCAAGTGACTTCAAGATAATACTGTCAGGATAAAATAGTAACTGGCCCAAAAAATGACCCCATTCCTCTGGAAGACTGTGTGTTTTGTCAGGGGGAGACACCAAACCCCTCCTGAATCATTTTCACCCAGCTCTGGGCCCATGAAACTTCGTGTCCAGGTGGGACATTGGTGCTGCGTTGTCCCTCAGCAGGGTGTGGTGATGATCAATGAGAGCTCTGCAGATAGCAAGAGCCAAATCTAAATCACCGTGGGGTTGTTTTAGTTTTCATTTTGGACTCAGAAAGGAGTATCAGAAAAGGAAACTGGGGAAAACTCCTCGGCCCATCTCTGAAATGAAATTAAAAGTTTCATAATTGACAAGTCACTGGAACATAATTCTATGGTGCTACCAATTATTTGTTTGCATTTCTTGGAGAAATATCCTGAGATGCAATATGCAGGCAAACCCAGAATTTTAGTTGGTATAAAAGCATTACTTTCAATGCAATGATGATAATGTTTTTTTCCTTACAAAACATAACATAATTTTAAGGGAAGATTATAGTTTAAGCAGGGTACTTTTCCCTAACATCTGCATAGAGGTGGCTCTTTTGGGATAAGATCTTGTTTATAAATGGGGCAGGAATTCTTACCAGGCAGGAACAAAGAAAAGCGTTTTTATTAGCAGCAGGAACCACATGAACAGCTTTGACCTCAATTTAGGATTTAGCTTATCATTTCACACAGAGGCTTGCATCAAGAATTTGACACTGGTGCCCTTTTCTAATTTGTAAAGCAAACTAAAAGGAAAATAATGGAGTACGGATAAGTGCTGTTCATGAACCACTGAGCAGGCTCTATTCCATTCTGTCCAAATTACTCCACAATCAGTCAGAAATCTCACGACAGACTAGGTTGTCTTTTTGTTGTTTTTATTCCTCTAGGGGAAAAAAAAGGCAAATTAAACCGCCAGGCCTGTCTGTCCCTATCCTGCTGGCGATCAGGAGTATTGTGGAATTGGCATTCCTTGCGCTCATTGCTGCGTCCGCGGAGGGAAGCGCTGCCGAGGTGTGGGGGGAATATTTGCCTGTGAACGTTGGAGCCGTGGTCGTGTGATCTCATAGCAACCTAAGGTTAGGTCTTAAGCGTGGTAAAGCCCTGGCAGCTTTGCTCCAATTGGCTCCATGACATTCCCCGCTCAGCCGTGATCCTAATGGCTTGAGACTGGCTGAGTTCTTCTAACCCCAGCAATTAGTTCTTTCATTTTCTAGAACTCCACTCACTTGAAGTGTTATTTTTTGCACACAGAGAGCACGTTGGAGCTGGGGCTTAACCAACCTGAATGTACTTGCTATGTTGAATTGTCTTTCAAGTAAAGCGACAATGCCCTACACCCCCTGATGCTGACTCAGCCAAATTTTTGTTCCTGACAGCAACAAAAAAAAAAGATTTACAAATTTCATTAGATTTTCCTGAACAAAAAGCCAAGAGCTGTATCAGAGCAAAACCATACAAATTATTTCACCAGATACATGGTATTGACATCTCAGTAAGGGAGAATTTTAGTCTTTCTCTTCTCTAGCTGAAAAATGGCACAAGGCAAGCCCAAATAGCACTGTTTGTGTTTCCCCCCTCCAGAGATGACACCACCTAATCCCATACCAATATCTTGTTCCTGTCTGCCAAAGAAGCCTGGCAAATTAAAACTCCTTTCTAGCCATATTTACATGGGCATGCCTTTCCCAGTTTTATATTCTCTTGGCAGCCACTGCTGAAATAAGGATGACTTTTCTAAACAAAGACATGCACCTACATTGCTTCAAGTAATATATTTATTATATAATATATGTAATATAGGTACTGCAGGGTGACTTTTTCTCATATTACTGAGAAGTACATATTTCCTCCACACATTTTGTAATGTCAGGCTTATTGCCCCAGTCCATTGAGTTATGGAAGGGTTTGCTGTATGCTATTTTATGGAGCACAGCAGGATGAAGGGCTCCTCAGAAGCTCTGCTTTCAGCCTGTGCTTCCTTGGAAGGAGGGAAGAGCAAAGGGTGCTCAATATGTCTCTTTGAATCAATTTGTGGATATACAGAAAACACATGCAAACACACAGACTGCCATCTGCTTGCATGATTTTGTGTAATCTGGGGAAGAAGCAGCACAACCAGAGAGGTTTTGTCATTGGGGAAATCTGGATATAGGACAGAAGGAGAAAGTGAAGACAAATCAAAAACCCAAAGCAGGGCAACACATAGTCCTAGAGGAGAGAGAAATATAAATACAAATATAAAAGAGTGAATAAGGAGAAAATACATCCTATCTCTTTCTCCTGGCTGTGTCTGCCTCTCAGTTTGGTGTCCAGCTCTGCTGGTGTACTCTGTGCTTAACACCCTTGCCAGTCCAAGGCTTCCTTGTCACACTGCCTTGGCATGACACATCTGGAAAAGTGTGTGCAACACAGTGTTCACACTCTGGAGGTGTCAGCCTCGTGCTGCCAAGCATTGGGGAGCACCTCCAGCTTCAGCTGTGAAGCTCAGCTCTCTCTGAGCACGAGCGTGATTTGACTGTTGATTTTTCAAGAGATTTATCCTCTCTTTGATCTTCTTGTGATAAGTAACATTTCAGAAGTGTTGTCTGTGATAACCCATCATAAAGACTACTTCTGAAGGGTACTTTGGAGCACAGTTGCATTGCCCACAGACGTGACCAAACTGAGATGGCATCACAAGCAGCTTGAGCAATGGCTTAAAGTGTTTTTTGAAGCCAATGCAGCATGTTTCAAATTAAATAAAGTGTGGTGAAATCTAGCTCTTGTCCTTGCCTCAGGAAGACTTGCCAAGGTCAGTCTGAAAGGAAGATGGGGAATCCTTTGTAGCGAATCCTTGTGGATGGCAACCAGGTGTTCAGAAAGAGAGAAGGTGGGATTGCAGGGTGACAGAGGCTAGCAGAGTTCAAAAAGCTTTCTTGTTAATTTAGTACACAAACAGCACACAGGTGAAGGCATAAAATCAAATTGGTTTTCCCAGCTACAGCCTGACAGTTCCATAACCTAAGCATGGCTGAGGAAGCCTGAGCAATGCGAATCAGGGATGACAGTGAAAAGCTGAGCCCTTTGCTATCCAGTTGGGTCTCACAATGGATAGTACAACCCTGATGTGGGGCCTTGACAAGAAGCTGTGACTTAAGTGATGCTTTACCCCTACATCTCCCTTCCCTGATGGTAGCTGCATTTCCCAGCCTTTTGACAGCCCTTCTCCAAGATTAGTTTAAACATACTTAGGAAAGGAGCTCATACTGCAGCTAGAAGAGGGAAAATGAAGAGAAAATGCTCCCAGCCATTTTGGTGTGTCTGTGAAATGATCCAATTGATCTGATTCTTCTTGACTTGCCACTTTCCTGCTACCTTCTCTTCCAACGAGGTCTGGTAGGCAGGGCTGAGACTTGCTGCAGAAAAAAATAAAGATTAAAAAACATTGCTCAGCAACTTTGGCCTGAAATGATAAAATCAAGTGAGAAATTAATTCACTGCAAGCAATGCAAGACTGTGCTCAACAAATTGCTCTTTGCTGAAGTCAGAAGGATACCTGTGCCTGCACTTTCACCTCCATCTACCAGCAACAGATGACCAAAGAAGTGATTGATATTCCCATTGTGGTGACCCTTACCCATCATTGACTCCCCAGTCTTAATCTTCATTCTGCAGCATATAGGTGTTAATTTTAAAATTGGGCAAGATAGTGTAAACAACAGAAAAGGGTTTCTAGCATCTCATTTTGAGGTGATAGTAGATAACAAAACTTCCCAAAAGAGAGTCTATTAGGAAGAATGCAGCAACATGTTGGCAGAATGGAGAGTGTACAGACCATTATCTGTGTTAAATAGGTTAAATATCTTTCTCATTTTCTGCTGTGCAGTGCCATTATTTGATTTATAGTACAGTTGCAAATAACATATAGGAAGAAAATGTTTGTTGAGATTTCTCCAGATCAGATGAGACAAGGAGTGCTTTTTTCTAGAGGGCACTTCTTATTCCACTTTGACCTTGACAGACTACGGAAATACCTGAATAGTATCTTTTCTGGCTCAGCACATTTTTAAAAACCTCAGTTGTGCTTTCTTTTAAAAATCTGCATTAGCTAAAAAAACCTTACTGGATGGCCTAGTTTCCTGTGGAATTATAAAAAAACAAAATGTGCCTTGGGCAGAATGACCTTATTCATTGCATTCTTATTCCCTGCAGCTCTTCTTTATGCTTTTTACTGCTATGATGTGTTGGATTGTGTTTTGCATCCGTCAGTGGATAAAGTAAGGCATGGATGTGGAAGCAGAAGCCATGTGAGAGACAAGACCTTTCCAAAACATATGCTCTCATCAGTGGATGTGTGGGTGAAATTTCTCATACATCCAACTTCATCTGTTCAACTTTCTCACCAGCTTGAGCAGAAGCAGCAGAATGTGCCCTGGTAGCTGATGTCTCCTGGGAGATGTTAGATGTAGAATTCTGGCAAGTTCTGTCTGGGTCTTCTCTTTCCTAGGTGACCTTATCTAATCATTAGGTAACTATATGGAGGGTGGGCATCAACATCATCAGTTGTAAGAGAAAATGTGTAATGACTACCTGCTAGAGATGGAAAAGGTGAGAAGACCAGAGCAGCCTTCCTTCATCTCAGGACTCTGCTAAAGAGGAGCATCCTGCCAACACAACTCCTTCTCTCAAATACCAAGGGCTTTTGTGCATGGGGATTCAAGTGTGGGTGGAAAAAATAGATGGATCAGTGAGCTACAGAGCTCTTGTAAGGTGCCTGGCTTTCACTCCCTCCCATTGGAGCTGCTTCACTTTGTATAGATGATTAAATATTCATTGGGCCAGCGAGAGAAAAGTAAGAGATTGATTCTATTGCCCAGTTGTTCGAGTGCTCACCTGGGATGCGAGAGATGCAGGGTCAAGTCCTTCCTCTGAAGATGACTTAATTATTTATACAAAGTGGAACAGCTTCAGCAAGAACGTGTGTGCTGGCAAGCCTGATGGCCTTCTCCTGCACTGCACAAAAGCACTTCCCTTTTAACCCAGGGGGTGACTTTATGCAGGTTTTCTCCTTGACGAGTAAATGTTTCCTGTTTGCAACGTGATTTATTAAGTTCTCTTTCTTGCTCTGTGAGCCAGGACTACATTGGATGCTGCACTTCATGGCAGGATTCACAGCTGAAGCTTCTTGCTGAGGGAGGTAGAGCCCCTTGCCTACCAGCAACTCATTTCTCTCAAGGGTCAAGTATTAGTCTTTTACTAAGAAATGTACCCACTTTGCTCTCTGGCACCTCAGCCCTTTCTGCTGTCTGTACAGCAGAGGAAGCCCCAGCAGCTACAGCAGGGGACAAACTCTGAAAGGCAGGAGGGAACCTGAGTTTCCAGGGGGATTTCTGCGACTGGCAGGGACTGCTGTGAACAGAAGGGTAGTGAAAATAAGAAACTTCCCTTATAATAAGGAAACTTGATAAAATTCACTCATCTTGTTGATTTCCCCCTAAGTGTTTTTATGTGGATTATTTATTTTACTACCCTTAATGTAAGTGCTGCTGCTGTTATTTCTTCTGCCAGCTGACACCATTATCTAAAACTAATTGTGATGAGAACTAATGTTTTCCCTTGCAAGGGCTGGTGGGAATGGCCTGTACCATGTTATCCTCAATACATGAACAATCTTCATTTCAGTAGCTTTCCACAAATTTTAAAAGTGCCTAAACTAATACTCCATTTAAGTAACTGAGCCTGCTTTTCAGAAGGGATATTTAAGCACATGGCTACTAACATATCTGGTTGTGCACAGGGCATTTAAATTGACTGCGACACCTTCAGCTCACCGGGCTATTTCCACTGTTTGGCAGCGAACATCATTGGGTAACAGCATAAAAAAAACAAACAAAAATACCAGTATGATGTTTAAATTGTAAATCACAGTTATAACAGCGATGTGAGCTCATCCATTTCCTCATTTTGCACAGAGTTTGTTCTGCTGCTGTTTATTTTTTCACTATTCACAATGAAAGGAAAGATTTGTTACAAGGACAATCACTGTGAAATACAGTAGAAATATGACTATTCCTTACAAGAATTATTTCTTTAAAATCAAAGCCAAACAAAACAAGATTGAAAAAAATAACCCTTATAAAAGAAAATGTGTAGTGTTTATTCTTGCTATCAAAATCTGGTTCTGCTGATTTTGACTAATGGCTTATGCACTCAACAGAGATGGCATTGTTTACTTTCTTAGCCATTTATTATTACTGCAAAGTTTTGTGTTAGCACATGCTGGTTTAAATTAAATGAATATCCAAATACTGGTTTGAAGTTGCTAATGGCACCATGTGTACTGCATTAGCTTGCATACTATTTAAAGAAAAAGTCTTAATTGTACTACCATCGCCAGAGGATATTTTTGTGGTAAGCAATTAAGATTCATTTTCCTGTTCATGTAGAAAATCACTTCATGAAAACACTGGAATATAACAACTTATGTCCAATTCTTCATGCATTTTTGCTTTGATTATTTAGATTAAGTGGGACGAGAGCCATCATTTAAAATCCAAGTATTTTGATAAGCGTTTAATAGTTACTTCTAATTAATAGTTCCATAAAATAAAGAATGTAACAATATTTAAGCAATCCAATATAATTTACTTCTAAACTTCACTAGTGAGTTTATTTATCATCTGGTTTCACTATCAAGCAACCCACAAAAGCTGTAAAATAGGCAATAGAAACCCCAAAATTGGCTGAAGCATCTGTCATCAGGAAAAAAAAAAACAAACAACCCCATAAGTGCATCTAATATTTGGAAAATACTGGAGGTGGGATGATGGGCTGCCCTGGCAGCGTGGCACATCTGTGCCACCAACCCAGCCACCTGCACCCGGTCCTCCTCTCCTGGGGGTTAAACCTCACAGCTGCTGCACGAAGCTGTGGGGCCAGTGGGATGCAGGAAAGGGTCCTTGTTCCTTGCCAGGGCTGGGCTCATCCCTGAGTGTGCAACCGCAGAGGAAGAAGAGGCTGGGAGCCACTCTGCCAGTCCCACACTTGGACATTGTTTCGGAGTGATTTGTTCTTCATGACAGGGTCAAGCTGCTGTGAAAAGGTTAAACAAACGGACTTTGTAAGCTCCTTTTAGGGGAAAGCTGGTCAGAAGGCCCCTTTAATCACCAATCCCTTTAACCCTGGGAAAAGGCATCGGTCAGACTCACTTGTGTAGCTGCGGGAGCCGGGGTGAGGGTGGGGTGGAGGCTCCCTCCCTGCCTTCCTGCAACCGCCTTTGGCTGGAAAAAAAAAAAAAAAGAGCTCCTCCAAGAGAAGGTGTTTGGGTGGAAGTGCTGGTGTGCAGCCGCGGAGGAGGAGGAGAACATTCCTCTGGGGCCGGTGTGTAGCCCAGCGTCCCTAATGCTGTCTGCACCCATCCTGTCAGGAGGGTAATGAGGGGAAAGTTCCCAGACGAAAATGAAAAGCACCTCAGTCTTCAGCCAGGGCTCGGAGGAGACTTCTCGGAGCGACCTCCACCTTCCCTCTGCCACGGCTGCAGGACTGGCACTCAGCTAGGAGAGGAAACCTTGTGGGTTAATCCCCGTAGACAGATGGCTTTTAGGTCAGCGTCCTCTGCCCCATTTCAAGGTGTGACCATCTACTGGATACCCAGTGCATCACACACCTGAACTGCGCCTTCCTGGAGATGCCCTAGGGCAGGGATGGTTCCTCCCGCTGTGTTATTTACACGGCAGCTTAATTAATAGTACTGGCTCCACTCCCCTCCCAGTGAGAGTGGCAGCAGCCAAGCGAGGCATCGGTCCTCACGCTGTGGAGGTGGCAGGAGATGGCAGTGGGGCTCATTGGTCCGAGGTGGTGCACAGAAAGGGTGAGAAGATGCGTGGTGAGAGCTGAGCTGGGAAACAAGGGTGGCAGGCACTGCTCCCTCCGCCCTCAGAGCTTCCCAGTTGAGTAATTGGTTAACTCGGATCCTCATCTCCTTCTTGTTCAACCCCATTGGGTTTTCATTCCAGGAGCAATGTTTGCAGGAAAGCCCAAGTGCCAATTCTAGCCATGCCAGGACCATGTCTCTGCATGTTTCCTCTCTTAGATCCTTTCATCCCTCATCTTATTCTCCACAAATGCTTTCTTCTCACCACAAACTGCTTTGGTAGTGGTTTTCCATAGCGACTCACAAACTTGTTTTGTCCTCCTCTCCTTACTGCATCTGCACTCCTAATTTCCTTTTCCTGTCTTCACCTCACTGTTCACCCTTTTTACCACATTCTGCAGCCCATACATTCTCCCTCTTGTATTTGCAACCAACTACAAAATAAAGTTCTGTCTCCATATTGTCATGCTCCATCAGAAATGCCATAACTGCTTGTATGAATGCTTCTCATCTATTCCGATACAAAATAAAACAAAACAATTTTGCCAAAAATAAAGTTATTTTCCCCAGTTGCCATAAAGGAACTGGCAGTTACAAAGTCCTAGCAATAGGACCAGTCATTCCAGATGGATGCTTAAGTGCATAAGATGAGTGTCAGTGAAAGACCATGCCGCCAGGCAGCAGGGCCTTTTCTTTCCTCTCTGAATCAGGATTTTTTAGGTCTCACTGCTTTTCTGAAAATCACTAGGAATAAGCAGGCAGATGCATGAGAAACTTCCTTAATTCCATTCAAACTTTGTCTAAAACTTCTTTTGCCCCTTTGTCAGTTCTTCTCCAAGTAGTCTTCTTGATGACTGAAATAAAAGTACAGGTCTTCTTCCTACAAGCAGTTTTTTATCCTTTCTGCGCTACTGAGGCCATTTCTTGTACAATACCTTCAATATCCAAGATATGGATTAAAATTATTCAAATTAACAATGAAGGAGAAAATGAAAACGTTAATACTTCCATTTGGTAACACAGATGTGAACTTGTAGCCTAACCACCTTCCTTCACCACTCTGATCTCTGACTGTCATATAGCTCAGGCTGAAATAGTCATCATATTTCACAAAGCTGGAATGGCTTTAAGAAGAAGCCAGTCTTGTGACACTTCTCCAAAACGTCAGAAAGGGCACTGTAGCAACCGTCAGCTAAGGACCTGGTACTGAGCTACTGAAGTCAGCAGCAGCTCTGCCAGAGATTTGGGTGTGAATTAAGAGCCTGAATTCCGGATGAATCAACAAATTTCTTGCCACCATAGCCAGTCTTCAGCTGAATTTAATCTCCATCCTGCATCAGCTGTCAGCCAAATGAATAGTTGCCTTGCCTGGGGGGAAGATAGCTTTGTGGCAGTGAAGCACTGGAAGAGAATTCAAGAAATGACACAGGCCGCTCTCCCACCATCCCACCCTCTGCCTGGATGTTAAGTAAATCACTTTCGATAGTCTCATATGGATATTTATTCTAACCTGCATTTCTGTAGCACAAGTCCTGGAATTTCTATCAAGCCCTTTTCCCGGATACCACCAAGAGAAAAACTGTGTTTCTAATATTTATCCTGGTTTTCTTTGCTGTGGATTTAAGTGATTTCTCATTCTCCTTCAGTTGGTCATAAATCATCACCAGAAATTTTGTACCAATGTTTTACATATAGAAAACTATTGTCCCCCTACTCTTTTGTTTTTCCAGTTTAAACAAAGCCACATCCTTCACTCCTCATGCTTTCCAGATTTCCTTTACAGATTTTCCCGTAGGCTCTTCCCTGATGATCAATTTGAGGACAGCCAAGCTTCTCAACTCTGCAAGCAGCATGCCAAAAGGCCATTAGGCTGGGAGCAGTAAGGCACATATCCTTGAAAGATGAACAGGGAGGGAACCAGTTCTCTGCAAATGAGTTCCAGGATATTGTTCCTTAGAAAATGAAAATCTGGAATTCCTACAAAAATCTTGAAATCTAGGGCAGCTATTTTCCAGAGAATCTCAGTGAGCCTGATTGCACCACAGCTCATGACACCTTGTTTTCTCTATAGCTGGGAATTTGAATTATTCAGCAGCCCCCAGACAAATAAAGTCTGATGTGACATGGTCTGAGTAGGAGAGATGCAGTTGGATTGTTCAAGAGCAAGACCTTGACCATTCCTATTAAAAGTATTTGCATATTAAATCTCTTAAAAGAAACAGAAATCATTTTTTGGCCAGCAATCACATTGCCACATGCATCATACAAACATTTTCATCCAGATGAGTGGTAAAAATGTTTTTGCATTAGGTTTAATTTTCTCTTCCTTACCAAAAAGATGCAGACACCACAGACATGCAGTTCTACTAGTGGGGCATGAAATTGGTCCTGTATGTTATCCATAATTACATATAACATCAGATCTGAATTAAATCAGCTTGATGTTCAAACCTAGACCCTGAAATCATGTGGTTTGTGTTTTGAAGTACTGAAGTCTGGGCAATTAGTTCAGTCTTCTCTATTTTTTTAATGTGTTCTTAACACTAATTGCTTGTAGGTCTGACTTTCCAAAAAACATGATCATAAGGAGCAAATTTGCAAAGTTAATTCCAGCATTTCCTCACTCTGCTGAATTTTATAGGTATAATTTCATGCTGATATTAATGAGTTCCCAAGCAACTAAAACTTATTTCAGAAAGTTATACAATTGGAGCTTAAATATTTTACAGAACTGGAAAACCTGCAAAATGCAAAACCTTGGAGACGTTCGGAATGTGAACAAACTTTGCATCTCCCTCACACCGATGTCCATTAAAAACCTATAACATTGCCAGGATATAGAGGTTACAGCCAACCCAAGAAGTGATATTTATGTCTCACAGAGCTGTGTGAGCACAGACAATATTAATCTTTAGTGACAATAATGTTCTAGATTTGGCACAGAAGAGTCAGGTTAGCAACTGTGTTGCTACAGAGGTTTATAGTTTGGTGCTTGGTTTCTATGGGGTAGGAAATTCTCTTAGCAATATGTTGATAGGACTTCTGAGACTCTTGGCAACTTAAATACCAATTCAGAATAATATCTTACAGGCTCCAGAAGGCTCCCCAAGAAGGGCAAAAGACAGGACTCACCTTCCAGAATAGAAGGATCTGGTATATGTTATATTCTGATTATCCTTTATATGTTTTATTTAAAACTGCCTTCTGAAAAATATTGTTGATGTGACAGTATTATGGGACAGAACTGAGTTCAGAAACAGCTTCCAGCATTTTATGGGTGAGAAGAAATAAATAACCTGGATGAGTGATAGCAAGAGCAGTGAGAGGAGGGTAAACCAGCATAAAACCATAACACAAGGTAGTAACAAACAGATTTGGTTGGAGAAGAACTTTGCAGAGCCCCAGTGGTGAGGAAAAGAGGATGAAGGTGCGAGTACAGAAATGAGAGAAAATCTGCTGCGAACTGCGTGTGCAGCCATGGGCATTTCATGGGGAGTTCCGTGTCCATGATCAGATGATATTGTCACAGCTCATGGATAGCAGGGCATATCTCTCTGGGATTTTTCCCAGAGAAAAATACTTGTTCTGCCATTGATATTCACAAAAAAAAAAAAATGCACAAAATTTCCTATCTTTCCAGAGTAAGAAATAATTGAGAATGAGCACTCTAGAGAAGCACCTAAACTTATTATAGAAGACCTTTGCCTAGTAAAGTCAAGCCTAGAAAATATTAAGGAATGCCAGGACTCAAGCATGACACCTGTATAGCTGGGAATACATCCTTCCTCTTAGGTAGTCACCTCTTTCTTGTGCATTAATTTAAAAACAGGCACTGCTTGGTCCAGTCCCAGGGAGTGCTAGCTGAAAAAAAAATAGTATAAGATCTGTATTTGAATGAAACCAATTAGTCTGGAAATTTGCTCTTTTTGCTATTTATCCATTTTCCACAGAGCCAATAACGACAGCAATACCTCTAAAAATTCTTCAAAGTAAAACAAATAAACAAACAAAAAAACACTCTAATAAAGACACCGAATAATCATCCTGCTTTGGGAAAAAAAAAAAACAAAGGAGGGAAGAGGCAGATTCCTGAGGTCAAATTTTTAGGAAGATCCTTTTCCTGTAGCTCTCTGTGAGGATCCCCTCGCCCTGCATCTTGCTCTGCTCTGTTCGCCTTCAAAATTCATGGAATTATCATCATTTCGGGGGAGGGGAGGGAGGCGAGGGAACGCATTCGAATAAACAACCCCCACTGGCCGGGAGTCACCACTCCTCACCTAGAACCCGGGGGTCGGGTACCGCACCCTCGCTGGGACGCCGAGAGGCGCCGGGTACTGAACGAATTCGTCTCCCAGCTGGGCGGAGAAGCTGATTTAGGGTCTCAGAAAGTTACTCCCTTGTTTCTCAGCCCTCCCTGCCTCTCCAATGAAGACCCTGGCTCCGCTGGTCAAATTTTGCCAAAGGGACTGCCCGGGACTCTTCTTGCCCCGGCTCCGGGCTGGAAGAATGATGGGGATTCCAAAGGCTCTGAGAGGGGTACTGCTTCCTAAGGGAGGCCGTGAAACCCGCCCCGAGAAGATCTGACAAAACAAAATGAACCTGAAAAATTTATTTCCCTCAATAGGATAGAATAGAACAGAATAGAATAGAATAGAATAGAACAGAATAGAATAGAATAGAATAGAACAGAATAGAATAGAATACAATACAATAATAAAATAAAATAAAATAAAATAAAATAAAATAAAATAAAATAAAATAAAATAAAATAAAATAAAATAAAATAAAATAAAATAAAATAAAATAAAATAAAATAAAATAAAATAAAATAAATCCTTTCCTCTGCCCCTCATTATTCTCAGTGGTGGAAATGGGCACCGGGTTCCCGGTGCTGCTGGAGGAGCAAGGGGGAGCTGCAGGCTCTTCGGGGCTGGGTATGGGTCCGGACTGCCAGGAAGGGCGTCGAGATCTCTCCTGCGCTCCCAATCCGACGGCTCGGAGGGGAAGGACACGACACCTGGAGGTGCTACCGTGGAGACCCGCTGCTCTGACCCCGAGGATGCCCGGTCCTGGAGACGATGTTGCAGGAGCAGCAGGACCTGTGGCTCCCGTGCCATCTGGGTCTGACCTTCGGGTCGGTGTTACCCTTGCCCAGAAGCGGCCGAGGAGGCTGAGCTGAGCATCAGCCTGCAGAAGGGGTGATGTGGGGCTCTGAGCTGCCCCTCTACCCCCGGCCGGCCCTTCCAGCGTGTCTCGGTGCTTTCCCACCCTTCCCCATCCCTCCCGGCCGGTACCGCAGCCTCTTCCGTCTCAAATTAACCCACAAAGGCGATCTCTCTCCCAGAAGTAGGGCGCAGGAAAGTTCGGGGAGGGGGAGACGGAAGACTTTTGTCTTTGGCTGCAAAACACCGAAAAGCCCCTCATTATGAACAGCTCAGTTCCTATCCGGGCGAGGGGACCGTCCTGTTGCTCCGCTTTGACACCAGGCTTCATCCCTGAGTTCACCCCTTTCCGCCCCCCCCGCCCCCCACTGCCTGTGCTAACACGACACGGGGGTCCCGTCCAGCACCCCCAGTTCCCCTCAGACACCGGGAATCCGGGACAGGCCGGCCCTGTAGCATTTGCTCCCTCTTTCCCTTGGTGATATTTTCACTCTGGCCATGTTCAACAAATGTATGCGTTAAAACGCACATCGAGACCTCCAACGTGCTGCGCACGGCAGTGTTTCTTACGGATGTCACACAGAGGTTAATCATAATTTTGATGGGAACTCTTCGATGAAATTATATAACCGTATGTACAGTTTGTACTGAAAATTGGTACCTCCAGAACCTTTAGTACTGATCTTTCCCAAATAAAGACTAGCGACAACCTCAAGTGTCACCACGTTGTTAGCACACCTGCTGAAGCGAACGTGTTTTCCGATCAGTGCTGCAAGACACAGCACCCACAGCTGAAGGGATCCCATGGGTTCAGGGGAAATTTGGTGAAGACGACGCTGGGTGTGAAGACCCTCCCTAAAGTTAAGCATCATCCTCCCCTTTGCAACGAAAGGGCAGGAAAGAGGAATTGCATGTTTTCTCCATTTATTACCTGGCAAACAAAGGGCAGAAACTGTCATTGTGTTTCTAAGAGGTTAAACATTCCCATAAGGAAAGTCGCTCTACAAGGCGCCTAGCAGGAGTCCATGGGTGGGCGGTAGGCGATGCGAGGGATGGGGCTCTGCCCGTCTCCCCTTCCCCTCCCCATAGCTCCAGAAAACTGCCTAGTAACGGGACACAGACCTGCCGTGCAGATCTTTGCGGCTGATTTGCCTGTGGACTGTAGAAAAAAAAATCAATTGAGGAATAAACAAACAATGCAAATGACATTTCGTTAGGGGAAATAACAGTAGGTTGTTACTATGACATTATAAGGCATACTGAGTGTTTCCCGTTGCATTTTCTTGTGATTTTTAACAGTCACCGAGCCCAGATATGTTTGGTTTACTTATGAAACACAAAAATCTGACAGAGCCTAATAACTCATTTATTTTGATTTAACTAGATTTTGCTTGTGTTAAAAACATACATTCAAATCAAGCAGATAATGAAATATAATCGATCTAGAAATCTCTGTCTCTTTCAAGGTTAAAAAAAACAGGGACTTGAAATATGAAAATAAATGAAAATAAATGAATAAATGAATAAATGAAAATAATGAAAATAAAATAGGTCTTTCTATCGAGAAGACTGGAAACAAATTACGAGAAATAATTGAAATAAATAGTATGAAACAAGTATAATGGTGAGACTGCTTAGAGAAAATACAAGAGTCCACCTGAGGAAAGATTCCATCGTATAGACACGACACAAAGGGTGCAACTGGAAGGAGGTTGTCGCATTTTAAGTTGATAGCCTAATTTTTACAAGCGTCCAGGTTTAGAGACAGTACTTAGGGGAAATCCAGGAGAAGGAGCATTTCAATTTCAGCACCAGAAAAAGACCGTTCCCAACGTAAGGAGCGGCTCGGTCACCGCTAGGTAACTGGTAGATTTTAAAATGTGCCTGAAGATGGTGCTGTTTATATAGCAGAAGCAAGGCCTCGGACAGCTGCAGTAAAGTGCTATATTATATGTTAAAAAAATTGCTCATCCAAAGTTGTGTAACAGCAGATTGCTCCAGCACTGATTCCAAAATCTAAACAGTGAAGATGCATTCAGAAAAGGCTTAACAAGCAATTTACTTTTAGAATAATTTCACAGTGATAACACAGTTTCTGGTATCATGAAATTTGAGTCCTTGATGCCTATCAGCAGATTTCATTCTACCACTTCAGCCTGTCTGCAGTCCTCCTGCTCGCTCCCTTGACACTCCACCCTGAGCACAGCATTTCTCAACTTGCATCTGTGTACCGAGAGCCTTAAGAAAAAGAGGAGCTGAAGGGAAATACTCTCGGATGATTTTTATTCAACAGATGGTGAAGGAATTTAAAGTGGAATTTCTCGCTATGCACAAGCTTTAATGTTATTAATCTTGATTGTAATGTGAACACAAAGTGATCTGCTATAGTTTATGACAGTCAATTCTACTCCCTTGGCCAGACTGTGAACCAGATTTTCTTCTGCTGGTTTTAATAAGGTAATTTTTAACAGGGCACCAAGAACTGGATGAGCAGATTAAAAAGAAAAATGCATTGACATACATAAGATACTTCCCTGCTATTAGCAGTAAATAAATTGAGGGGAAAACCAGCTTTCTGGCAAAATACGGGTCTTGCAGAATGTATGTTTTCTCCTAAATTGCACAATGTTTTGAACACCATATGCCAATCTGGGAATCCGAAGTGTAGTAATTAGCTCTGAGTTTTTGGAACACTTCATAAAGCCTGGATTAATCCCAACTGTATTATCTGGTGTCAGTTACTGTAAGTTGGAGATGCAGCATACTGGGTCACCAGCCAGTGAATTGTGCAATAATGACCATATGCCGTATGCTATTCTGTGCTTTTTCTGTAAATATATTCTACCTATAACTTGTGCTAGATCCAATTAAGGGGAAAGCCATGTTCTCTCCTGATACAAAGCAAAGCATGCTGCATTTTACATAAAGAGGATGTCTCCCAAATGGCAGGCTTTAAGTCAACCCCCTGCTGAGCCATTGTACTGAAATACTTGTTGCTTTCCAGTACTTTATATTTGCTTCCTCCAGAGAAAAATATTGCCCCAGTCCTATCTAATAACTAGCAAAAGGATCTTAACAGCTCATAGGGTCACAGTCTTGAATGGAAGTGCAACCTTGGCACAGATTAAGGCATGGGAAGCCCTTCCTACAGCCTATTGTCTTCTCCTGTGCTTTCTCACTGTAACAGCTTTGGCTTTGCCTCTCCCATCAAAGTCCCTAGTCTGTGCTGCCCTGTGTGAAGAAGAACTCAGAGTAGGGTCAGCAATTCACAATAGTCTTGCAGTGAAGTCTCCACCTCAGAGGAGTTGGAAGCACCTGAGAGGTTTGCATAGGAGCCTGACTGTGTAGCACATTGTATTATAGTAATTTCATTATCTTTTTTACATTTTTTTCCCAAATCGAGTTCAAGGTGAGCTTCTAAGTGTTATTAGGGGAACATAAATAGACAGCTAATGCAACTGAATTGCTCTATGATGGTTATTTGCTCTCTTAATCCATAGCAGGAGCATGTACTCCTCATCCCAGGGATTTTCTGGCCACAGAGCTTACATTCAGCAGGCAGAATCAAATTCAGAGTGCATAGTTGCCTATGATTTGATAAATCACTTTGCTATTCAGTGTGCCCTCTGAACAAAATACAGATATTAATGATGGCATTTGTCTCATTGTCTTTGCAAGTGGAAAGCAGTTGCCAAATAAATGTGTTTAGTGGGTTTTTTTCAGGCATATTTGAAGACCTGTGTATGTCTTTGGGAATATCAGAGGGCACTAAGCAGCCGCATTTGAGCAACCTAATTGTATTTTGGACATGTGTACATCAGCCAGTGATCATGAGATCTCCTCAGAGTCAGTGGAGTGTAGTAGGAATTTTTAGGGAACCGTGCATCTGATAAATATGTCCTGTAGATGAGACAGGTGGTGTGCTAGGTTCAGATGTTTCTGTGCAGTTTAGGATGCCTAGGCTAGCTATAAATGGCAAAACTATAGACAATTTCCACTCCAAACTTACCCAGGCTCTGTTCTTCTGCTTTGTGCAGTAATAAAAATAGAAGCAATGCTGTCAGACCCGAAATATCTGTGTTCCTCATTCTGCAAAAGCCTCACAGAGAGAAAATAGATTTTCCAAAGAAGTAATGAGAATGCTTCCCAAGGATGTGATGATATTTCCAAGGCATTAGAAGGAGAGGAGTGGGAAGAAAAAAAAAAACTGAGGAGGAACACAAACTCATTCTTTCAGGAGAACCTTATTGATGAGTTGTTCATATGGAGTGGTTTACTCTGCATTGTGATGGGGTCTCTATTTCAGACACAGTAAGGCCAAGACCCATATCAAAAAGATTGTGACCTAAATTAAAGCAACAATAAAAGAAGGAAAAAGTTTTCAGGTAGTGGTGAAAAAAGGCAGGCTAAATATTTATTAGTTGAAGATGAGCAGTTGTCTCAGGTAGGGTCAAAACTTGAACACAGGGTTCCTCTGACTTTTCTAACTGGATTATTTGTCTTCAACTGTGTAGAGATACATGGTTTTGACAATGTATTGTGTAGGATTTTTTTCAACTAGATGTGAAATTTGATGCAGGGTTTATAGCAAAATTCTGTGGGTTTTTTTTTACATTTTGTCTTTTTTATTTTCTTTCTTTTTTAATAGACAGAAAAACTGTGGCACATGAAAAAAATCAACACTTGGGAATACTGTTCTTTGAATTCAGTTATTAACTGCTAAATCATTTTTAAAGCAGGTCTGCTTCCTATTTTACCCGTTTCCAAATATAAAATAAGTCACTGTTTTTTCTTCTGTGTTAAGACGTTAGATCAATATCTGAATAATTAAATGCAGCAGGACAATGAACAGTTTAATTAGCCTTGAGGTTTTCAGAGTATTAGCTATTAAATCTAAACAGGAAAATTGGCTTGCTCTGAACCCTTTTATTTACAAATTGCAACTTGGCAAAAGTACAGATCTAAGTTTATTATGCATTTGGATTGTGCAATATAGAACTGCTAGGAAAAAATCTCAGTCCATCTAGGCTACAGCAATCGTTCCTGTTTGAAATTGGTTACATGCACTATGTTCTCACAACATCTGTGAACGTCCCGATGGGTTCTGAAGTATCGGGAGGGGTTTGGAGCCGTTTAACACCACGGATCTCACCTGCGTTCCGCTCGGAGTAACCTTTGAGTAAGGGAAACGAGAAAACCACAGCCTTCGGTCCTGGCTGAAAACACTTTGCAGAGATCTGTGCTTGATCCAGGGAGGGTTCTGTCCTCGAGGTGGCACTGTCATTAAGGCCGATTTGAGCTCCAGTCACACTGACTCAGTGAGCTGTCATTTCACCCTGAAAGATATTGAAGCAATTAAAACACATCTACACATCTACACATCATATCTATGGACGAGGGTTAACAAAGATGCTATTCCACATCCTCTTATTTTCACTTATGTTTCACTTAAATTAATATTTGCATTTTCTTCCATGCAAGTAAATACAGGCACATATTTTGAAAGCACATTAAAACAGCCCAGTAGAGCAATCAGTACAAGAAGAGGAAACTAAAGGGGGATGTCTACGTGTGTGTGAAGAGAAGTATTTTAATCTCTTTCAAAATAAGTGCAGAATCATCAGACACGTTTTGTGTTGTCTTTACTTACACAAGGAAAAAGTGCAAAGTGCTAATTCCTGCCAGTGAAAATATTTTCCTGTGTATTGCTTCACAGGTGTATTGTTTCATACCAAGGAAGTCTGGCTAAATGTACACCTGGGAGAACCATCAGGTAAGACTGCAGAATCAAAATAAGTCCAGAGCACGTGGCCTATGGTTAAAGATCACTGTGTTGAAATAGGTCAGATCCAGACAGTCAGAAAATTTCCAACACAGAGAAAAACAGAGACTTTGGAATACTTTCTTCAGACCTCATTCAGATCCAAACTTCTCTCCCTAAATTAAACTATATAAACTCACACACCAGCTAATAATTTCCTCAGATTCGGATTCTGTGAAAGACAACCTACCTTAGGATTTTTATACTTTTTTTCTTAAATATGATGATTATGGTCTAATTTTTAATAGTCTGTGTCTACATGTCCTGCTTACCTTCTGATTATGTACAGAGAACTGCTTTAAGATTTATTAGTGTTTGCAAAATTGGCAGTAGCAATCTAATCTGGAATATTAATCTGAATTGAAATTGAATCTAAAGAATCTATAGTTCCTCATTAGGTGTCAACAAGACTCCTAAAGCTCTCTAAGTAACACTAAGGGTTACTTAGGATCAGAAAGATGCAAGTACTGCTTAAATCCCGATTAATCCTTCCCATGCCACGTGCAAACTATAAATTGGGTCCTTACAGAAAGAACAAGTTCAGATTCCCCAGACTCAGGCTTCTCAAGGATAACGCACACTTAAATTTGTACCTCATAAGCTTAAGGCAGCTTTTCTTGAGCCAAATCTCAGTGAATTTCATATTGTTTTAAAAACTGGCCTTAGCAGATAAATCAAAAAAGAAAAATCTGTACATGAGACTCAGAATCAAAGTCTCTTTGTAATCCACTGTTGATCCTGTAGGTGCTCACAAGACTCCACTGATCATCACACAGTCCAAGGAAATATTTCATTGTCACTCCATTATTTTTTTTTAATTGAGAATGAGGTTAAGATACACATAACCAAATAAAGTTAATTCACAATAATGTAACTGTTGTACTTAATAAAACAATAAAAATTATAGTGGAAGTGAAAAGTTCCGGATGAACCAATTGTTTTTATCCCTGTGGACTAACAGAACAGTAAATCTAAGCAAACACTGTGGTTTTTATCCTCAACTGAACTTGACTTTGACTTCACTGTACTACATAAAACTTGCCATTTTATCTAAGGGAATGGCTGCCCTGTGCCTTTGCATGGCATAGTTTTGAGTCTATATACACACATCTTTAAGGATAAGCAAAAGGTGGAGGGATCAGTCATGTCCTTAATTTGCTTCTGCCTTTCTTCACACTAAAAGGCACAAATTAAAGAAGAGGAAAGGATTATTCCAGTTAAACAAGGTAGAAGCAGCCAGAAAATTAAGACGTAAAGGTAAACATTTCAACCAGAGCCAGCCAGCTAGCAGTCAGGTATTTGGTTTAATGTCATTGTTCTCTGCAGCGACCTTTGGCAGTACCTGCAGTAGCATTCATCCCTGCTAAGTGGGGGTGCACAGAGAGGGGAGATGGGTCATCCTCCGCAGGTTCCCCTCTTGTCCCTCCACACACAAAAGTCAAAATAAACCTATCTGGCTTGACATCTGACATCTGGCTGGCTCCTGGCCCAAGTGGCGATCGTGGCACACTGGAAACGTGCTCACTGTCGTGGACAACCACCTTGTTCAACGCACGCGTCCGACATTGTGGCTGAATCCCTCAGAGACCTGATGGAGTTTGGGCCTTTGGTCTGACAACCAAAAAGTACCGATAAGACCTCACTCGGTCTGAATATCCTGATTGTCAAATGTTCAGGAGACACATGAAAGCAAGGGCTATGCTCAGCGTCCTAGGGAGCAATTGCAAGCAGATGGTGGCTGTGTTTCTCTTTTGCTAAATGTAAAAGGACAGCCTTTTAGGCCTGACCAAGCCTGGATGACCCATTGGGGCTGCTGAGGGGATTGAAATCGCTTCACCCTAAGCAAGGAGCAAGGCAGGGTCAGGCAAGCTCTGCAAAAGGTGGAGACGGAGCACATAACATTTCAGCAGCTCTGAGATGCACGACAGTGTGTTACCTGCTGACAGCTCCAAAGTGAAGGGATGCAAAAAGACCCTAAGATCCTGCTGCAAAGGGATGCCAAAAGCCCGGAGTGCTGGTGTCATTCTGGCTACTTCCCCCCTGTTGTTTTCCCTGCTGACCTGTGCAGGCAGTGAGACAGTTGATGCAAATGAGGGAAAGCCTTCTAAACTCATCTGGTTTACTGCTTTGACAAGGTAGACATACTCCCTCCATTTCTGCATGTAGTCAGCTCTGTGAGGAAGCACCATTTCAGATCAGAATAAGCCATTACATTTACACCATTTCAGAATAAGCTTCCAGAAGGTTCCTCTTGTGCACCTCAGCAGCACAGTTGGTGTGAGGAAGAAAAGTAGATATTTGAAAAAAAGTGACTCTGGAATACAAAGGACATGTCAAACCCCCTTGACCCCAACTTGCCAAATGTTGTTCTCCTTTACTACACGGAAGCCCCGTTCAAGCACAAGCCTTGTTTGCTTATTTATTAAGTACATATGCTCTATGGAGTCTATGATCTGCAGAAAACATTCCAGTTTTGGACCCAAGGGCAAAATCTTTCTTTCCAATCTGCACAGCCGATCTTTATGCTGGTATTTTGCTCTTCCTATGGGATTTCTGTGCAGTGAGGCAAAGAGAAATATCAGAGCTGAAATCCACCAGGTGTATCTGAAAGGAAAAGCCTGGGTTTTTTGTCTCCTTATTGCCTCCCTCAGTAAAAGGAGAACTACAAAAAGGAAAATGCAATAGAAAATATTAAGGCAAATTCTGCTAATATTTAATAAACAGACTGTTTTGAACTGAACTGGATGGTTTTTTTTGTAAGATGTCAGTTCCATCATCATTAGCAGGGACTTCATAGCTTGACAAAGGAATGGAGGTACTTGTCTCACGCTCAACTTACCCATCTTCTGTGAGAAAGAGCAACATTTTGGAAAAGGCTTCCCTTCAACTCTTTAGATGTGTGTGATCTTGGATCACCCCTCTAGCTTCTCTTGCTTTTTTTTTCACCAAGCATAGTCATTTCCAATAAGGTTCATGAAGCATTTCTGCTTTTGAAAGTCCCAAACGGCTTAAATCACTCCTAGCACAAATGCACTCTCTATTGTGGAAACCGAAACCTGCCACACCATAAGGTGATCTGTATATTAGAACCAGATATCCCTTCACATCTGCATTTCCAAGCAGCAATGTGGTATGTTTTGAGTTAGCCTACTTTTAGAGAGTGGCTCATCAGATAGAGATACAGTTATAAATTCTGCTAAAGGGCTGGTGTTTGCCAGACTTTTGCAAGAATGCTGGCTGGGAAGAGGAAGACATGTAGACAAGAGGTTTTGCAAAACACATATTACCTACTTAAACTACCATTAACTGCACACTATGATGACAGGGCACCTTTACTCCCTATATCTGAGGACACTGTTGTCCCTTGGCAGCTGAATGTCAGGATTTGGGGTGTTTCAGGATGGCCTGAAACTGGCCCCATTCTCTAGCCCTAAGAGCAAGTGGCATAACATGGCTTGGCTCTGCAGCCTATATGCTTTCCCACTCCAAAACAGGGTGGTCTGATAGCTACCATGAACAGTCCATGGACATTTTTATGCTATAAATGCCCTGTCATGGTCTGGAAGGGGACTGATAAGCCAAAATCTGCCAGGGAGTAAGTTTACTGTGAAGACTACGGACAGGTATTTGCCTAAGCCTGTGTAATGATCCTTTTTAGCTGGCTGGTACACACTCAGCCAAGAAAGTCAAGCCATCCAAAACATTTGAGCACGACAAGGGAAGACCAAGTCATCTCTGACCTGGAGTGGAGAGGCCACGCTGTTACAGCGTACTCGCTGAAGAGAGCAGTCCCATCTCCCACTGAGTGCCTTCCCCTAAATAAAATTCAATTAACTGCATCTTCTCCATAGAGCTGCCCTTCACTCATCTGCACCATGGTACATATTATCATGAAGCAGCAAGAAAACCTCCCCAGGACCAGAAGATTGGGAAGTGATTAATATGACTTCTTTTATATGACAGCTACCCGCTGAATGTGTGGACAATATTGAGTAGGTATGCTTTGTCTTTAATAGAAGCATAGGTTAGGCATAAAGATCTCCGTTTAGCTTGATTGATGTCCCCAGTACATTTGGGAGGAGAATTTTGCATGAAATAAGGAGATAAAAGGGGCATGGGTACCCCTTCCTAATTAGCCACTAGCATGTACCCCTGTGATGCACAGTGAAGGTGCATCTTCAGCTCTCCTTTCCAGCGATGTCTCCATTTAAACCAAGACTTCAGCTTCCTCTGGGTAAGGCATGGATTTACAAAGTGTGATATGGATATTTTCCTGCAGCAAGTCCACTTATCGCTCCAATTTCACATAACTGCAGTGTAGGTTTTATTATTCATAGCCAAAGGCCTATGTAAATTTCTAGGTTGAATTCTCATGTCCTCGGCAAGGGCAGAACGTGGGCTGCAGCGTTCAGGTTTCATGAGGAATTACTGTGGGAACTGGCTCGCACTGTTCTAACACAGCTTGAGGAGTTGGTGAAGTCAAAGTGAAATCTTATGAGACGGAGCTGATATGGTTGGGTTTCCTGCTGAGCCCCACTGAGATCCCAGGGAAGATAGCACATCTCAGTGCTGCTTGCCGAGAGAAAGCAAACAGAGGTCTACCACTGAGTTCACTCAGGGTTTGACCCAGCCTTCCTACTGCTTCAGGGTTTTCTAAGACTAATCAGACTTGATAACAAAATAATTCAGAACAAGAAAGGGAATGCATTTGGGGTTTCCATGGATTTACATTAGCATCTGAGTTCATTACAATACTAATTTTGACTAGGCCCAGTCCTCTCTAAAGGCATTTCAACACTACTTTCATGCTACGTGAAAATGCAATTTTTGTATACCATAACAAACATATTCATATGCATGTAACTGTATATATCTCCAGATATACATCTCCACATATGCTAAAGCACTGAAAAACCATTTATAATACACTACAGAACCACTGGAAAATTAAATTCATCCCCAGATTTTAATGATTTACATAAAGTCTAACTACTCATTGATTTCTATAAAGAGTATTTCTGAACTGGTCCAAAAATTCATGGGTTTACATTTGTATACATATCATTTGTGACAGAGGGCTTAAACAGGGGAGGAGGAGAATCTATATGCTTCAGTCAAATATGATTTGCAAAAGTACAATTTTCACATGACAGTGAAAAATAGTTTCCTTGATCCAATATGAGTTTTAAAACTTGATATGTTGTCATCTTTTATGATAAAAATAATTTAAAGTCATTGGAAAGGAGATGCTTTCTGGTTTTTATCTATGCAGAGCTCAATTGCTTATAACTATAACTCACAAATAAAGGTAATTTTTTAACATAATAAAGCCCCGTGTAATTTTCACAAGTTTTCTTAAATTTTTCCCATAGAATACACACAGTTTGGATCCTTGTAAAATGCAAAAGGTAGTATAATTCTTACCCCAATGTCAAAGTTATGTGCAGGGCAACTTTGTTACATGCATCAATTTTCCTTTACACAACTGTAAAAATACAAAGAATATTTTGTACTGTAAGTTCTTAATACTTTAATTGATTGAATTTGGCTCTGTCCTGGAATTAATCTAAAACTCCTGAGTCAATCAGATTTAAGAAGGTATGAGTTTTTACTAAATTCAGTAAGCTCCAAATGTTTTTGAAGTTTGGTCTAAGCATCCAATGTTTCAACTCACAGGGAAATTCATTACAGTTCCTCACAATGGTTTAATGTTCCACTAAAATCATTCAAGATTGGGTGAGGGAAGGAGAACAGCATTTTAATGAAATTTTACTTTAGAATCCTCAACCTCAAGCCCTGGCTTGGCAGAAAATCTTCAGATTCAAATCATAGATACATACAACTGGAGATAAAGTCCACCTTCGGCATTCAAAAACAGTTTAATTTTCTTATGTTGCATAACACAAAAATCAAATGTTATTTCAAAACATAAATAGTTATATTTTGTCATGACAGTGCAGTTTTTTTAACCTTACTCTTTTGTTTTAGGCAAAATCTAGAGTGGTGTGCAGTGTTTCATTTCAAGAGGCCTTCATTTTCTGAGAGAATATAATTCCAAATGTCTTATGGATAATAGATTAATGTTCAATAGCTCTGAAAAGCCACTTTTTTACTGTCTCTGTATTTTCCAACTTGATTGTTAACAGAACAAAATAGCAATGGTTAGGTCTGTTAAGAATCTCTTTTCATAATGCTCTTTTGTCTGTATAACAACAATAAAAGCTTGGCACCTATTTCACATGACCTCCATAATTCTCCTGTGGTCGACCCTAACCAGTACCAATAAAACCATACAGTTTCTCCCTGTACGTACATGCATTTTACAAAAAAAAAAAAAAAAAATCATGTTAAAATTGTGTAAAGAAATCAATGCCAAAGACCTTTCTAGAAAAGCAACTTTAAAACAGGACTGTATTATAATTGTTAGCTCATTTCAGTAGGGACTACTTTTTAAAAAGGTATCATCCAATTTGCTGATGATCCTTTTTCTCTCTTCCCCCATCTTCTGTCAGAAAATTAAAAAAATATTGCTGAAACGGCTCTGGAATTTTAACACATGAGAATAGATAATCCCCAAAAACATTTTCGAAGTGTTTTCTTTGTTAAAATATTCACTTACTCAAGGATAATATGATAATTTATCATGGCTTAAGGTATCCCTCACTTAGCAAATAAACAGCACTTAAGGGATGTGATTCATGATCCCGATAGTATGACATCTGTAACGAGCAATGAACAGACATCACGGCAAGTCAGGGCATGCTACGGGGTAGAAGATTCCATCCAAATGTCACTTAGTGACTGTGAATAACTAAAACATTCGTGGGAATCAGCATGGGTTGTGCAGCATCATTGAAAGGGGAAAAGTTCTCTGCCAGTACCACTGATGGTGAAGAATTCAGAAGGATTTGGTTTATAGGGATAATTAATTTACTGGAGAAAAAAATAACAAAAACAAGTAATGAAAATTCTCCCTATTTTCTCATCTTCGGGCATCCCTTTCAATTTAGTGCAAACTCAGACAGAAAATCCACAAAATGTTGCAGCACTTTGCAACCCGACTTAGGGTTTTCTCTACAGAAAAAAAATAAAAAAAATAGAGGAGTTCCCACTATTACGTTATCCTTGTCCTTTGCGGGTTCCCTGCAGGAAAGGTCACCCAAAAATGAGATATCCCCGTGAGATGCTCACAGGCCCCTCATCTAGGCAGGGAAGGGCTGTCCGGGACACCCCTCTGAAGCGCCCCTTCCTCTTGTCCCAGCAAGGGCCACTGTGAGGTCCACCCACGGCTCCTGCTCCGCATCTGCGGCTTCTTGGGGGCGGTGGAGCCGGAGCGGACTCCTGCTTAACTCCATGCAGGGGAAGCTTTGGGACGATTCCCTTCCCCTAGAAACCCCCGGAAGAAGGAAGATGTTACACAGAGGTTTAGAGGCGGTGAAAGCATCTTCTGCTTAATCTTTTATTCTATGTTTGTTTTTTTTTTTTTTAAATATGTATCTAAACCATAACGTCATCGCCTCTGCTCCTCTAAAGAAGCTTTGGACCCCCCCCCCAAAAGCTGCTTTTGCATTGTTGTATCTGCTTTTGTTTTTCGGTGACTCCCGACGGTTTATCGAAGATGCAAAGACGATCTTTATCTGTTTTGCTTTTATAGCTAAGCGGAACCTGATTGAAAAACTACTTCAGTTTTTAAGTATATACATATATATATCAATACATTAACCAGAGGCAGACGTTGGCCAAGAATTTCCTTACCCGCAGCGCTGCCGCATCTGTTAGGAGGGTGATAGGAACTGGGCGATCTGTTCAGTGCCTCTTTTTTTTTGGCGTGGAGAAGGGACAGATGATTTCCCTTCCCAGAAAGAGGTCTCTGCCCGCAGCTCCGGGGCTTAAACACCTCCTGCAAAGATCCGCTCTCCAAATGTACCCGGGCCCTTAAAAGCAGAGAGGAGCAGAGGTTAGGTAGAGAGCGCTGGAGCCTGTCTTTTATTTCATTTTTATTTTACGACACTTTGAGTACTGGTGGGGGGAGAGCAAGGGGAGACATCAAACACCAGCAAGGTAATTACATTCATATTGCGGGCAGGCCCGCTCCAGCCCGTGCAGCGGCATCACCGCGGCTCGCTGGAGGCGCTTGTCATACTCACACACACATTTTCGGCCCTAAAAGTAGCCCTTCGTCTGCTTATTCCCCCCGGAGCCCTGCTCTAGTCCCCATCCCTCTCTTCGTGGCAGGTGACTGAGCTTTGCACCCACGTCGAGCAAAGCCCGGCAAAAGATCAGGAGCCGCCGCCGCCTGCGATGGTGATGGGTGAGATCCCACGGGCATCCCACGCCATGTGGCCAGCGGGCATCTCACGCCAGTGATCAGCACGGAATGGGAGCCAGGAGGCACCTCACCAGCACTGGAGCTGCTACGGATCATGGAATCATAGAATTGCTTGGCTGGAAAAGACATTTGAGAGCATCAAGTCCGACCGTACCTGTCCACTACTAAACTATATACCTAAGAAACTCATCTGTCCGTCTTTTAAATACATCCAGGGATGCTGACTCCACCACTTCCCTGAGGTCTCTAAGGCCTCAGGGAACATGATGTATCTGAGAGAGAACACAGCTAGAGATGATAAAAAAAAGGGGGGTAGGGGAGTGGGGGCGCCATCTATAGTCTAAATCTGATCTCAAAGCCACGTTTTCCGAAAACGGGGAAATCCGCCGGGACTCGCCGGAGACAGGCGGAAGCTTGTTGCCCAGCGAAAGATTTACTACTAACTGCCTGAAAAACAAACAAACAAACAAAGTGTACCGTTCCGCAAAGGGGTGGCTATGGGAGAAAAAGCGATGGAGGAAGGAGGTCCTGTCTCGTCGCGACCAACCCGAATCCCAACGGAGTCGCGCCAGCACAGCCTTTGCCTGACAGGAGCAAGGGGATAGCCCTAGGTGATGGCAATGCCCTCGGCAAAAGGGACCCCCTCCTGCCCCGCGTTACCCCTGGGCAAGTGATACCAAAAGGAGTAAGAACAGGGGCCCAGAATGACTTTTTTGACACTAAATCACGAAAACACTGTCAGTGGCTGCTTTTTCTGCTTCCTTCGCGGAGCCGTGCTAAGTGGCTGCAGGGAGGCAGGCAGTAAACACACGCCCTTTTCCTTCTCGTTATTATAAGCACAGAGAGTACTAAGCACAAAGCGTTAGTAGCCATGTCTCTATAGGAATGTAAAAGGTACATAAACATAACTACAAGCTTAAAAAATTACCCCATACACACGGACATGTATATACAAGTGTTGTTTTTGGAGGTCCAGAATTGTACTTATCCCGAGTTTGTTTCAGGAAATATGTCTAGGTATACATTACTTCTCACAAACATAGTTCAGCATTACTGCACAACAAACGGTTAAAAGTTATGCTAAATACAGAGAACAAAAAAAGCGGGAGAGAATTTAGTCTTATTTTTTTTATACCACTTCTAAGTGGAAAGAAAATAATATTACATAAATTGTATGACCCTACTGTAGGAACACTTTAAAAAATACGGGTTCAGGGTACATGCACGTCGTTTGCCCGCTTAAAATGTATAGAAGTAAACAGGGCCTATATTTTTCTCTTTGTTTCAGAAAACATATGTTTTCTGAGTCTGCCAATCAAATAGAGCTGACCGTTTATGGATGCTTAAGACATACGTATTTCCTACCCAGTAACACGCAATAAGATGCATAGAGCATAAAAGCAATGTTCATTAACATCACTCCTGTGCAACAAGTGATGAATGCACTTTCTCCCCCTTTACAGACTGGTCTGGTCTCCATCAGACTGGTCTCGGTCTCTGCCCAGGTACTCTTTCTTTCCCAGAGTCTTTTTCAGAGCTCTGCCTGTTTGCATTTTTTTTCTAGAATCTTAATCTTTGAAAAATTATTTTTCTTTCTTTCTTTCTCCCCCTCCCTCCCCCCGGCCTTCTTTCCTGAAATAGGTTCTGACCTCAAAGGTCCCCACTGCTACTCCGGGAAAGTTAGCGGGGGCTGCGCCCCGGCCTCTCCGGACACTCCCGCCGGGAGCAATCGGTGCCTCCGTTCAAAAGCGAGAAGGGGAGGCGGGGCTTGGGAAAGGAGTGCTTATCCAGGAATACCGTAAAGGGGAGCAAGTAGGAATATCCTGACAGAGGAGGCAGAGCAGAGCGAAGGGAGAGAGCTGACCTGCAGGTGAACATCTCAAGGGCATCTGTGTACTCACCCAAACCTGCATGGGTCTCCGACGTACACCCTGGATCGACTCGTCCCTTTACAAACCTGGCCTGCCTCATCCCAGGGGAAAAAGCAGAGGATAACTCCCCTGCCCCGGCGCCATGCAGTGAGAGGGAGTTCTCTGGGGGTGCTGGGGGTCCCTGCCCCGAGGCGGGTGGATCCAGAAGGCTTGGGAAAAAGGGGCAGGTGGAAGGGTGGTTTTCTGGCTTTCCATGAAGTGGAATTACAGTAGGAATACTAATAACGTCGTGCCGTGGAAGGGTAAAGCTAGGATGCTGCAGCGGGGCGGGCGCGCGGCTTCCATGAGCGAGGCTGTCTGTCTTCCTATATAAACCATCTAGACATAATATGCATATATATACTCAAATATGCATATATTATATATATATATATATATATAAAAAAATGAAGGTTAAATGTCACCAGCCGGCCTCGAGAGACTCTGTAGAGGAGGGTCCCCCGCCCTCCCGTCCGGCCGCCCTCCCCTCCACCGGGGACACTGCCTGCTCACGGGGGTCGATGTCCCCCCGCCGCCCGCCTCCGGTGCAAGTGCTGTAGGGGCTGTAGGCGGGGTCCGACCTCATCGCCCTGCCGGTAGCCGGGCTCTGTGCAGCCTCTCCGGGCGGCTGAGGGCGCATCTCCTCCGTCCATCGCCGCGGACATGAAAGCTCTCGGCGGGGAGGCAGGAGGGGGTGTGATTATTAGTAATGACACTAATACAACAGCGATGTTCGCGGCGCGGATTGGCTGGCTGGGCTGCCCGCTGAGCCCGCAGCAGCCAATAGGAGGGCCGGGCCACGGAGCGGCCAAACCCCGCTCTCGGCTGCTGCCCGTGTGCCGGGGCCGGCACCGCCGCCCCCCCCCGCGCCGGGATTTGCTCCCTAATTGACCTAAATAAGGAGCTCGTGAGTGGCAGCCCCGGGGCGGTGCACGCACACGCACACACGCACACCCACACACACACGCACACTCACACACCTACACACGAGCGCACACACACGCACACACGCCCAGGCACCGGCAGCGCACGGCCACGCCGAGCTGCGCGTCCTGCGCTTCCCCTGCGGAAATCCCATTTGCCGCGGCGCTCCTCCAATCGCAGGATTCCCCCTCTCGTGTCCCAGCGTTTAACTCGCATGACATTTTTATTTCGTTATTATCGTTTTCGCGCAGAATCTGGCGCCTCCGATGGGTTGTCGGGTTGCTTTTTTTTTTTTTCCCTTCCCCGTTCCCTTTCCCTCCTCCCCCTCCCCCCTCCCCTCCTAGCTTGCAGGAAATGATGGCAAACCGCGATCTGAAATGATTACTCCGGAAAAAAAACCTTTTATACCAGGAGACCATCCACGGGGCTAGGCAGAGGCAGGAGGCGGCCGCGGGGCAGCGGGGAGACGAGGAGCCAGCGGGGACCCCCGCCTCCCGCAGCTCTTTCCGACGATGCCAGACGAAGCCACGGAAAACGCCGGCTCCACCTCCGCCCGCGTCTCGTCCTTTTTCATCGAGGACCTGCTGGGCACCGAGGGCGCAGCGGGCGGCGGGGCGCGGCGGGCGGCTGCGGGCGGTGGCGGCCGCGGAGCTCCGCGCTGCGGGCCGCGCTCCCCGCTGCGCCTCGGCGCCCCCGGTTGCCCCCTCCGAGACGCCGCCGTCGGCTGGTACCGCCGAGCGCACGCCGCCTTCCTGGGCTGCGCCAGCCCCGACAGTAAGTCACCTTTCTCTCCCCTTATTCGCCGGGGCTGGGGGGGTGGTGGTGGGTGTCTCTGCTCCCCCCGGGAGCAAGCGCGGAGGGGGATGCTCGGATACTCCTCTGCCGCTCCGTTTTCGGCAGTCCAGGGCAAATCTGAAATGGTCACAGTTGCTCACAGTGTGACAGGCGCCTGGAGCCTCCAAAATGTAAACAGTTAGTGTTGTTTGCTTGTTCTTGGATTTTTCCCTTTTTTTCCCCCCATATCCCTTTTTCCTTTTTTTTTTTTTTTTTTTTCCTTTAAGCGAGGAGTCTGGCTATTTTTTACGCCCCAGCAAGTTTATTTTTAGACGCAGACGTCCAGAAACCGGGACCATCGTCCCTAGCAGCGCAGCGGAGGCTTTGGAAAGCCGAGGGAGCAGCTGGGCTCGGTCCCCTTCTCCCCGGCCGCCCCTTCGCAGAGCGGCAGGGGCAGGCCCGGCCTGTCACGGCTGGGATCCGGCGGGCTAGGGCGCTGGAGGAAAAAGCCTGGGTTCAGGGATAGAAATTAACATCTCAAAAAGTTTATGGGTTGAGATTAGTGGCTATGTTTATACTGATAGGAAAATATTGTCCCTCGGCACATCTCTTTGAATCTACATGAGCCGGTAGAGTTGGCGCGATTGCTCAATAAGGAAAAGAGTCGTGATTTGCAGTTCGAAGAATTTCATTTTACAGTGATGAGTTTATTAATTTAAAAAAAAATATTCGAAAGTACATCTAGAAACAGAAAATTATTTTCAGAACAACGGCCTTGTTTTTCTCGCTTTTTTTTCTTTTTCTTTTTTTTTTTTCCCTCTCTGTGTTCTATGAAGACTAGGAAGCAGCTTTTTCCCCTTCAAAATTGGAAATTGAAAGCACACTATTAGAAACTCCACGGCGACATGCTAGGAGTCAATGTCCTAATATTAGAGTAACTGTCCCAAACCATTTGGATTGTCGAGTTCAAAACAATGTGAAGTGCAAATACTTCCTTACCTCCCCTTATATACACACGCACACTAATATACTTGCCCCCCTTACACACACCGATATACTTACATATGTACTTGTAAGTATCTATGTGTACGTATGTGTGTAAATGTATACACCTGTGTGTATAAATATGAGTACGCATACATCTATACATGAAAAAGTATATATATTTCTATGCATGTATATATTTCTATGCATATGCACATGTGTGTATACGTGTACACTAAGCATATCGCTAAAAGTATATGTATGTTACATATATACGTATGTGTGCATATAGATATATGTATGCACTTAGATGTGTACACAGATGTATATGTATGTTACATACGTATGTGTGCATTTTGGTATGTGCGGGCACTTAGCTGTGTATACACGCACGCAAATATATGTCTGTACATATATGACTATATGTACATATACATGAAGTTAAATTTATGCCCATATTTAAGGACTTGTGCGCATGTGTGTGTACTCACACCTACTTGGGAGTTTCTCACAGGAGGCAGAGCATGTAGGACCCTTCTCCCGGGCTCCTCACCCTACCCTTGCTCTCTACGCACAGCTTTCTGTCCTTTCCCAGGGAGCGGGGTGCGGGGTAGGGGATGCTCCCTCTCTCCCCCCTCTCCATCCCTCCCTGCCCTCTGCCTCTCTTCGCAGCCAGCGACCGGGATTCGCCCGAGCTGCCCGAGGAGCCGGCGGAGCGAGCGGGTGCAGGCGGCGGTCGGGCGGCGGCGCGGGGACCAGCGGGCGGACGGCCGGGACCGGGAGGCCGGGAGGAGGAAGAGGAGCGCGGCGAGGAGCCGGGAGAGCCGGAGCAACGCGCCGCCGGCCGCAAGAAGAAGACGCGCACAGTGTTCAGCCGCAGCCAGGTCTTCCAGCTGGAGTCCACCTTCGATGTGAAGCGCTACCTGAGCAGCTCGGAACGCGCCGGGCTGGCCGCTTCGCTGCACCTCACCGAGACCCAGGTGAAGATCTGGTTCCAGAACCGCCGCAACAAGTGGAAGCGGCAGCTGGCCGCCGACCTGGAGGCGGCCAACCTCTCCCACGCCGCCCAAAGGATAGTGAGGGTCCCCATTTTATACCACGAGAACTCGCCGGCGAGCGCCTTGGGCTTCACCCTGCCCCACATGTCGCCCCCCTTGGTGGGCTTCTCCAGCGGCGTCACCTACCCCCTGGGCACCTTTCCCGCCGCCTCCCTCCCTTTCCTACGCTCGCAGATGACGGGACTCGTCTGAGCGCTCACCTGTGCCGAGATCGCGGCCCCTCGCCCCCTCCTCCGGCTTCCAGCTCCACCCCCCGTCCTCTTTATTTCCAACTTACACGTTTCTCGATTATCTGCTTTTCGACTTTTTTTTTTTCTTTGTTCCTTTTTTTTTTTTAAACGTGCAATAAACTTATTTTTGGGGTTAACTCGGAGCGACGCGCAGCAGCCGGAGGGAACCGAAAAGACTGCGAGAACCCCAGCGATGAGCCGGGAGTGGGTCGGAGGGGCTCCCCCCGCCGCGCATCCAAAGAAAATGCAGCCCCGTGGCAGCGGCAGAGCCCCCACCACCGCTTCAGCACCGGGATGATAAAGACTGGCGTTTTCCGGGACAGGGAGCAGCCCCCCAGGTTCTCCTCCCCAACCCGCACAGCTGCCGAGCGTGAGACGAATGTACGGAACGGCTCGGGACCCCCACCACGGCCAACGGACCTTCCCCGGGCCCCCCGCTGCCCCCGGGCCAGCGCTTCTGCCTGGGAAATCTTTCATTTTTCCCGCTGCCCCGGCTGCTCTCCGTGCAGAGCGGGGCTCTGCGGATCCCCGCCTCCAGCAGCTTCTCCAAGGCCCTTTGTTTTAGCCACTTAATTCGTACGGATTCCCTGTCCTCATTGTTCCTCTCATTTTCATACGATCGATACCCAAGCATGTGCTCTTGTCCCCTGCTCCTTCTCTACGCAGGCTTTTTGGTTTGAAAAAACTTGAAGGCAAATTGTTGGAATTAATTCACCCCTCTGAAGTACGAGCTGTGAGGGTTTGGTTTCTTTGTTTCCGTTTGATTTCCTTAACAAACTGTCGGCTAAAATACACGGTTAAAATATGTTTTAATACCTATAATTCGACATATTTTATTTCACCAGTGGGCTTGCCATTTCTTTTGGTGCCCTGAGGAGGATAGGGAAAACACATCCCGCTTTGTCCATCTCTTACGGGATCGGTTTATGTAATCGATTGATAGTTCACACTGGCAATTAAAAAGAAGGAAAGAAAAATAATCAGATGCAGACAGACTGGGGAGCTGTATGGCTAGTTATGCAAGATAACCTGTAATGTGATGTTATATGAGGTACTATGCATGCCAAGCTATTTTTGTCTTTTAATAACTGTTTTGTTTCCCCTTCTTTACCCACCGCTAAAATGAATATCGGGTCCATCATTGTTTCTGAATATTTGAATTTCTTTTTCTGAATATTAAGGGGAAATGACCTTATGAAACTCAGCCTCGGTGGAAGGTCAAGTTTTGATCGTATGATTTAGGGCATAATCAGCTGTAACTGAACCAACCAGCTTGGAGAACTCGGTATTGCTTTTACTGCTTTTACCCCACAGTAAAAGCAGGGTCCTGGATCTATTGGGGTATGTACGTGCGCATCTGTCCCCAGTGAAAGAAGAGGACCTATTTCTGCTATTTCCTACACTTCGCATTGTATCTGGAGCAATTTCACAGTTTCTTGTTATAAAATCGAGCGGCGAGATGCGGTAGAGCTTCAGCTGTGATAGGAAACCTGAGAAGAAGGGATCAGGGAGCATTACAACCTCTCTACCGCTGCTTTGTTTTTTTTTTTTTTCTTTCTTTCCCGCTTTGGCCTGAAACATGGATCTAGGCATCAGCCAGTACGGTCGAAGTCAGGACGCTGAAAACCTCAAAACCACTCGGGAATGAAATAAATATATCTTCGGGGCTCCTGAGAAAAGTGCTAACTTGCCGGGGTGCTCCTTTCGACTTGAGCCCCGCTTCTGGGAGCCTTTTGGTTTTGGTTTTGTTCTTTTGATTTTCTTTCCCCACTGCTCTAAAAATCTTCGTCTCGCTCCGGAAGATCTTTGTCCGCTGTTTTCTTTGCATATCTGTCAAATACGCGAGTTTGGGGCGAAAACTTCTAAAGCCTGCTCCCTGAGCAGTGTGAAAAAGACAAGGAAGCGGCGGGGTTAGTGTTGCCGGTTCCCGGACAGGATCCGCCGGCCGCGGGGGCAGCGGCTGGCGTGGACTTAAACCTTTTCATGGAAGTGACTTGGGGTGACGTTTCTTCCTCGGGGCGCAAACACTTGATTTGATACCGTTCAGAGCCTGGCTGCTCCTGGAAGAAGACGGCCAGACCGTTTACCCAGTCATATCCGGCTCCCCAGATCTCCCAGTGTTACCTACTGGAATAAAATCTTGACTCACTACAGTCATATCAGAGTAGATTGTAATCCAACGCGAAACTTAACACGCCTGCCACTCTCCACATGCCTTTTCTTTGGAGTAACATATGAGATTATTATACTTCTGATTCTACTAAATATTCTTTTCTTGAAGTTAAGGAACTGGCAGGGCTAAGTGATCAATCGGATTTTTAAAATGTGTTTTGACATTAGTTTGTTTGTTTTTTAAAGACGTGCTGATTATATCAATAAACAGATTTTTTTTCATACCCTGTATTTGTAACTTATGATCATAGTAAAATATTAAAAGGGTGCAAGATGTGAATTCATCTAAGAAAAATTGCTTACTTATGCCTTATTCTGTACATGAGGAAAGTGTTTTATATTGGATTATTAAAAGTATGTGCTGAAAGTAGGAAGATACACACCTCAGGTTTCTTAGCTATTAATTAAATGACGGTTTCGTGAAAAGCTTTTGTGATGAAAAAGATGATGGCAAAAAAAAATATCTGCAGAATGGAGATAAACAGCTAACAGAACACTTAGTCCCTGTTGTTTGTGCATTGACAATTTCAAAATAGGCCAGACCTCATCCTCGACTCAAGTCCATCCCTCAAATCAGAACAGCAGATTCCTCGCATTTTTCTTCCCTCTCTATATTTGTTAGTAACAAATCAAGGTAAAAGTCACGCTTTGTGCTGCTTCTGCTATAAGAAAAATGTTGGCAGACTGTTAAGCTCAAAGTAGTTAAGGCTGTTTGCGACATATAGAGACATACGTTGCTATTCTATAGATCAAAGCAGCCTCAGAATAGCTTTAAAATAAATCCAGTTATACTACAGCTGTAATATTACTATGCAGCATAAATCCTTGTCTGTTGACATTTATTTAATGAATGTTGCTACAACTGCTTAGCTAGATGGCACTCCAGAGGCGAGGCGGAGGAAGAGCTTGCCAGATTACTCACAAAGATAACTTGTGTTTATTGGACACTAATAAAAATAATTAGTGAAAAGATTTTTTTTTTTTTTAAGGAAACTAACAAAAATCAAAATACTACCTGAACCGACTTTCTGAAGTAAATTCTTGGTGTTGCTGCCATAAAATGTTATTATTAATTACACTTTAAGTGAAAATGATCGATATGTTGAAAAGCACCTTGTTAAATAGCTACTTTGCAAATGGTACATTGCTCACCGGCTTAAGATGGCCCATAACTTTTCTCGTAGGCACGGGTCTAAAATATTCATGCAAATCGATACTTGATAAATCTCATAGGTGCACACTGGCTCCACTGTTGAACAATATATTTGCATCGATTTTTTTTGTTCCCCTTTATACTACATTACCTTGGAGCAATCTGTCTGCCCCTGTGAATGCGGCAGCCAAGCGGGGTGCGCTCCCCGCTCCCGCCATCGATCGAGGGAGACTCGCTCCAGGCTTCAGCTTGCTCGCAGTATTTAGTGCTCTCAGCCTCAAATTAGATCTAGGCAATTTTCTTACATTTCCCGTCCCATTCCCGATAAATATAACTTCATGGCGGGCTTCTTAATGCTTCAGTTAACTATCCTGAGTTTCTCAATTCTTCTTACGTCCCTACGTTTTAATTTCTATGTAGGGAGATACATGAATGTCCATTAAAAAATCTTCTTGAAAACCTAGATGTACGCCTAAAATTTAAAGCTTTTCTTTTCTTTTCTTTTCTTTTCTTTTCTTTTCTTTTCTTTTCTTTTCTTTTCTTTTCTTTTCTTTTCTTTTCTTTTCTTTTCTTTTCTTTTCTTTTCTTTTCTTTTCTTTTCTTTTCTTTTCTTTTCCTCTCCTCTCCTCTCCTCTCCTCTCCTCTCCTCTCCTCTCCTCTCCTCTCCTCTCCTCTCCTCTCCTCTCCTCTCCTCTCCTCTCCTCTCCTCTCCTCTCCTCTCCTCTCCTCTCCTCTCCTCTCCTCTCCTCTCCTCTCCTCTCCTCTCCTCTCCTCTCCTCTCCTCTCCTCTCCTCTCCTCTCCTCTCCTCTCCTCTCCTCTCCTCTCCAATCTCTCTTTAGTAATTCTGCAATTCCAGTCTACTGAACAGCCGCAAATTACTTCGTTATTCAGAAATCCCCTCTAGGATTTTACAGCACGCCTCTCGTATCAAGTTCAGAGGTTGTAGGAAGGCGATTTAGCTGAGGACTTTGAACCGACCTCAGAGGGGAAAAAAAAAAAAAAAGGTTTTGAAAAAAAAAAGATGCTCTGCCCCACGATCACATCATGGTCTGATCCTCCTGAATCCCGCACCTCTGGGATGAAGCCGTCGGCTTAGCGTGCCCGGTAACCCCCGAAAAGCCTGTTTATGTGTGACACTTGTAGCTGCCTCCGTTTGCGGCTCCAGGAGAGTTGCTTTCCAGATAGTGAAACCATTTTCTCTGCCGTTTCTCCCTGCCTGAGATGACCGGCGCCCCGAACTGCTGTCGGGGGGTGACGATGGGGCCCCGCCGGGGCGGGGGGAGACAACGGCCATCGGCAATTTATACTCAGCTACTGCTGAACCGCAAAATCGGCTTTATTTTAGGGAACTGCAGCACTGAGGCAGCCAAAGCCGCTTGGTTATTTTGATTAACTTTTCAGACAGCTCTTGGACCAACTCACCGGGGCTGTGTCCCGGGAGAGCAGTGGAACGGTTTAAAAACCGCTGCAAGGTGCCAGTGTGACCGCAATTATCAGGGGTCGTAATTACGAGGGGACATGAAATCCAGAGTGGGCCTATTTCACTCTCGAGTACGTCGGGGGATAAAAGAAGCCCGATTCCGTAAGCCAAGCAAAAGCGGACTCTCTGGAGTTCTCTAGAATCTAATCAGATTTCATTTCCATCAAATTCAGATTTAGAGTAGGAGACTTTTTGTGCTCTGAGCTAAAATGGAAATAAAGATATGTGTGCCGGGTGATTTCTGGTAAAAATCTTTCCCAGGTAAAAAGTTTCCATTTAACACGATGTAAGCTCCTAATACAGTAATATATTATGCAAAGAAAAAAGTTTGCGCTTCCTGCGCTTCCGCTGTGCCATACTGTCCTCCGTGTCGTGACAGTTCTCAGACGACAAAATTCTTTCAAGGAAAAATAAAAATGAGACGCAGGTTTAAAAAGTATCAGTGTCGGAAAATCTCTGCCTATTTAAGGAAATTTGTTGCTTTTAAACGGAGTGATTAAGCACCTTTTCTGGCTGCCTTTCGGAGCCTGAGGAATGAATTGGGATGGTACAGAGTAGTGTTGGGGGGACTCGTCACGCTGGACCCCTCCTTGGGCAGCGAGACCCTCTTTGCTGGCTCAGTCGCAGGCAGCTGATCCTCTCAGAAAGCGGAGATCCCAGCCAAAGCCTCCCGGGGCAGCTTTGAGCCGAGCTCTGCCCAAGGCAGCTCTCCCCTCGCCCCAGGAACCAATCATTCGGAAAAGCCTCTGACTTTTGGCAAGGTCTCTCGCCCCGTAGGACACCGGAGCAGCTTGGGAGCAAATGCAGGCGGGCTGGGGCTCGGAGGAGTTTGCTGGGGTCTTGGAAGGGGTGCGGAGCGGGGGAAGGGTTCCGGTGTGTGTGTACTTTGCAGGCTGTTGACTGGGTTTTGCAGAATATATCTCTACCTACTAGCATGCGGAGCCAAGGCTTTACTCCCCCTAAAGATAAGGAGGACCCTAGCAAAAGGGCATAAGGAACCCGTACGGATCTGGCTTGTAGGACTTGTTTTAGGGGAGACTCTGGAGTCCCCTCATCTTGTTGCTGATGAATTGTTTCTAACCTGCACCATCGGCTCGGGATATCCAGCTCTGTAGTGTGTTCCCTCACTGAACAGAGATGGGCGGGGATGGGGGAAAATTGGTTTTGTAAAGTGGTCAAGTGGGGCTGGAAAAGGAATACAGACCTTTCCCAGCGGGGTGTTGCCGAGCCGGATCTCCCGGCTCAGCTTGGGGATTGGAGGGGGCTGCAGTGAAAAAAAAAGAGACAAAACTTATGTCTCCTTCAATTCCCTTCCTATTTTCTCCCTTCTTTAAGTTTTTCTTTTTCTTCCAAGGAAAATATACCGAGTTAATACATTTGCTTTTTTTTGGGGGGGGGGACGGGGACGGACTAAAAGGGTTATGGTTTGCCTCACTCACAGACAGCAGGAGGGGAGGCCACGACAGGAGCGCAGAGGTAGAGACCGATACGAGCTGGCATCCAAAATCTCTACGCTCCAGGTTTTACCAGCTCACATAGAATTTCTTAATTTATCTTTTTAGCTGCTTCTTTGCATTTTGTAGCACTGCTCTCTATGACTTCCCTCGGCCTATTGCTATGTCTTAATGGGACATTTCACTCCACCAGAACCTCCAGCTTGTATAGGAGATTGCAAGACAAGTGCAACGAATTAGGCATTTGGCCAATAATCGTGTTGATGGCAGACAGCTATATATATGTATTTCGTCTGGCGGAAAATGCACAGCTCTCCAGCAGACGGCTACATTAAAATCTGAGTGCATTTATAAAATGAAACAAATTTTCATGAAAAAGAGCTGAAACCCGCTCTCCCAAGAACCAGTACGTTAAAGATTAACGCAGTTCAAAGTCTTAAGATGTCCTAATTTTAGCTCATGGAATCTCTGGCATCACAATATTTAAGAGCCTGTCAGCACTTCTATTGTCAACTCTTTTTTCAGGGGCTTCTCTCCTGCCCCTCAGCAGTTTTCGTGGTGGAAACCTCTAGATTCCTACTAAAAGGACTCTTCAAAACCAGTTGGAAACATTTCCCTGGCTTTACACAGGGGTGCAAAGAAGGAGAGTGTTCCCTGCGTTCCACAACTGGTAACAGCTCTAACGTAGCTGGATGCCCTGCCTTGAGTAACGCAAATCGTTTTTAAAACGATGTAGTGCTTGTAAGTGATAGGGAGAAAAGTTCTCCAGATAATATAGAAACAAGGCGATCCTTTCTAAAGTCAAGTCTCCCAGCATCTCCCACAGCACTGGTGAGGGAGAAGCCTCCATCCTCCAAAAGGCACACTTTGGGCGTACTCTCTAACACACGCACACACATCAACCAGAACTTTCTCACCGTTCCCCTACCAAGTGCAGGATGTCATACAACTTTTATCTCTAGAAAACCACAGAAGGGCTCTGTAGACCCATGGAGGAGGGAGTTTTGGGGTGGCTTGATGCCGCGGGGCTCCTCGGGAGGAAAAGGACTCCCTTTCTCCCCAGGGGAGCTCTGCATACTCAGACAGAGGTTCTGCAAGTGGAAGGAACACACGGAAGAGACTCGAGCTGTATGAATTACTCTTCCCTATGGACCCCATCCCCATCGATAATTTGCAGCAAATGCCGTCAGCAGACTGTCTGGGGCCGTGTCAGGTGCTGTACAAACGCACGCAAGGTTTTCGTTGGCTTGCAGCTTCCCTTTTCCCTCCTATCCTTGCTCACTGCCATCACTATCTTTCGTTGTCGCCCTCCATCCCGTTCCTCTGCTCTCATTTGCAATCCTCTCCATCCTTCTTCACTCCAGAGACCTTTCTGCCATTCCACCTCCTCTTCGCCTTTCCCATGGGCTCTCCTAGGCTTGGCACTGCCTTCCTCGCCTCGCAGTTGAGGGGCCGGGCCGGAGGACAGCCAGCCCCGCCCTGTTCCTGATACCGAAAATGCTGGCAAATAAACTCTCTTAAGACTCGTTTTGGAGTTTTAGAAAGCAAGCATCCTTTATTTCAAAGCTGGACGCATGAGGGAATGATTTCCATCAATCACCCCACAGGAAAGGGCCACTTTGACGTGCCCTCCCCACCCCTTCCTCCTCTCTTCCCTCCAGCTCCTTCTCCTTTTCTTTCTTCGCTCCCTCTCTTCCCTGCCTCCTCCCCTCCCTCCCTTCCTCCCTTGCACCTCTCCCCCAGTCCTCAGTCCTTTGGCTCCCTCTAGCTCCATCCCCTCCCTCCGCCGCCTCGACCCCTCCTCCCTCCCCCCCGACCCATCCTTGCCTCCGCCCCGGCTGCCGCCCTCCCGCTTCAGCCAGTCCTGAGGCTCGGCTTGGCACAGCTCGGCTCGGCTCGGCACAGCTTAGCTCGGCTCGGAGAACTATGGTGCAGCTCGGGAGCTGCCGCCGAGCCCCGCCACCGGCCCCGGCCGCGCCGCCGGCCTTCAGCATCGACAGCATACTGCAGCCCGGCCCCCGCCGCCCGGCCCGGGAGCAGGATAGAGCCCGCTGCGCGCTGCCGGAGGAAGAGGGGCCTGCGGAGCAAGACCACAGTAAAGGCTCCAGCAACGCGGGTACAGAGCCGGCACCCCGCCTCGGGCTGTCTCGCACGGCGGGTCGCAGCCCGCTTCCCACCCAGCCGGTTGCCCTGGGTCGGCCCGCAGCCTGGTACCCGGCGGGGGTCTGCCCAGGGGACCGGGACCGCGCACGCATCTACACCCCCACGCACTCACAGCCATGCACACCCATACACATGCACCCATATTGCACACACGCACCCATGCTCACACCCACGCACCCATGCTCACACCCACGCACTCACAGCCGTGCACCCTCACACCAATGCACACACACCCAAAGCCACACCCACGCATTCACAGCCGTGCACCCTCACACCCACGCGCACGCACCCACATACACTCACAGCCACGCACACTCACGCCCACCCACACGCAGCCGCGGTGCTCAGGCTGCCGGAGGAGGAATCGAGGCTCCGCGGACTGGTGCGAGGGGATGCCAGCGACGCGCACACACACACGCACCAACCTGCTTCTAGAGGATTTTCCAGGGTCTTTTACCCCACTCCTGGCCTCCTCGGCTGTTTGTCCTATTGTCCAGGAGACCTGACTTCTCTGTCATACGGCCGGCAGAGAGATTTCCTTAGATCCTTACTGCAAACTTCTCACCCTTCTTCCCTTTGGAGGTTGTGGGGGGACCTGATTAGCTCTGGGCAGTCCTCCCTCCACCCTAACCCCCGCCCAACTCCCCAGCGCTCAGCCGGTGCGTGGTCGCGGGGCGGGGAGGCTGATGCTGTGCTTTGCCCTTGCAGGCGCCGCTCTTCGTCGGCTGCGAGAGGAGGGAACGGAAGGCCGCGGTGTGGACTCCCCGCTACCCACGGAGGGGCTCCGCGGCCCCCGGCAGCCACCCCTGCGGGATGCTGGGGGCTGCGGCGGGGAGAGCGGCAGGTCGCCGGCGGCGGGCGGCAGGAAGAAAACGCGGACCATCTTCTCCAAGAGCCAGGTCTTCCAGCTGGAGTCCACCTTCGACGTGAAGCGCTACCTGAGCAGCGCCGAACGCGCCGGGCTGGCCGCCGCGCTGCACCTCACCGAGACCCAGGTGAAGATCTGGTTCCAGAACCGCCGCAACAAGCTCAAGAGACAGATGTCGGCCGAGCCCGAGGGCCCGGGGCCGGTGGAGCCCGCCGGGGAGCCTTCGCCCCCCGCTACCGCCGCGACTCTCTCCTTCCCGGCCCTTTACAAGGACAGCCCCCTGCTCAGCCGCTGCTTGCTGCCCTTCCCCTTGCTCTACCCGGGCAGCACCATCCCCTACCTCTGCCTTCCCGGGCCGGGCAAACACTTCAGCCTGATGGACGGGGATGTATAGCCTCTCCCCTCGGCCCCTGACCTCCCTCTTGCCGGGGGCCGCCCCGATGTTGTTTATGCAGCCGCCCCCCGGCCCCCGGAGGGGCCACCTGGGCTCTCCCCACGCGTGTCCGTGGGCAGCCGTCACGTTGTTAAAGCTTCAGACTGTGTTGCAGCAGTTTTTCTCTGGTCAGGACGGAGGAGATAACACGGAATCAACAAACCGGGATGTGTTTTGCCTCCCTCCCTCCCAGATTAATTCGTGCCCATTCCTCGGGAGCCGATGTTCTGCCTCAGCCCAGGGGGGCTCTGTCCCTAGCCCCGTGGCCGTCGCTGTACTCTGAACCGTGTCACTTTTTAATACAGCTTTCCAAAAGCGAAGGCCACCATCTGCTCCTCTATTTCAAATTCTGCACCTCTAATAGCCCTCAGAATAACTTCTCCGCATCTTTGACATTATGAAGCTGCAAATAGCTTTCCTAAAAACTGGTTCTTAAGATATGGCTTCTCTGAATTCCTCTTTCCACCCCGCGCCCCCCCCCCCCCCCGCAAAAATCCAAGCGCTCTCTTACACTTTGTGTGCTAACTCGTTCTAAAACCATGGCTCTCCTGATGTTTTCGCAGAACAAGACAAGCTGTCCCTCGTATTTCTTGTGTTAATCCCGCCTCCTCGAGATCTCCTGAAACAATTTTATCTGCTACCCTAGAGTAAAAAAGTTGTTTTTTTAAAAAATATAAATTTCTAAAAGTTTTTATCGTCCTTTGGTTTCCAATTTCACACGCTTTATACTCAAAGGTTGGAAATAAACCTTTTCAGAAAGCTGAAATGCGTTATCAAAGGAAAGATTTTTCTGGAGTACATTGGTGCTTTTACTTGAAAAATAAACGTTAAAAACACAATCATGGCATTCCGAAATTCACCAGTGTGTGGGAAAACGGACAACTTATCGAGTTTCCCAGTGGGAAAAAATAGTGATAGGAGTTTCGGCCAGGCAAGAACAGGTTTTCTTTACTTTCCCCGCTCCTATTTCACTCGTTTTTCCGTGGGTAATTAATATAGATGTGTATCCATCCTCCACGCGTGGAGTAGCCCGGGGCAAACGGTAGCCTCGCGTCTCAAAGCCGCTGCTGTGATTTACTTCGCAGCCGGGCAAGCGCTGCTGCAGGGACTGTCACCGGGTGTAAATGCAGCCGGGGGCCGGTGCCAAGGCTTTTCCTGCGCCAACCGAGCGCTGGAAAGCAGCTTCAGCGGCTGGGTGAAGTTCTCACGGTTGCGATGATCTAGGAGAGTTGTTTGACCTCTCCTCTCGCTTTTTAATCTGTCTCGAATTATTGTCAAGTAGTAGGAGGAGCCACGCAGGGTGCCCTTGCTCTGGAAAAAAAAAAATATAGAGGCTATTGCAAGGATGTTATAATGAAGTGGACACGCTGAAGGGGACCTGCTGGGTGCACTTCACAGCTCAGATTCCCGCAAACTACAGCTCCCGCGAAGGCGCAGGCGACGAATTAACTCTTTGGGTCACGCGATCGACCCCACTTTTCTGGCCTGACTTTATAATGGCGGTTAAAGAAATGAAGATTCTCTGAGTCCGCGAGTGACTCCGTGGCTAAAACCATTTGAAGACACGTACAAGCGATTATGTCCTTATTTCCGAGGACGATGTAATACGGTTCACCTGTGCCTATTTCTTTCTGATGTTCTGTGGTGGAATCTCCCTTTAGCTTTTATTTCTACTGGTTTCAGTGTCGACACGCCCTTACTTAATTACTACCAGGAGATTAATTAATACCAATAGAGGCAAATCCTTTTTTTTTTTCTAAATACCTAACAATGGCAGTTTGATCAGATGCAGCCGCTGCGCACTAAGGTCCCATTCTTTAGTTCTTTAACATGGAACTAAAATTTTATTTAAAGAAACTTCCCTTCCACATAACTGCAGCCTCAGATGTCTCTGTGGTGAAAGGTGACTATATTAGAAGTTCCTATTCTGCTAGTAATTTACTTTTCACCGCATTTATCAAACGGTTTTCAGTCTTATTCTTCTCTCTTCTTTATCAATGTACCATTTGAATTGTTTCTGGAGTTACGGAGACAACTGAAGGAAAATACGAACCTAAAGCCCTTAATGAGTCATTTTATAATAAAAACACCAGAAAAGCAAGCCGTAGTTTTGGTGTACAGTCCGATTTCACAACTTGCCTCCCACCAGCTCGAAAGCTATGATCATTAGGAGCTAATGATGTGGCTACTGCCTAAAACTCCTGGGTAGCCGGAGAAAATAAACAACCATCCCAAAATATTCGTTTCCCATCAAATTGCTGGTATCGAAATCGTTGGCTAAAAATATTAACTAAACTGTTGCTACTCAGTGCAACAGAGCCAGCGGCAAGGTGGCTCTCTCAGAAGAAACCCAAGTTCACTGTGTGTCACGATTCCCAGCTGAGCAGTCAATGCTGATCACACTGAATGTTACTGACATTTCTTTTAGAGCTTAAAACAATTACATTTGCAATTATAAACCGTTCCTTACTGCTTCAAGAGATTACTATTAGCTACCATCCAGCAGATTAGAACTGGCTAAGCAATTGACCGGATACTTTAAAACTGAAACAAACTGCAACAAAACTAATCACAAAAAAACCCAAACCCTGTAAGAGCTTGCAAACAATTTGAGGACAGACAAACAGGTAAACATACAAACCAAAACTCAAACCTAAACAATGCTAGAAATCAATTTCTGAAACTCAGTTTTAAATATTTAGTCTTAAGGTTTGACACAATAAAAAGAGAAAGGGTAGCTTGGTGAGGCTGAAGGGATTCTCTGTTAAAAGCCCACATACAGTGCTGTAATTTATTTATTTATTTATTTTTGTTAGGAGAAGAGTTAGAAGCCCTACCTGTGCTGGAAGATCCCTTGAGTTAGGCATGGCCATAAGTAATGACCCCCTACCCCATAATATCTATAAACTGAAAAAAAAGAAAAATATAGCTAAGACCTGATCCCTGAACCTTCTAAAAGAAGGATTGTAATCAAATACAGCCTTTTACAATAAGAAATCATATTTGAAAATCAGCCGGATACATACACAAATACACTGCTCATGAAACACTGCAACACAAGGACTTTAAAAAGCCACTCCGTCTCTCTCTCCTCCAGCTCTTCATGAAAACCCCAGGTGTCTGATCCTAAGTGCAGCAGCTGCAGGAAACTTGATTTTCATCTCACCTGTGATGTCGTAAATTTGTCTAGGATTAGGATGATCAGACTCAGTCACACTGCTGCACGTGGCAGGTTTTCTTGTTTAAGAGCTTGTCAAGAATCAGGGGATCCAATTATTTGTGCTGAAGAATGTCTTCTCACTTGTCTGCTCTGCTGAGACTACTCCAAAGTGCAGTATTCTTTCATGTTCTGCGAGTAAGCCACTGCAGATTTACATTATTTTACATTACTGGAATTAGGCAGCGAAGGAATGTCATAGCTTTAGTCCCCAGAGAAGATTCATTTGACTCTAAGTTAGATTAATTAAATTCAAGGAAGAGAAGAATTCACCACAACATCATGGAAAAGGCACACCATCCATCATCCAAAATCATTATGATCAAAAAAAAACCAGTTTGGAGTGAGACATGGTCAAAATGTTTTCTGTACATCTTCTGCACAGCGGAGATCCAACTGCACTTTTTTCTTGGAAGGCCATTAGTTCTCTCATTTGCCTCATTATGTAAATGGATGTAGTGGGCTCATTTTGCAGGTTAAACTTGGGCTGGGCCTGATTCTGCTCATGAACATAATCATGAACACATGATTAGAAGGCAAGCATGTGACCTCTAGACTACGTCTGACTTAGAGCTGAACTTATAAAATTGAGTCCTTAAGATCTTTTCCTTTTTATAGTATGTGAAGTAGTCATATCCTCATAGTTGTGATGAAAAATAGTAAACATACGGAAAAAATGAGACATAATTTTGCTGGAGAGGCTTGGAAAAGAGCGAAACTCGTTTCTCCGTGCACCTATATTTCCCTTGTAGAACTTGCTGTTGCATCATGAGATGTGATTGCTGACCAGTTCATCCATCATATTAAAGTAAAGAGCATCCACAAATTGCTTAAAATCAAAACCTGTAAACTAATCACCAAAAATAAACTCACCAAACAGTATAGTACCAGGAATATTTATCTTGGGTTGCATTTTGTGTTGTAATACCTAGGAAATGTTCTGCCCCTAAAAGTTTTTTACTTCAGAGAATAATTTAACTCTAGAAAAGACAGTATGCCCTGGAATGGGAAATGGTCATTGCAGAATAATCAGTGCACAGAGGGGAGAATCATACCTGCCTCTTCTCTGCTCTCAACAAATCAATTACAGTAACACTGGTCTTCATATCAAATCCAACAGAGACCAGAAAACACTACCAGACATTCCAAGAAAAACTAAGTGCAAATGGAAGTCCAGTGTGAAGCAGTATAATATTCCCAGCAGTATCCTCAAAATCAAGTTATTTTGCACAAAAAGCAATTGAAACCATACAAGCAGAGAAAGTCTACAAGATCAGAAAATGCACAGTAAGCCAGAAGGGTGCAAAGCAGGACAGGAAGACACAGACATGCCTAAGGGGGCTTTTAAGAGGGCAGAAGCACACCAGCAAATAACAATTCTCAAGGAAAAATTTGTGCCCAGCTGTGAGCCTTTCAGGATCCAGTGGACAACAGAGGCTGCTTTTGCAAGCAGGTATGTGGTCAGAGGGTCAGGAGCCATATCTGGAGTCAGCAACCCTATATATCAGATGCAAATCACAAGTCTACTAGGACAATTGGGTGTTGCATCAGACTAGAATTGGTGGGTGGATTTGAGGAGGAAGGTAGTGGCAGAGCTTTGAGCAAAAATGTGGGTACAGACCCACATCTGGTTATGCATGTCCCTTGGGACAGTGATGTCTGAGTTGGTCTATTTGGAACAGAAGCCACCCTATTCTGCTCAAACCTTTTCATCAGGTGTTTATGAATTGTTATACAGGAAAAATGACACCTTATTAAGCAACTGAAACGCTCCCACCGTTTTGATTTTTTTCGTTATTTTCATATTCAGATTCACGGAGGTCAAAAGTATGACCTTAAAAAAAGAATGCACCCATTTGAGATCATGACTGGGGAAGTTCATCTTCATGGTCTTCTTCTGTCTTATACTTAGGTTGTGGAACCACTTTCATCCTGGCTCTCCTCCTCAAATCTGGCAGATCCATCTCTCCATTTCTTTCAAAAGCCAGCTTTAGGGCAGTTACCAGGACTTCTCTTCAGACTGCAGATTTTCTGTACAAACAATTAAAAGATTTATTTGTAACCACCAATGACAAAAGCAGAAGTACCCACGCAGCCAATACAACTAGAAAGACTGGCTTGAACTCCAGTTCTTTCTAAGCATCATGAATGGAAAATTTTGCTGAAAAGGAATTCCTATATGCAACTATTACATCTTTTCAAAATAACACCAATATTCAAATCTGAAAGGAAATGTAGCTACCAGCTAATTGTAATGTTCTCTGAGTTTCAGACCTCTAGGAGATGTGTATCAATTTACACATGTAGAGACTATATTCACTATGGATTATTTACTTCCTTTAATTGTTCCCGGCAACATAAACATTCCCTAGTTCTCATTTTTGTAAATAAATCACAATTTTAGATCTATTTTGCAAGTAAATAGCTGGGATCCGTGGACTAATGTCCTTTATTCTTTCCCTAGGCTTAAAATATCTACTGAATCCTTCACTGTTTGAGCTGGAGTGACTCCTCTGTGTGAACAGAGCTGAACATCTCCATGTTCTTCAGCGCAGACTGAGATTTATAATATCTGTACACTGATTCCTAGCCATTAGCTGAGTAAATAACTGCTATGCATGCCTTTCCAGACACATTTGTATGTGTTTTAGCAGATAATGTAACACTAAGAAAAGCTAAAATGTTTTAAAAGTTTTATTTGTATCTTTGTCTAACTTGTAGGATTGTTTGACAACTTCTTTGTCACATACTCTCTTTTTCTACAACACAGGTGAAATAATCTAGAGCTGTTATGTTATATTACTCTGTAATTTCAGTGTTTGCTTAGACAGTCATTAATGTGAAATTGTAGATACAAAGAACTCTAATAACTCTGCAGGAAATGTTACGTGGTATGATGTGCACGTGTTTTTAAAAGAGCCTGTGATTTGCTGATTTGTAACTAAATATCTGCATACAATTTCCATTATTAGATAATTACTTCACATTTGAGTCTGCTTCCCCAGACTCCTAAACCTGGCTTTTTACTAGATAGGGAGAAAGACACGAGTTTATATATTCTTGTGTAAACGAGCTTTTAATAACCTTGTGGTAAAAGTTGTACAGTTTTGATCCAGGCAAAACAGATGAAAAGATAGCAACCAATTTAAAAAAGAAGTATGCTTAGCATTGTGAACTTGCAGATTGCATCATGCAAACTGGGAAATTATATCTGGAGAATGAAGAATCTTTGTATTAAGGAGCTCACAGAACTAAAACGTATCAAGCACCACCTGTTTCTTAATGTTTCCACAGTATTATGCCACTAGATCAATTTTATCGTAAAGAAAAGATTTCTGATTTCAAAATACAAAATAATTTGAAAATAAGTATTAAGACTAGCAACACAGTTATTAAGACAAATCCCACTTTTAATGAAGTCTTCCAATAACAGAAACTTGATCTTTCAGTCATCTGCACGTCTCAAGAGACAGAGAATCTATAAGTATAGCTATCAGAAATAGCAGATGGCTGATACAGTTAGGACATCAGTCACCTTTGCCCTGTCATTGGTCTCTGATCTAAATCAATGGGGAAATGTCCTTAATATGTCTACTTGTCCCTGTATTGTATAATCTTTTGCTCTGGGTCAGATGCCAGGATCAATGGATTGCATGTTTTCTGTTAAATTGATTGACTTCATATTATGAAAGGGGCTACTTAGGATGGTGACAGGAATAGCAGGGGACTCTGCTTGATGAACTGAAAGCACCTTCCACAGCAAGTCTGGTGAGGGATTGCTGTAAGCAAGCACCAAGGAACATTGTAAGTGAAAGCAATTTAGGGAGAGGCTCTGAGAACTTCTGAAAGCCATGCATTTTTAAACATATGTTTTTTCATTCTGAAGCTATGTTTTGGAAAAGTGCTATTGTCAGACTTGATTAGATTACTTCAACACTCACAGATCTGCTTGGAAGCTGAGGAACACATCTAGCAAACCCATGGGGGGCATGATACCAAAGTAAGTCAAATGGCTTGGAAAGAGTCTTTTCTGAAGGAGAATCTGGGTGCTCCTCTCAATGAAAATGGTATGAAAACCATGACTTAACTCACTGCAGGCGAGACCAGAGATGTGTCATACATCAGGCTCTCAGAAATGGCTAAAGAAAACAAGAAGCTCCTGCATCTTGTGAAAGGTTATTTGTGCTAATTTTCCCCTGCTGTTTTTGCTTTCTGCTACAAGTCCCAGAGAAATATACTGTTTGTATTGTCAGATTGGCTTATATACCTAGGCTATTCCAAGGTCTTTCTTACAAACATACATAAAAACTACAATGAAATGTCAGATTCACAAATCAAATTTAACAGTCTCCCAATATGAATGAAATGAAGGAGCTGGGACCTATCTTCTGCAAACTCTGTAGGTCAAGTCCTTTTCCAGTGTTAGGGAGCATCAACTTTACCATAATTAAAAATTAACACAATAACATATAGGTCTGCAAGGTGGGCTTGAGTCTCATTCCTAAATAGAACATACATGGCTTTGGCTTTGACAGCATGCACATTCCAATTCAGATTTTCATAAAATTAATAATTTCACCTGCATCACTCTTTTCTAGTGGTGGTTGAACAGATCTATAATTGCAATTATTCTTCTCCTGGGTGATTTAGTTCAACTCCCTGCATCATGCAGATTATTCCCATACATTATTTCTACTACATATCTAATCTATTATTGAATAGTTCCAGTGATGGTGCCTCATTTACCTCCATTACATCTCTCTGAATGCTTAACTGCTCTGTCTGATATGATTCCCTCCTGCTCCACCATGAATGTCTTGGATCGTTCAACATATAGTTTTAGGCTGTATTCCTCAGTTTGGTCACTTACTTACACATTGTTCAAAACCTCCACTTTGAAGAGGTTTACAATGTCATCAGGACTTGTGTAATCTTGTCCATCCCTATTCTTATGGTCTGGGATCCTGTCCAGTCCTTCTGCCACTGATGTAGAATTGTTTTACCCTTTCCTGAAGTCTTCAGTCCGTGTGTTCTGATTTGTTTTATTCTCAGATACAAAGGCCAGAAACATTGACAATGAAAAAGTACCTAAGCTGGTGATGTCCAATCAAGTTTAAAAAATTTACTGCATCCCTTTTTCTTCATATTTCAGTGACACAATGCACTATAACACAGTGACACATTTCTGTATTATTTTGGTTCAGTATCAGCCTTTGAATATGTTGTTTACTTTTACTTATAGAATGAATCTTTTTAATTACCTACTTCTCCACCTGTCTGTCTGTCAATGTATCTGTGTCACTCCCACTTCCACTGTGCAATATAACCACAGTATATCAATAACGCCACATATTTCACTCACATAAGTAGATCTATGGCTCCTACACTTATTTTCAAGTAAACAACACCTCTTTCATGAGCATTTACTAGTGACTCCACTGCCCTAAATAATACATCCAGGGGAAAAGGGTAAAGAAGAAATATTGTGTATTTAACATAGCAAAACGAGACCCATCTTGGCTATGATCTTAAGGCTGATAAATACAAATACATCACACAACAGCGATGATGCTGCTGGTGGGGTTAGATATCCTCTGCTGAGTAAACATAAAGTAACTTGGAATCTACTCCAGCTTTCTCAATATGTCTAGCTAGGGACCCTGGTCAGGTTGGGTGGTGCTCTGAGCAACCCAATCTACCTGAAAATGTCCCTGCTCACTGCAGGGAGGTTGGACTGGATGACCTTCATGGCCTATTCCAATTTCAGCTGTCTTATGGTTCTGTGATTCTCAGGAGAGCCTGAATGTCACCTAATACAGATAAGTAAAAGAGAAATACCTTTTATCAGTGGTTACGTACGCGATCTCTAATACATCTGCATGTAACACATGCATAAGCATTTTGCTTGTGCCTCTATTATATGTGAACAGATGGGAATTACTGGAAAAGTAGCATAATTTCTTAGGGCAGAAGGTGAAAAATAGTTGTGGGTGGAACATACGTACCATGAGGGCTGTCTTATCTCTAGGAAACAATTTGAGTCTAATTTGCGCAAAATTTCACTGCTGTGGAAGAAATGGGCTATCAAATATAAAGAGTATAACTTATTCAGTGCTCTGGTAGGTTTTCAGAGCTGGTGCTGGTGTCCTCTTGCTTCTGACCAGCAGATATAACTGTCCCTGCCAGAATACGAGGGTACTTTAGTGTTTAATTTGTCCCTAAATAATGTATCTTGCCTTGCTGCACATTTGGTAGGTAATATTGACCCAGGGATGAAGAAACTGAAAAGGGGAAAATTAAAGCAGAGGAATAAAAAAACAAACTGTTCAGGGTTATGTGGACAATCTATGACAGGGTGAGGATAAGACTCCAGGTCTACAAAAATTTGATATCCTTGCAAGTGAAAGACAATCTCAATAGCTGTCATAACTAGAATTTCAAAGTTCATATTTTCATTTTATTTTTTCCCCTCAGACAAGAAAACTGGTGGTAAATCTGGTAAGAATTTTTTCAGCAAAATATTTCTCTAATTTTAAATGTTGATTTATCCTAAACCCATCATGGGATAGCTCTTGGGCATTCTGGAAACACTGCAAAACCACCAGAATTTTTAGATGTAACGTTTTCAAAATGACAAGTGCTGAGTTTTTGATTTGAGATATTGCTTTTTTCTTTTCCTAAAAGAGGAAGAGGATTACAGATCACACTGAATAAATTTTCAAATGTCTGAAGTAGAAATGAAATATTGGCAAACAAGATAAACTGATTTGCAAATACTTGTGATATTTTCCCCATTTTTTCAGCTTTATTTGGAATAGAAACATTTTTAAAATCCCACTATCTGTGAAACCGGAAAATTATTTCATTAACAGAATAAAAAAAAAATCAATAAGGATTAGAGATGAGGAAAATTGGGATCCTTTTGATCATTTTTCACTAATTTCACCATTCAAAGCAAGTTTGGTTCTTGGATTTAAGGCTGGCTTCTTGGCCAACCCAACCCAAAATCATGCTTTGGGCTCTGAAGCCATGTGGATGCCCACAAAGCCCAAACAACCCAGCCCCATTCTATTGTACAAGTCAATGCACACAGACTGTTCAAGCAGTGTTTCCAATACAGGGAAATCAATATTGATCTTTAATTATATTTTGGAAGTACTCCATGGATTAGTTCTCAGCAGTAGCTGAGAAGAAGTGCAACATTACATGTGCATGTGTAACAAATGGAGTCTGATATGGCCTGCAAGAACTAGCTCTGAACCCAGCTTTGTGCAATTTGTCAGAATTCCACAACTGCTCTCTGGAGCATGAAATAAAAGTCTAAAGTGTGAATGTGACTCTGCTAACAGTGTGTATGTTTCGCTATATTTTCTTTATCATTCCCTGAAAAGAATGAGAAATTGTGCCCTTTCTCCATGACTTAAGCAGCTCTGTTGAAGAAGTAACACACACTCAGCATTTTTTATAAATAGCTGAGATTGTACAAACTCTTGAGAACCTGGAACACGGGAACTGAACAGAACAGTTGTTGTCACACTCCTGGAAAGGACACCGGAGCCTGTTTCAATATGTTTTGAAATCTATAAATATCAGATTCAGCACTGTCTGTGTTCAACTTATAGATCCTGAGAAGACAATACATTGCCATTGGTATCCAGAAACCTTTCAAAATTAAGGGCTTGATTCTACAAACTCTTGAGATGGAAAACTCCTTTTGGAATCATTCTGAGGGAAATCTTCCAGAACTTGGTCCTCACTTACCTACAATTCAACATAAGATGTAACAATGACACGAAAAATTACTATCAACAGTAAAACAGGGATCACATCAGAAACCAGGGAAATAATTCAGTCCTGAAAAAGAAGCTCGAAAATCACATTTTTGATTGTTTCTGTAAGAATGGAAGTAGAACCCGAAGTAGAAGTAGGAGTGTATTTACAGAATTTTGGTGAATAAGGATTCAGTGAATGTTACCAGACTGCAGAAAGATAATGCAGTAACATTTGTTTCTTCTTAGATTAAAACACATCTAATTTATATTATAATCTATGACCAACGGCAAAATTCTTGTTTTAAATGAATGTGATCAAAATGAGTTCATTAAATCATCAGCAGAACAGACCTTTATACAGAAAGTCTCAAGCGGTTCAAGCTGGCTGAAGGTGCCTGAAGTGGATTAAAGCTGATCTCAGTGTAGTGGATGATCACTTATGGCCAAGTGCATGGATATAAAGCTGTGATGACTTTAGTTAAGCCAATGCATCTGTTCCTGAGTTATGGTAGCATTCCCACCAGAGCCCAGAGTTGCTGAGGACCCAAACTTGATTCCTTCAGGCTTCATGAACAAAGCTATGAACCAGGTGCTGTGTAAATGCTTTACTGATAGCTTATAAAATATATGATAATAGTTACAGATAATTTGGTGTCTATAACCTAATCTGATTTACTAATGAACTCTTGATTTAATGTCTCTTGTGATTTGATATGTCTACCTGTATATTTTTAAGATTTCTGCTGAAGGAGGGACTGGTATAAAAAATTCAGACATATGTTCAAACTTACCTGTTTGTCTTACAGGTAAACAACGGATATAATCAGCCTCTAGATTCAGAGGTAATTTTTGCTGTAGAAAAGAGACCTTATTCTGGTGAAAGAAGAAGATGTGTTCTGACTTGTTCCTTCAACACGCTCCACCCCTTCAAAGTCCGAGCTCAATAGGAAAAAAAGGTAGTCGAAGTTACTGTAAGTAACACTGTTGGAGAACTGGTCCTTGGAAATTTCTTGGCTTATGTCAGTGAGGGCATAAGAATGACTATCAGAGATCCCATTCTGCACAGAATTTCTCTACATCCAAAAATCTAGTTCTGATGAAAATATGTGATAAGATTCCCAGCTGAATCTTGCATTTGCCTAATTTATTAATAAATCAACCAAGGAATACACATATGCATTGCTACAATTTATCCTTAGAAAAGCATTTAGTAGGTACTTAGAGGGAAGAAAACCCTGCTGAGCTGGTTAATCACTATTTTGAGAGCAAAGAAAAAAAGAGAGCTAAACTATAATTATAACCTTGGTGATAATGTATGTAGGAATCTTTCTTAATCCAGGCTAATCTTGTTCCCTGTTCTTACCTACTATAAAAATCTGAACGATTTTTGACAAGATCCAAAGTTTTGTCAGTTGTTAAGAATTAATTGAAAAAATTACTAGAGCACAGCAACCATTTCAAAGGGACTGACCCAGAACCAATTAGAATTTTGTAACAATTGACCATTCACCACAAAACAGTTATCATGAGCTTTGGCCTCTGAAGTGTGGTGTTGGGGGTGGGGGAAAATCAGATTAAAGAAACTTTAATTTCCCCCCCCCTTTAACTAAAATATCGTTAGTAGCAGCTTTCTCAACACAACTATCAATCAACTTCTCTGGGTTTTAAAGGCTATGCTCAGCTTGCAGGAACAGCAGCACAGAGTATAATGGATGATTATCCCCTGGCTTTAGATGATACACAATATAGGTTACTATCTTGAAAAAACAGGTCAGACATAGGAACATTCTTTATCAAATTGCTGTTGACAGCCCAAACAAGAGATTGAAGAATACCACAAAAAGGTTCTTTCATCTAAAGACAACACAGTTTATAATTGGTCATTCTTTCCTCCTTCATCCTCTCCTTCTCAGCAGAAAAAATAAAATTCCTAGTGCAGTTTCTTGAACATGGTTAGCACGAGGGTAGGCTGGTGTATACTGAGAAATAGATTCAGTGTTCAGTCTTTCCTTTCAATGTTCAGACTAGTGAGGGGGAGGAAAAACCAGCAGTGATCTTAAATGTTAAAAAGGAATGAGAGCAAGGTAAAACTTTGTGCTGGATTATCAATATTTTGGGGCAGTAAATATGTAATTGCTTTGAAAAAGGAAAGAAAAATCAAAGGCATAAATATTTATTTATAGTCTCTAATATGTACAATATTCTCTCTTTTACTGTCAGTCCAAAGCAAATATACATGGTAGGCACATAACTACATAGAAGTATGTGTATTATCACATCATATATTTCATTATATACTACATATATGTCCACATATAGGTAGAAAATATAAAGATATTAGATAGACTGAAAAGAATGTTAGAGATATTTAGTGAATGAAGATTTTTTTCCAGAGGATCACTATGTGTAAGATGAAAAAGAGTAGTCTGTTAGTCCAATTTTCTGCCTGTTTCAGGCAGTTATATTTCATAAAGTTACCTTTCAGTTAAATTGTATTGGGCTGGTTAAAGGATATTTTTGGGAAACGCTTGCAAACTTAATTTGAAAATACCAGAGCTGGAGAACTTACTGTCTTCTTTTGTGGTTTCCTTTAGCAGTCAATCCTTCATAAAGAATAGCTAAAAAAAAACGAGATCAGAGCAATTAAATCACTGTTCTACAAACACTTATGCTTTTGCTTACCCTGACACAAGTGAGTAGCTCCACTGAACTCAGTATAAAGAGAAATCAATAGAACTGCTCATGTGTATCAAGTTAAATATACGAATAAATGGTTTTAGATTTTCAGACTGAAATTAGCTTGGAAAAAGTCTACAGAAGTGCTTTTACAGATTTTATAAATAAAGTTCATCCTGAAGAAGAAGATTCATCCAGAAGATTCATAGCGTGGATGAACTGATCAAACCATTATCCTACAAAAGTACTCAGCTCTGTTCATGTTTCTTTAGCTCTGGCTCATTTTCTGGCTGACAATAGCAGAAAGAAGCCCCAAACTGCACAAGATAAAACTTCATATGGATGATCCTTTATGCATGCTTCCCAAAAGAAGAAGCAACCCTAATTGCCAAATGTGTGCAAGAAAGGCAAAGCCCCTACAAATTGGTTGTACAGCTAAATAATCTTAAACTACCTCTCCAGGGACATGGAGTTGCTAGATAACATATCTAGGAGTCATCTAATCAAAACACTTGTGCCAAGATTTATAGAGGGAAAGACTGTTGTGTGCTTTAGTGTATAAAGGCCTTTGCTAACAGGGGCCTCATTAGGGAATTTTCCTAGGTAGGAAGCGTAGGACTGTACAGCTTTGCTATTTTTGAGAAGCGAGATCCCAGATGATACAAAGTTTGCTGATGTAGAGCCTTGTTGAGGATGAGTTATACTATAAGGTCTTTCCATCTCTCAGCTGGAGCTTCCCTCACGCACACCTGAGGTTGGTAGTTACTGCTTTGAAATAGCCGAAGGGAGAGAGTTTGTGACAAAGAAAGGCTCTAGTGGTACTTTACCTCTTTAGGTCATAAAACAAGTTTGTGGGCTATGTTCTATGTTGTTTTACTGTACATGGCTTTGAGTAAAATCATTCCAAGAGAGTAAGGACTCCTGCCATCTCCTTACTGTGAAATTCAAAGGCAGGAGAGGAGATGAAGTCCCCTTTGAAGAATACACTTTAGTGGTGCTTCATGGCATAGGACTGCCCAAAACTCCTAATGGAACAGAGAAAAAGGAGACCTGAGTAATAATAAGGGCATCTTGTCCTCCCTGCCTGTGTAAATATACTATGTGGGAGACTCCCTCAAGCTTGGTTCCTAGATGAGGGTAATTCCAATTACTTCAGTGGGTTTATTTCAAATTCATTTAATGCAATTGCGAAAAGAAACAGACATGAAGTTTGTTTTGGCGCTGCACGCAGTGTTGTGTCATTGTCTAGCAATCCTCCCATTGCATGTTTTTTCAAATGGATGCATCTGCCAGTCCAATACAAACAAAAATAACTTGCACGTGTCTTATGTTAAAGCTGAATGAGAAATGTGATGCCATATCAGTGTTGTCCATTCACCATTTAAAGCCCTAATGTCTCATTAAAGACATCACAGAAGGTTCATGCATGTTTTCTTCTTCCATTTTTAATGCATAAAGGATAGGATCAAGTCCTAAATAGCTTCCACTCAGTTAACTTTCATGAGTCCTTTTATTTTTGCATGGCATCAGTGTCCTTTCATGCCATTTTGTCCTATTGCTCTATATAAAATAAGCAATCTTGAAACGATTTATGACCTTATTTTCACACAACTTGGTGGGAGTTAATGAGATAAATCCTGAAAGTTTCAAGTTACGTGAGATGTGGAATATCTGAGATCCTGCAGGGGCTGCATAGACTCTAAAGTTCTTGCTATGACTTACATTTTCCTCTATCTTTCTTTCAGTGTAATCTGCTTCACCTATTTATCCATAGACTAAAGGATCATTTTGTGTTCCTCTGCTCTTCCTCTGTGTTAAAGCCATTAGATGCTTTCCGTGTTGATTCTCAGTCATGCTTCCTAGACAAAACTCTTTCGTGTCCTGACTCTGAAAGCAGAGCACAATTTACAGGATACCCTGGTTTTGCTCTCAGCTTATTCAGTGCAGTCTTTTTAGTCCTGTCTTGAGCTCCCCCTCTCTCCGTGTGCACTGGACTGTGCCCTCCAAGGCAGGCCAGTAGCTGCTTCCACACAAGTGTTTCAACTGGAAAATTGACTCAAAACTCAAGCTATCCCAATAAAGTCTGTTTTGTTTGGTTAATTTGTCTTCTGTGGTGATGTCAATGAAGTGATAGCTTGGTGTCAGGCACCACTTCTGTCTGTCTTTCTTTTAATATTTTGTTCTTGGTGCAATGAAAACAATGCTTAGAAATAACTGAAAAATAAGAGCAAAATGGTTGCAAGTCTGCTATTGATCCTGGAAAATATTTCAAACAATAGCTACTGTTGGTGAGTTTTGTTTATTTTTTCTTTTTCCCCACAGTTCTATAGAAAGAGTTTTTTTTTTTTTAAAGCACAGTAATGTTATTTCTATGATAGTATATCTAAAGGCACTAACCAGCTCAAGTGATCCATTGTGAGGATCATCACTGCTGATCTAAATAAGTGAAATAAATAGTGTGTTTTCTTTGATTTGTTGGGGAGTGGAGAACGAAACAAATTTCTGCCAAAGCTAAGAGTTGAAACAAGCCCAGTGAATACCAGTGTGCCTTAATCCCCAGTCCATCCTCATCCTTACGTTTGCCATTTGTAAAACAGCTTTTTGCTTTTCATGAAGGCAGGAGAATGCTCTTAATTTGGATTCCCCATCCTCTCTCATCTACCTTTTGCTGTGAATTATTATTCACTGGAAAGATGAGAGGCTGTGATGATACATACAAAAATCACTTTTCAACTGATGTTGTTGTGGTATCTCTTTATGTCACACTTCAAGGAGAAGATGAGAGTAGGAAGGGATGTGAGGTAGTTGGATCAGAACAGAAAAGTTACAGTCTATATGCAAATTGTCTGGTTCTTATCTACATAGCATCTTTTTCTGTGCTCGTTTTTTATGGGGGATAGAAAAATCAAGTTATCATCACAGTTGTTTAATAAAAGGTCAGTTTCTTCTCACGTTTGTCAGCCAAGAATGATAATTTACCGCTTTCCAGCTTCTCTCAATAATAGACCCCTCATTTGTAGTACTGATCATAATAGCAATAGCAGCAGTGAATGATATATATAGTTCGTGTTGTGTTGTGCTAAGGAAGTAATAAAATAGGTTTGTGGGGTGATGCAACTTGCAGCTGCCCTTACTAGTTTTCCTTTGATAGTGATTAATACTGAGTTTACACAATTTAGCAATGCATGATAGAAAATTTTTCCTGTCTGGCTCTGCTTCTGCAGGTTTGAACTATGGAATGAAGATGCAATGTTCTTTTACCACAATGCCTTCTTGATGTATTTCGAATTTTAACAGGGAGAAAATCACAAATAACTCAAGATTTTACCATATTTTCCTTTAATAGGAATGTCTAGCAATGCACCACGATTCCCTCAATATTCATTGTAAGAAATCTACTATTCCCATCTAAATAAACAGTGTTTGGAGGTTTTTGGTTCGTGTGTTGCGTTCAGTCCAAATGCACACAATAATTCTCTGTGAGAGCTGTGCTAATCAGTGGTAATTGCCCAGGTGAGTAATGTAATACTGAGCCCATTGTTGCATGTGCCAGTGAAGATTCATGGATGCAAATAGATAACTGGGCTCCCACAAGCTCTTGTGGTGAATCTCAACTTCATTTCCCTAGAGCGTCTCTGCTCATGAAACCTAAACGTGTAGATCAATTCTGAAATAGCTGACTTTAAGGGTATATGAATTTCCTACAATGCCAGTGAATTCAGGGCAGTGACTGGAGTGCCACAGGACAGCAATGAAGAGCCAGCTTGGGCAGTCAGCTGCAGAGGAAATACTGCTGGAGAGATGGCATCTAGACCCAAATCTTGTAATCAATACTTTAAGCCCATTCAGAACCAAAGGAAATGTCAGGACAAAAATAGTGAAATATGACCATCAAGGAAAGGAAACATAAAACCAAGCAGAAAGGGAACTAACAGATCAACACATGGATACCCAAAATGTAAAACGTTCTGAGGCTGCAGAAAAACAGAAAAACTGTGGTGTGAAGCATGGGTGCTGCTAAGAATAATTTGAAATATCTGAACATGGAAATTAAAAATGAGAAGGCTAAATCTAGCAGTGTGCTGAAACTCCTGCAAAGGTGTTGAGCACCTTTAGCTCTTAACCTGATTTACTCAAACTGCCCCTGGGCATTTATGACCTTGCTGCTTCAGGTTTCCATGAAGTCCACATAGGCATAGCTGTGAGTGCTATGACAATATAAATAAAACAAATTATGGATTTATCATTTCATACTTAGGAATTCTACTTCTAGATATAGTCAGACTATTTGGCATCAAGTCTAGGCTGAAGGATTTATTGAGAATTAGGAGACTTAAAAAGGCTGATTTGCGCTGAATAATGCAGTTGTTTAAGAAAATAAAACTTTGTATTAGCATAATAAGAAAAAAATGAATTGATCCCTCACCCTATCATCTCTGGATGAGGAGATTGAATGTACCCTTAGCAAGTTTGCAGATGACACCAAGCTGACTGGAAGTGTTGATCTGCCTGAGTGTAGGGAGGCTCTGCAGAGAGACCTGGACAGGCTGGACTGATGGGCTGAGTTGCGTAGGATGAGGTTCGACAAGGCCAAGTGCCAGGTCCTACACTTGGGGCACAAAACCCCATGCAGTATCACAGACTTAAGGAAGAATGGTTGGAGAGCTGCCTGGCGGAGAAGGAATTGGAGATGTTTGTTGACAGCTGGCTGAACATGAGCCAGCAGTGGCCCAGGTGGCCAAGAAGGCCAATGGCATCTTGGCCTGAATCAGAAACAGCGTGGCCAGCAGGACCAGGGCAGGGATTATGCCCCTGTACTTGGTATTGGTAAGGACACACCTTGAATGCTGTGTTCAGTTTTGGGCCCCTCACTGCAAGAAGGACATTGAGGGGCTCGAGAGTGTCCAGAGAAGGGTGATGAGGCTGGGGAAGGGGCTGGAGAACAAGTCCTGTGAGGAGCAGCTGAGGGAACTGGGGTTATTTAGCCTGGAGAAGAGGAGGCTGAGGGGAGACCTCATCCCTGTCTACAACTGCCTGAAAGGAGGTTGTAGCAAGGTGAATGTTGGGCTCTTCTCCCAAGTGACAGGTGATAGGACAAGAGGAAATGGCCTCAAGTTGCATCAGGGGAGGTTCAGATTAGATATCAGGAAAAATTTCTTCACTGAAAGGGTTTTCAGGCACTGGTAGAGGCTGCCCAGGGAAGTGGTTGAGTCACCATCCCTGGAGCTGTTTAAAAGATGGGTAGATGAGCTTCTCAGGGATGTGGTTTAGTATTGGACAGGTACGGTTGGACTCGATAATCTCAAAGGTCTTTTCCAACCAGGCGATTCTATGACTTTTTGCATGAAGGAGAACAGAGCCCTTTCAATAGTCCTACAAACCTATGTTTTGGGATGCTCTGGGGATTAGAGAGATCTTCCATAGTATATTACAGCTATTTTCTCCAGTTTCTCCTTCATCAGGAATGTGATAAAAGCCACATACATGGATAGCAAGTTGGAAAAAAACCCAAGACAAATACAAATGCTTGTTAGGAACATTTTTACAGACTGTGAACTTGCACATTTTATGTTCTCTGGACAGAACATGGATGGTTAAAAATGCAGGTTTGATCCCACATTTTCTCATTATGTCCTAACCAGGCAACATAATTTGCTGAAGTGAGGTTTCCTGTCACTTCCCCAGCTTTGTGGTATCTGCTACTCACTTCTTTTACATGTTTTTTCTGTTTAGCTGATACATGGTCAGGCAAGATGAGTTCAAGCACAAAGGAAGGCAATGCAAAATATCCAATTATACACTATACTATATACTACTAGTTTCTAGTTTTCTTGAATGTCAGAGTTATGAAGGCTTTGAACTCTCAAATTAATGTGCCGGTGGTTACCAGCAAAGAGAATTTCAGGAAGCAAAGGCTTCCTTGAATACTGTGATTTGAACGAACATCATTATATTCTGGATTTATCTTCCTCTTCTAGATGAAATACTTTAATCCAAATAAACTTTAATATAAACTTTTTTTTTTTATAATTCAGCTGAATTATTAATGTGGATGAAATATTTGGCTTCTTCATGTTAGGAAACTAGCTAATTAAGGTAATCTAATTATCTTTTTACCTTAATTAGTTCACTGTGCATAAAAAGTCATCTGATACTGGAATCTACCAACTTGGGCTTTGTTTGCTTTTCTGGTGGAATTAGTGAGTACTTCAGAGATCTGAGAAAGGATTCAGTAAAATCAGCAGAATTAAATATCCTCTGGTATTTTAATCTAGTTGTGGTGACCACTTTGCAGATTTCAACCTCCAAATTCTGCTTCTTGGAGGCAATTGAGTTAAGTACTTGTCCAAAAGAGGAGGAAGAATGTACTCCTGCTGCACTCTCTCCTTTTCAAAGAGAATGGTCTGAATCAGCTTCGTTCCTGCTTGAAGCTTGCAAAGCAGGTGAGTAGTCTGCCGTGACCTATTTCTTATCTTCCTGCTGTGCCTAAAGGAAAGAGGAAAAAGCCGTGGCTGATCCATCACTTTCTTCCCTTCTCGCTTTCCAAAGCCCTGAACCAGAAGGCTTCCTGGCCTTTACTAAGGAAAACGTTCTCCACAAAGCTGTTCAGCCTGCAATGCCAGCTGTGAACTCAGAGCAACACACGGAGGTGCAGGGAGAAAAAGATGATGCCTTTCCTAATGAGCTTCCATTAATGGGTAATTTATAGTGCAGATAATGAATGTATTGATCGGGGCTCTTTAACTTTGAAATATTACATTTAGCTTGAGGCCATAGAGATTGTTTATTATAGCAGTGATAATGACATTCTGTGGAAGAAATAATGCTTGTTGACATCTATGGTTTTCCACAAAAAATGGGCAAAAAGTAGTTTCAAAAGTCATCAGAGTATGGAGGGTAGGGATTGATTTTAGCAGGAGCATAATGGTTGTATTTCTGTAGAAATACCTTATTTGATCCTTCTTGGGAACACAAAGAGGGTCTGATACATGTGATAGACTGGAGCATAGAGACCACAGGTGATGGTACAGCTATCCTCTGGTGAAGGCTGGCCTCTCATTTGGAAGAACCATTTCCATTTGCAAAGTATCCTGATTTGGAAATGGATGTTAGATCTGAGGAGTCTCCAGAGCCCAGCCCCAGTCTGTCACCTCTAAGCAGAAAACTGACTCCGCCACATACTTCACTGTTTGGTACAAAAGTGTGGGGGGTGCCATAAGCTCAAGTGCATGCTGCTATCTTTGGCAAAAATGAATCCTTCTGTTTGTGTCTTCCAGAGAGCCATAAATAGGTTTTTGATTTATCCTGAAAGGCTACTGGAAAAGTGTATCCACTGATGTTTGTAAAATGATATGGAATTGAAGTAGCTATGTTATTGCTAGAGTTCGTGTTGAACAGAAATGCTCCTATTAAACTTACTGATGTTTTCAGAAGTTATATCTGAATTCTCAATATTTTCCCTACATAACATGTAACCTACTGATCAGCCTTTTCCTGCTATCTTCAAAGTGTTCAACAGCCTATCACAGCATGTGCACGAAGTGCTGCAGCCTCTGACAGACTGCTGCAGTCCCACAGTGGTGGAGAATGCTGAAGTAGACTGTACACAGCTAGAAATAGTACATGGGAATTGCTAGATTTATTTCCATCATCCAGTCTCCTAAAGTTTTGACATTTAAATCAAACTAATGAACACAGAAGTGACAGACATATTAGTTCACTAATATTAGGTTACCAATCTTTGCCTTAAACCCCCATTAAGGCTTCTTCCTTTGCCTGCTAATGCTAGGATAACAGATAGCAGTCAGACTTTCTGACTCTACCCATGTGCAAAACTTCTAAACATTGGGTCATTTTTGTCTCCCAGTGCACTTTGCTATAAAACCACAAGGTTAACGCGACCTTCTGCCCCATTCCATTTTGTGTCTTGTTTTGAGTCAAGCTTTGTTAGGGACAAAAATCTATCTTATATTGCATCTGATCAAAGTACTTCAGAGGAAGATATGCCATCTGTATTCATTTAGCAGTATCTAAGGCCATAGAGCATTACATTGGTACTTTGTACATAGTATTGATTGCCTTCATTTGTAGCTATTATAGACACCGGACACTGTTCACTTTTAAACCTGAGCGTCGGATTTCCCATCTGCAATCTCCAGACACTCTCTTGCCATTCCCCCAACCCTCACTTCTACTGTAGCTTTCAAAGGCTCCCTTTAAGAAAGCTTCCTTTAAAATCATTGAAATCATGTCACATGTTGTAAATTGCAGTTATCTTCTCACTATTTCATATATTGTTATATGGGTTAAGTGTCCCAATCCTGCCAGTGGAAGAAAGATTTTAAAATCTATAATCTTAATAATATCTCCCAGATGAGTCTGTTTGCTCTTGGTTACTATTATTAGCACTAACTGTACGTTTTGCAACACTGCAGAATATTGTTACAGAGTAGATCACTATAAATTAAGCACCGTATTCTTGCTTTGCTCTTATTCAGCTCCTGCTTCAGAATTGGCAGCATGGTCACAGAACTGACTGCTTGCAGCTTGGTATAGCAGCTGTTCAAAGCCAGCTTAACTCACAAGCACTTAGATCAGTTTGAGCCATGGAAATATATATCAGAGGCAAAGGAAAAGATAATAGCTCTTCACAGATGAACAGGCCTGATACATGGGGTATTTTCAGCAGACATTGATTTTGTACTTGAGCAGATCAGCCAAAAACGTAAACTCTTTTCCTGGTTAAGCCCAAGAAGAAGAAACCAACTGGTTTTGGTACAAATTGTTTAAAAATAAAAAGTTATAATATTAATAAAAAGTTATTAATGGACTTTATTGTTTCTGCCTCTTACATTTTAGCAGAACTTTCTGCAAGTGTTAAGCAGAACCCACCCCCAAAAAGTATTTAAGCACAAACTCAGGTTTAGACCTTGGATAAATCATTTTCTCTTCCAAAAATCAGGCTACCAGCAATACTGAGAGCAAACAGGTGCTAGGTCCATCAGGACCTATTTACAAAATATGAAGATGAGAAATCTAGCAGGAAGGTTGGGAATGGCAGTGTTCACCTAACCATAGACAAGCTTTCTATGAGTGACATCAGAGGTGAAAGAGTACCTGAACCAGCAAAGATTTGGAAGCTGCCACTGTGAGAGATTCTTTACAAAACAAAGGGAAAACATAAACAATTACCAATAGCAATAGGAACAAGTGGATATCCTCAAAGCACTTCAGAGCATTAAACCCCCTCCTCTTCAAGACCCATAAAAGGCACGCAAGTTTCCAATCCCCTCTCTCTAGCCTTACTGTGGAGTAGCAGCTTTTTCGTTCATCCTCCCTAGTCATGCTCACGTACCTGCATGTGCATTGCAAGGTGCAGTACTCTGTCTGGGGTGTGGAGGCAGGGAAGAAGGCAGGGAAAAGAGAACAGTTCAGAAAACTCTTTGATAACGGTGAACTCCCACATTGATATGTGCAATAGGTTGAGGTTTTTTGAAGCAACTGGGAGTAAATGAAAACTTGCCCTGTGGTGTCAGCAGAAGTGGAAGGTGCCTGTTCTCTCTTTGTCTTTGGCAGAAGTGAGAGGACAGCCCTTCCTGTAAATCTGCTGACTCTAATGAGGCTCTGAACAGTCACTTCTGGACCATCTGTAAAAGGCCCCCGCCAAAAAATGAACAGAAGACTGTGCAGAAAGTCTGCATCTGGCACTGGCTCCTCACTGCCATTCATGGCTGATTAAAAACTTGCTGGAGTATGAAGTAGAAAAAGAAAGTTCTCCATTTTGATTGCTTGAATGAACTTCAGGATTAAATAGCTTAATTTTCAGAAAAAAAAGAAAAATTTACTGAAAGATTTAGCGAAGATTTGATATATTAATTATCAGGCACCTGACCTGTAAAATGAAATCTAGTGCAGGGAGCAATCAGATACTTCAGCTGTTTGGGTAAAAGCTGTATCTGCATAAGAAAGAGCAAATTTTGTTCTCCCTGCTGCTCTTTAAAGGGGGATGAGTGATAGGAGGGTGATTGTATACCAATAAGTCATAGCTACCAGTGTGTGTTTTAATAACCTTTAACACAGTAATGACAGAAACCAAGAAACAGATCAACATTTACCAATAAAAAAAGATTAGTTTTTCCCATAGGTGTGCTGTATTATTCCATAAAGAGCAAAAATACATAGATTTCCAAGAGATCATTGTCAAGGTTTAGCCCTGGCCTGGCTTGATTGGCAGCTAAAATGCAAGCAGTGTAGTTCCATTCCCCAAAGGAAGGGGAAAGGGAAATGAGAGAAAGAGGTTTGTTGGCTTGAAAATAAAACTAAAAGAACTTTAATGAAACAAAAATAATAATAAAACCTATTAGTAAGAAAATAATAAAATATATTAAAACATAGGAAATTGAACCCTACTGTGGTGACTATGTCATCACTGATCCTGCAAAGCAGGCACAGGGAAAGGTCTCAGGTTGGATTCAGTGGCAGGAGGGAGCTGCAGTCAGCAACTGGATTCAAGAACATGTGAATCTGTCATTATGGGCAAAAAGACAGACAATGTCTGTATTGGATCTCAGTCTTCAAAGAGGAGAGCTTGACCCTTGTGATCCCTCAGTTTTATACCGAGCATGACGTATATGGAATGGAATACTCTGTTGGTCAGTTTTGGGTCACCTGTCCTGTCCACCCTTACCTGCAGATGTGAACATTTTTTTCCTCTTTGACCTATGGCATTCCATCATCTCGAGGATGGCCTTGGTTTCTATAGGAATAAGTATAAGCAATGGCCTTTCTGCATACCAGTGTCCTGTGTTATATATATAATACACATGTATACATATCAGTGGGGATATTTTACAGGCAAATGTCCTTTGGATTCATACAAACCATAGACAGTTGTGAAACCAGCCTCTATTTCAGCTTTCATTTTTTTCCTCCTTTATTTCTGAGCAAAGACTTCTACATTTCTATTAAGTGAGGTTTTACACTAGAGTAAAACTTCTATCAAAATATCCGGAGGAGTTGATAGTGACCACATGGGAGAAAAAAATCCTTACACAAGGATGCTCTTATAAATGGGAGTCCACACTGGTAAATAAAGCATGCAGGGGAAAGAACTCATCCATCAGTGTAGTTATTTGTACCAAAGGAACAGAATTCAGTTCAAACCATGTCATGTCTAGAATACGGCTGCAAGAATTTTGTTTTCTGTCCATAGAAAATCTGGCACAGCCACCATTCCCATTCGCAGGAGAGTACAGAAATAACAATATGATTGCACTCTAGTTGGACTCACGCTTCCTCTCTGTTGACAACCAGGAAAAGACCACTTAAAAAAGCATTAAAAAGGAATGGCTGGTTCGTTTATCAAAATGGAGGCATTGAACATATTAGGTAAGTCGTTTTCCAAAAAAAATAGACTCTGAGCCATCTCACAAATATCACTGCTTTGCTGAACATAAGACTTTTGCTTATGACAGTGGAATTATTCAGTTTTATCATAAGAAGGGTGTATGCTGCTTGGCTCATCTGTGGAGAGCAAAATCTGGGTAGGGACACAGCGCAAGAGCAAGAACTGAAACTTCAGTGCTGTGAAAGAGACAGAAAAAGCAAGTGGGCATGTGCATCTGCCAACTTCCACAATACAAGGCTGTCAAAGGACTTTGTAGCTTTTGGCAAATGTGAAAGATAACATTAGCAAAATTTTTTTTTTTTTTAAAAAAATGGAACTATGAAGATGCAAATTAGGAAACAGCTTGTGAAAAACTTAAAAAAACCCCACAGGCTTTACATGGAAAATTTATCTGTGGAATGAGTTGCATGCACTGCTGGGTAGTTAGGACTCTGTGATGGAACAGGGTGCAGTCTGTGGTCAGGAGTGATGCAATGTTGAACTGTGCCAGTGTATTTTGGAGGATGAATGCGTTTCTTGGTCTGTGGCTTTAAGCAGCAGATTTGCTCAGTACTTTCACATTCCTTAAACCTCATGTTTAAAGGGATGATTGAGACGAAGGGCTCCTCACCAAGAAACTTTCCAGAGATCTTTTAAAATTATATCCATGGTTTTTATGCTTCTGGTGCAGTGTCAGAGTAGCTTAAATACCCCAGAAGGGACAGCCGAAATGTGGAGTCGTGTTCAAAACATCACCAAATATGGGATGGGCATTTACAAGGCTTCAAACATGGGGAACTGGCCTTAGGAGTGTTTTCCACAGTGTGAGCAAAGTGATTGATAGAACATCAAATAATTAATAAAGTAAATTTATTGTATATTATGTAGTTGTTGTAATAGGTCCAGAAAAACACCTGGGAAGAGTAAGACTAGACAAAACAGTTCTGGAAATGATGTATTTCTGTTGAAATCTGGAGAGCTACTTAATATTCTATGCTTTTGTCAATATTAGCTGAGGGTCTTTGTCGTGGAGTCAGGCTCAAGTCTCCTGGTCATTACCTCTAAAATTTAATGGCCTTGTTTAGGATGGATTTTAGATTCACCTTAAGAGAGATGGAATTGGGCCACCAGTGCTTCATTTATTGTAATAGATACATTATTAGGGTTAAGATGTGATATTTCTGTGGTGTGAGTTAATGTGTGATTAGGTATTAAAAATACCAGACAAAGAGCAACTCTCTATTTCCCAGCATTCCTCTATATTTGAATATAGTATTTGTGCACAGTGTGAGGAACAATGCAGCACAAACCCTGAATATCTAAGAGTTTATAGTCTCCTGAAACAACAAAATCGACTGGGGAGGGTAGAATTTGGCCTGAAATACCTTGCTTCTGAGTCTGATTCTCATCTTTGTTTAGTTCCCACAGAGGAACTTCACTGCCATGATTATAATTGCTCTACATTCATATTAATGTCAAATTAGGGAGGAATTCTTTACATTGTGCCCAGAACTGAACAGCGTGATTGCATGCTTCATCACCCAGCCTACAAGAGGGAGTGGCAGATGTTCAAAAATATGGATACTTAAAATGAATGGAAACGATAATATGCAGCTCTGGGAAAAAAAACAGGGGTGAAGACTAATGGTACCCTCTGTGTTAAGCAAGGTGATTCAATGTAGTTCCACCTAGCAACAGAAACAAAAAAGACCCCAAAGAAAATAGCATTCATCCACCATCTAATACCATTTAGATAATGGAAAGAAGTCATCTGCTTTCACTTCACTGTTTCTTGTTTGTCATCATTGAAGGATCTTTAAGGATCCGGCTGAAAGCCAATTTTGCAACAAAATGAGAAATGAGAGCAATTAAAAAGTGGAAGCAGATGATTGCCTGTATGTTAAAAATCAAAAGGAAATTGAGAATCTCGTCTTTGATTAGTAACAAATACTTTGGCCAGGAGCATGGTATTTAACTTGGAGGAGACAGAAAGCCACTTCATCAATATTAGCTCAATGCAGTGCTTTTGGCAAAGATCTAACGAGTTATCAGCTGTTATCCTCTATGGAGCTGGGGGGAAGGGAAAATTCCTCTTAGGATACAAGTTCATTTTTACATTGCCATAATACATGTCCTCTGTTTCTGATTTGTTTTCAGTCTTTTGGCCTATTGACTGGTTTGAAATTGAGATGTGTATAAAAGGGGAAAATACAGCATTGAACTTCAGGCCTTTTCACCAGTTGCTTCAATAATTTGCATCCTTATAGGCTCTTTTTGGTACTGACACATGTATATAAATGACCCTTAACACTGGAGGGAAGTGGGTTACAAACAGCACTCTTTAAAAATCTGGCCACACACTCATTATATTCACTGTACTTGGCATCATGTCACTTGTGATCTAGTGGGCTCCATTCAACTTCCATCCTAAGGCCTCTGTATAAAGAGTCACTGTGATTGTTTTTAATGCTGTGGCAGGAACAGATGGCAAACATATTTTAAAGAGCTAAAAATATGAAAGTGCTGTAGAAATCTACATGGCAGACATCTATTAAGCTCAAACAGCTGTGACCAATTTTTTTTTTAATAATAAATATATTGTATGGAAGCCCAGTCCCTAGAAGGTAAGTCTTCTTTGAAATCAGCTGGCGTTTCGATTTGCCTGGGCTACAACAAAGGACAGAATAAACTTCCACTTGTAGTTTCCAGTTTGTCTCAGTCATACTAATGAAAAGAAACAAGTAAGTGTGGAGAGGGACAGCTGAACCCTGGCTCACCATGGCACAGCAGCATGTAAAGGGCAGCCCCTCTAGATCACTGTCTCACGGACAGTGTGTTTCGTTACTCTGAAGAGGCTCCTAACATGGGATTTTTATAGCCTTCGCAGATGTTTCAAGTTTCTGTCCATCTATCACGCTCTGCGAGGATGATTTCTTTTGGAAGATGCCCTGTGGCTCGAGCAGCAATCTGTACGCGTAGCTGTCAGACTGAAAAGGCTAACGCCCATCCGCTCTGTCACATGCAGTAATCTTACAAGTGCCAAGACAGCAACCTACAGAAAAAATGCAGAATATTTCTTAATGAGTTGCTTGTCACTGGTTAATGTCAAAGCCCAGAGAGGAGCCTGAAGGCCAGGATATGTTTCTTAACTTTTGCTAGAATCCTGATATATTCAGGAAGAGGAGCATCTTGCCAGAGTGACAGAGGTTATTCTGCATTAGGAGGTGGTATAGGGATGCCTCTTCTGTTCACCCCAGTGCAAGTAACAGGTTGCTGGTGTCTTGTTTCTGAGTGGTGCTGGCACACAGGCAAGCCTGGCTATTCTCTCTGCGATTTTGGACCTGCAAAGTGCCAACTTTTCTGCACCTGACACGACGCAGCTGCCAGGACCGCGATGCTGGTGTGAAGCAGAGCAGCCTGGGGCATGGAGCAGGTCAGTCTGCCAGTGGGACTTTGGGTAGGCAGGGTGCCTCCCACGGGGTTTAGGAGGCGGGTACTGTCTTGTTAAGTATCTTAATCCTAACGAGGCAGGACCACTCTCTGCAACATATGACTCCACTTCCATAACTCCCAAAAGGCCCTCTCAAAGCTGCATCCTCACATCAGTGCTGGATCCTGACTGTGCAGCAGGAAAAGTTGAGTGGAGCTCCTCTGACCATGGCTTCCTGCTGGTAGCTCTTGATACTCCAGTTGTTTAAGCCCCTGAGGAACAGTTATACCCAAATTGTCTTCTTCTGAAGCAGGACGGAGGGTTTACTGTCCTGACAGGCAGTGTACTCCCCCAGGAAGATGCAGCCCACAGGGAAAGAAGTCACACACCTACAAGTTTTCAGAGCCTAGTGATTGCATAGGATGTTTGCTGCAGCCCAGTCTGTGCTCTTAGAAAGGCCCATGCTGGAAATTGTTTGGGGAACGATCCCATGGAGGCCTTTGCTGTGATGTGTGCAGCCACTTGGTTCAGCCCCACGCTACCTGATGGCAATGACTTCTTAAAAGCCATGGATGTTAGCCAAAACTCCTCACCCTGCTGCGCTGGAGGCGTCACTCGAGGAAGGGATGAAGGATGTAGGCCCCAACTGTGCTCCCCCAGACACAGCACATGGCTGCAGAATGCACCAGGCTCCCTCTGGATGTGCCTTGGGGAGCCCAGCACAGACCCTTCCAGTGCAGCTCCCCCCAGTTTTTACGAGGCAAGATCATGTATGTCTGTGTTAGTACTTTTAAAAGTGGGGTATTAAAGATTTCAAAATTGTGGTCTTTTTGGTCTTTAACACCACATTCAGAGTTTCCTTTGTGTTACACACGCTCTGGGGGGAACGAACAGCCACTTCTAATTAATTTGCCCTGTAGGAAATTGAGTCAGGAAGAGATTTTTTTTTTCCGTGCGAGAAATAAAAAGGACAGAAGACAAAGAGGAGGCAGACTTCAAGGAGAAAACGATCTGAGCAGGGTGTGCCAGACTGGGGCTTTAAACTACTGCTGCATGTTGCACGCACACATGCATGCTACACGCATACGTCATCAACTTGATTGAGTTTGGCTCAGCCAGTAGATCCCAACGTGTACTTGAGGACCCCTCCCCAAACAAAACCATGCTCTTATCAAAGAAGAAAGCAGAATGCTTAGCCCAGGAAACACTTCACAGCTATTAATATGTTATTTATAAGCAGCCTGAGCTAACAGCTAACATGTGGCTGGGCTTTGGCCCAGGGATGCTTGCTGGTCTCAGGGAAAGAGCAGTATGAGCTATACCTCATCATACTCCAGCATCTGGGGGCAGGAGGCTTGTTGCTCCTGGTGATGCAGTGGGTGATGATGAGCAGGACATGCAGACTGCCAGAATGCTGTAGATGGTGGCTGGAAGGTCAGTGGTAGCTGGAGGGCTGTGACTTCTAGCATGGGCCATACTCAAAACCGTAGGGATATAATTAATAGGTATGCTAACTGAAGTCTTCAGTGGTATAGTTAAAATGAAGAAATAATGATAATAGTGACATGCTAGCCTAGCTACAGGCAAAATATAAATTTTATGTCACACCTATTCCAGTATAAGCTTTTCTTCTACCTTTAGGTTCTGCTTTGCAAATGCTTGACATAAGTATTTAATTTTCCATAGATACAGAGTTCCACTGAAACTGGGTAGGTGTCTAAAGTGAGCATATGAGTAAGATTATGTCTACAATAAGAATACTTTACCATACAGGAACACAAAATAATTGGCCTGCCAGAGCTCATTTTCTCAGGATGCAGCTGTGGTGGAGTACATCAGTTAGTGGACTTGGTGATCCTTTTTGGACTCAAGGATACTTTTGGGTTCCTTGCAGTTCAGGTTATTCTATGATTCTACTGTAGAAACACTGACAGAGTAAAAACACCCCTAAGTGGCAAATAAGCTCAATCACAAAGGCAATTTTTGCTGGCCTAAATTTGTCTGAGGAGAGACTTACAGAGATACTCTGGTCCTTGTTGTATTCTAGTTGTCTACTTTTGCCTGTGGGCTCAAAGGCAGCAGAGCTGGGACAGTATTCCTTTCCTTTCTTCACCCCCTTGCTAAGGCCGTGGCTATGGTGTTTCAAGGACACAGCTCTGCTCCTGCCAGCTCTGACCCATAGAGCAAAGTGGTCTGAAAGCTGCAAAAGTCTTGGTTGTGGCTTTGCATATGTATGGTGTACACCCTTCATCTTGCTACACAAAGAAAAGAAGGTGTATGGACAACTAACTGTTTTGTCTTTACTGAAAAACTGGATAGAAATTCTCCGGTCTCAGGGTATCTTTACCCTAGATTTTTAGGGCAGTATTTTCTGTGTCTGACTCTGAAGTATGCAGTTGATAGAGTAAATTAACTTTATCTTTTTTCTGCTCTACAAGCTACTAACCCATCTGGTTCCTTAGATTTAGGATGCTATCAAAACCTCAGATAGCATCTTCACACAAACTGCCGATGATTTCAGTGCTGGTGGGTTGTGTGCCATTGGTTGATTTAACCTAATGTAATGGTTTCCGTATCTCAGAAGTTTCATAACTGCAGTAAAACATATCTTTCAGATTGTGATATTGTCCTTTTTTTTCAGCTGCAGTATTCGGTTCTTATGTATTTCTTTTTTTCTGCCAGTGAACCCATTGGGAACAGCATGGGGGTAGCGTAGCCAAGACAGCACTCAGAGACTTTAAACAATATGGCTGGAATCCAGACCCTGTTGAAGAGGTGGCAGCACTCCCATCGACTGCAGCAAACACAGCATTTCACGGCTGTTGTGTGAAAAATTTTCCCAACACTCAGTATCTGCAGAATTAATTTATGATACAGCTTGAAAACTGAATTAAAAATACTGGGATCCTGAGACTCTTGGCTCAGATAAGGTGTTTAAAAATAGCTTTAATCTTAATTGAAGACAAGATGAATCTCCCTTGTCTCTTCATTCAGGGTCAAAAGGCATGAATTTCATTCACTAAATTATCAACACTTAAAACTTTTTCTGCATGATTAGACTATTACTATGAGTCAGGACAGCAGAGATCCTCCCACTGCATTGACCTGTGAACTTTGCTAAATCTTTTGACAGGGGTCATTGTCTATAGCATGATAGCAAATGACTTTCCAAAATGGAGCCATTCTTTCAGTTGTAACATGAAGCTGGTGCTCTTTTCTAATGAGTTGAAAATGTTAATTTATATTGATGACATTTCTTGTCAATTTATGTGCCAGCTGAATTTGCTGATTAGTCACAAATGGTGATGTGCTACTTATGGACTGTTTTTGTTGCACCTTTACAAAAAAACTTTGGATACCTCAAATACTTTCAGAGTTAGAAATCACTTCTTTTCTTCCACGTGTGTGAGACTTTAATCAGAAACTAATACTTAAAAGGATGTATTCAAATAAATCCCGTGCAGGTTACTGAATAAATAGGAAGTTACCTATGAAGAACCTGTTTACACCTTTCCTCACAAGAGGTATTCCACATTTCTAAATATCTTGTTATAACTTAAATCCGTTGTGTGTTATTTTTATGGAAACATAATTATTTCAGGATTCCCACTATTTTGGTCTCCAAGTCCTTTAGTTTGAACTGATGATTTGTAAGATGTTTTCTCATCTCCAAACTCTTTCCTCAGTCCCAGTTTCCTTTCTTCTGTGGCACATCATTCAATTTTCCTGAAAACATTTTGCAGCCCTAATGGTAAAAGAAGTGATGGCAAACACCAATGAAATTGAACCTCTTTTGGATTCCAGGGTTCTTCTGTAAGATATGTGTCCAGTTACTGTCCTCCATATCAACCATCCTTAAACACTTATTTTCAGTGATATATACAGGTAGAACACTGCCATTGATTAGGTGATTGATAAGCTGGGACTGTTTCTTCCCATGATCTTTCATAATTGTCTCTGTGTTTCCTTTAGTCAGTTATGTCTGAACTTATCTGTGTGCTTCAGTCACAAATATAAAACCAGCATGATCTTAGCTTGTGACTTAGCTCTCAAATGATTTAGATGTACCTGCTCTTACAGGCTGAGACGTGAAGGCAATCCTGGCAAGCCAAGTTCTGTATTTCTGTATATGGCCAAGAATCTGAGAAACTGTATTTCTTTCCCAAGGTGTGAAGGCTGTTCTAGAGGATGAGCCACTCTCCTCCTCTCAAACAAAAGGATGGGTTATGGACAGCCATGTTTTTTGAATATGTTAGTGGATGTTCAAGTTGGTTACTTACCCAGGGATTCCTGGCAGGTTTTAATGAATTACTATGGTCTCTTCCTTTGTCATTTCAGCTGTATATGGGACTTAGCAGTGCTAGTTTGTATATGACCTCATTAAAATTGTAGATGATTGCTATGTAAGACTTCTCTGTCTTACTTTGTTATTGCTGAAATAAGTAATAAATGGCAGTTTTGCTGATAGATTACATCAGAACAAACAGGTTGTGGCTCGAAATACATGTGGAGTGCAAGGAATTTGCAACAACTTCTAAGCCAGGGTATACGCGACACAAAAAAATCAGCTTGGGAGGCCACTGGGTTTTCTTCTGCCCTCCAGGTCTTCACATCTTTGTAGAAACTTTTCTCCATGAGGGCTGAGGAGGTAGAAATTTAATCTCCGCTGGTGCACACATAGCCCCAGCATGACCAGTGGTTAGTGCTGGGATGGATTTCTTGGATAACTGGTGCCGTTGGCAAAGCTGCCACGGGACACAGTAGTGATTCAGCTGAGCTGCATCCTGCCGTGGCAATGAGTGTCTACTCTTTGCTCTCTGAGGTACAGGGCATGAGTTCCATGGCCCTCAAACAGATATGAATAGTTTTGATAACAGGATCAAGAAATTTGATTTTCTTTTTCAGTAGGAGATACAGAAACTGAGGAGTTAAAGTCTCTGTTACAATCAGCTAAATAAAGGGAAAACTTTCCTCTGATATCCTGCAACAGAAGATATTGCTTGTAAAGTATTCTGTAGAGCTTAATATTAGTAAATTTATGAATTGAAAGTGAGTGGTCCTGTGCTTTTGCTGCACTTAGTGAAAGCAAATAAATTTAAATATCCCCTGGGAGGGCATTTGGGCATCAGAATGCAATTTCAGTTAGTAAATTGCTAAAATGGCCCATTCCAATCCCTGGGTATGTGCTCTCAGTGCCAACATTTTTAGACATAAATGAGTACTATTTTTAATCAGGATGATTTAATAATCTGATTCCTATGGCTTCTGATCCTGAATACAGATCGACACCTAAATGTAGGAGAGAGGGTCAAGTCTCCTGGTCAGCATCTTGCATATCCATTTGGGACTTCTGGAACCTCTGCATTTCCAGCTCCAAGACCTTCAGCTGTGGTTCCAAGTAGTTGATAGGGATTGTTTTCCTGAGCTCATTAGCTCTGCTTAAATTTGTATAGCATTACAGAAAGACAGGGTATGTCAAAATGGGGGTAATATAAGAGTCTGGTGACTGGTGTAGTGTAAAAGGTGGTACAGAAAACGGTACCAGTACCATTTGCAAAGTGAAGGAACGGTCAATTCACCATCATCTGGAGAACCAACAGGACCGTGGTTTCAGCATTTTGGTCCAAAACCAGAACTTGTGATAGGGCAGTCGCAGATGAAGGGGATCTTGGCTGAAGTTGATGGAAATTACACCTACTAGGAAACAGATGCTCCATCAATCTGGGTTGAATAATGCTTTCAAATGTTGATGTTTTTGGATGTTGGCAGTAAACTTAATGCCAGAATCAAAACTGATGACATCCAGACAAACCTGATGCTGGTTCTCTTTCTTTTCAACTTCCTCTGTTGTTTCTCAAGTTTTGGACCCTTGGACTCAAATAAATCTCCCAAATATGTTTCTCAGTTGAAATTCTTTAGTTGCACTTGGAAAGCTCTGAAAAGGTAAATATTTTTACATAGCTTCAACGTACAATAAGAAGTCAACTTGACTTATTTCAGAATTGAATGTACTCTTGTTCAAATATTCTTACGGACATCAGTAACAATTTTGCCAAAGCTGTTCTGAGAATCAGGTTAATATTCATTCTCAAATTTTAATAAAGATAATGCTGACCATGAGGGAGAGGTTATGGGGTAACTGGTATTGTGGAATAGGTATGGAAATTATTTTGAGATACGAAAAATACTTAGCAAATACACCTGTATAGAGGGAAACAATCTCCATTTCAGAATCTAGAAGTTATTAAAATATTATATTCCAAGTTCAGCAAGGACAGTAACTGAATCTATTAAGTGGGATGACAGGAAATGTACCAACATGAAGAGGGCAATTTTTTTACAGTCTCAATAACTCACAGATTTTGGAAACCATTTTAAAGAACTGCAGAAATGAGAAGCCAAATGGCAGGTGATTTAAATGCAACATGAATTTGCAAAGAGATTAGTTGCCTATATTACCAGGGGACTTAATTTTTAGACAAGATTAATACAGTGGATTATATTTAGTTAGACTGATACAACACTTATGCACAAAATGATCCAAACTGGAGGCAACTGTCACTAGACAAAAAAAAAGTAAGTTGGGAAAGCCTTGCTAAAACTAAGCTGATTACTGACAGCCCTGTTTAGGCCATAATCAAAAAATGATCTTAAAATGGTCTTCTTGATTTTTAATTAATTAAAACAGTTTAATTTAATTTGATGATACTCAATGAAAGTCGTTTGTAACCAAAAGTTAGGATCTCTTATCAAAACTGAAGGAGAACAGGATGCATAGAATAACAATAAGAAATATAGAAACAAAAATGAGATGAAATATAATGGTACAAATTATATAGTCTTTAAGGCCAGGTTGGATGGGGCTTTGAGCAGCCTAATCTAGTGGGAGGTGTCCCTGCCCATGGCAGAGGGATTGGAACTGGATAATATTTACGGTCCCTTCCAACTCAAACCATTCTGGGATTCTGGGGTTCTATGGAGCATTTATGAAGTTGATTTCTCTATCAGACAGGCACTTATCAGCTGAAAATGGCAGGCGTGGAGGAAGGCTTTTCTCTGATAGATGACTAGAGAGTCACTTGTGAATAAGCAACATGATGGGCAAAGGAAAAGATAAATGTGACCTCAGTAAAAGCTTTCCTAGCAGAAACAAGGATATTTTACAACATTTATACACAGTTGTTTGAATACTTTATCTGGCTTATTGTGCACGTTTCCCTCTGTTCCTCCAAATCACGTTCACAAAGGGGCTACCAAAGTGATCATGCAAGAGATGCAAAGGTTGTGAAAGGATGTGTTTGTTCTGAGCAAACAGGGAGGGGCAGAGGAACAACTGAAAAGCAGTCTTGTCACAAGAAGAAATGAGTATAAAGTGACCGCTAGTAAGTTCAAACTGGAAATAAGAGAAGCTTTCTAAGGCCCTCAGGGGTGACATGCTAGGAGCACCCTCCAGTAGAAGAGCCTCAGGCAAGACTCTGATTCATTTCATTATAGGGCTTCTTGTATTTATTATCTGTATCACGCATCCTTTCAGCAGCGGGGATGAAGCTTCATGATACAAGATGTTTCTGTTTAGTGTTCCCTTTACATTAAGAATATTTTATCCACTCTCATTACAGTATTATTTTAGCCTAATATTTATTTTAATTTTAACTGTTTTAAATCTTCCCAGGGAAGACAATAACATGATCAAGTTCTGATATTTGGGAAAAAAGAACTTGAGCACATATACAGCTATTCTCCAAATCTGATTACTGTACTCCAAAATAGATGCTAACCCTCTTCAAATAAAAAGTCACATGAATTTACTGAAGAAGGACAAATGTTCATTTTGCTGATATGAATTTTTTCTTAGAATCTTTACAGAGATTTCTGAATTGCTTTGGTTTATTTGTTTTTTTTCTTAAAATTTTCAGGCTTCTGATGACTTCTGACATGGCAAATCTTGGCTCTAGGCATTGAAACCTGCTCAGGCTGTAGGCAAAAACAAGGTCTTGAATAAGTGATATTAGTTGTAAGTGGTATTCTGAGCTCCTACCTATGAATATAACTATTTATATAATACTTTTAGAGAAAGATATTTTACATAAAAACATCAAGAATCCTTGCACAGTGTTCACATGGAAAGAAATGTACTGAATACAGGAATGTGTGAAGAATGATTTATTTTGGAATTGAAATGTTTTCTTGTCATTTTATACACTAAAGCTCCTGAGAAGACTTTATAAAGGATGGGGAGTTCGTTGGATGATAGGTAATTAAAAGATTTTTCTTCAGGAGTAGCTAGAGTCAAGTAATAAAACAGATAACTAGGATTTGCTTTTAAAAAAACAATTAAAGAAAAGTACAAGATGAGCATTTTGGGTTGCTCATTTTCTTTTTTCTGGATCAATTTATTCATTGGTTGTGTTTAAACTGTGGCAAGGAATTTATGAAAATGTTGGCAAATCATGATATTTTATGAACTTCAGGGTTTATCTGAGACTTCATAAACAAGCAGAGGACATGTGAGAAAACCCACTGTAAATTTCCCTGAAACTAAACTGGGAAAATAAATGGGAAAACTGAAATATAGAAAATATTCTTTTTTTTAAGTGCATAAAGAGAGCAATCTTAGTTTGAGAACATGCAGTTCTTAATGCTCTATTATTCATTATCTTCCTATTCTAAAATGTATTCATGAAGCAGCAACAATAACACATGCCTCCTGGGCAATCGTAACTATGAATATTGGAACATATGGGGCAGGTTAATAGTCTGAAGGATGAAAAAGTAGAGCAACAGGATCAGACCTTTACTTCAAACCATAACATTTTTAGGGTTCAGATTTTACGCTGAAACTCTTTAGTAAATATCATAGAAAAGATTTTGGAAAGTGCTCTAATGCTTGTGATAAGCATTATCCATGCTGAACCTTTTGAGGGGCTCTGTTGTTAAAATAACCAGTTTGACTTCAGAAATCCCAGCAACACTGCCATACTCTCTGTTTGGTTTGGTTACTGGTTTGTTTGAACTTATTGTTTCCCTGGTGCTGTGCTGATCTACCCCACTGGAGGGTCTGGAATACAGAATTTCATCTCAAAAAGTTGCCCCCAAAGATAATATGGCTTTATATATGTTTTTTAAAGAGAACAGTTAATCATGTTTTAGCTTCAGTGATTGGTTTTAGTTTACAGTTTGGTAATATGTTTTTGTACACAGCCTCTCATAGACATCCCCAGATTTTTAAGCGACCTCGTTAATAATAACAATAATACAAAAATCATCAGCTTTTGAAGTGGCATATGCAGCACATTTTGATGCCATTCAATAAACAAAATGGTTATAATAAACTCTTGCTCAATATAGGAAAATAAATTTGTGTATTTATTCTATTCTTTATACATCTTTAAAGAATATTAATAAAAAAGTCTTTGTACAAGTTTTATGTTCTTCTTGTTATGCAAGAAAAGCTTGAGCTGAGGGCAAATTCTCATCCTGTTGGGCCAGTAGTGGTCAGTCTGCGGCTTTTGAGGATTGGGGCTCCCATGCCAGGACTAGAATTAGGGAAGAAGTTTTGCCTGGTACATGAGCAACGTAAAGTAATATTTCAAAGGAATGCCTTCAGGTTATTGAAAGAGAGGAATCAAGGGTTTATGAGCCCAGCTGCCACCCCAGAATCCTCAGCTGTGAGTCCAAGCCAGCTACATACACCTTCTAAGGAGCCTTATTTGTTAATAAATAATTACAGGTCTGTATAAGGGAAATTATTCAAAGCTTCATTTCTCTACTGATTTAGATATTCTTTCATTTAGAATGGTAGGAAGAGGAGGTCAGATAGAAGAGAATGAAAATGTTACTATTGTCTCTTGTTTTTAAAATTAAAATCATAAATTTAACTTTTGAGATTTCAGTTTATTCAAGAAAGGTAAAATAAACTTCAAATGTTTTTAAATTGTACAGGAAACAATTCGACTGAACTATTTGGAATCTTTGTGCAGATTATCAGTTAATTAAAAAGTATGATTCAAAACAGCTGAAGTGCAAGTAAGAACAATTTGAAGGTCATCACCAATGATATAATTATTTCTGTGTCTGAAGGAGTATATAAGCATGCATCTAGCCATAAAATGCCACTGCTCTGTGCTATTCTACTTTCTCCTCTCTCTTGCCATCTTGGAATTTGTGTAGAGTAGGAATAATTCTTCATTTACTTTCCTGTTGAGAGTTGGAGGTTAAGGTGACATAGAATGTGGTGCCACTACACAAATAATCATCTGCATGCAAATGAACACAGATTGCATTTCTATAAAATCAGATGTTTTATTTCAGCTTCCTGGATGCTCTGCTTAAGACAGTATCATGAGATAATTTGCTATAACAGGCACTGTGATCACACCAGGACATCTGTTCACCTTACATCAAGCTAATTAAAAGGATTGCTTTGTTTCCTAATGTCTTTTACAAACCCAGCAATTAAAGCATATTTCTGGTTTGGACAAAAGCAAATTAGTCTGCAGCCAAGATGACAACCATCTTGTCTCCAAATTCCAACTTATCTATGTGGGAGCCAAGGACATTTAAAGGGCAATCTCAAAGAAAGCCTGGAAGTAACAGAACCAATTTTATTGAAGTATGTGAACTACTGTACTATGTAGAGGAAAACTATACATGTTATGTGAATATGTCCAATAAAGCACCAAGTTGTTTAGTTGGGGTCTGGGACTTGCTGCCTAGATTTCAGAGATACCAAAGTATTTAAACAAAGTTTGACACAAAATTCCTTGATCCCTTTATGAGCATATCTACTCTTAACTAATGAATCCAGATGAAAAACTAAATTAGCTAATAACTTAAAAAGGGAATTCCATTGCACTTCATTCAATCTGCAATATAAAAAAGATCTTTTTCTTATCAAGACTGTGATTACAATCTTGGTTATGCTCTTGCAAGGCATCCAAAAATTTTTTTAGAGAGATGTTATTTTCTGTTATGAAGCTAGTTCAAATGTGATTACATCTTTTCTATGGGTGAAACAGATGCTCTCCCAGCACTGCTGGTGTGATAATGGTGAGATGATTCTGTCAGGTGAGGCGATTGACAGCTGAGGATTACCAACTCAAATCCTGATTCACAGCTTTCTGGTGTGCCTCTAAATAAATGATTTCATCAGGTATGATCCCCTTACCTGTGCTAGAAGTCAGTAATACTTCCCATCAGGCCATCTGGCCTGTCTGTCAGATCTACTGAGAAGGTAGATTCCTCTAGGAAGGGAATGAAGGGAACTGTCATGTCTGAGCCTCCAAATGAAGTCCCAACACATAAGGTGAGTGGGAGATTAATCTTTAAGATGTTCACAAGAACAACCTCACAAACTGAGGAGAGCAATCATTATGCACACAAGCATTGCTGAAAAGAAAGGGAATGTATGGTTTTACTTCCTTCTGTTGCTCAGTTGTCTATAGTTAAGCAGCTCTGGTGAGTAAGAATTTTTCATATAGATAAGCATCTGCCTCCCAGTCCCTCACTTATCCCCTTACTGCAATAGTGCTGCAATGACAACCTGACCAATACATGTGAATGCCTCCTGTCAAATGAATCTGAAATACAGTAATGATGCCTCTTACCTGAAAGTGAAAGCTAAAAATAGACAACAGCAAGTATTTCAAGAACATGTTTTACATCACAACTTCATTTCAATAAAATCTTTAGGAGAGAGCACCAACAACCAAACATGGAAAAATATACAGACTATATTTATCCTTGCCTGTGCCAGAAATAATGATTTAAAAGTTAACTAGGAAAAGTATTCAGCCTTATTCACTAAAACCAAGATGATTCTTAAGTGTGATAAGAGCATCAGTTGCTAACTTTCAGTAGAAATAACTCAAAGAAGCTATTTTATGAAAAGTTAATGAATTCCAAATTTTCATATGTGACCTATCACAATATGTGCATGAACATCTTTATTCTAGAAATACAGTTTCTATTTCTCATTATTATAGCTGACAACTTTTGCAAACACAGATCATGCATTCTCTCACATTTAATGTAAAACAATCACTGCTTTATTATTCTGTCAGATTAATTTTTTTTTTCTCCTAACAGCCTGTGCACTTATGGGCTCTTCTGACAGCTATTTTTTTTAGCAGAGCTGCTCTCTCCTCTGACTGCTGACATTTATTAATCAATGGATCAATAAGTAATTTGAAACCCCCTTGGGAATGTTGAAATAGCCGTTTCCCCTCTCAGATTGCAGAACTAAATGATTGTGTTGTTGTTTGTGTTGTAGTGGGGACTGTTATGAAGCTCTTGTTACAAAGGGAGTATGAAATCTAAAGCACACTGGAGGGCTATCAGTCGCTTTCCTACTGATGCAGAAAAGATGATTTGTTCTTGAGAAAGTGCCTCTACTTGCAAATACATCTGTATGAGCTTAACTTATGCATACCAATAGCTCAAGAGACCTCAGAGGGTGTGAAATGCACATGTGAAAATGTAGGCACTTGAAGAAGTGGTTTTAAGATGGGGTCCCAGCACAATGCTATCTGTTCTGTTTCTTCCTGACCAACCTTTATCTTACTTGCAAAAGCCCATGAAAGGGCAAGTTGGGCTTCTTTTTACTTTGAAGTTTTGGCAGGAGTTGTTATTGAGTACAAAATTATTTAGTTCCATTTAGGTTGCTCACTCACCCCGCAGTGAATATCTGCCCTTTGTGCTTTCTAAAATATAATGTATGTTCATTTTCCATTTAAGTAAAAACCCTATTCCACATACAGAGATGATTTAGTTACTGCTTTATTGCAAGAAGTTGTAGATTCGAGATAAATTCATATTGTAAGGATTGTAACATAGACAAGAAGGATATATTTGTGCTAGAAATTCCAACAGTGACAGAACCATTGCAGATTCCTGATCCAAAGACAAATTCAAGTGATATTTGGAATAGTGATAAGTTACTCTTAGGTTTTGAAATATAGTGATGAAATTAAAATTATTGCTTCTTTTTCTAAAAATAAATGGCTAAATCTGAAATCAGACACAGAGTGAGAGGACAGTTATATTTGATTTGCATCTCCTGAAGTCTGGTGCAAATTATTTGTGAACGGAACAAAGGCACATTGGAGAGTCTTTGTGTTGTTCCTGGGGCTTCAGAAATTCATCACCTTAGGGGCCACTAATGCCACCTCTGGCTTTGCCAGTGTCATAATGAGAGCAATTTAAATATGGCAGTGGATGAAATACTGACAGATAGAGAGAAAACTCCATTCTTGCACTTGGTGATAGTTTCTTGCTGCTTTGAGTGGGAGTAGGGATGCAACTGCAGGAAATTTAAGGAAATATTATTCCTCTGTCTGATCTACAGATGAGGCCGGATCATAGGAAAAATGTGCTTGGGGGATGAGAGGACTGAGCTGTGCAAATAATCACCTGTCCTTGGGTGGCTGATTCCCAGGCAAGTCCCTCACATCTGTAAATAACATGTGCCACTGCTGGTGACTGGGGAATTATGTGTCCTGGTGCAGTACAAACAGAAACTCTAAAACAAAGAGGAAATGAGTACTGAAAAAATATTAGGTGGAAAAAACTAGTTATAGGCACTCCTTTGGAGATTATTCTGGAGCTTCCCAAATAACAAAGTCTGTCTCAGCTAACATCACAAAAGGTGTAACAACATACATTCTTTCTGAGTGGCAGAGGCATCTATGTAGGTTGTATATCAGGAACATTATGGTTTTCCTCCAAAAAGGGTGAAAAAGAAGGAGGATCAGTGTGAATGCTTTTTAACAGCCAGAGATTCTGGCTGTGAAACTTCCTTCCTGGGAACAGTGGGACTACAGAACTCACTATTCCAGTCAAATGTAAAATCCCTTTTGACTGCTTGGCTTCCCTCTAATTAATAATAATAATAATAAAAAAGAAAAGTCAGAGAAAAGAGAAAAGGTCATCTCAGTCATCTGAAAGCTTCCATGTTTGTTATTGGAGCTATTTGTACTGCTTTAAACATTAAGTATGTGCAGGTCTGTGAGGGCTGAGACTCAAACTGCTACTTTGCTTCTACTTGTTTTTGTGTGCTAATTAACAGTTGCTTTCTTCCAACAAAGCACAGACAGCTGAGATGTCTGGCAATCACACCAGGAGAAGCTCAGCCTGGAAAAAGATATTTCTGGGATTGCACTGACTTTATTTAGACTGCAAAAAAAAGAAAAGCACAAAAGAACCCTTAAAAATCAGATTGGGAGGACACCCAGTGATCCTTCAGTTACGTTAAGTGCTACTTCCACTTGTGTTAAAATAATCTTAGCCAGGAGGAAAACCAATCAAAATCATCAGGAAGCCTAATGTCTGGACTTCTAGGAGAAATGACGTTAGTGTCCTCTGCTGACCTTTGCAAATACATGGGTGCAAATTGACTCTACGTATTCTTTAAAATCAATAGCACTGGCTGATAATACAGAAATGTGAGACTAATGGATGAAGAATTAAAATGCCAAACCAAAGGGTTAAAACTCATATTAATATGGACAGCTAAGGCCAAGTCGTTCTGCAGAAATGAGGGCAGAGGGTCACTTTGACAGTTTGTCCATAGTTAATGGAAGTTTATTGACCCAACTGTGTGAAACCACAGTGAATATTGCATATCACTTTGTCATATGGAAAAGCTGCATTTATGGATTTCTGTTTCATCAGCTAGAGTGAAAAATCTTTTCTGAGTCCCTTCCTTTTTATTTTTTCAGATCAATGTAGCCTCTTCACAAATTCCTACTGCAAACATCTCAGTATATCTTCTGGTCCTAGATATTTGGAGGTTTCCCTCATTTTCAAGAGGCTTCCATAGGACCTCACATAAATCAGCCCATCAAGGAGCTGAGTCTGTGCAGTACAATATGTAGCTCCAAAAACTGTCCAGGGGAACTTTGCATTGCTGCCATCCCACCCCTACAGATATTATTTGCCTGCATTCAGTGCTTCTGTACACTGCAGACTGCTCTTTTCCATGCAGTAGCACCCTTGTCATTGGTGACACAAAAAAAGATCAACAGATTTATTGACTGTTGAACTTTCATTGTGAGAGGTAAGCAGGAATAGGGGATATGTAGAGTTTTTATACAAATATCACAGTAAGTTTCCATAATTAGGACGTGGTGTTTCTAGTTTCACATATTACACAAATATAGCATAAGTGAAAAATCCTTTGAGGAAAGAACGGTGACAATAATAATCAAGTAACAGACAGGAATGCTTTGACTTTCTATTTGGGCTCAAGATTAGTCTATCTTCCATATTTTTACAGAATCAGCCTGAAGCATAGGAACTTATATTTTATTTCTACCAACTTGTGAGAGGATTCACTGAAAACAATTAGAAATTTGGAATTTCTGATGTGATTTTCCTTTAAAATTTTCATTTCTTCAACCAGCCGAACTAAGAAAATTTGAATAGCCATAATGATCTGTTAAACATCAACTGAACAAGTGGTCACTCAAATGTTCTATTTAAATTTATCATTCTGTGCATTTACTTCTAATTATTTTAAGATATATATTTTAAATTTGTTATTGATTTTGATATATAGTAAGAGTGAAAGACAATTAGTGCTTCCACTTTTCTCCACTGAAAATTGGACTACTTTCCTGAAAATAATATAGAATAAAACCACTTATTTTTGGTAAAGATCTCTTCTGTTGAACATTTCTGCCTCTCGTTGCTTGGAAGTATTTATAATATCTTCCAAATTGTCAAGTGTGGTCTGCAAAGTATAAATTTACACAAGGGTGCATGGAACAGAAGTAGTTTGTATTTTAGGAGAATTAGCCTCAGTAGGACAAGGCTCTGCTTACTTAAACAGCTGCAAACACTGGCAATCAATGAGGTAAACATGTTTAAATTACATAATTTCCAGACCACTGATTTTTTTGCAACTAACTCCAGGGCAGTTCCCTTGAAAGAAAAACTCAAGGACAGATTTGTGATGCAACATTATTGTATCTATTAAAATATGCCAGAAATATCCTGCTCTGGCTCTGTATTGAACATATTGTCCTAATAGGTGATTCGTGCAAGTCTTCTGCTCCTTCCCACTGGGCCGGAAGGTAGCAGGCACTGATAGCCTCAGCTAACAATACATGCATTTTCTTTGAATTTTGCATGTTTGTGGCTTTTTTTTTTTCCTACTAATTTTCAGAAATTATCTGAAGTTTTTTTGAGTGGTTCATTTCTCTTTCACTTTTTGGCCTGGCAGTGAGAAAAAAACGAGTGAGTCAGTACAGAAGCCATTAATGTGCAATATTGACAAGTGCATGAAGTGGCAAAAGATCTTAAAGATTTTTATGAACTTAAGCATGAAGACATATCCCAATATTTCTGCCTGTTCCTTAAAAGAGGTGTTGATCTGTAAGTATGCTCTCCTTGCTTCCTTCCTGCCTTATGTCTCTTTAAAATGGAGGAAACATCTGATTAACAATAGAGACTGATCTCAGGGCCAGTTTCTGGCAGCCTCACTTCTCTTGGAGGGCATCTTCCCTTTGGGTTGTCCTACAGAAACAAGTCATACTGACTGAAGAAGCAACATCCTAATTGAGTTAAGGTGTTGGGCCAGTGAGTTATTTGTGAGGAATGCTACTCAGATAATTGCTTAGAATAATCAATGTAGTAGAAACGCTGGTGGCCAGTGAGGTGGAAAACAGGATAGGAAAGGAAAAATTCAAAATTTAGGCAGTGCAGAAATATACATTCCTGGATTGGTAATTGGCATTATTGTTTCAATTTTATCGTAAGTTTCTTCAAATAAAAAATGAAATATAGCATAGAAATCTCTTCCAACAACACTGTGACCCCTACCCCACAAGGTCTTTGCAGAGAAAATGTGAACTGTGGGTATATTTGTCTTTGATTACCTGAAGCTGAGAACTCTGGAATTACAAGTAATTGCTCTCTGTGATGAGGATGCATATATTCACATGCAAAAAAGATAAGTCAGCTTAAAGGAAGGAAAAACTAGGCTTCCTAAGGTGATTGCAACTACTCAGTAGTTGAAATGTGGAAAATATAACAATTTTGGAGTTTATTTCACCAGCAGCACTCTGCAACATGGGCATGGTAGCTTTACTCTCTTTCCATGGTATCAGTTTGCCAGGGATGCACTCTCTTGACTTTTAAAAGCATAAATCAGTGGCAGTGATTGCAGAGGAGTAACTCAGGGGCTGATACTAGGCCTTCCAATGAGCTTGCAGAAATAAGATGTGGACCACTTCCTTCCTGTGCTGGGCTAATGAGTAATCTCCTCCTGGAAGAGAAATTTTAGGAGACAGCAAGGCAAGAGCACTTTTGGGGCAAAGAGTAAGAATCCAGGTCTTTGCTTGTCCTCCATAGCTTCATGTGTTGTGAGTAGAGTCAGCATTATCTCAAGCTGGTATAATGTTAGGAGATTTTACAAAGCAATTCATTTCTTTGTATGTAGAGGGAACTCTTTTGTGGCTCATCAGTGCTTCTTTATGTAGTGTTTGGTTACCGCAGAAATACCTAGGAGATAATAAAAAAGTATAGAAAGAATTGCACCGCTTGCCCTCTAATAGCTTAAGATGCCAATTGATCATATTACACAGTATCACAGTATCACAAGGTTGAAAAAGACATCTGAGATCATCAAGTCCAACCTATAACCCAACACTAACACCAACACTAACACCAACCCATCATCTAAACCTTGGCACTCAGTGCCTCATCCAGTCTCCTCTTAAACACCTCCAGGGTCCGTGACTCCACCCCCTCCCTGGGCAGCGCATTCCAATGGCCAATCACCCTTTCAGTGAAGAACTTTTTCCTCACATCAAGTCTAATCTTTCTTACTGTTGAAAACTGAGGCAAAGAAGGCATTAAGTACCTCAGCCTTCTCTGCATCTTTGGTTACTGTATTTCCCTCCATATCCAACAAGGAGTGGAAGTCGCTGCCGCCCTTCTTTCTACCATTGACATATTTATAGAAGCTCTTCTTATTATCCTTAACATGGCCAATTTCAGCTCAAGCTGGGCTTTTGCTTCCCTGATTTTTTTCCTACACGACTTAACAACATCTTTGAACATGACCTGGCTTACGTTCCCTTCTTTCCAACAGCAATACATCCTCTTTTTCTTACTTAGCTCCTTCAGAAGCTCCTTACTCATCCAGTGAGAAGCTCCTTACTCTCTACTTCAGAGGAAGAGTACTACAAAGAACTTACATTGAGTGGGAAAACATTATGGGACTCCTTCAAGAAAGCAACTTTTAGTCTCATGCTTCTGGTATTTTATGAAATCTTAGCTTCAATAAAAAAATTTTAGCAGAAAATTAGGATGGACCACTCAGGACCACAGATGATACAGGCAATAATGAAGGAATATTGGAGTACTGGCTGAAATGAAACATCAGTTCCAGTACTACCTACTTTTTCTATCAGCCCTGTTAATAGTGAAGATGAAAATACCAATGGCAACAGTGAGATAGGAATTGCCCTTGTGGAGGTTTAGGTTCTTTAATGTTTCTTGCCAAGAGGACATTTCCAGTCTCTTTTTCAGATGGTAAAGCTTGTCAAAATACGCTGAATAATTCCCCAAAGATGCATCATTTTCCTGTAAGTGTCACGACAGCTTTGTGATAGATGCCTTCATTTTTGTCTAATAGTCGAAAATGGAAGAACATTTTTATTTTTTCTCAATAAGCACGAAGTTTTAAAAAGTCTTTGGTGTCCTGAAACTGCTCCAATTAAATTCGAGATGTTTTCTCACTAGATTAAATGGAAGAAAGAAGTTAGGACCACACAGAGCACTTTGGAAAATCCTACCCTTTTTTTTTTGTCATGCATTATTCAATCCCTTTATGTGCTTATGCAAGCTCAAAGGGTGCAATACAAAATGCTCATATCCACACCCTTGTCAAAGAGTACTTAACAGCTAACAACCCGCTGCCAAAATAATCTGAACTACGGCTTAATTTAAGAACCATTCAATTTTGTCATATTTCCTTATGGTAAATTTTAACAAAAGTAAATCACTACCGACAAATACCCCTTTAACAATGGTATATTAATTGAATTAAGATGGAGAATAAAGGAGACATTACAGGCAGTTAAGTGTGAGAAAGCATGTTCGACACTGAATAATTAATTTTCATTCCAAGATAAAAATGTTGCCCATCGATTTACAACCCCTTCTGGCTATAAAGCCTTTTGGTGGAAACCTGATTCTTAATTATTGTCACAGGAATGCTAAGCTTGTCAAAAAGCTATTTCCATCGTGATGATCAGCCTTAACTGCTTGGAGCAATTTTTGTGCCATACTTAACAGCTGCTTCATCATTTGTTATCTTTTCAATTAAGCACTCTATTCCTACATAGCTCATAATCTCTGCCGAAGAAAGAACCACGCATGCAAACACACATGTTTACATACAAGTACATACTCTCCTCAGCATAAAACCTCAACAGCTGCCTGTCTCTGTTTTTATTATGAAGCAAAGAAGTCTTCAAAACACATCATCATTTTCAGTTTATATAATTCTGCCTATGTTCCACCATATTTCTGTCTGCTAAGTTCACTCTCTTTCCAGTGACAGGACTGAAAATAGACTGATTACACCATTCAAAAGAGTAAGTAGAAACGTGCCTCTCTCCAAAACATTATAGTGCTGCATTTAATATTCAGAAAGTAAATGTTTGTAAATTGTCCTTTCCTTGGTATAGATTTTGTTTTTCTTATGTAGCTATTTTATTTGGAGATTTTGTGAGACACAGTGCTTTTTTGCCTAGATGAGTTTAACAGAAAGTAAAGAGGGAGGGATGCCAGTTGTGTCTTTCTCCTAAAAAATGAGAAGGGAAAACAAATGAGGAAATTGGTCTTACTCTTCTGATGGCCTTAATTGCCAGGATGACAGTATCTCCTGTAAGTATTTTAGTTCTGCACACGCAAACGCACACAAGAAAATTTGCTGGTTCATTGGTTCACGATGTAAATCAATTCAAACTTAATTTGAGATACTTCATTTAGACTTCTTGTTTGAACCAGTGATCTGTGGCAAATCTTGTTTGTGCAAAAGCAGAAACAGAAGTTAATAGATGTAGAGTGCCAAATTATATTGCCAGACCAACCACTTTAACTAAGTTTTTTACCTGACGATTTGACTAATAATCAAGGATGACTGCAGAAAGATATCTTGACAAGGTATTTAAATATTATTTGCTGTCAAGTGAAAACATGAATGTGCCTATGTGGGTTTGCTGAGTTGAGAATTGAGTGCGGGTGTGAAATAATTCTTTTATCCAAATGCAGCTCAGAGTTTTTTTTCAGGGGATACTTATTTATTACCAACAGAATCTTGCATTTAGGAGAAGATCTTTTAAACAACTGTTCTTCATTAGAAATGTGATCTATCAATGAAACACGTGCTTAGCTCTGTTGTTGGAACTATTGAATTTTTTCTTGGACTGGAATATAAATTAATTTTTATGAAGAATTTTATATTGTACCTTCTAAGATTAAAATACCAGGTTTATTTGAGCAGGACATGAGGCTGGAAAAGTGCAGGAAAATTCAAGTTCTTCTTGTGTATATTGTATATGAGAAAATCTTTCTTTTCAGTTACATCGACAGTACACTAATCACAACAGCATTTGCATTGTATTTTTAGGTTTTAAGAGGTCCAGATGGAGAAAAGCATCCTTTTGAGAGAGGCAGTTTAAAAACATGTAGCTCCATAAGAACCTGAACAGTCCTCTAAGAATGTAGGCACTCCTGTTAATGTTTTCTTTAACGTCATCAGCCTGCATGCAGAAACACATTTTCTTCAGCTCTTCTGGTGATTCACTGTACAGGGATACCAGCTGTGTCTAACAGTCCAGAGTTTCTCCATGGCAAATTCAAACCAGACATATCTAGTTGATTTTCCTCCAGCTCGCTTAACGTAAATAACTTAATTCTAAATGTGTTTGAAGACTTCGAATGCACCCCATATTGAATATTGAAAGGATAAAGAACTTAATAAAATCAATATAGTTTTGATCAGGCATTTGTTCCTGTCACTGGGTCAGAAGATGTCTAAGACTAGCTGGTAGGATTCTTTAGTGGAAAACTGGCATTGCACAAAGACCATAGATGTTGTAGGTTGGCCTAGAGGTTCAGTGAGACTAAAGCATTCGCAAGACTTCTTCAAGGCCATTTCAAAATCTGTGCTGAGTCACAGGCCAAAGCAAAAGCTGCTGAGTGTGCTCACCCACCACTGCCCTGGGCAGCAACAGGAGGTCCCACACTGAGCACTTGGACAAGTCATGTCTCACCCTGCCAGCAGCTACGGCTGCAGGGGAGGGGAATCATCGGCAGCACTGGAGTGAAATACCAAAGAGATATACAGAGATAAAGACCTGCAAAGGGAGAAAATACTACATAGAGACACTGGGATTTCTTATTTTCTATGTTTCCCCTTTTGTTTTCTTTTCTGGGCAACAGTCTAAGGAAGAGAATGGGTTTGGTTTAGTGCTGGAGCCAGCCGAGCGGAGTGGCACTATGTGAGCAGCTCAGCGCTCTGCCTCAAGACGCAGACTCAGCTGGCGTTCCGTAGCTACAGACTGGATGGGTTCAGCTCTGCTTGCTTCTTGTTCTGTGTTCCCTGCTAAGAGAATATTGTACTTGGGACAAGCTGCACTAGGTGCTGGTCATAACACTCGCTGTGAGGGCTGGAATGGCCCAGGGACCACTCTGACCCTGGGACAAGCTAATTGGGCATGCTCTCTGTCCTGCCCTTTCAGGTTGTTCCTCTTAGACATTCTCTTCCTTTTGATAAGTAGAAAAGTTTTACTTTTTTTTTTTTTAGAATAGCTGGCAAGAGGACCAAGCTCTAAGTTTCTGGTCAGAAGAAAATTTTTCCATTTTAGCTACTTTTGTTAGTGATTTAACATTAATCTCCTTTTATGTAACCGATTGCTATGATCACGTGTAGGCCTGAGCTCAACTTTCAGTCTTTGATTGTTTCTTTTAAGTTTGAATACAAAATGCATCACTTTTTGAAAATGGTTTGTTATTTCCCTGCAAAAGATAATAGGTCACATATTAGTTATTTAAAGAATTATATAAACAGGGCTAAAATAAATTCTTATTGATTTGTCATATACTGGACCCACAGAGGATTCCATCACATAATGCATTTGTACACATCACAGGGCTGCTATAAGGAAAAAAAAAAGGAAAGAAAAGATGAAAATATTTTTTTTTAGAGGGCTCATCTGACTTAAAGTGTTTCTGTCATGCTTTGAAATGCTGAACCTGAGGCTCATGTGCTGGGTCCAGCTGAGGATCTGGCTCAGCATTTGGCATTTGTGGGAGGTGGTAGAAAAGCAGCTAGTGAGAGTCTCCAGTTCTTGAATGCCTCTGGTCAGACACTGCTGTCAGCTATTATGCATGTAACATACTGAAATCCATGGATTTACTTGCTAGCCCCAGAGAAGGACAGAGGCATTCAAGTGTTGCTGTACACAGGCAAAATGCACAGCCCACACTCTTAGTTGTTTGTGTAATCACATAAATGTTTTCTGAGTATTTCTCTACAAATACAGAGAACGTGCTATTATTCAGTAATACTTGATACTTAATGTGAAAATAAAATATAAAATAAAATTTTAGACTACAAATAATTTTGATTCAATAGAACAGGAAAAAACTCTTAATGTACATTTCTTCTTGAACAATCTCTCCCTACATATTATTTCACATTGACCGAAAAGTGAGAATAAGAGCACAAAAAAACATTTACAAGAAGTCAAGGAATTCAAATATGAAGTCCTACAGCATTAGAACAACAGATGTGTTGAGATAATTCATGTGTGAAGTACTCATGTGAAGGAATTTAGCTTAATGTGAGACATTAGGCAGGAAAATATGGAAGAAGATGTTGCCTTGTATGTATCTTTCTCTCATATATGCACATGAAATAATTTGGAGACAATATACAAGTAGACATAAAGGGAGAGTGGAGGAATGTGTGACCTGTCTTTGCTAGGATTTACAATACAAATGGGAAGATCAGGTGGATGGGACTCTGTGGAAAGTGTCAGAGTCATTCCGAAAACAGGAACTGGTAGGAAGAAGGGATTTTAACTGGAGAGAAATGTGTCAGGATGCACTGAATGTTTGCCAGGTTCTTGGAGTGCATTTTGCCAATATTTTGATAAGACAACCAGAGATATGTGTCCAGATTTGGGAGGAATGGCTAAAACGTTGCTCAGAAGGGAGAAACTATGAAATGGTAAAGATTTTAAGTTGTAGTAAAGGAGCATAAAATAAGAGCAAGACAAGAAATATTATTCCAGGAAGGAAATGTCAATAATGCAGAGAACTGGAAGGATGGTCTAAAGGCAAAAAGAATTGAGAATTGAAAAATATTTTTGAGAAAACAAATGCAAAGAGTCTCCTTGTAGAGGAAAATTAGTCAGTTTAGTGGGAGAATGAGTGCATTAACGTGTTGATTATGAGACAAAAGACGTGAACAATTTGGAGAGAGATCCCTAGGAAAAATATCTCAGTTATGGGAGGAATCACAAAGCCGAAGCACAGTTATTTCTGAGAGTTTTCTATGAGCACATTTCTATCTGTACCCTGAAATTTGTCTCCTAGCAATGTTCTTCGGCTAGGCTACAATCCTGGAAAAAAAAAATTGATATAAAATCTCAAAATACATAATAAGAAAAGCTTTATCTGAAGGCTATGGCTTTTTCTCATAGGACTTCTTCTGGTGACTGACCCAGAGCTGACATTGCCTTTGCCATCAAAGAGGTACTACATCACCTTCAGATCTAACTCCAGACCACCTTGTTTAACTGCCTTTCTCTAATACAAATTCAGAACCACTCACATCTGCCCGGGCATGTGCTCCTTTTCTGCCTTTCAGAGCCCCAGATGGGAAGGTTATTTTATAAGTTTAGCTCAGGGTGCTGGAAATCCCTGTCAACAGGCATCCTGCTGCTTCACCTCTGTGAAGGTAGCTTGGGTTAAAAGAGCTGGCATTACCATGTCAAAAACAGGGTCTTGTCACTGCATGAGACAGCCAGGTACCATCACCTAATTCTTCCTTTCTTTCTGCTGGAAATATGAGACAACATATCTATAAAGTATGCAAATATGTGACATTAAAGTGTATGTATTTCTTTCACAAGGATAGAACGAGGAGGAGACTAAAGGCTTTCTTCTATCTAATATGCTCCTGGAAAGTGTTCATACACTGCAGTAAAAAAGAAAGTAGAATTGTTATTTCTTAGGATTGTATCACATCCTTATTTGTTCTTGACCTTATATCAGAGCTCAGTTTGTCTCAGTTTTTGCCCTTGCCATCCCAGTTTTCATCCATGATCTCTTATCTCTCAACTTCTGTTGTAATTGATAAGAACTTTATGCTGCTGAGATCTTTAAAGAGCCTTTGATGTAATGTAACCTGAGAGCTCAGCCACCACATTTTGTGGTAAGGAATTTTTTTGCAGTAAAGTTGCCAAACCGTTGCTTCTTTTGAATGTCTCTCTTCCTTTTGTTTATTTAATCACAGGGCAAAGTACCATACCTGCAGAAATGGAAATATAAGAGACCTCCAATTGTAAGTGACTTGATATGGTTCTTTCTCTGCATTAGCGAATGTGTCATCTTCTAATACAAAGGGTGACTTTGGCTTAGTAAAAGGAATGTAATTTCTGGGATCTCAACTCAATTTACTGCTGTCTTTTGGCTCCCATCCAGGAAAGCATTAAGGAATATGCTTAATTGTAAGCATGTGAACAAATAGAAGTCCTATTGATTTGCTTATGGTTCAGGTTGTGCCTAAGTGCTGTGTTTGGTCAGTGCTTTAATCCTACTTTTAAAAAAGGACAATTTCTCCTTTCTGTTAGACACAACAGGCAAAATTGTCAGTACAAAGCTAATGTTCACTGGCCAGGGCAGCCTCATTGGTGGGTGCTGAACTGGGCTGGCAAAAAGAACTGCAAAGACAGAAAGGAGAAAATGATAAAAAATTACAGTGAGGAGTGGCAGGTGGTCAGGGAGAAAGAGAAGAGGGAGATGGAGTCACGAACAAAGTCACCTGACTGCTAGAATACCCTGGAAGCTCTCAGAGCAGGGGATTATACAGCAGTGTTCATGTAAATACTGGAAGCCTCCTGTGTGCAAGAGCAATAGAAAGGAAATGGCATCCTTTGGAAGAGAACTGGCTCTTCTTCAAACTTCCCTTATCTGAGAGCTGCCACAGGGCTACCGTGGGCTCTGCCAGGCTTGCCTTGAGTACCTAATGTTGAAGGATTTATTTGTTTTCACTATAACATTTGAAAACCGGATAACACGAGGGCTGGGGCAAATGGGACACCATAGGTGTAATTTTATAACTTGCATATATCTGGGGGGCCCTATTGGGGGCCTTCTATACCCAAAGGAGGTAAATCTATGCATGTGATGAGGAATGTTATGGATTACAGTTACCAAGCATACTGTAATCCACACAGGGCCCGTGTAGTTCTGCTCAGCTGCACAGCCTCAATGACATGTACTATAAGGTGATATCAACAGAATAAAGAAGATAAACTCAGACCATCCAAACCCAATACAGAGTATTCATCACTGCTGCAGACTAATTTGGATTGTCCCTTGTGAATTAGCTAAGAATATTACTAAGAAACACACTACACAAAGGAATTTGCTGGGATTTCAGACAAATGCAATAGTATGAAAATGTGATAATCAAAATACTACACCTGTTAAACCAGAATAAATAAAGCATATATCCAAAAAGAGAAAAAAACTCACAGGAAATTTACTCTCCATGTCCCACTTCTCTCTCATTTTATAACCCAAACAGCTACCATATTTTTCATAAGCCAGTGACTTCTTGCTATCTTCCTATGCATTTCTTTTAATATTATCCTTATGTAACATCATTGCCCCTTGACTCTAAAGTTTACTCAAACAGAATAATAAGCAGCTTAATTGTACACTGCCAAGATCTGTGTAGGTGGCAAATTTTTTTAATATTTCAGGAGTGAATGAAGTATTAGCTAACACCAGCACTCACGTTTCTGACTGATGTACCAGTACCCCTGTATCTAGAGTCATTGTTTTTGAGTAACTGCACACAAAATAAAGCATGGGAGAAATAACAGCAGCATAAAAATATAAATTCAAAACACAAATAAATGTGTTACTTTGCACAACTACAGGTGGACAGCAGAGATGGAACCAGTTCTTTCAGTAATTTTGACTGGAAGGTTTTTGAAGATTTGGCTGAAGGAACTCAGCTGTACGCATTCATTTTAAATGAATCCTGGAATACTGTTGAAATTTCAGAAAATGGGAAAAATGTTAATTTGGAGCCAATATTTATAAAAGGTAAGTGGGAAATCTTGTTCACTGATGAGTATTTAGCCCAGCACCAGTCTCAGCGAAAACAGTGAAAGTGCTCATGTGAAATGCAATCAATGAATGAATAAAGGAAAGAGGCATAATCAATGTTAGTCAACATGGTTTTGTGGAAACAGGTCCTGAGGGATGTACCATTTTGTCAAATTTAAATATACATCTGTGATCAACCTTTGTTAAGATGAGTGTACTCTGATTTTTAAAGACATTTGATTTAGTAAAGCATGATGATCTGATTAAATACCAAACAGTCTATAGAAATGTTAAGGTATGAATTAAATGGAGTGTGAACTAACAGGTCACAAAAAGTAAGTGTCAATTGACAAGGAGGAACAACTAGATTGAGTGTCAAGCTGGAAGAAATTTTCATTCCTTTAAAAATTTTGTCATGGTGAATATAGATACGAAATTGTTGTTGAATGCTTTTGTTGATCATGAAAAGACCGACAAAGGGGAAAAAATAATAATTAGGGCAGAGAAGCTTAGCTTGGTGGATTGCCCTGCATCACTTGGTAAAAATGACTCATATGAAACAAAAACAAAAGCAAAAGTAGGAACTGGAATGTAAGGTAGAAAAGCATGACCACTGAGACTTGAGGGCAAAGTTAGTCTGAATTAAGAGGTAAGATGGAGCAGGGGTTGGGCGATGGCTTCCCTCTGTGATTTCCATGAGACAAGTTCCTGTGGAATACCACATCCTGCTTCAGGACCCTCACTTTGAAAAAGTTATTGAAAAAATTGGGCATGTTAAAAACCAAAACCAACAAAACAACCCTAGAGATGATAAAAATGATTTCAGGGCCTAAAAGTCTTGGTTACAATGAAAGACTTGGAAGCTATTTTCAAAAATAAAATTTAGAAGTGATCTGACTGCGATTTCTAAGAACCTGCATGAACTGATACTGTTGCTTGCTGAGTGATTTTCTTATTTAGTAACAAGATCAGAAGCAGACAAATCTAAAGAACTGAGGAATATTTTTTAACAGTAGAGAAAAATAAGCCAGTAAGTAAGCTGATCATAGAAAGAAATGACCATGGCAAATAATGGAGTCCACAGCTCCAAATATTCTGATTGAGATTTGTCCTAAAACACTCAGTTCTTTAACCAAATGCAACTAACTGGGTAATTAATTACAAATTTTGGTAACAAAATGCAAGCAATTGAGTGGAATCAAGTGATCTGTAATATATGGTCCAAATGCGTCCTTATATAAAATGTGTCCTCTGTCCTGAGAGCTAATGCTATAGTACTATTTTACTCAGACATGACAGTAGATCTGTTTTTAAATTTAGAAAGATAATAAATTGGGAATTTATTTTGGAAAGATACTAATTTCCATTTTCAGTGAAATTTAAAACACACTAGGAATATTTATGAAGAGCCCTGTTTCGATGTTCATTCATAACATAAAATTTCAAATCTTTTCTATTAGTTGAAATTGTTAATATTATTGACATTGATGTTATTTAATTTATAGCTGGGAAACTAAGGCTATGTGTCCAAATTCTTTCAGGTTATATTTCTTTAAGATGAAATATTTTTTTCTTAGGGCAGCTTCCTTTCAACAGCGTAATCTCTTAAGCAAGGAGACAGACTCCTCTTAAATTAGAGCGTCTGATTTGCAGGGTGAAGCTCCTGTTGTCTGTAGAAGATATGGCAAGCAATCAGTGACTCTGTAACTGGCCTGTAGATAGAGCTAATACAATCACTTGCCTTTCTTGGTCTTTTAAATGATATCTTAATGCTAGTGCAGCCACCACAAACACAACCTCTGGGCTTGTGAATAATAGCAGCGTTTTAAAAACCAGATATTTTTCATCCTGAACAGCTCTCGAACTTTACTCTGAGGTCTATTTGCCCAGCTGAAGATTTCGCTTTTTTATCAGAAGGATAAATCTTGTGTCAGTGTAATGGACTGTGTCAAATGTGGTCTGACACACACTAAGTAAGGAATAATACTCTCCAGGGCATGCCTCCAGCACCTGAGAAATAGGATATATTGTAGGAAACATGCCCTGAAGTGTAGGATTTTAATCACAGAGAAAAGATAAATTTTCTAGACAAAATCAAAGGTGAATGAAATGGTTCAATGTTTTAAAAATCCTACTTCAGGAGAAATGAAAATGTCTTTCATCATTTTCAGGTCACAGGCTCATTTGGTTGAGAACCAGCTTAACTTTACTTAAATCGGTAAGACTGCTCCAGTTTTCATCAGATGATAACCTTGGTTGTCTTTTTTTATTGATTGAATTTCATTTCACATATGAAAGGATCCAAACTGGTGACTGAAATTCATTTCTCTTTGGTCTTAAGTTTTGAATTACTTTACAGGAAGATTAAAAATATTCACTTAGATTCAAAGCTCATCAGGAAGGCAGTTCTGCATGTCTCAGTCTAAGGGTCAGATTGCCCATAGTTGATTGCTCAAGATGGCCAAAGCCTGTGAACCTTGAGACAACCTTAACAAACTCTTCCCCACAACACTGAGACTCTTACCTTGCCTTAATAACATTCTGTCCAATTTGCTGCATATCTGTATCTTAATTTTCCTGAATGCCTTTGAAACATGTTGTCCCAAGGATACTTCTCAAAAGGATTTAAGTACCCACTTCTTAACTATCTTTATTTCTATGTTGTTTACCGTTCTAAAATTGAAATGAAAATGTACAGTTTAACAGTTATGGGCTGAGAAGAAATATTTACGGCACAAAACATTAACTGTACTTTAGGACTTAGTTAGGTGCCTGAGTCCTGAGTTCTTTAATAAGGTTTGGCACCACACTCATTTAGGCTTCACTGAAAATCTTCATACTAGGATAAAAAGTATTAAATAATATTGTGTTTAATTAGGAAACAACCAGCTGGAGAATGGGCTGAAATCATAAATCATCTCACACATAGTTCTTGAAGTTGTGGAAGGAATACCAGTTAAAGCTTTCAATGGTACCTGTTGCTAAACCCCCTTTTTTGTACTGTCCTGATCTGCTGCCTTCAGCTACTAATTCTGACTATAATCTTCTTCATGGAATATAAACATGCTTTAATTCCCTAGGGTCTTCTAAAGAAAATACTTTTTTTTCCATGTCAGATTCTCATTTCACGCATTGTAGCAGCCATTTAAATTAAATCCATCAATAAATTTATTATACTTCCATTGGTATTAATTTACGTGGGGTTGAGCTAATTACAGCTTTACAGCCATTAGGACAAATGAGTGTCATGCTGCACGTGCAGTCTTCGGAGATGCCTCTGACAGTGCTGGGAATTGCAGAACTGGATGTGAAGCAGAATTGTCTCTCAGACGTATTGATTTGTTTGCTGTGAAACCTTTTAAACTGCTAAATGCAAAGTGCTCATAGTCACAGAGCCACAAGTATCCCTAATTTTCTACTTGTTGGTAAGGCAATAGTTATTCCTATGAAGATCATATTGCATAGGCCACCTCAGCCAGCCTGGTAACATCCCTTTCACTTGAACTTCCCCATACAGGGGAGTGCAACAATTCTTTGATGCATTTTCAACACATTTTCCTTCTTTCAGGACAGTTTGTGGCCAAGATGTGTGTATGTGAAGGGTTGCTTTTAAGCACCCACCCTGAAAAACAACAGGCTGGCTGCTGACATTCACAGCCCGGAATGCTGTGTGTCTGGAATTGACACCACGTGGCTCTGAAGTGACCTCAAGTTTAGAGCCTCTCTTTTCAGTTGGGGTGTTCTGACTAGAGGGTACCAGTACAATCCTATGGAGGAGGAATGAGCTGGTGTTTCTAGCCCAGGACCATGGACTAGGTTGTGAGAGGGAGCCCTTGGAAACCTCAGGACTGCTCCAAGCTGCCCAGTGAGCTTTCCCCATGCTACCACTGCAGCAGAGGGCACTTTGGGCTTGATCGGGAACCTTTGTAGCTTCAGTGGTTGATGAGGACTAGGTGAGCAAGTGCAAAAACATCCTAAAGCTTCTCCTTTCTCCTCCTGCAGATTTCTTTCTTGATCTTGAAACTCATTTAGAAGCTTTTAAGTTCAGTAATTAACAATATGGATTCAACAAGTTGCATCATATTTCTCAGTGATCAATGCATACCTCATTTTAACATTTGTTTTCAGGCTTCAAGGTATGTCCCACAACACCCAAAAATCTCTTACTTCCTTCTAGTTACCCTATTTTACCAAATGAGGGACAGAAATGTCTATATTAGGTGCAGTGCCAGCATAGGAAGACTCAGATACGGGGATAATGATGTTCTTTCCATCTAAGACTTTTCTTAGATGGTGTTATAGACTTTCCATGTGAAAGTTGCCTGATGTATTCTAAAAAAAATGCTCTACCAAATGACATCATGAAGAATCCAAAATGAGCTGTACATATCATTCGCATCCAGGAAATTCTTTAGTGAAAATCGCCTGCAGCTTTCTCTCTCTTTGAGCAGCACACTAACATGATCCAAAAGGAGTTTAACTGCCAGAACTGGTTTGTGTTTTGCTCTCATTACTCAGCATGAAAAACATGTTTTAAGTGGAATCTGCAGCCCACTTTCAACTGTCAGCCCAAATATGTCTATTCTTAAGCTGAGAAATTAGCACAGTGCATGATGCTCTGGTGACACCCATCAAGCAAGAGCAACTCGTTGGTTTCGGCTTAAACGTTTTCACTCCATCTCACACCCAATTCATGACTTTCTATATTTTACTTAAAGAAATCCAAACAACAAACCTAGTGTCTGGTTTTCAGACTGCATCTCAGGCCATTGACTGTGTTATAGTGGAACAGGGCTACAAAGAGGAAAGCATTGGCTTTTCCTCACCTGTATCTCCAGGCAGCCTCTATCCAGTATGATGGCATTGTATTTTCACTCTTCCTGGTATTTGTTAGGCAAAATCAGGGGAAAGAGAGAAAAGCAAAAATCTTGCTGTGCTTGAGTGATTTCCAAGAACAGTTTCTTGTTCATGGAGAAAATAATCCTCAGAGGTGGGTCATAGGGTCCCAGCCCAGTACTGAGGTTTAGTTTATGCTTAATGTCATAGGTGTGCACTCAGTAGTCCAGGGAAATGCTCTGTTCTCCTTATTCTCCTGCAGGGCAAAACAGCTCTTTTCATGGCCTTGTACAAACTGTATGCTTCTGCCTTTAATGTTTCAGCCTCTCACCTCCACTCAGTGCTGTTCTTTCATGCCTCAGCTCTGACTCAATGTGAAACACCCACATTTGGCTTGCAAAGGGAGAGTTTGAACTTGGTGGCACTGATGGCCTGAGGCCTAAGGACCTTTTCAAGTATTACTGCTGCTTTGTGCCTCGTTTTATTGAAGTGTATATGCTGCCCAGGTACATCAGAAAACCTGTGACTAAGTCAGAAGAGGTTCAGATTAGACACCAGGAAAAATTTCTTCACCGAAAGGATATCAGGCATTGGAAGAGCTGCTCAGGGATGTGGTTGAGTTGCTATCCCTGGGGGTGTTTAAAAGGCGGGTGGATGAGTTTCTGAGGGACAAGGTTTAGAAAGGAGACAGGTATGGTTGGACTTGATGATCTCAGAGGTCTTTTCCACCCAGATGATTCTATGATTCTATTCTATAATTCTAAGTCCATTGATGTAAATAGAACAACACTGATATAAAATTGGTTCTGGTAAGACCAGATTTAGGAACTTAATTGTCAAAAAATAGAACAGTAGAATTACATTTATCATAGATGTCTTTGTGGTGAAGGAGGTTTCATTTCTTTTCAGTCCTCATCCATTCCAATAACCACAGGCAGAACGAGGCTAGATCTGATTTATGACCACTGTATTTAAGATCAGTGCAAGAAGCAAATTTTTAGTACTTACCTTCAGTAAGTAAAAGCTAAGTCTGTAAGGACAGCTCAGATTCAGAAGGGTGCCTTAAAATGCCTTGTGACCACCCATCAATGTCTTTTCAGTTACATCTTGTGTATTATTGGAACTCCAAGAGTTCTAGACATGCACTGAAGACCAGAGTCCTCTAGGATGCTATGTAAGTAAGAAAAACTCTAAGTTTCTAATCCACAACAAAGACTCTGATGATGAATACTCTGATGATGAAGACTCTGATGACTGGATATGAGGAAGAATTTCTTTACCGAAAGGGTGTCCAGGCACTGGAACAGCTGCCCAGGGAGGGGGTTGAGTCACCATCCCTGGAGGTGTTTAGAAAACGGGTAGGTGAGTTTTTGAGAGACATGGTTTAGCGGGTGATGGGTGAAGTTGGACTCAATTATCTCAGAGGTCTTTTCCAACTGGAAGATTCTATGTTTCTATGATTCTGTGATAATGTTCATGTGAAAATTCCTCTCCTGGGAGCCAGACATATGTTAGCAATATATGGCACTAGTTGCATAGGTGTGGAACAACCATATACACGGAAACTGAGCATGATTGGAAAAGGCAAGTTATCAGGAGAACGGTGTCGCATGTCAACACAGACAGAAGCAAAGCATGGCATTGGCTCCAGAATATGGAACAGAAATCATACTCAAATGTTTTTACAGAGTTTTGGCAAAGCATGCCATCAAACTTATTGAAAAATAACCTTTCTTTCTAGAAAAAGGCAAGTGAATTAAGAAATTCAGTAAGGATATGCACAAACAGTTCTTCAAACTGAACACTCCGTTAACACGTTTTTGTAGGGTGACATTGCTTAAATAGCTTGTCATGTGTATAATGCTGTGCTTGCTTCTATGAAGGACAGGATATTATCTCAGCACTTTTCCAAAGAGGAGTCCACATGAAAAGAAAGAAAATAGAGGTTCTGTCTATAATTTTCTCTGTCTATAGTGTTCCCATAGGTCAAGTGTGAGCATGAGCTCAAATTTGTAGCACTATTTGGCTTGGTCCTACTGTGTCTGTCCACTCTGTTGGTGCCATTTTTGATCCCTCCCCTACTCCTGACTTTCTTTGTGTAACACTCACTCCTGCCCTGATCCAGGGGCTGGCCAGCACGGAGGTGATGTGAGGGATCAGGGAGTGTGGTAATGGTGTGAGCCCAGCCTTGGAGCTGCCACAAGAATGAGAAGGCATGGAATAAATGGGAAATAATTTTCTCCAACCAGGAGAGGGCAGAAATTTCACTGTGCAGTACCATGAAACCATATGTAAACATTCACAGGTGAATCTCCTGTCTGTTTTCATGAAACCCTTCCGATTTACTCATGTATAAGGAATGGGCAATCCTTTTCATGTTCAATGGAATACTGTTCTGAAAGACTGCAACCAGGAATCCACTCTCCTGCTCTTTATTTTCATATCTAGTCCATGATAGGTACCTTTTATAACCCATCTGCTTCTCACCAGTACAGTAATTTTTTTTTATTTTTTTTTCTTTTCTGGCAGAGGGGTCTTCAGAAGCCCTGCCAAAAATATTCTAAGTCCCAATTTATCTTCAAAAGGTGGAAAAGTGGAGAAAAATCAAAGTGGATCCAAGGTGAGTAGTTTCTAATTTCAAATTCTGTAATAACTCAGTAGTAGGGTAAAAATTTTGAAAGCAAACGAGAGTTCACAGCAGAAATTTTCCATTTGAAATGAAATAAAGGAAAAATCTGTTTGAAATTCTCTAATTTTAGGAGAGAGCATAAAGTTGAGCTTCATTCCAAAATACCAAGGACAACCTTACATTTTACTGGCATCTTAAGGAGACCAGGAGAGCATATGATCCTTTGTAACTGGTATTGAAATACTAGTTTTGATTTATAAGTTGCCATGCTGAACTCAAACCCAGCTGAACTCCTGCTAATAGGTGAAATGACAATCTCTTCATTTTGCAGTAGGCAGATGTCAACATTGCAGCTGGAAGTAATCATAAATTGTCATTGCGGCTGGAAGTAACTGAAACTGTTCTTGAATGTAGATAGCTAGGACTGAATGGACATGAAAAACAATTCACCCTCTCACACTTAATATCTCATTTTTCCAAACAAATGAGAAAGAGAGCAGAAATCCCACTTCACAGACATTGGGCAATTTTAATGTTTGTCTTCATGTGGATTGCAAACAAAACTTGAAAATGTCAACATTTTCAGTAAACAAAATAAAGCATTTACTCTCAATTGAAATGTTTCAGTTTGAAAAAATCTAAACACTCGTATTATTTTTCACTTCTTTTCAGTTATACCAGAAAAATATTGAGATGCATTATCATTCATATATTTCATTCCTAAGGTGAAATCTAGGACTTCCTTTTGAGAATACTGAAAAAATAAGTTTCTGCTTCTCCCTATCTTCAAACAAATAAATCTCTGCTGAAGTTAATGTAACTTTAGGGGGTGTTTTGACTTAACCAAGTAGAGTTCTCTTGTTAGAAAATGTCTAGCAATAATTTCCAAATCGTAAATCACCTTTGAGGAACTTTATCAGCACTTCGTGGTCAGGTGTGTAAGGATGCCATTTATAGCACCGTTTATGCTGCTTAAAAACCTGTGGGTAAGTCACCACTTTGGTTTCCAGTTCTTGTCAATGAACAGACAACTCAAACACATTGAGGAATCCTTCCCAGCAGTTAAGGGTTGTAGATTTTTGAAGCCACCTCAATGAATAATGTGGTTAATTATTTTACATTTTAATTATCTTTAATATGCTTTGGACACTTTGGATAGTTCTTATACTCCTTACACTCTACCTACTCACCCTGTGCAAGCATGGACTACACTCCTACCTTTCAGTGTTTCTTGTACTTGCTTTTAAAGATTACTCCTCGGAAAAATGAAAGCTTTAGGAAACAATTATAACCGTTTCGCCCTCACTGGAAAAGAAAGTAAATGGTACTGAAAACATCAGACTTTCAAATAACAAAAAAGACACTCTAAAATGCATTTCTGTTGAAAGAAAATTCAAATTTACTCAGACTAACTAGCTTTGAGATCTGACAGAGCAGTGTGAAATGGAGAGAAGGATTGTCCTCCGAGAACCTGCTTAGTGGTCACAGAATCAAGTTTGATCGCTACTTTGATGGTGCATCTATTAGGGTTCATGTTGTAGTAATGTGTTTTAGCTTTGACGGTCTACAACATAAATAAGAGAAGCTGCTTAAGGAAAGATTATACTTTTATCAGTGTAATTGCTATTGCTAGGAAAAGGATGCTTGTTGAAACTGAAGCCAAATCTTTGGGATCTGAAGAAGGGACAGTACATTGTGCAACTTGTCTATTTTTTTCCTGTCTGTGTTTGGTAAAAGATAAAACAATTTTCTCTCCCTGCAGAATTACATTACCAACATCCTTCATACGACTTTAACCAAAATGTGGATTTTTAAGAACTAAGTCTAACTAGTTGAATTTGTGGCCACTACTCATATGGAAATGAGAGCGTATTTTGATTTAAGGAATAATTTATGGTGATGATCATTATGAAATTTATGCTACCATTGGTCACAAAGAATATGACCTCTTTGTTTGAAAGCAGACTTCAGAGTAAAAAGTGCAAGAACATTTTTTTTTCCCCTTTGCTTTCAGTCTGCCTCCTGTTCTGTGTCATGGCTTGGAGAGCTCTGTAGAAAAATCACAAATGAAATTTTGATTTTATCAGAGGAATGGGAGATTTGCAAAGTACCTCCCTGAGGATAAAATTCTATCTCATTTAAAAGGAAATTAAATTTTTTCCTAGGGCTTTTAGAATCTATTATTGTCTACTCAAGCTTCCACTTAAGCAGCAGTAGAAGGCTAAATATTGTCTAGAGTCTTCAAATCTAAGTGCTTCAATGTCTTTTTCTCTCAAGCTGCCTTTCAGTAAGTGGCATTTCTACAACTTTGCCCAACAAAGGTTTGCAGACAGATAAAAATGCTTTGCGCTTGCTAAGTGACTGTTATCCTTAGTGACACAGTCCCTCCTTATTTAAGCTCCTGGGAGCCTCTGGTGTGGAATAGCAGAATTCATTTTGGTAATGATGTCAGGATTTGGCCTAGAATCTGGTCAGAGTCTACACATACAAATATCTGGGTGAGCCTGCAGGTTTTTTCTTCAGGACTTGCACTGATTCTTTGTATCTTGTACAATGAGAAGCAAAAAGACATAAATGTCAAAGGGCTCTCCATGAGAAGTTTTATGTGACTTCCACGGCCTCAAAGTCTCTTCTTCCTCCATGTGTAACAAGTTAAATGAGAAATTTAAAAGAAAAAGGAAAAGGAGCACTTATAAATGTACTATTCAGGTTCAGTCTAGTTTTTCTCCTGTCTCATCTGCCTTTTCCAGAATGATTCCTGAGGGGAAAAAAAGCACTTAAAATACACTCTTGGTCCTGACCCAAGTCCCATTGCTTCCTCATTCCTCCAATAATCAAGACAAAAAGCACTTAAATGGGCTCTTTGGGATGATTCATACATCTCCTTTCTCTCATCTACCTTTATGCTCCAGGAGGTGAAGGTACTCAAAAGGAATGATTTTGTTGATACTCAGCTCAGTTTCCCTCTCTCTGCCCTGCTTGTGTTTTCAACTGATAGAGTTTTGCAAGTGTCCTCCTTCCTGATAAAATAAATCTCACAGCATATGATATCATGTTAAAGATCTTGAACTATATGTTACCCTATGGCTTCCTTTGCATTAACGATTGCTGCATGGGGGAATATATGGATTTTGCAATGACCCACTAAAGTAGCTGGCACATCATTTTCTGTTTCCTCTTTATAGCAAAGATATATCAGCATATTAAAAATATTTAGACTCACCAAGAGGCCAGAAGCAAGTTCAAATTTGTGAAATTATATAAAGACCAAGATTTTTTAACTGGTCTGCTGTAGTGATGGTGAAAGGTGAGGCAAACAGCACTATTCAGAGGTTGGTTGCAGGGCTCCAGTTGCCTTAGCAAAGACATCTGTTACTATTGGAGTGCCTTCAGGTATTCTGAAACCCTTCCAGCTGCCAGTCAAAAAAAGTCCAAGACTCCATAGGTCTGCATCCCATCTGCTGGCACATTGCATGTCCCAAGTACTCTGCGGACATATAGGGACATAAGATGTTTAGGCAACCACACTGAGCCCTGAGCTGTGTCCATCTGTCTTAGGAGCATCAAAGTCTTGCTTGGATAAATATGGCTAAGAAGTAAGAAGACCTCTCACTTTCTCCTGCTTGTGGTTACATAAGAAAAAATGGAGAGGAAATTAAGAAATACCACCGGAAGTGAAGTTCTGCTGTAAAATTGGATTGGCAATCATTGTTGGTAAAATGCAGAAAAAAGAGAACTTGTTCAGTCAATTTTGTGCTTCTCATGACATTATTTTTAAGCATAACTATTTCTTTTCTTGCTTAAAAAAAGAGTTGCAGACAATTTCCAGTCTAATACAAATCAGAATTAATCTAACCTAATCTAATCAATAAACAGAAATTCATGTTCCCCCCCAAATCCTGTTTATATAGAATTTCCACTGAAAACAGTGCTTTAGAACTGTCTCTACCAAACAGAGCATGCCCATGCCAGTCAGCCTTGCTGGAAGGAAGCATATCTGAAGGAAACTGCACGTGAAAGAAACATCTCCGTGGAAAGAAGAATCTAGGCAGCACAGAACTGTTTGTGGAATTAACACTTCAACAGATGTGGGCTTTTTCTTTGAGAGCCGTGCAATGCTGCGCTGTCCCCAGTGCAGGACCAAGGTTTAACACCAAACTGTCCTCCCTTATGGCCTCAACCAAGGAATAAATGTTGGTAGCTGGTTGGATAGGTAGATTATTATTGCCAGTATAGAGCAGCTCAAACAGAACACAAGACAGTTTGCTAGGGCTCCAAGGAAAACTGCCACCATAGTCACGTATTCCTCTTTTGTATGGGTCCCCAGAGAAGTCTTTGGGACATATGTCCAGGTAAAATATGTGCACTGCAATGTTTAGCACAGTCACTACGTCCCAGATTTCTATTGCCACAACAGGCAGAACAAAACAATTCCCATCGGTTTCAGCCAAGTCAGTTGGGGTCCTAATGAGTCCATCTAGCACAGCAGCTCTGGCTCTGTACCTGCAATATGAAAGTTAAGAATTACACATATGTGAAGGAGGATAGTTTGTCATAAATTTCTGGAAAGTAGTTTAAAAACTTGGCTTTAATAATGGGCATGTTGACAGCAGCTGGGCTTTGCTGGCCAGGTCCCTTGGGTATCAACCACTCGAGCATCAGAACTGTTTTGACGCCAAAACAAAACAGGCTATTTACTTTTTGAAGTTAAATTGAATCCAGAGAGTATGATGCTGATACAGAGCTGGAGTCTGAGGCCATTTTGACCAAATGAGCTGGGCAACGTATAAGTTATGAACAACTCCATAAAACACAGGGGCCAAGTTTAATTCCTGTGGAAATACAGAGCAACATCAGTTAAAAGGAGTGATGTTAGAGAAGAGCAGCACTAGGGCATAGAGAGTGCAGAACACATTTCAAGCTTATTTCCTTTCACTCCTTGTCGTTGAAAATGGGATTGTTGGCCAATAATCACTTCTTCAGATATTGGTGCAGTAAAAGATGATTCTGTACACTGATTTAAAATCAGTTAAATAATGCCGCTCTAAGCTTAGGTTGGAGGATTCTCCTGCCCTGTGGTGGGCTCAGAAATTTTCCTTGGGGATCCCCAAGGGATCCTGGGAAAAGAAAGTACCTGAGAGAAAAAGCCATGGCAGATGTCCTGTGGCTTCTCTTCCCCTTCACACAGCATCTTCCTTACCTGATGGAGGCATCATCCCTCCTGTCCCTGCTATGTTTGTTTGTTACCCATCCAGGTGCTCTCCTGAATTGCTCTGGTGAAGCTATCCCAGGTGCCCTGTATCCTGAAGTGTTGGCACATCCCCTGGCACATGGACTTAGTTGGACTGCCTGCTAGGGCTCTTGGCTCCACTGGGGTCTGTTCTTACTGAAGAAACACACTGATTTACACAAGGTGATTGCTGGGCTGCTTGATCTTCCCACTTGGCCTGATCCTGGCAAAAGATAGAAAGTCTGCAGTCATCAACCACATCAACTGAGCATATCTACTCTGTGGAGCCATGTAGTGGGAACTGGAGGTGCTCTGGAGCCCACCTGTCTCCAGCAATGTGCTGTCTGTGCCATTGCTCCTCTGCTCAGGCAGATCGAGTCCACTCAGACAGCTCCTGGGATCCAGCTCTCATCCTTCCCACAGGCAGAAATTTCTTCCCCAAACCTGCTTCTCTCTCGAGATGGGCAAAACTTCCTCAGAGGGCTCTGAGCAAGAAAGGAATGCCCTGGCATTCCCTTGGCTCTAGTCAGACACAGCCAATGGGGATTTATTATCTAAGGATCTGAACTGCCTTGAATCCATCCTGCAAAGCTGTCTGTAGCACAGATAATTTCTGAATTAGTGTATGCTAAGCACATACCAACTTAGACAATAGAGGCTGCTTATTTCTTTAAAGAATTTGAGAGAAAATGATAAACTTTATGCTCTTCAGAAAGGATGAAATAAGCAATTTAACAGTTAGTGTAAATGAATCATTTTAGCTCTTTTCTGGGACTCTACAGAGTCATAACAGTTCCCAGTGTTAGATTAATTTATGCAGAGTGTGCTTATGTTCTCTTATAAGAGAAAATTATCTAAACCAGCAGGTAAACCAAATCCAGCCAGTCTGTTCTGTGCCACTAAAAATTCATTTTGTAACAGCTGCTGGAAAAGAACTCTTCCATCTGCAGCTGTCCTGGAGACCTTAGGGTCCCTTCTGCAAATTGTAGACCTGAACACAGTAATTTATGCCTTTTTGATCTCATGCTTGTCCACTGTAACACAAGCAAAAGCCTTGGGAAAAGTACTGCTCAGCCAGATTAAAAAAATTCCCTTGCTAGATAGCTAATTCACAAGAATTCACAAGATTCCTTCCAGATCAAAATATTGTCTCCATAGCAGTGAATATAGGGGCACTGAAGGACACGATGCATTTATAGAGGAGTTTCTTCCTTTCCTGCCTAAAGTAATGGAAGCTGATCAGCCTTGAAAATAATAATATTTGCATATTTGGCCAAAGGTATTTTAGAGGAATCTTCCCACAATTAAAAATACCAGTATAAATCTTCCTAAATATGTACTTTTCAAAAGAGATAAAATGAACAAACGAGAGAAACTAAAGAAAATGTTCTGACTTCATAGAAATGTCGTACTGCTCGTGTATAATTCAGGACCAGGAAGTGTATCAAGCTTATTTATTTCATATAGTATCTGTATCAGTGTGATGGCCACTGTGGTGTCACAATGTCAATGACAACATGGAAATGTGTCATGTTTTGAATTGGTGATAAATGCCACCAGACCGAGGACTCAGAAGGTGGTGCTTTCGTACTGCAGTGGTTACCAGTGGCCTCTGGCAGGGCTTCTGCTCTTCTCCCATCTACCCCATCTTGTCTGTGCAGAATGGGAAATCTCAGACTTGATCCATGTTCCTGCAGTTACCAGTCTTGTCTGGAGCTGCTAAATACTGATAGGACGATGCCCGACACAAAAAGCCATGAGACTAACCCTATAGTTCGAGAACAAAAGAGTGGGAGGGCAGAGACAAAGAGACGGTTATCAAACCTGTTCTAACCTGTCACAGTGAGACGAGGCTCAGCTCAATTGTTTCACTCAGTAGGAGCAGAGGTGTGTTCAAATATAGATGTTTTCCTACCCTAGGTCAGAACATGTTGGTGTGTGCCGGCCCACAACAACTTGTAAAGCAGTTTTTAGCTAGTAACAACATCACTGTACTTGAGCACCCAACCTGTTTGCCAGACCTGGCTCCCTCTTTCCAAAGATCAAGTTGGTGCTCAAAGGAACCCAATTTTTTTTGTTAGTAGAGGATGTAAAAGCAAAAACAATGGAGATCCTTAACAGCCTTTCAGAAGACGATGTGCAAAATTGCTTTGAATTTTGGCAGCATTGTATGCAGCTGTGTATCAACTCAGAAAGGAACCATTTTGAAGGCAATTGCAGTAGATTTTCTTAATTTGCAGAATAAAGACAATTACAGGAACAATCTCTTTTTTTTTTGTTTTGTTTTTGTGTTGGACGTCATATGTAAAAACTTAGAAATGAGTAAAAGAGTCCTAATTCTTTAAAAACACACAGGGCTGCCTGCAATCACAGATCTGGTGGAACCAGTTGTAGGTATAAAGGCTCTTGGATAGTAAATGATGCAAGAATTAGTTCTGTAGCTCCCTCATTAGTTCTTTCATGTACTCTGTAAGGCTTTCAGCAACATTTATGGGTTGCATTCTTAAACTTTCACAGGGTTTCAATTTAAGGAGACTCAGTCTCTTAGTCTTGTGATAAATAAATGCTTATTCTCTGTGTAAGGACAGGAGAAAAATACACTTACTAGTATTTTATAAACATGCCACGGAAAGCTGTTTCATGGGTTAGAGAAGTTAAATTTCAAGTATTCACTCCAAATTGCAGACAAACAAAAGATCAGCGTTGAACAAAAATGCTATTGTTTCTCTGGAAAGCAATTAGGCTGGTGATGGCAGGTCTCAAGTGAGAATGTCCTTCCTCAGTGAGCTATAATTACCTGCTATTTGCCAAAATTGCCATTAGAATAAGAACACTGTCATGATTGAAAACCCTAATTACCTAGGATCTGGAGGTTTGTGGAAACTATTGTACTTTTAAAGGGATAACTATGCTATTAATACAGATTTTAAATTGGAACTAAATTTAAGCAGCCCACAAGTTTTATATGATGTTATATTGCCATTGCTTAAGATATTGAAATGTTGGATTTTTTTTTATAAAATCTTGATCATAACAAAATAATTTTTCTGGCAGAATTGGACCCACATTGCATTGTTTTATTTCTCTTCCAAGGGCCATATGCTTTCACATCGAGAACAAATTTCTCCCTTTACATGGGACAGATTATGAATAAAAATGAAGTGTTGGAGAAAGGATAAGAAATGTGTCTATGATTACACCGTGTTTATGTCCACAGTGGACAGATGAAAACAATAACACAAGGCTGTTATTTTAGCAATTATAAAAACCAGAATTTGTAATCATTTGAAGACTAACTTAACAAAAAATATAAGGGCAATGTGCTCTGGAGAAGGTTCTAATGGAAGAACTGAAAACTGAAGTTAATATTCAGTTTCTTAAAAATGCCTGAGAAGAGCCTTTTTTTTTTTTGTGAACCTCAGGGACTCCAAACTGTAGTTGATCTGAATACTTAAGCCCCACTCATTCCTCTAGTACCTGAACACTTAGCTTGTGATTTGAATTCAATTCCTTGTGTATCCAGGCCTGAAGGAAGTACTCTTGTTATTTACACACTTAGAGAGGGACAATGGTCCATAGGATTCAACAGCACCAAAGGGTCCTGCATAGAAAATAGACAACATGTCCATAACCTATTAGATTATACTGCAGTGTTAACAGAGGCAGTTAGGCAGGCACCAATGAAAAATAGTTCTGAAGAGGTGAATGGTGTATTTAAAAAAGTACTAAAAACATTTAGTGGCTCTTTACCAGGTTTGGTAGAAGGAAATAGATAAACTATGCAAGAGAAGAAACATCTTTCCTCTTAAGTGACTTCTAAAAGGACATCTTTTGACTTGTGAAGCTGCATAGTGATGAAAATGTAGCTTTTTGAGATGAGCTTCTTGTTTTTTAATTTACCAGCCATGACAGAAGATTAATGTAGCAATTCTTGTTGTGAGAGTTGCCCTGGGTATGTCCAAAGGTTGCTTGAAATTTAATGACAAGGCTGAGCAGAGAGACAAGGAAAGTGGGATAAGTGGGAAATGAGGGAGATGAGAGGAAAACTCACTGCAGAAAAAATGATAATGTTGCAGATGGATTTGTGGAGGCTGATGTAGAGAGGATGAAAGCAGGAGTAGGCTGATGACATTTGAACACAGTCCAACTCTCCTCTCTTATACTGGGATCTCAGTGGATTTATACCCCTGCAATCCAACTGGAAAAGAAGTAATACTTTTCAAAATATGGGAGGGAGGCTTTGGTAGTCTTGGCATGATTTTATGAGGGTAATAGTGAAGTACTCACTAACACAGATTTCTAAATCAAAACTGACTATATATTTTTTTAAAAATTTTTTCAATGAGGAGCTCTTGGGCTCAATGCATGGATCAGCAGATGAGATCACAAAATCACAGAATGGCTGGGGATGTCATGGTTTGTGTCATGGGAAAGACCAAGCTGGATTATCACAGGCTTTCTTTCTGGCCTTACATTTCCACTGGAGAATGTGAGAAACATGCCAGCTCCTGAAGCTCAAGTTCTTTATTTGCATATTCATAGAGTGAACTAGTAAAAACTACTTGTAGTAGATGAACATATAAACTGATGATCTGACAAAATAAATCATGAGAAGACAAAATAAAATTATTCTAGGCTTTTCACTTTTGTTTCCCTTCACACTCATACTGGGGAGATAACAAAAGGGCTACTATGAGTCTCATCTTCTGATAAAGTTCATTAACACTATTATCTTCACTACCAGACAGTACTTTGACTCTAAAAATGTACAATGTTAACTGCAAGAAAGTACATAATCCTTTGTCTCCTGTGGATTTATATCCGTGTAACTTTTAAAACACAGTTTGATCCATATCCTGTTTTAAAACCACTGGATGTAATAAGTGGAAGATCAAAACTCTCCCTTAATAATCTGCACTAAACCACTTCCTCAGCTCATCAAATTTACCTACACATTATGGTAATTAATTGTTAATTAATAACACATTATGACAATATTAACTTTTCATTGTGTTGCTTAGTATTCATATAGTTAAAAATTGATACTGTTATTCATGATTTTATTGATTAAAGTTTAATTGTATATGTGTTTTTAAGTAGTTTCTTAGTGCAGATAAGAATAACATTCCTTTAGGTTGTGGGATCAGAAGGATCGAGCTTCTTCCTAGCCTTCAGTAACCAAAAGAATCCACTTTTCTGTCACAGTGGGGAAATATCTTTTCTATGCAGTTAGATGAGATTAAGTTTGGGAAAGTTTTTCAGCAAATGATTGGACACATGTAGGATACTGATGTCTACAATAATAGGCCTTTTGTGAGTAGCACTTGGGGAACACAGTGAGTTTGAGTATCTCTTGCTTGAAATGTTTTCAGGGAAAGATTGAAACTGAAAATTAGACTGGTTTTGTGCAAGTATATAAGAAGCCACAGAGGGAAAACAAAAGAAGTACCGAACAGAAGGATCATATTTCCCTCCTGTGCAAAATAAAGCCTTGCTGAATAGGAAGGATCAGTAGTAAGTTTAATTCTTTTTAAAATGGTGTTGACCTGAAAAGAAAATTTATCAGCAGGCTTGTGCACAAAGGTGTGAGGGCATCCATCCAGCACAGTATGGGTTTAAGAGAATGATACTGAGTAAAATAAGAACAGTAGAGGTCATTTGTTTTCAAGAAGATATGAAACAGAAGAATATTTAGGTTTTGTATCACAAAGCAGAAAAAAATGTCCATTCTTTGAAGAAGACATTGTTGTTTTCCTTTTGCACTCAGCCCGAGCTGTCACCCGCCGTCTTCCGCCAGCTTGACCCTACAGACCCACTGAGGTCTGTAGGAAGGACAGATTAATGCAGTATAACTTTGAAACACGTTTTATGTGGTAGCAAAAAAAGGCCTTCAAGCAAACAACTCAAAAGGAAACTTATGATATGTTGTCTCCATTGTCACCGGATACCTTTGCTGCATCGTGTGCTGCCATTGGTGGACACTGTCAAGACAGATCATCAGACAGGTTTTTGGGAGGTTGGTTTGTAAATGTCCAGCAGAGATTTGCCCCTCTGTCCTGATGGTAAAAGCCTTCCCAGAAAGGCCAAATTTCTGTGCTTCTCTAGCTGTTGGTAAAACAGTTTCCCAAGTGAATGTCTAGCTGATGGTGAGGAAAACATGAAAAAAACCCTACTCAGCCGTGGATCAGGGTAGGGGACGGAGCAGAACAGGATGTGACAGTCCAAATGTGGACTGCAAATGCAGAAAACACTATGTACTGGGGGTACCTGGAACGCCTCTTAGGCATGTCTCCAAAGGGTCCTTTCATAGCTGTGAGAGCTGGAAAGGTTCACAATGCTAAAAATCTAGCTACCCAGAGAGCATTTGCCTCAAAGTCCCACCCAGCAGCCATGATGCTGAACTAGACCTCCTGGTTTCAGCTGAGCTTGGTTGGGGAATTTTTCAGAAAGATACATACTCTGAATTTTGAGAACATCATAGGATTAGCCATGACCAGGAAAAAGCTTTAATTTTAGACAAAAATGTTATCTCAATGAAGCCATGAATATACTCTTTTCTCATATTTTTACTTTTCTGTGAGCTAATAACTTCCATATACAAAATGCTGTCATAGAGATGAAATTAAATGGAGTCATGAGGAAAATGAATGAAGGATTTCCTGAACTAAGCAGAAACAGGCTAAAAGAATGACAAATGTGGGGTTTTTTTTCAGAACTTTTTCACTATATTGTACTAAGATCTGTCTACAAGCAATGTCAAGTGAGGTATTTTCCTGGCAAGTAATATGCTGGACTGCAACCATGAGTTCAATAATTGTTTGTACCTCTTGATGATGAAACATCTTGGCTTTCTTTGAAAAGAAATATGGCTTTTCACTGTGTAGAGACAGACAGAGGCTCCTGAACTGCAGTTTCTGGGGCAGAAACCTTGAAATATTAAAAGCTCATCTAAGAACCTTGGTCACTCCTGATTGTGTCCGTCTCCTGCTTCTGCCTGGGGAGAGAGTGGCAGATGGGAGAGACCAGGGAACAAACCAGCTGAAAATATCTTACCAGTGTCAGTGATGTAGAAAAGAAAGATGGGAGAAATGACTGATCACTGTAGTCAAATAGGGGCCAAGTAGAGGTCCTACAAGGTGGTGGAACTGTGTTTCACACAACTGACATTTAATCTGGTAGTCCCCAGAGGACTATATTCCTGTGGCTTATGATTTATGGTTTGTTGTTTGGTGTGGTGAATTGTTGCAAGGTGATACTTGGGCAATACTAATCTCTGAAGGAAAAAGATAACAATAAATATTTTTATTAGTTTAAAAAGTTAAAGCTGAATTCCAATGCCAGTCACCTTAGGAAATAAATGCTTGGAAGTAGTCAAATTTGACTGGTGTGACTAACAGTGCTGGCAACAGCAATAAACTAACCTTCCAGAGGTATAGAATTTTCAGAGCAAGTCTCCATTCAATGACTGTGTACGTTATGTGTGGAGTAGCAATATGGTGAAGGTCTATTAACCAGTGCTTAACTAAAGCTAAATAACAATGACATTCACAGGACTACATCATGAATTTATTATGATGTGTGCTATTACAGAGAATACAAAATGAAACTGTAATGAAGGGACATGTAAGTCTTTTCTAATTTTTTTACATGCACAAGTATTTTTTCTGGAGATCAGCTTCTGCCTGGTGGAACAATGGATTGCCTAGCTGAAACTGCTAAAAGTACCCTTGAAAACCAGATGACAAGCAATTGCCCTCGTCGCAGGGCTCTGCAGTGCACACGCTTAGGTCTGAGTTTCAGAAACGAGATGAGGCATTTTCTTAGTTTCTGTTCAGAAGTGACAGCTGCATGCAGAGCAGCCCAGGCAGCATGATGAGTTTATGTAATATTCTGAAAACACTGTCTCTTGGTGATCGTATCATACAGGGAAATTTGATTGTTTCTATTTTACAAACTTTAAAAAAAAACCCCAAAACTCAGACCAGCTTAAAGCAGAGTGTGATCTGCATCTCACAAAACTAACCATGCACCCTTTCATACCATCCAAGGAACTTTAGATCAAGCCAGTTATACAGATCTTAAAAGTAAGGTCTGAGGGGCTAGTGTTGGGATTTCAATGTCTGAAAGTAGGTGCCCAATCTAGTAAGAGTTTTAGGCAAGTAGAGCCCTTGCAGAGAAGAGCCTGGCTTGGACCTTCTTACAGACTGGGCTGTCATGGCAGGTCCTAGCTCAGCATAAGCATAAGATGCATATTTTCAGTTGCAATTTACTTACTCTGGTATCATACAGGACTGAAAGAAAAACAGTTACACTAAGTAATGGGGCATTTTACAGCTTTGCTTCAATCAGAATCTGGAGAGGTCGGTAGGTGATGTAGAGGAAAAACCTATATTTCGCATTGCTTTGAAGTCCTCAGGTGCAGGGTATTTGTTCCATCATCAACTCCTCACCAAGTTGAGACCTGTCCTTAGGCTGGCTGTTCCTGGTGCTGTCACTACCACAGGAAGGAGACAAAGACATGGAGTCCAGATGGAAATGGCAGCATGATCTGGGAATGGAAAATCATGGCACAAGATCTTGGGGCATCCCCTCCAGGGGCATCCTGCTCCAGGGACAGCCCCCAACCGAGGGCTGCAGGCTGAATCAGTACAGCAAATGAAAGAAATAGGGAGAAATCTCAGAATCTGGATTCATTGTGCTACACTCTCTTCTGAGGAGTTCCCAAGATGGTATGATACTACGTGAGTTTTCTTATGTAATCTGTATTTTTTAATTAAAGACATGAACAATCTCTTAGTATATTAAACTTCTTAGTTTCTTCAAAACCAAAAAAAAACCCAAGCCAAAATCCAGACAGTGGAGTCACAGTAAGTAGAGTTAACTCTCTTTTATTCCATTTGTTTTCTCAGATAATCAAAAGGACAAAGGTAGCAGAAATAGATAAGCTTAAAGACACAATGGGGTCTTCTTTGCTTAGCCCAAATTGCAACTGTATAATAGCAACTGACAGAAAGAGATGAAAGTCCCTGAGAGAAGAAAGAGTAAAATGCTCTCCAGGATAAAGGCACAGTTTGTAAACTGGAGAAGAGTAAAATAGCAGTGCTACCAAACTTTAGATCTGCTGTAGGTGATACTTAAAATGGCAAAGGAAATAATTAAAATAAGAAAGCTATTCAATAACTAAAAACCAGGTGTGGTCATTATCTTCAAAGACAATAAAATTATAGGAAAAAAGAAGTGAAGAATTTGAATTCAGAATTAATGTGTGAAAGACAACAGGCATGTTATGTGAGAAAGATGAAGGAAGGATGGCAGTGAATGAGGGACTGGAAATAAACCCAGTATGAATATTTATAAATATTTATTTCTCAACTCATCCATCAAGGCTGTCAGTGATCACCCAATCCTGACAGCCAACAGATGCTCTGCTACAGGAAGAAGAAAAGTTAAACTCTTGCTACTGCTATAGCTACAGCCCCATTCGTTGTAACTTGGAAACTGTTAAGTGTTCTGGACAAGAATGCAAATATACTCCTGTGATCCAATTACTACGAATTTTCAGGTGATCAGCCCCCTTAGAATGTAAGCTGGAGCAGACCATAAAGCTGTTAGGTGATCTTTGAATCAGGTGCTGTGAAGCAAATGCACAACTGCCTCATTTGCTCTCTGAAGTTTGTTCTCCAAGAACAGTCCTTCTTAGAGGAAAATGCACTAAATCCAGACTTGAAATAATAGAGACACACAGAGCTGTCACCAAGTAGCCTGTCACAGGAGAACACAGCAACAACTTACATCTGAGTAGCTGGGAAAAAGGGGCTTCTGTAGCCTTTTGTTCATTGGACACCAAGTGCAGCTGCATTTCCTACAAGAGCCTTAAATTGGGAAACTGTGCAACAAATGGGAGAGGGATGTTTGCAGTCAAGGAGCAGATGCAGTTGCCTAGAGATTTGGAAGTGTCCAGAACTTCTGAGTTAAGCTTTTGGAAAATGTCATTCCTGACCAGCACTAGCAGACAGTATCCAGTCATACCCTGCTCAGTGATAGGAGGGTTAGTCTTCTGAATGGACCTGAGGGGTTGGGCAAACAATACTAAGCTGCTTTTCATCAGTACATAGCATAATCACAGAACCTATTTTTCCCAGTTCCTTGAAACAAAAGCTACAACATGAACTGGTGGTTGCTTAGGTAATAATATAATGGCAGGAAGGGAGGGTTTGCAAAGTGCTATGACATTTCCTGGCTGCTTTATTAATTCCAAGTTAAGCACGTGCTTAAGTGCTTCACAGAAGTGGGGTCAGCGGCACTGACAATTTGCAACACTGAACCTCGTGGCAGCGATGCAGAAAGGTTGAGGCAGAAGGCTTTTTTTCCCCTTTAAGCTGTGGAGTGATGCATGCTAACAATGCTTTCCTCATGGCAGTGCTTCCTCCATTGGTGCTTGTGCTTGGTGGTAAGGATCACTGTTATGCAGGATGTGTTGTTTTTTGGATTACTTGCAAAACAGAGGTCGTGACCATGTCTGGTCATTAAGAATCCCCAGGCACTCTTTGCTAGCAGAGTGACAACTTTAGTATCTTGGCCAAAGTCCAAGAAAGGATATAAATTCTACCTAGTCTACCTTATATTCCCTTAGCATTTCAGTTAGATGCTTTATTCCTTGCTTCTTAACCTCAGAATGAGATTTAGGATGGCTGCTACAAAATGGCTACACCAGAAAAGTCTCCTCTCTGACTCCAGTATTTGCAGAGCTTTTTGGATTAACAGCACTGTATGACTAGAAGGCATTGCTGAATTAATTGATTAATTGGCTTATTACTGCATATTCATATGCTTCATTCTTCACACGTTCTGGAGGATGATGAGTAATTCCTCTTGCTCATTTCCAAGGGACTTATTAAAATACACTCAAGAATATGCCACCAAGAAGAGAGGGAGGGAAAAGATCCTCCCCAGCTATAAGCTATTCTGACTGGTACCAATGTAGCATATAATTGAATGTTATTTCCATACATTCCAGCCAAATGTAGCCATCTATAAGAAATAAGAGCATCTCTTAAGACTTTAGATTGTTCTTGAAAGTAAAAGAATTTATTTCTCTTTGATAGTTTTCAAACTAGGAGGAATATTATTGCTAAATTATATTTTAATAGCTAGTTTGTTTTTTCTGTTTCTGAAGCCATCATAAAGCATCCATAAAGTGGTATTTCTCTTGCATTTTACATGACTCCAGGGCTTGCTGTTCTCGCCTGTCAGGTCTTTTCAAATCACTTAACGTTTACTGGAACAATTCTACACTGCAAGATTTGCTGCTCATCCAGCGTGGTGTTTGTATCACAGCTGCTACACCATTGCTATCTCAATAAAAGGAAGCATTTCTCACCACTTCGTTAGTATATAGCAGCATGAAAATAATAATTTCCTTTAAAAATAAAATTCACAAACCTTTCATCTGGAAAAAATCAAGCAAGGAGTAATCTTGGTTTTATTTGGAGTTATTTGTGGTCATTAAGGTAAACTTACAACCCATAGTTAATTTGTTAAAAATGTGGCATAATTGTCCTCGTCTGTGATATTGTGCTTTTTTTTTTTCTTCAAGAGTAGATTAGAATATTCAGACATATTGAATAATGGAAGAGCTGAGTATTAAGGACATATAATGGAAAGCTTTCAGTGTCATGCCTGGCAGGGCATTATCCAACCTGTTATAAATCGTGAAGAAAAGATATATAGAGAGCTCTTTATTATCATTCAATCATAAAAGTAATTCTGGCTTATTGACATACTATTTATTTTGTTGTTCATAGTTCATGGATAATTTGCAGACACAAGGAGACTCATATACAAGAGGAAAACACAATGTTTCACTCACGTCTTATGAAAAAAACAGCTTTAAGGGCAGTCTTATTTTCAGGCTTTGTAGTAGAACGTGGTGTTTTATTCATTAGATTTTTCATTGGAGGATGATAGATTTTACAGACCTCATAAGCTGACTATTTTTATTCATGGAGAGTAACATTTCACTCCCAGACCAGTCTCCCTTAATTCAGTGAAGCAGATTAAGATTCTTTTCTACTTCCCTTCATACTAATAACAAATACCTTGTGTTAGTACTATGAATTAGAGAAAACATGAAGTGCCCATGTCTTAAACTTTACAGCAATGAATTCTTCAAGTTGTGTTTTATGGCAATTGCAGAATTCCCTTTACTTGCCTGGAGATTTATACAGGGAAACCGTTGAAACCCATCATCCAGCAGCTGAAATCCATGTTATTTGCTGATACTTTTCCCTGAAACTCCCAGGATGTAGCTTAGTAAGGACGATGTGCTAAGGTCACAGCTCAAAAGCAATAACATGAATACAGGAAAGCTCTGCCTAAGCTTCCCTTCTCAATCCTGTTATATTCACCTCACTGTATATTTAATTTGAAGTGCATACCTAATTAAAAGTTAATAGGTCATTAAAATGATTTGTAATAAGTATATTCAACTCCATGTGGGCATGATATGCTCATTATCAAGTCCAGACTTACAACTGGGATCCTTTACAGTAAAGACAATCGTTATTCATAACAACTACCTTTCTGGTGACTTTAATTCCGTACATAAATATGATCTAAATGTTTGATCTTTCAAATAACTTTAACATTTAAGGGGTCTTGCTGCTGAATAATTTTTTTTCTTGAATGGTATCTGTCATTACAAGGAGTATTCCTTTAAATGGGTTCGACTGTGGTTTTTCAAGAAAAGAAAATAAGCCTTCTACAGAATTAATGAAGCTGGCTTTTTAGCCTAGGGTAAAAACCTGGCTAATGAAGTGATTCATAGTGACAGCCCATGATCTGAATTATATGAATTATTGCTTATTAATGGGATTAATTGCTTCTCATGCTATAATACAGAATTTATACACTTGTCCAAAATCTAGGTCTGTAATCTGAAACAGAAAGAGGGAAGAAAGGCTGTATTAATTATATGCCATGTCTGGATATCAGAATGTATATAGTATAACAGAGACTGAATGTATGTAATTCTATTAAGAAATGAAATGAAGTGCAAACTATAAAATGTGAATAAGAAAGGCAATTGTAAATTCTGCTCAGCTGAAGCAGATATTAGATTGCATTGCTTTGCTAAGGGCTTCCATTATCTCTACACTGTCTTTCAATATATAATAACATGAAAATTTATTTCTTTACACACAGCATAATTCTACTAAGAATGTACAGTTCATTTGAGGATTAGCTGGAGATAACTAACATTCTAGTTCACTATAAAACTGAGACTGAATTAAAATCATGTTCAGCACAGACATTTTCATTTCTTAAACATGATGCTTTGTATTATTGTGATTATCTCCTGTTTGCATACACATGTGCGCTGAGGACTTTGTCCAGAACTAGAAGCTTGACTGCACTGTGCCTCAACCAGACACGGCAGGAAAATGGGCTCTACGCCTAGAATATCTTCTGGGATGAAATGGGAAGGAAGGATGAGGAAAAGAAGAAGTCTGATCTTTTATCATTCAGAAATGCCATGGTAGATGAATCTTTTTTACCTGACTCAGTATGTATCAAAGATATTTATATTCGTGTGGTCCTACTTGCCATGGTATCTGGGAATCACATTTAAAGGTATTTGAGGATCTAATCCTAAATCAGACCATCAAGTCCTCCTAGAAGGCGCATGGCAGACAGAGAGGTGATTTGAAACAGTCAGTGTGTCTTCACCAAGGGCAAGTCCTGCCTGACCAATCTAATGACCTTCTATGATGGAGGGACTACAGCAGTGCATGAGGGGAAGAGCTATGGATGACATCTATCTGGAGTTCTGTGAAGCCTTTGCCACTCTTGCCCACAACATCCTTCTCTCTATATTGGAGAGATATGGATTTGATGGGTGGACTGTTCAGTGGATGTGGAATTGGTTAGATGGTTGCATCCAGAGAATAGTGGTCAATGGCTCGATGTCCAGATGGAGACTAGTGACAAATGGTGCCCCTCAGGAGTCCATATAGGGACCAGTGCTGTTTGATATCTTCATCAATGACACAGATAGTGGGATCAAGTGCATTCTCAGCAAGTTTGAAAGTGACATTCAGCTGAGTGGCACAGTTGACACACCTGAGGGATGGGATGCTAACCAAGCTGACCAGGACAAGCTGGAGAAGTGGGCCCGTGTGAACCTCATCAGGTTCCACAAGGCTGAGTGCAAGGTCCTACACCTGGATCAGTGCACATCTCAGTATCAATACAGGCTGTGGGATGAAGAAATTGAGAGCAGCCCCACCGAGAAGGACTTGGGGTTCTGGTGGATGAAAAGCTGGACATCAGCTGGCAATGTGTGCTCACAGTCCAGAAAGCCAACCGCATCCTAGGCTGTGTGAGAAGAAACATTGCCAGCAGGCTGAGGGAGGTGATTCTGTCCCTCTACTCTGCTCTGGTGAGACCCCACCTGCAGTACTGTCTCCAGTTCATACATTTTGTTTTCTAATGCATCAAACCCTACCCTTTTCTTCCTTTCTTATTCTTAAAACACTTTAGGCAACTGAGAAAGTAAATAGAGCACAGAACTGTTTTTTTTAGTATGTACAATATTATATATATCTGCCACTGTTTTATATGTATATCTGTATCTACCAGATATTTAGCTACATCTATATAATATAGAAATATTAGATGTCTGTTAGATATACCTGCTGTTCCTAGATTCTCTGCTCAGGTTCTTGTTCCTGTTTCCAAACACCCATTTCCTTCTGTAGCTAATGAGACTGGCTGAAGCCCACGGAAGGATCTCTTTAACCCCTTATTTAATTTCACCTCTATCAGCTACTTACCTGTTTTTCACATCCTTCCTTCACATCCCTGTGTGTGGGACTATAAAGCAGGCCACCAAAGCCAGTGCATTTCCTCAACAGCCAGCAGTTGGCAGCAAGCAGGGATTGCACTAGAAGGGGTGCCTCACCAAGGCACAGAGCTTGACTGCAGAGCTCTGTAGCTTTGCTCTTTAGCTTACAGGTGAATCAATATTTCTGGGAAGTACCTCATCACCACAGTAAAGAAATCATTACACAGCAGGGTGGGGTAAAAAAGTGTCATATGCATTGATTGTAATTAATAATATAATTGATTCAGCACCAAACACATTTAGTTCATATTTCACATCCTATTTGCAATTCCTACTTTTCCTGTTTCCCTTGTTGCTCAGCGTTAAGCACTACGAAAAAATGCACACTTGGGATCAGGTATGTTTTATGTGTTTCCTTGCCTTTAAAAATCGTACCATTTGACATAATAAAAGGCTTCATAGAGTTAATAAGTACATTTCAGAGTAGTAACATTTTTCAGTTTTATTAGTCAAAAAGAATTAGTCTCAAAACTTGGGTCACTTTTAAAATCTTCAATTGACTACAGCTACTAATGTTTCCATGAAATAGTTTTTATTGCTAGCACAGAGTTTTCATTGTTTGAGCAGAGTTGACTGCATAAAACACAGCCAAATGGTGTGGATTCTTCGGGTATGAATGATGAATTAAATGCAGGTAAACCTAAAAAACAGCTTTCTTTGAACAAAATGGCTTAGATTCTTATCAAAACTTGGTTTTTTTAGAGATTAAAGTAAGTCTGATCAACTTCTTGGGCCTGCAAGGTGCACCCCAAAAATTTTCGTAGCCAAACAGCCAGATCCAACACGTCAGCAAATGACTCTGAGAGATGGTGTTGGGAATGGCTCACTAGCAAGAGAAGATAAGTGCTTTTGAGAAGTGTTCAGTCTCCGTTGAGAAACAGCATTGAACTGGGCCCGAAACTGCCAGGACAAACCAGTGATATTGCCATGGCCTTGTGTATCCCCATGGGAGGTCTTGGCTACCCAGCATCTCAATGCCAATGCAGCTGCTCTCCCACACGTGACACACGATCTACCTTTGTATCATCTGTTTTCCAGCCACTTTGAATCTGAATTTAAAACCAAAGGACTTCTGACTTGAAGAGTAGTTGCAAAGAAATAGAAGTTCAGAACATTCAGACATACTCATCATTCTGGCTTGGGTACACAAGACAGCTTTTAAAACAGTGTTACAATTATTCCTAAATTAATGGGTCAAATCCCTCCACCAGGGAGAGTGAGTGGAACTCCCATTGTAAGTTGTTAATGCCGTGCTCATTCCCATCAGCTGAAGATCCAACCACACATTCATGTGAGCATCAGGTAGATGAATGCTCAACCAGCACTTGCACCAATTGCACATGGAAAAGTTTCCACTTCCTTTGTTGAAAGTTTGCAGAGGGCTGTGCTGAAATTTGATTCACCTTGAAGAGAAACTGTTCCATTATTCCAACACAGTTTCCTTTAAGAACAAGACGTCAGGCCAAGTTACTTAGTTTGGTAGAACAATCTGTAACACCACCATATTAAAGTTTCATAAAAATGTGTTCCTTTAAACACAGACTTATATCTGGCTTCCAGAGAGCAATTATAGTAACTATAATGTGACTCTTGTGGTAAAAAGTGACACGTACTACGCAGTGAGGCTTTTGAATTTTTAAATCAGTAAGAGCAGCCACTAAGAATATACTTCAAATTTCACCATCAAGGCATACGGACACATGCGCTGAGAACAACTTGCACTCTAGTTTATGTTTCACTTAGAGGTTTCACTTTTATGTTAGTTCCTAAGCCCAAGTCTGTTGCTGCAAAGAAGCTGCCTCTGGCTTAAAACATGGCAATCGTTCACAGACTGTGTCATTTTCCTTAGATTTCTCTATGTCACTGTGGAAAAATTATCTCATGGTAAAATATAATACTTCATTAAACAGTAATCTAATATCATGTGCTTTTTAAGTTGATTGAAGAGCAAGGAAAAAAATGTCAGTAAATAAACTTTTAAGTGAATTTGCTTTCGTCCATAGGTCTTCTGTGTTTTGCTAAAATTAATGCTAAGTTCTTATGATAATGTGACTAGATAATATTAAAGAGTGAAGATGGAAAATAGAAATGAATTTCGCTTCTCCAGTGTCATACAAAAAAAAAAGAAAAGACTGAAATTTTCATTCACTCTATCAGGAAATATAAAAAAGTACTCTTGCCAGCAATTCAAAAACACAGCTGAAATTTCAGATATGAGGCAAATGAAAACTGAGAAAAAGCTGTGTAAATTAAGTCCGAGGACCACATAAATATGTGGAAAAAAACCCCTACATATTCAATAACATTAAGTAAACAGTAAAGAAAGCAATATTTTTCACATAATTTTGTGGTTATAAATTAATCACTCAGCAGTATTTTTTTTCAAACAATTCTGAAAACAAATACAACAGTTTTGGAAACGGATTTGTCTGGTTTATAGGTCACTCAACAGCTTCATGGCTTTGAGTTTGGCCAGTATATTTGTAATGGCCTCCAAATTTTTAATTTGCTTTTTTTTGAGGGTGGAGTTGGGGATTCAAGGAAAACTATTCTGTACATGGAGAAGATCCAGTTATAAAGATGTTCTGCCCAAAACAAGAAATGCAACTTTGGAAAGCAGAGTATTAGTTCCCTAGGAGATCTAGGCTTAGTTCCTGGTTCTGTGGCAATTAATAGGATGGGACTGGCTGAGGGATGTAGGGTGACTTTTTAAATAACATCAGAAATAAGCCTTTCAGATCTCCCTGGCAGCCACCATTTGGGTATATAAGAGTTGGCATTCACATCAGGCTTAGGTGAGTTGGGAAAGTCAATGGCTGAGTCTCAAGCCTGAGTGACCACTGCGAGCTAGAAAATGTGGTTGGGGTTTGGACACCATGGCTGCCTTTGCCTTCAGAGCTGTCCCTGGCAGCTCCTCAGGGGTTGGCACCAGCATCTTGTTTTGGGAGTCTGCAGCACCTGAAAGTGCACGTGGTGTATCTGTAGCATCATAAAGTGTAGCTGGAATTCAAAACATTGAGTCTGAGTGAGTGAGTCATTGAACTGTGTCTGTTGATGGGAAGTGGGCTATTTTGTGATGGGAATCTGCCTGAGATCTCACTCTTTTGCTGCAGCTCCCCTGTCTGCAAGGCTGTCTGGGAACAAAAATGCTTCAGGCTCAAATACTCTGGAGAAACAGACTTTTGGAGACAGTGAGATTTTTTTGTTCATTGCCTTGGTTAGGTACCTGTTTCCCCAAAACACCCAGAAATGTGTGGGCTTGCTGGCTAGATCATAAGAAATGGCAACGGGTCTTTCACCCCTGGCCAGCTCTTGAGAAGTTCCCTGATGAGCCAGCTCTGCAGCTCGCGGCATCTCTGACCTCACCTGGCAACCTAGAAACACTCTTTTTGAAATTTCCAATGCAATTTAGAGTAGGAAACTTAAAACCAGATATACTTCATTCAAAACAAAATCTCCCTTCTAATCATCACTGAGAATAATGAAGTCTTTTAAAGCCCTTCTGTTTCTCATGGTGCAAAGCAGCTGCAGTTTCTTAGAAAAACTCCATCTTCCATCAATTAAAAAATTACCAATAATGAGCATTTTGAAAACGTTACTCTTCTTTTCTCTCTCATAACTTTATCTAAAAGTATTGTACTTCCTTACCTTCCTAGTGAGGCAAATACCCCCCCTTTTTTATTTCTGAATGTAATAAAAAAATTAAATAACAGAGTCTTTGAGACGAAAATAAATGTCTTCTATGCCTCAATGGGAATTATGCTTGTTCTACTTTTTATTTAAAAATAATGGGAGCATTTCTGGCAAAATTGTGCTTAAAAAACAAAAGCAAATACCCCCCCCCCCCCCAGCTCCAACTAGCAATCAAGCAGGCTCTAGGCTTCCAGTGGATAGGTGTCAGCACAATATTTGCCTGGTGTTTTATCTATGCTTACCCACTTGTGCACAGCCTCCTGCTCTTCAAGACACACACAACCATGGGGTAAATACAATTTCAATGGCTCGGGTCTCATGCCTCAGATAACCTTATGACAACTTGTTTTCTTCCCAGTCCTCACTCAGCAGCTATAGACCATTGACAGCAGAGCTGAAGTTTCTTATCTGCCACCTCCAGCATTTTTTCTAGATCATGATGAAATTTAAGAAGTCATTTTGTGTGGAGGATTATACTTTGTAGATATATGCTGCAAGTGGCATTTTGTCTTTCTGTACCTATATTATGGGGTTTTGGGGAGATAGTAACAACAGGGTCTGGATAGCCACAGTATTAGTATTACAATCTTCCTCAGCAAAAATTCCAGCTCTGTTAATGGATCTTCTGCTTAAACATGCTAAAAATTGAGGTCCATGGGTTGTTCTGCTGAGAGATGCAGTAGATTGAGGAGGTCAGTTTTATGCTGAGAGGCAGGTTTTCACTCAAATCCTGTGAATATTTCCAACACCCTTCCCATAAAGCTGTGACACGCGATCTGCATGCACTTGGGAGGGACTGCTACCCTTCCCATCTCCACGTTTTGTAGAGAAGGAAAAGGACCAGAAAGCACAAAAAAAATCTCCACCTAATGCTGAACTGATTAAAGACACAAACCTAAAATTTCTCTCTGATTTCCAAAATACCTGATTAGGAATTCCAGCACTCAACAGGTTGATATCTGGAATTCTCAGTTCCCAAGGTGTTGTCTATGACAAAGGAAATAGCTAAGAAAAAGCATCCTTGCAGTACCAGGGTCTCAGAAAAAAAAACCCACAACTACACAGGGGTGGCTTTTTAAGCTACAGTTCTGCTTATTTAAGAATTTGATTTCAACTAATCTGGTTGCAGATCACCTGGCAGGTATCACCCTGGGCTCATTCATTCCAGCCTTCCCAAGCCTTCCTTTCAGCAGGTGCCTTTTGAAGCTGCAAATTGGCCTGAATTAATTTGAGCAGGAAGTTTATGCTAAGGGAGATCTGCTCCTCTCTGATTTTTTTAGAATAACCTGTCTCTCCCCTCTAATAAAACAGAGGTATTTTTAGAGCTGATAAAATGAATAATTACCCCCAGAATGTCCTTCCTGTTCTTCCAGTCCCCTGCCAAGACAGGGAATCTATACAAATGCAGTTCATAGGGAAATATTATGTGATTTTTCAAATAAATTGTGTTAAAGACCATGGTCTGCCATTAAAATATTCGTATTTATAACTTCCAACAAAATAGGCCAATAGAAACATGTTTCTTTTGATTGGAGAACATACATTTGCTTTAAATTATTCAATGTCCTACTTGTACTGGCATGCTCTGGAGAGTGTACAAAGCATAAGCTTTTTTTTGCAGTTAGTAATATTCTCTGCCTTATATCACTGCTTATTATGCTCAAAGAGTTTTAGAGCTCTTTGTCGTCAGTCTCGGTGCCCTGTGCTTGTTTTGCAGATACCCTTTTACAGAGAGGCACCATTCTTTCCATATTTAAGTTTTCATTCAACTCAACTGAAACTGAATAAACTTGCCAATTTATTTCCACACAGGTGAAAGTTCCAGGACATTTTAATGGCAATGAAGGCCATTTTACACACACATTTTGCAGTGTTTAGAGAGTTACATATCCCCAAAGTTCCTCTTTACCTTATTTCCTTTTAAAGGAATGAGAAATAAAATCAATCTTGGAAAAATTCAATCTTTTCATCCTTACCTGATTAGACTATGCATATGACAATAACCCTCATATGTTCCCAAAGTAAAGACTTATTGAGCTAGATATAGAGGGGAGACAGGGGGTGACCCAGGGTAAATAGGGTAGAAAAAACCCAGGAACACAGATATGATTTTCCCAGCATCACACAGGAGCTCCCCAGAAAAAACAGGTTCAGAAATCAGCTTTCTATCTGCTTTGATCAAGACACTTCTGGGTCAGTAATGACTCAAAATATTGCCAAGCTGAAGAATTGTCTCACAAATATTATGGGGGCTTTCCATAAGAAGTATATTAAATTATAAAAAGGAAGGCATTAACTTTGATCCCTTCAGCTGACTGTGTGAAGTGGCACTCATTGATTTTGTGCTTTGAAACCAGTTTTACGCTTAGAATCTTTCTGAGGCAGTCGTGGGAGATCTACGCTGAGGGAGAAGAGGGTTGTAAAGGGTAAGATGGATGGATACACACACTGTGTTGTACCAAGTCGACCATCCCTTTCCTGCAGTAACTGTCAGTTTTAGACTTTTCAGTTTTCTGCTGTCCTGACGCTGTACTTGAGAAAATGCATAAAAAACTTAGGCTATAGTATCATCAAACGACAACTATAGAGAGACTGAGCAGATTCATTCTGAACTTTAGAGATGCCACTGATGGTTGTTTCAGTGGGGTGTATCATTCATGCTGTAGGCTGAGAGTAAGGATCCCAGGAAGACTGAGCTGTTCTGCTTTCTCCTGTTTTCACAGGAACTGCAAGTGTAAAAATCTAATTAGGGTAGAGCCTCCAACATTAGAGTTTTCTGATATGCAAACATTTTGAGACATTAACAATAACTCTTTGTGATTAAACACATAGATAGCTTTGTGTTACTTTAGTATGTTTTTAGTCTACACACAGATTTAGATTAGTTGTTCACTTCTTGAATTTTCCCATTAGCATTATTCCCAAACCCTCAGTTCTCACTCAGCCAACACTACTGCTGACAGCAATGTCAGGTAGGGCTGCAGGGCAAGGGCCAATAGCTAAGATCTTAGTACATGACAAATTCATTAGACAAACTAAATAATTAAGGCACATTTGAAAAGCAAATGAATGTAGAGGTGTTCCCTTATGATTATTGCTCACATAGATTTTTCTTTAAGAGGAAAAACATAAATTAATAAAGGCCAGAATGTCTGTAATGACAATATTAGTGGCTGCCCTGTGGCTATTAAGACATGCACTCATTGTAAACTATATTGATTTTTCCATTGGATAAAATTCTCTGGTTAAATTGTTATTTGCAGCTGTAATCTGGAGTGGCTGTGTTGGTCATTATCATTATAAAATGTGGTCAGAAAGTTTTTCATTGAAGCTCTGACCACATATTTTCAAGAAATACCCTTTAACAACATCAGGGAGAGTCAGATGCAATCTGCAAGCACAACAGTCACAGCTGTTGTGAAGGTGATGATGCTATTGATTAATGGAGTGAGTTACAGGCTCTTTAAAAGAGTATACAAATTCTCTGAATCATACTGCATGTATCCACAATCAAATTAATGACTTCATATTATAAAACTTACGGTTCCTCTGAATGCCACTATTGCCACCACTTTCTGTAGAAATGACCCTAAAGGGTACCTTAAAGACTGCTTACTGAGAAAATTCTAAAACTTGACAGTTTGGGATACCTTTATGGGCAGGGCACATGAATTTAAGGGATTTTCAGAGTACTGTGAGACTGTTTTAGAGGTTGGTAGCAGCTACTGAATTTCTATCAAAGGTCAGTGTGAACCAAACTTTTATATGTTTTTGACTTTCAACAGGTGACTTTCCTCTATGTTTCATTAACAAGGAGTAATCTTGTCCTGGAAAGTGTTGATCAGAAACTATTTTTTGCCAGATAACATGGCCATGATTGTTCCATCTAGGTAAGTCTGGCTTGTTGTGTATTGAATCTTGTTTGAAAGCTCTCTCTTCATCCATCTGTTCATCTAAAGTGTGTAACCACAGCCTGGGAAACTTAACATTTCCCCAGTCATTTTGAAGCTTCCCTCTCTTTTGCAAGGCACAAAATGTGACTGTGACATTCCTATAAAAGCAGCTCCTCCCTGACTCTCAGCTAAAATATTTTATCTTAGAACTACTAGATCTTTGTCTCATGCACTGTGAGAGTTTAATGCATTTCCAAATGAAATGTCTGACTCAGTGAACATTCACATGAGTACTTTCACAGAGCTCAGCCAAATTCCTCATCTATGCACATGAAGGTCTTGACTTTCTGTAAGAGGAGAGCTCAAGTCTTGGCAGCTCACTGCTCTCTTCAGGAGCAAATGGTCACTTAAGACTGTCGAGGTTTGTTCTGGCTACCTGTGGCCCTGATTTTTTCTTCAAAGAGTTGTATGATTTAAGATAACATTTTTAGAGTTTTAAAGGTCATATGTGGATGACTAGAGTAACTGTTCACAGGAGATAGAAAATTAGAGAAGCTGAAAAAAGTGGATGCAAAAAGCCTTTTCCATTTTCTCCTTGACAAGCCAATACTGCACAGAACTAGTTTTCATATCCTATTTTTTTGTCAGAACATTAAAATTTGTAATGGATACTCTAAAGTGACCCTAAAATACTTTGCCTTCTATGTGTCACTGTCTGCTACCAACCATAAAGGACTTAACACACAGTTTGCGTTTCACTCATACTGTTTCAAAGACAGACTAGGTCACATCTAAAGCTTTCTCCCAGTTCAATACTCCCATACGAACTGAAGTCTTCAAGCCCTTTGTTGATGCAGGAAAGAAATCAAAGTCCAGAGCTTTGGGAAAGAATTTGGCTCTAACTGGACTCTATGCAAGTGCAATAATCTGTTTCCTGAAACCATATTTTTCCTGGGAGCATTTTACTGCATACCTAATATTACAACACAGTAGAAGTATGAGGTACCCTTTGGGCACAGAGTAGCATCCTATGGGACCCAAGACATATCACATTTATTCTCTTATACAGAAATTCCAGAAGATGCCTGAGATACCATTAAATGAATTAAACTAAAGTAAAGCTTAGAGCTTTCAGCAGCCATTTAGTAATGGAGGTGCCATTTTCTGTTTACAAGAGTTATGTTCTCATATGACTCATGTGAGGGAGGGCAGAATGCATCATCAAGTCTTCAGAGAAATTAAAAGATGCTTTGCTAGGAATACGGGGCTCCTTTTCTGTTGTTCTGTGAAACTTAATGGTGTTTTTCTTCCTTCTCCTTTTTGGTCTTTGAAGGGTTGAGGACCTCCAGCACAGAACTGAACATTTCATCTTGTTTTTGGGGCAAGGTCCAAGCAGCTTCTATGCCCAGCCACTCCCTACCTTTCAAGAATATAGCCTAAATTCCAGTAATTTCTTCTTAGGAGAATAGAACTAGTGGGTGGCTTTGCAAGGGACTAGAGCACAGAGTGAAACTGTGACTAGTGTCTGCCCAACCTATTCTCTGCAACTTTGCTCCAACCATCCATGCACATAACACAACCATGGTGACCAAGAGAAGTGACAGAAGAATGCTGCCTTTTGCCTCCAGTCTCTGTTTCCTTATTGCCTCCTTGAATCCCTCAGTCATGCCATCTGATTTTTTAATATCTCCCATTTGAGATGCTTAACTACTTTTCAAACTTTTTTTAATTTAACCATTAAAACAAGATTCCTTATCCAGGAGTTGTTGAGAGGATAGATACATTATGTTTTGGTAGGTATACAAATTCCACAGTAACAGAGGTCTTATAAGTACTGAAGAGGAAGAGGAATGGTGACATTTGATGGTCTAGAGATCTTGGCTACTAGGAAGATAAATGAGAATTAATGTATAAAGAAAGTCAGGGAGAGCTGCTTATGAGTTTGCTGAAGAGAGATGTCTTTTTCGATAAATTCTTCATGTCAAAAGCCAAGAAGCTTAAAAAAAGAAAGAGTGCTGTAATTGTGATATCCTGTTCAGGTTACACTACCCTCAGGGAAACTGCTACTAATGACTGAATTAATTAACGAGAAATTTATAGAATTTCAACCAGCCCCAATTTCCCTGTCTGCTCATTTTTACACCAGCGTGAATAAAGAAGCCATTTGCCAATGCTTTGTTAACCTGTTACTCTTATGTGTAATGCCCTGGAATGCAGGGTTGTGTCTATTACAGCTGGGAGCAACGTCTCCTTATATCAGATACCCTGCAATCATTGTGTAGAAAAGTGTAAAACAAGGACCTTCAGAATCCATGATAGCAGTTTTAGGCATTATAACCACTTCTTTCTAACCTTGTCTACAAGGTTTTTGCTGTGACACTGTGGGAACAGATATGAGGAGATAAATTCAGTGATGCAGCTTCCTGTCTGACTTCATACTTTTAGAACACCTTGGAAACGTGATTGCTGGTGCATAATTTATATCACAGGTTTTTTTTGTTGTTTCCCTTAAGTATCTTCTAGGTACGTCTTTTGATCAGATGAATGTCATGGGGGGCAAGACTTTCCTGTAATTCTTATTCCTTTGGGATGATATGATCATCCTTTCATGCTGGAATAGTTCTATCTTCACAACTACTTAGGAGTGTATGCTGCTATTACCTAAATTATAAAAATAGGCTATGCAAAACCACTAACTCATTTGTGTCTAAGATAATGCAGTTTTGTTGGAAGGGCCTTGAGTTGAATAAGCATCCCTGTTTTTAACAGGATTATGTGACAGATGGGGTAGATATAGATAAGGCTGCACAATACATCTTTAGTCTCTCTTTAACAAACAGAAAGACAGCTCCTTTTCAGCTCACAATTGCAAGCACATTTTGGTCTATTTTGAAAGAATGCAAGAAATATTTTCTTGATTGTTATCTGCTTTTAATTAAGCTTCTTCAACAAAGAAAGCATTTGTTACGTTATGTTTTTCAAGCAAAACAGTGAAAAATGGTCTTTATTCAGATACAAACTTGACTTGAGTGGGAACAGCTAAACTAATGTGCTCTTCAGTCACCTTCACCTCTAATAAGGGTAATGCAAAGTGTGTTTACATTTATAAGATCTTGCCTAAACGAAATTATTAAATTCTGTTTTGGAATTTTATATGCAAAGTGATATTTATTAACTTTCTTCCTCAGAGCTATGTCATGACACTAAAGTATTGCCTGTGTGTGTGTACAGCTGGATGTGTGTAGATGCACACTTCTATATTCACCAAGGCTCTGAATTTATTGTTTTGAAGATAAATCTCTAATGTTAAGTCTACTTGTTACCACCTCATCTATCCAAAGGCTGGTTTGGAAATGAGGAACCCTACCACATACTAGCTCCTCATCCATCACTACACTTTCTGCAGTTCCCTGCTCAGAGGTGTACATGGCTCCTGCTGTGAACTCAGGGCCACCAGTATCATCATCTACTTCTATGTCTTCATGCCATAGAAAGATATCAACATCCCATATAGAAAAAAACACCCAAATGCCACATTATCTATTAGAAACTACATAACAGAGAGAGTCTTAAAGTAAAATCTTGGCCCCAATGAAACAAACAATAAGCTCCATGTTGGCTTCCCACTGGTTAGGATTTCATACAGGGTTTGCATAGTTTCATTTCTTTTGGAAGCAAAAGATTGGACTGAAGTATATTTACAGAATTATACTTTAATAAGGTATTTTCCCCCTCCTGCCTATGAATGCAGTGTGTTCAGGTACCAGAATATTAATGATTCAGGTTTGTAATTTGCCATAAAAACGATTATCTCAGAACATCCAATGCTGAGATCTAGTAACTTGAGAGAATTTAGTATTCATTGTACAGAAAGAATCCTTCTGGAAAAGATAAAACCTCATACATAAAAATTCTTCTTTTTGTCTTGTGATGGGTTGGATTTTGTTTTCAAATCCAGAATTTTTGGGGGTTTGGTATGCTTGACTGTTTCTCTATCTAAACTGTGTGATTGTACCATATTCGTGGAAAAAATATACTTTTGTTGAAGAAGAAGAGACATTTTACTTTTAGACTAATATGTAAAAACATCCTTTTTGAAGAAGCAGAAGTTTTTTAAGAATATTACTTGTGTATTGTTCATATGTTCAGTGTATACATATGATTCTTATGTAAACAAAACATTTTTTAAAGGTAGAGTACCTTAGCTCTTAACATATTTAGTCTGGAATGAGAGAAGTGTTGCTACAACACAAATCTGAATTTTCAATTGTGAGATCTAAATGGTTGCAAAAATCTGGCTGGATTCTGAGGGACCAGCTCTGCAACCAAATGATGTCACTGTGCATCAGCTGATTCCATGTAAAAATCTGTGTACACACATTAAGTAAGTGCAAGACAAAGAACACTGTTATCTTTCTTTTTTTCAGTGGTTTACAAAGTTATTGCTCTTCTGCTGTTAATTTCTGTCCTTCAGGTGGAAATTACTGTCCCTCAACCATGATCTACTTTAATGCAAAGTAAAACTAGTTGGCTTATACCTTAGAGTTTGGCTTAGTTGAATTTAAATATCCTACCAAAATAAACTGCTTTTTCTGGTATTGATTTAATGAGAGCAGTTCAAAGCCAAGGCTAAAAGGAGACTAAATTATTGCAGAGTAATTTGCTTTAGGCTTCTGAACACACTGTGTTCTGGACCAAAACTCACTTACTCTGTACTAGAGTATCTATACATGCACACCAGAGAGCTTTCCTGGGACAATCTATTCCACTTGAGTTATTCCAGTTAATTACTTTGTACTGATGAGTCTTGAAAGTCAGTTCTGCCTTGAGCATTGAAACATTCTCAGAAACACTACAAGTTTTCTGGAAACCACTTCAGCACAAAATAGCGCATTAGAAGAAACAGTCAGGTCTGAGAAGTTTTACCCTGTGCTGTGAAAACCTTCCTTGTCTTGGCTGCTGGCATAATACTTACAGTGCCAGACCATCGCAGAGCCAACACTGATGTTTATTTTCAGCAGGGATGGATTTGATCCCACGTTTGCTGTTACAGATGTTTGTCCAAAAACGGCCCCCATGCTGCTGGCAGTGACGTCTGTGCTTCTTTACCCATAAGCAACATTATTGAACTCATGGGGACTTGCCTGACTAAAATGCACGTGCAAGTTGCTGATCTGGGGCCAAAGCATGCAAAATTGATTGAGCATTGCCCTGTGCACAATTTACACAGTCTGTAGATGCAAAGGTATGCGTGTTCTGGTGTCTTACTGGGCCACATGCTGCACCCCTCTCTGAGGCTTCTCCCTCATTGCTAGTTTCATTAAATTAATATGGGGCAGCAACAATATTAGCAAAACAACAGCTTGATTCAGTCTGAATATGTTTCTTTGCTCATATGGCTTCTGGTTATGAGTCTCAAGAGTTAATGGAAACTGGCAAGAATGAGTATGTCCCACTAAAGACAGCTCATAGCATTAAGCAATTATGCAAGAATTTTTCATTGGAAGCGGTGAGGGATGATGACATTGCTCTTGATATTTGACCTTCCCAGTTTCAACTGCTCAATACCTCTTACTGTACACAGAAATTGCCAAAATCCCTCCTAATGAGCTGAAAAATGACACATGGCAGAACTGATGGCTAACTGCAGCTAGAAAAAAGACTGCTACAGAACAAAAAATCCCAGTCTTGCTCCTATTTCTCTATTTTTTTCCAGTTATGCTGGCTGTTTAAATACATAATTTGAAGGCACAGATAGTTAAAAACTTCATTCAAAGCAAGCTGAAGTCAGGCAAGTTCTATGGGTTTTAATGTCTTTTTGACTCATATGCAGTATGTTCACAAAGTCATTGGCTAGTTACAGGATATCTTTTTCTTTCTTTTTTTTCTTTCCAAGAAAGATGTTTTGGTCTTATTCCAAAGGGCACTGTTTCATTTCCCTTTGTTTCTGGGAGATTTACACGCAGTTAACTCTTTTGACATCAAGGAAAGGGAATGATTCCTGAATTAAACTGAAATAAGAGAATTATGAGGGAAGATGGCTCTACCATTGAGTCAATGTGCAAGAATCACAGAGTTTATAAACTATGTCGTTGACTCTTTTCTCTCTTACCTTATTTAAGTTTCATCTTGAAAGGGCACTACTTAAACCATTGTAATTACTCCAGGCTACAGGGACACCTTATAGCAGCCTTCCTAATGGGGGCATAGAGGAAAGCTGGGGAGGGGCTCTTTATCAGGGAGTGCAGTGATAGGATGAGGAGTAACAGTTTTAAACTGAAAGAGGGTAGATTTAGATTACATATTAGGAAGAAATTTTTTACCATGAGGGTGGGGAGGCACTGGAACAGCTTGTCCAGAGGAGTCATGGGTGCCTCATCCCTGGAGGTGCTCAAGGTCAATGATTCTATGTTTCTATGAAAATAATTTTCAGCAGCTCCAGTCCTGTTTCAGTCAGACAAAACTCATGTCTTTCTCATCTTTGATAAGAAACAGTGGAGGTGAACAAGTGAAGCTTTAAATATTGATTGATTTTCCTATGCAGGTCTATAGCCTCACGTTGCAGAGATCTTGGAATCCCTCACTTCAAATAGTGTCACTCTGAAAGAATACGTTGCCAAAGGAATGAAAATGAAGACTCTTATGAAGTTGTTTGTATAATATACCTTTCCTATTGTAACCAGTGATGTAATGAAAGAATTTGAATTAAAGGCTGCATACTTCATTGGTCCTCCAAAGAACCTGGATAAATAGCATCAGGTTAGGTTTAGCAAATGCATGGAATGCACACAGCCCTAGGAAAGAGTCTTAGTTTCTCTGTTCCACACGTTTGTGTCCTTGAACAAGATTATTATGAATTCCCCCCCCTCTAGTTTCCCACTTCCTTGACACATGATTATTTTTGAAAAGATTTTTGATGCATTGTTATGTTTTTTGTGGAATAAAATTCAGATATCACTTACAGATAGTAAATATTGTTTATCTTAATGGGATGTTTTACAAGGGAATAAAAATACTGTATGTTTCTTTGTGACAAGGGTAGGTATGTGACGTGTTGTCCTATGCCATCTGAAGTCAAAGACTTGGCCAACTAGGACCACAAAATATGTAATTTTCAGTGACTTAAGTATACTGAGTTATCAAAAGGGTGTATCTGTCCCGTTTCTCATCAGGTTGAAAATTTTGAGAGTAATTAAATTTCTTCATTGTCTCTTTACAAAGAAGAGAAGAGCAAACAGCAAAGAAATCCATTTGAATGGATTTTAAGAGATTACAGATGAACCAAAAAAAGTTAGTCTTGATCCTGACTTGAAACAGACAAATTTTCAGGTATACAGAACATAAAAAGAATTTACAAGTCAGACTTTTTTTAGTGTTGTTAGGTTACATCTGAATAACCTTTGGATTCCTATAAGAGAACTATGTTTTCAAATCATACACTGGTGGAGCCAAATTAAGAGATCAAGTTAAAGCTCTTTAAGACTTGATGATCTCTTAAGTTTTCTTAAAGAATGTGTGTGATTGAGGCTTAAGATGTCTAAGCTGGCATGGCATATGTAAGCAGTAGCTGAGAAAGTTTCAAAGGCTAAATTCAAGTAGGCTGTTTCAAGTGGCTGAAGATAAAAATGAGGAGGGCTTAACGTTCAAGCACCAACATCCAACTAAAGGCAACCATACAGTATTTGTGGACTTGAGTTCGGGCAAAAAGAGTTTAAAACCACACACAAAACAATAATTAGACAAATCTATAAAAAAATTACAGCTCAGTAGGTGTAACTGAAAAGTCTGAGTAATTTATGGACCAGCATATGTTTATGAGCATAGAATAGGAACTTCACACATTTTTTTCCCCCATTTCTATGGTTCCAATTTTACTGGGATTAAATCATAAAGCAGAGCTACTTGGAAAAATACCTGGATGTTTCCTGTGGGATTTTCAGATGGCTACACTAGCAACAAACACCATAAAAAAGCTCCATGAAGTGTGGCTCCAGCGCAGATGAAAAGGGCTCTAAAATCTAGAGGTGTGTGTTGTGCAGCAGGCATGAGCTCACACGTACATGCACGAACACACAAGTTTACACTTGATTTTTTTCTGATTTGGGAAGAAAATCTACTTTCAAACTGATTAAAAAGGCAAGTTTAATTAGAAACATTTATCACATGTACACTCACAATTGCTTTTTTGTTTTCGCTCTTCATTTGGAATTGTATAAATCACAGGAAAATAAGTATCTTATATCCAAAATGTCCATCTCTTTGTTCTTTTTATTTGATTGCAGTCAGATGAAAAGTACTGCTTTGAAATAGAGGCAATGGCCAGAGGCCCGTTGATTGCCTGTAAACAGAAACAAAAAAGGGGCACTGGTAACATTTAGAATGGTTTATCAGTGATCAAAGCACAGGAGGTGCTGTCTAGACAGCCTAGGTGTGGACCAGCAAATGGCTTTCATTAAGGGCCCTCTACTCTGGTGCCATTGTTTCAGCTCTGCTCTTCTTCAGGCCAATCTGTGATTGATTTCCACAGAGGTGCCCAAGTGCCTGTGGCAATGGGATAAAGCTTACAGGATTTTGCTTGTTCTGACAAGGCAGAGTAGCTGCCTGTCACATTAGCACAAAATGACACTTTCATTTACTTCCACAGTGCTTTGAAACAAATACTTTCAGCTATAACAATTGCTCTTTGCAGCTTGAGCTCTAGAGTCAACTTCTTGTGTTCCAGAGAGTAAAGGCTTGAGAAATAATTTTTGAAGTATCCTATAGTTAAAAAGGGTCATATTCTGACCTCTCTGACAGCACTGTACTTTTCTCTTCTTGCATAATCATGAGCTTTGCTTTAAGGATATAGTTTATTTATGATGCTGTTGTTTTTTAGAATTGAGAAGAACAGCTTCTCTTTTTACCTATACAAATTCCTGTATGCATCCTATATGTGCTTTGTCTGCCTGTAAGGATACTTGGCCCTCATGAACCGTACTAAATCATGTGTACTAAACCATGGGATTCAGATTATTCAAATGTTGTCACTACAACTCCTAATGTGAAAATGCAGGACGAAGTTAATTTAGAAAAAGATCTCATGTTCAGCTGGTGTGAATTACCAGACTTCTCTAAACCACAAAATTACTAATGCACAAAGGCTGCAAATGTGGTCCATGCTGTCTCAGCCTCTCCGCTTTGTGCTTACTGTTTCACAGGTGACCTGATTCCACTGATCAGCTGTAGCTGCCCCTAGGTAACCTCTCAGGCAAGACCATGGAGAGATGTGGCAATCCTGCCTGTGTTGATGTCTTCTGTCTTTTTTTATTCAGCATCATTTTTTTGTATTGCAGATCCTAAAGTTCCACTGAGATTGTGGACATCTCAATAGTGACAATATAAGGCAAGCCACAGAAGGCTCCTGTTACTGTTAACAGAAGAAATATATAGACCTCACTGCTCCTTCCTCAGCAATGAAATGCCAGAAGACTTTGTGATCTGTACACCAGAAGTAGTGGTGCTGTGTCCTTGGGTAGGGAGCTTCAAGCAGGATCACTCCCTCCAAGGTCTTCACAGGCTCCCTATGTTACCTTGAAGAAGTCTGAAAATACTGAGCAGCAGAAATCCAAAATGTAGGAACAGGCAGTGAAATCATTTGGGCAGCTGCTGAATGGATTAAATATTCTGGGTAATTTATTTTGGTTTATTAATTTTAACATTTTGGAGATAATGCTGTGACTGTTGCTGTACGACAAAAGTCTTTCTGAGGCTACATATACTCTGCTAGCAAGACCTCTATTAACATTCTCCAGTCTAGGGATAATAGAAGGCATTTACTTTACAGATAAAATTTTGACCAGTGCTTTGGTTTCAAGTGGAAAGCCATCTTTGTCAGGCTTCTTGAGAGGAATCCTGGAAAAGGAAATAGCCCAAATTGTTTTTCCCCTAGCATCTCAGTCTATTTTTCAATTTACAGTTTTTATTACAGAAGACAGGGACAAGATTGAAGTTGAAAATCTTTTGCAGGTATCTGAGTTCTGGTCACCACTTGCATGATTACTTGTGTTTACTCGCCCCAAACACGTGGGTCATTTACACTTGGAGTATAATTGTATCCATCCAAACATAATGTCTACAAATCTCAAAAAATTGTCAAGTTTTACACAAGCATATGTTACTGAAATTTTATGGTATTATAGATATTACCTCTCTAGTAAAAGTTTAATATTATGATTGGCATTGTTGAAATCTGAGGTTAAATAGTCCCAAGAAAGTGGCATGAACTGGGAAGAGTGAAAAGTTTCTAAAAGTGTGTCCCTCTCCTTCTCACTCCCATTCATTCTGTTTTAAAACATTTCATTTCTAGTTCACTGCGGATATGGATTCACTTCTGGTGTAGAACTATCAGGAGAAAATTTTTTAGGTGATAATTGAAAAAGGAACTGCTGAAGAGTGTGGGGCATAGAAAAGTCATCAAAACATTTTTTCAGTCTGTGTCTTGACTGATGATGTAGAAGAAGGAAAACCCATACTGAAGGAAGTCTTCATGTACTTTTCTTGTAAATTAGTGATCAGAAATGGTTATTTCTTTGGTCTGAATTACTGGTTTCCTCAGCATTTCAGTGGTAAAGTGAGTGTAAGCTGGCCTCAGAAACTCTTCATACCATTTTGAGTAATTACCTGATGTTTACTGGAAGATCTTTCCCAAATCATCAGAATTCACACTTTCATGGATTGGTAGTTGTATGCATAATTTCCTCACCACCATAAAAAAAAAATGAGGGTGATACAACAAAAGTAGTCATTGAATTAAGATATAATAGGCTTTCACTGGCTCACTAAAAAGTGTAAAAATAACTTTCTTGGAAAAGATCTTTCTAGCTTTCTTAGAAAAATGTTTCTAAGTTTCTTAGAAGTTATCTTTACATTGCAGTTTCTGAAAAAAATTATGTTTATGTCAATATTGCTTCTTACTGAGAGAATAAAGTGCTTTTCCAAGGAATATTTCTTTTGAATGATAAAATTCTGTGAAAGCCCCCCCCAAAAGGTACATTTTTAACATTTTCGTTACAATTACCATTCCATATTGTTAGTGTTGTCCCTTGTTTAGATTTAGACTGTTTAAGTGTTTCTAAGAGTTCCTCTGCTCCAGTCAACTTTACCATGACTTAAAGAGACCTCATTAAAGCCTAAACTTCATATTTACTACAGTAGATCATGCCCATATATACTGACCTTTTCAAACATTTCAGACACAGCTTTTTAACAAACATATCCAAATGAAATGTTGCAGATCTTATCCAGTCAGCTTCTCTGAGACCACAATTTGCCAGGCATTTGCTCGGAAATGTCCGACGATGTTTTGCAACAGCAGATTACACGCCTGCAGCTGAGGTTTACCCAGTGGTGCAAGCTCAGACTGCAGCTCTTACAGCTGTGCCAAGAGCTGGCTTTGCATCATATCTAGTTCACTTTTCTACTAATTTTGGAAAGGTCTTTGACAGTGTTCAGTTACCCCCTTCCTACTTCAGCAGCTAACACATTAGTAGACCTGCCCCATTTATGAGGTCTGGTCTTATTCAGATCAATCTTTGCCTCTTCTCTCAGCATCTCTTGTCCTTTTCTTCTTTTGGCCAGTATAAAATATTACGACACTCTATCACCCACCATGCTCCAGACTCCTTCAGATACACTCCACTCTTTCCCTATGTGTGGCCTGTTACTGTGCAGGCTGAACTGTTTCATACTCTGTGTAGCCCCTAAGCAAATTTGAAATTTAAATAACCTCAGTAAAACTCATCTCTTGCTCTGGCATCTGGGTGTCTTATGAGATCTTTAATGAGATGTCCATAGTCTCAGGTGCTTTAAGATTCCTTTTGCTGCCTGCAGCTCTCCCAGTCAGCTGGGAAAGGATGATTTAAGAAATCCTAAGTGAAAAGGTGTGTCATTTTTTTCGCTTCTCAGTGCCACAACTCAAAAGGCAGTTCCTGGCCCCAAGACATTACTCATTTTCTAATACAAAGTAGCTCTTCCAAATGTATGTTTTTCCTGGGTATCCTCTCTGCTTTCTGACTGTCTGGAATTCTTCTTTTGCAAAAACAATGTCATATTGGATTAGAAAGGTCTACTGGAATGTAGTCTCCAACTTCACCCAGTTCTTCTTGGCTTCTCTCTCAAAAAAAAAAATAATCTATTTTTCTTTCTTACATGAGATTTATTTTTTTTATCACTCTGTGGAGTGAATTCCTTTATAGTTTTAATAAAAAAATGTCACTCTCATTCTGTACATTCCAGAACTTTGAACTAGTTAATTTAACAGTGATTAATTGTCCTAAATATTACCAAATATTGATCTTCACATAAAAAATCCAAATGTTCTATGATGTGAGCCAATGAAAAAATCATAATTTCAGAAATCTTATTAAAAAGCCCAAACTTATATAAATGTCTATGGTTATTAATAGTAAAATTAATACACTACATATATACACCAGTTATTCACTGCTTGTTGACTGCTATTAATATAATAAAGCTTTAATCCAACTACATTTTCAGTAAAATAAGTGACAACTATTGCAAAACAAAGCAGTAGTCTCACTCTGATATAAGGCAGATCCTACAGTGATGTAAATGGAGACAACATTAGCTAGAGATCTGACTCTTTCTGCTTAATTAGGATTCACTTAGAATTCGCCTGGAAAATTCTTTGATAACCTCTTTTTCCTAACGAAGAAGCATACCATGGAATTTTAATGGCTCCATTTTGTTAACAAAACACAATGTGATTATAGTGATGATGGGAATTTGGCTGTACTGCTTGAAAAACATCTGGTTTAAAATAAATATGCAAATTTCTTCATATATGTGTTAATCTGTCAAGTCCAAAGGATGCCAGAGCTTAGCAAGACCAAACACTAAAGTGTAGTAATCAAACAGAAGTGGAAGGCAGCAACATAGGTTGGAATTGTTTAGATCTATAAATTCATGTTTACCTTGAATGTTGTTGAAAAAGGCACTAGAGACCATGTTATACACTGGCAATGCACATCAGTAACAGAGACCTTGATGTTCATTCTGATGCTCCTTACATGAGATTAATCCTTGTGTAATGTAATTGGTGAAAGTCAGTGCAATGTGTTTTAACCTTATCTCACACACAAACTGATTGACTTCAATTATTGATCCTATTCATCAAAGCAATGAGTCTGAAGTCAATGTCCACATTCCTAATTCCTTTATTAGGAAGATCAATATTATCAGATATCATTAGAGCCCTTTTCACTCTCACAGACCTCCTGAAATAGTCACACTATTTTTATATGGCTTTAAATAAACCACTCTTCCCCAAGCCTGCAGCACTACATGGCATTGCTGTGGCCCAAGTGCGGAACCCAGCTCTTGGCCTGGTTGAACCTCATACATCTGGCCCTGGCCCATCAATCCAGCCTGTCCAGATCCCTCTACAGAGCCTTCCTTCCCTCAAGCAGATCAATGCTCCAACTTGATGTCAGCAAACTTACTGAGGGTGCACTCGTTCCCCTCCTCCAGATCATTGACAAAGATGTTGAACAGAACCAGCCTGAGTACGGAGTGCTGGGGAGCAGCACTTGTTACTTTTCATGGAAAATGGTGGTGGAGCAGCCAGAAAACAGTGTAGCATCTTTCAGAGCTTCCTCTCTACAACAGTGGTTGCTCTGGAATGTTCTCTACGAGATCTGCCAGGTAAACCTCTCCAACCTCCAGCAGAGCTGATGCTGAGGCCCTGGCCCATCATGCTGACCAATGTTAGGAAGATAGCTGGTGATCACCAAGATGATGACCTCTTGGTAATGTGTGTCCAACAATACAACACAGTGGATGAGTGGCATTTGTATAATGATGGGTTTTTTTCAGTCCTGAAGCAGGTAGTCCACTTCTCACTTTCCTCGTGGGAAGTCTTGCCTGTTGTGAACCTGCAGGTGATATCCTTGTTCTTTGTAATTCCCAGTAATGGTCAAGAGCAAAAACTACATTGAGAGAGGTTCTGGGGTAGAGAAAGGCATTAATTAATTGTTTGATGTTATCACTATGAATTGAAACACATCTCAGACCCCAAATTTCCTCTTTGGTCACACATTTATTGACATTTTTGTTTGATTGCCTCAAATCATGTGTCTTCCTGAGATGCCTGTTGAATACCTAGTTTTTGTCCAGGCTATATTATACAGAAAGATGCTTTTAAAGATCATGAGGTAGGGGTGGTTCTAGGAAAAAAAAAAAAAAAACAAACAAAAAAAGACACAGCAGAAAATAATGATTTACACAACTAATTCAGGAAAGTTTTATTTTGCCAGGCCTGAATTATACTTCAAATGAATTTCTGAGGTCCCCAAAGAGAACAGAAAGAGGTCAGTCTCCTTTACACTGTCCATGCTAGCATGCAAAGCATGTGGTTATATTACATCCTATGAAGAGTCATTAGATCTGTTCAGAAATCCCCGTGAGTCAGTCAAAATATCTCCAGATGGGAAGTGCAGCTCTGTCTAGCCTACAGCACCGTGCTGTGATTTAAAACCATGATGAAGCCCCTTGTGAGTGGGAGCCTATATACTTGGTTTAACCTGTGTACTTAGCTTTCAGGATGTTTGCTGTCGCAATGAAATTAAGTATTCAAGGTCTGAGCTTGTCTTCTTTTCTATTTAATGGTTATCAGCTGGCTTCTTTAGGTACTTGACATGATTCACATTATCAGGACTTTGTTCAAAAAAAATATTTCTCAAGGCCTTTTGTAAAAAGGGTTTATTAAAGAGCTAAAATTCATTCTACTGACAGACACATAAAGTTCAAAGATTAGGACAAGAATGCTTCAGAAGTGTAAATTGGCACAAACCCATTCATATTAGTGTATGCATTGTTTGTATACTTGTTTATAATATTTTTAGCATTTCTCCTTATTGAGATTGAACTGGCTCTTTCTTCAAAGGTGTAACAGTGCTTGTTTTGGTGGGATTATCCCAAGAAAGAGAAACAGTTAATAAATGTTGCAATAATAATAATTTTAGTAAGAATTTTAAATGTACGTTTTCCTAGTAATAATCATGAATTAGTTGTCTTGAAATATAGACAAATGTTCAGTATTAAAGCACCTTCAGACATGGGAAAATGAGTATGCTATGATTTATGTTTCCTTCATTCCTATCACCTTAAATAAGAGAAAAGTTAGTTCTCAATTGCCAAATAGCTGTATCTGGAAGCTGTTAGATTATGATTAAAAATAACCGTTGACAGCTAGCACCTCAGAGCAAGCCAGCTCTTCTCATTTTATGACTGATAATTCAGACAAGTTTTAATCAAACAACAAAATGCACAAAGTTTCTCTAAGGTACTATGCAGTTCTTGTCAGATTGAGGTTTATTTGTATAGATGGGCAACAAAAATGCTTCATCTCACCCCCAAAACCCAGGTACAAACATAGCTTTAATGGCATCTATACTTTGGCTGGTAATAGCCTCTTAAAGGGCACCTTTTGCTAATTTCTTTTTGATTGTCTTTTTTCTTTTTTTTTTTTCTGTCCAGAGTGGGAATCATTTGTACAGATGGAAAGGATGACAGAAGTATTGTTTCTAGGGCCATGTTTCTTGAGTGGTATCTCTTTCCAAGCCACTTACAGAGTGGCTTCTGCAACCCCCACCAAGAGAAGCCAGACAGAGAGAAGGAATAATTCACCCCCTTACTCTCCTCCCTACCCTTTTGTATTTTGGCTGACACCTGTATTAATCAGTCAGAATCTGGCCTGCAAAATAATGTGCAAGAAAGCAACTTACATTCTATTGAGTGACTATAATGTCTCACTGTACTAAACGTGCTCATTAAAAACAGGAAAACCCATTAAGTTAATATGAAGTAAGAACAGTTCCAAATACTCAAAACAAGAACTGCAGCCAAATTTTCCTCAAAATTGGATATAATTAAGATATATTATGTATTTAGTACATATGAGCGCATGTTCAAATGCAAACACATTTATGCACAAAGAAATGTATGCACAGTTTGGAAGAACAATCTATGCTTCCCAGTTGTGAAGGGCAAGGAATTGTTGCCATCACAGGGAAATCTATTCTGTGAGGTTTCTGGTCCTATGGGAGCCCTGACCTAAGAAACTCATACTTTTGCACGCTGGCTCCACTCTTCCCAATTTTTTCTTTTACCACAGAAAATAAAAATAAAACAAATTGAAGGGGTTTTGCTGTCTTCTAAGGAAGGAATGTATAGTGTCCAGGGTGAGTGGCAAATTAGGACCAGTACTAATGAATTAAAGGAATGAGTCTTTGAATTAGTCTTAGCAGTTGTTGAAGGACATGAATGTCTATGAAACGAACAAGTGCCCTGAGCAAATATTCCATTGCCCACACTAGACTTACAGTGCTGGAAGAGAGCAGATTATAACCCCATTTTATGATCTGAGTGCAGATATATTTCTGCTGCTTTCACTCCCAGTTCCAGAGTGCTTCCAGTGGCTCCTTCACTGAGTTTCTCACCACGACAGCTGGGTCCTCCTACAGCAGGAAAGATCTCATCCAAAGCCTGATCAAAGCATCTAAGGAAGTCAGCAGGAAAAAATTCTTACTTTAATGGTTAGTAGGAGGCAATAAAGCTAACTCACAGAAGTATTACAGAAGACCTGCATTTAAATATAGAGCCACACCTCATAAATGTTAACAGCTTATATATTCACTTAATAAAACATTCCTGAACTGTTCCTGAGGAGACTCTTGTGACACTTGTTAAGAAATATAGTACTTTGCAGCTGAAGAGTTACAAAAATATGTTTTTATGGACATATGTAATCATAAATGACCTGCAGAATCAATAGTAAAGAGATTTGAGAACCAACTCTACGCAGTAGTAAATCATCTGTTAATATACTGATGTGTTAGTGGCATGCAAGTTGGAAATTCCCAAGCAGCCCTATAGTATCCTCATGCAGTTTACAGAGGCTTGGCCATGGTTATAACTAGGCAACAAACATCACTTGTGTGCTGCAATTGCAAGTGGGATTTCCCACAGAAATCTGGGCACCAAACTGGGTGGAATGATGTCAGTTAAAAATCTCTCAAAGCAATATGAGTTCAAGATTTCAAGTTTTAGAAACATTTAGGAGCACCCAGTCTTGGCAGCAGGAGTAGAGGACTTGTCTGCCCTCCAGCATCAATGCTTTCTTAGTCTTCTGGTGACTACGTACTTTGCCACCAGCTCTGCCCAAGAGAAAAAGCAATGGGGATTTTAAAGTGATAATTAATACGAAAAAGTCATTCTGATTACAGCAATATCAGTCTTAATGAGTTTTACAAAGTAACCAACAGTTCAGCAGTTATGGCCTTATTTGAAATGGAAGTTAGTGTTTTGTTTTCTGAAACAAGAACTACCTGTAGTTGGGCTGAGGGAAAAACAGGCTAGAGTGCTGAATGGGTGACCAGTGACTGCAGTATGATGAGGCCAGAACTTTCTCTGACTTATAAAAAGTCCAGCCAAAATCTAGTATGAAGTGTGCTGGGGTCATACGAAGTGTTCATGACACGTACCAGAATTTCACAATCTCACAATCTCATAACTGTAATTCTTGCTTTTACTCTTTCATTTATTAACCACAGTATTTCTTGTGCCAACTGTGTATTTAAACTGCACATTCTTTGGGAAACAGATGTGTTGTCTTTATATTCAACAGGATGCCTGTAATACTTTTGGGACCCAAAATTATTGTACTATGGTTCCATACATTGCTATAGCATTCATTTCCAAAAGTGCCCTTCCAATACATCAGATAGTCTCTACAGTATTATTTCCTCTCCTCTCTTCTCTTCTTCTCTCCTTGTAAAGAGAAGACCATGTTAGTTGTATCACACTGCTGAGTTTACAGTCTGCTTAGCAACACAAGCAGACAATGTTCCTAGTGAAAGGAAACATTTCAAACAAACCCAGAAGCCACTACGTGGTCTGATATATGTTTCTAAAGGTTGACATCTTTTTTGCCTACCTCATTTTACATGAAAACTTCTGATAAGTCTGTGCTGCTGAATGCAAATGTACCATTTCTATTGGCACATGGGTACTTGGAATGATAGGCCTGTCGTTGATGCCTGCAAAAGTACTCCTGAACCCTTTGGGGAGCATGTGGAGCTCATTTGCATTTCTTTTTTAAAGTGAGGAAAAGAATCTATTTTGCAAACCCAAACATTTCCTTGTGAAAAATATGGAATTTTTATTTCCCCTTCATAGCATTTTAAAGAGAAGGAAAACACACAGCCTTTCTTGCTTCCCAGTTGTCTTTATTAAATTTACATATTTGGCAGAAGAAATGTTCCTCAAAATGTCTTCCATATGATTCATTTCAGTTAATCTTGTTCTGAATATCCAATTAATATGAATCAAACCTTCTGAAATCTTTAAGGGCCTGATTACATTAGAGAAATGTGTAGCTCTGTAATACCACATCATTGGTCTGATAATACCAAATGATGATCCATGTCAGTAAGTAGCTGTAAATTATAGGCATTGATACAACCAAGTATTTAATTTACAGACTATGTACTTTGTGCCCATGCAGCTAACATACATATACTCAGAAGGTATTATTACTAAAATATTCTGTCTCTTGATTTAATTTGTGTATTTCACAACAATTCTTCGAATCACTGTATGTTGTAGTATGTGATTTTGGGGAAATATGACTGAAAAAAATTCTAAGCCATTAAAGCAGTGCAACAGACAACTGGTTTAGGAGGGTCACAACATGTTTCCCTGACTTCCCAACAAAACTGAGATTTAGGGCAGAAAACCTAAATTTGTAGTGATGCTTTGCTTCAGGAATAGAGCAAAAATGTTAAAGGACCATGTCCATGTCCATTTCTTGGGACACAGCAGCAAACTCTATTACTTAAGGATGCCACTGCTATGAGAGGAATTACTTGCAGAATAAGCTCTCCTCAGCGTGAATAAGTCAGGGTGAATTGTTTGACAGGCAATGATTTTGTTAGAAAACACAATGCCAGGAGTTCTGCATCTCATTTTTTTGCCAATTTGCCTAAGAAAAGATATAAAATAAGACCAGACTACAGTCATTCTTTGAGATTTTATTGAAAGGTAAGAAAAGAAGAAACTCATTTTAAATCCTTCAACACTTATTACAAACATGAATCCATCTTAGGAATGAGATAGTTTTAATGGAATAAGCGTTTTAGCTATATTTAGGATTTATGGCCATTTTCTGAACAAAGCTGCCAAGTAAGAATAAGATTCTACTTGGCAAATTTAAGCAATGTTTTGTTTTAAAAACATATGGGGTAGAAATAAGGGAAACACATTTAATGATGCTTGAATTATCCCTTTAACTTCCATTTACCATTGCATCAGTTTAGAGTTTCCCAGTATATTTTACCTGAATCTACCAGCTTTTTGCCACTAACCCATCCTCCAACACTCTGAAGTTTCTTAGACCATCTGTGCCATTCTTGCCTCTGTCTGCATTCATAAAGAATCTTTATTTCTTAAAAGACAATCTCTCTGCCTTCTTTTCTTATTCTTTTGACAAATAATACTACCTTTCACTCTGTATTATTCTGTGTCCGTTTTCCCTTAACCTGCTGGAATTTGCCATTATCCAACCTTTTCTGCCTTCCATCTTGGATTCTGAAAATCTAATTCCCTCAACTAATGGGCTGTTACAAAACTAACAGAAGAAATGCCCTAATTTATTTAAAGAAACCAGGCTGAAAGTCAAAGTAGGAGTACTTCAAACTGCAATGTAATTATAGGTTTTCTTCATTTAGGGTGAAATGTTTTCTTCTGGAAAAACCCCGAAAGAAACCCCTATACACTTTCATGTAATTCAGTAGTACATAGAGCTACCAATATCATCAGGGAGAACAGGGAATATTTTCTTCATGGGGAAGAAGCTTACCCCAATTTTGTCTTCGTATTGTATCCTTCAGTAATCAGGAGATGGGTGCTGGATGCTCATATTTGCTAACATCATTGCCTCCTGTTAATACTTGGTTTTACTGCCATGATTCAAAGTTCTTTGTGCTTTATGTTATAATATGCCATAATTTAACTTTACCACATTCAATAAATATCCACTTTACAGAGGTCAGAAAAATTCAAGTGCCAGAAATCTCCTTATTGCTTCCTTGTGCAAGAGATTAGCTCCAGTTTGCCAAATCAACAGTGCATCATTTAATTACTGTTTATATTTATTTTCTTCTATCATCTGTGAATTTATGTAAAATATCCAGAATATCAGAAGCAATACATATTGAAAAATTATTTATAAATCTGAATGAATTCTACAGGCTTTCTTATATTCACAGCATATTAAAATGTAGAATTGAAATTATTTTTTTTCCTGAGCAATAGATGGTCCTGGTCCTGGTTTTGGTCCTGGTCCTGACCACATGGAATTTTTTAAATAACTAAGAATTCATTGTCATTGTCTTTTATTTGAATTAGTGGGAGCCTGCTAGTCTCCATAATTGGTGGTATCCTGGCATGACTTGAAGCCTTCACAGAAGGTCCTTTGTGACCTTTAACAACCAGTGGATGGTGATGACGGATGTGCCCCCTAGGTTAAATCTTGGGTGTAGCCATTTAGAGTCCAGATACCCCTAACTGCCAGATGGTTTGTTGGGAAGTCATTTTGAAAAACAGCCTTGCTACTCAACCAGGTTTATTTTTGTTGTGATTTCTTGTAAATAAAACTGTGGCTTTTTCTCTCAAGTGTTAAACCTGTTTTTGCTTTCTTATAAATCAAGAAAAATGCCAACATCTTCTGGACTCCCACAAATTAGAGGTTCTTTTTTTTCCATTTCATATTGTGAGAGACAGTGTCCTGATCCTGTAATGCATTGTTGCATTCTCCTGCTCTTTGTCATGTGCAGATGTTGGTTGCCTCTCGTCTTTCACTTCCATTGCAAATTATCTTGGGCAAGGGCCAGATGCTGGTTCTTTGTTCACTGGCCAATGCATTGTATTGGCAGAACACTAGTAAAAGTAATTCTGATGTGGGCTTATGTGCAAACATCCAGTTTTGACAGGTTTTATTCCTAGTAAATACATTTCTGGAGTTATTATTTATCCTCCTATTTGTGTCTGTTTCGTGGGACATGACTCTCGTGACACAGAGTAAGCCTACTATAGATATTTGTCTGCAATGTTACAATAAGGAAAAGGAACTCTTTGGCTGAAATGAATACCTTTACTGTGAATTTAATTGATTAAAAAAAAAAGTGTAGACTTGATGTTAGGAACAAGTTCTTCACTGAAAGGGTGATTGGCCATTGGAATGTGCTGCCCAGGGAGGTGGTGGAGTCGCCGACCCTGGAGGTGTTTAAGGGAAGACTGGATGAGGCACTGAGTGCCATGGTTTAGATGATGGGCTGGTGTTAGTGTCAGTGTTAGTGTTGGGTTATAGGTTGGTCTTGATCTCAGAGGTCCTTTCCAACCTTGTGATACTGTGACACTGTGAAAAATCATTTAGCAATCTGTAAGCTATCCAGAGAAAGGAAATATAAACAAAATCTGTATACTCATGAAATCCTTGTACCATACTGAATTTAGCTACAAAGCTCCCAGTTTCATTAATATCATGGTTTGACTATATGCTTTTGCTCTGCTTGCAGTAATGAAAGTATTTCTTCATTGTTAAACAACGAAAGCAGCAAACAGAAGAAAAACTCTATATTATGTTTCTGTGAAGAAAAGCAAATAAAGCTCTTTAAGCATGCTGGTATTTATGCTATATTGGGAGGATAATGAAGTAGAAAGTGAAGATCTCCATTAGAAGTATTTGTGTATCTGTTTGCAGCCACATCCAAACCCAAAGCCTCATCTGATTCTGAAGAGGCTGGGGGATTTTCAATATTTAATGGTGAAACTCACAGCAAAGAAATCTTAAAGGTAGAAACTGCACTTACAAGGTTATAAGGTTGTTGTCAGAAGGTAAATATCAGTCATATCTCCTGCTTTAGTATGTTCTGGTTATTTATTTTGTTTTGCTTACCAAAATCCCCAGTTTTTCAAATTTTGTCCATGTGAGAAGAGACAGAGATTTTACACAGCTAACGTTTATTAGTAAACTAAGTGACTAATTCCCCTCCCCAGCCCTTAAGTGCTCTCACATTTTAGACAATCACTGTGTCTAATTTGTCTGCTTTCCAAATCACATTTCCAACTTTTGCTGTTGAAGTCAATAGGTTGTAAGACCACCATGACTGCTTCTGCTGAGAGCTTGGCATCAGGAGAACGTTATGTGTTTCAGCCTCGATAGCCTGGAGTAACTATTAGTTCTAATTGTTGAATGGTTCAACGCTTTGAAGGACAAACGTATGTCCTAAGGCTGTGGCCCTGATGAATGCAAGGGTTTCTTTCACTTGTCATTAGTAATTGAGGGTAAATTAATATTTACTAAGCAGAGTTTCACAGAAAAGGGAATGCATGAGAAATCTAAGGAAAAAAATGCCACAGGAGAAAATGTTGGTTCCTTTAACACTTTGAACTCAGTTGAAAGCAATTAAAAAAGAGCTAGTGGAAACTTGGGATAAGCTTAATAATTTTATTACTTTCCCCTCTTTATTATAACAATCACTTTGTCTCCCTTGGTATATAAACATTCCAGATCCATAATATATGTAATTAATGTATGATACCCTGCTAGCTATAACTTAGAAATGCTGATTTTTACAAAATATATTTTATTCACAAAGTGTGGAAATCCATCTTGTCTGTACATGTGTTTACAGACAAGCTACTTAGGCACCCACTCCTATGTAGCACTCTCTTTATTTAATAAATCTGAAAATGATACACAGATATAGCTTGTCAGACCAAACTGTGACCATTAAACATCAGAGGTTCTTGTCATGAGATGCATATATAGATACACATTCACATGTCTGTTTGATGTTTCCTTAAAGCACCATTGAAACAATTTAGTGATCCAAAAGTAGGCTGAATACTTAATGCTGATTGAATTAAATACAGAGCAGGCACTACTCAGTGCATGTCTTCCTATACAGCTCCATAAGAGAATTCTTTGCAGTGTTCAGCTATTCAATAACACCAAATGGAAGTATAGAACTAAAACTGGCAGGATGTCCACCCCAACAGAGCAACAGACACAAACCAGTATGTAAAATAGCGAAGGGACATCTTTGAATGGGATCAAATTCCAGATTATTCAGATGTCTCAAAGTGTTGACTCTGCTACCAAGCCTCTGCTGCTCAGCTTTGCTGGCTGAGCCAGGGCTGACACTCCTCGTTGGGGCATGGTGTGTTTGCAGGAGCAGTTTTCTGCTGGTGGAATGACCTCTCCTCCAGCCCGACACCAGGTTGGATGCTTCCTCTTGCTAGGTCCCTGTCACAGCAAGATCTGGCCTGAAAAGTGGAAATAGGAGATTTTCCATGCTTAGATACAGCTATTTTAGACAAGTTTCACAGCAGAAACTCGGTGTAGAATAAGGTTGCCTACACTTTTTTGAAGAGAGGTGAGAAAACTTTGTGTAACTAATACCTTTTCCCCAGTCCTTACAGTGTGAGGAGCTAATATGCTCCCAGCATCACAGACAGTAAACCCTATCTTAATTAAAAAATCAAAGACATGGAGACATTCTGGCACCTGCATTTAAACATCTTTATGGCCACATCCCAGTACCCCTTGACAAATGAAGCAGGAGTTAGGACTGAAGCTTCATGTAAGTAAAAGATGCTCTCAGACGACAGAAATCTAGCCCGGCCAGTTAAACCAGATTTAAGGCTTCTCTTCCTAAGGAAGCCACATGAAACATCCTTACTGGAACTTGAAGGCCCCAAATTAAATGTCATTATGTAGCACGTACACTGGATCATCTGTTAAAAGATCTTTGGAATAAAGCAAAAACATTTATATAAATATATTTGAAAAGTAATTTTTTTTATAAAGCTTGGATGAAACTGACTTTTCGATGTGAAAACAAAATTGCTAGTAAGACTGTGTGAAATCTCAGCTTAATCTTCATTAGTCGTACAAATTTGTTCCTCATTTCTAGATGTTTCTGCTTTTAAGTAAAATTAGTTCGAAGGTAGCCCTGCTAGAACTCCACTTCCAAAAGTGTGAAATCATGAAATATCCTTTTTTTTTTTTTTTTTCCAGAATATACTACTCCTTGTTGAAAATGCTCCTTAGGTTTCTCCATATTAGAAAGAAAAATACAAACTCACCCTCTAAAGTCCCAGTAGAAACTCTTTAGACATCAACGTGTCCTGCTCTTTAAGAAAACAAATGTTATATATGAAGCAGTGAAATTTACACCTGGGTCACTGTGGGCTGCCACTCTGCCCTACCCGCAGTGCTCTGAGCTGGCCTCCTCACCCATCAAGAAGTCACATCTGATTGCCAGTACAGTATATATCTTTCTGCTCACGACAACTGATGTGATTTTTTTCCTCCTGATGTGGTAAATCCTTTTCTTTAAAACAGGAAATATTTCCAAGGGCTTAATTAATTTAGTATTACAAAAATTGGTCCAAATTGAGGGGGGGGATTGAGGAGAGGCCAAAAATCCAACAAACCTACCTCTCATATTAACTCTTGTCACTGTGCTTTACAGTTTCAAAGAAAGCATGTTTTACTAAGGGTTTTAAGACCTCAACTTTCCATTAACACCACTAATAAAAATGTAATTAGGAATGTAGTTTCATTTTCTCCCTCCAGCAGAGCATTGCTGCATTCCTACCCTGCCCAGGCTCAGCGTTTTGGAGGTTGCAGTCAGCAGCCAGCAAGACGTGTCCTCTTGGCGGAACTTACCACTTTATTAAAGATGTGGTCAAGATCCCAAGGAACAGTATTGATACCAGATGTAGTGCTGTCACTAAGTCTTAAACCAAGACTCTCATAAATCTTGTTTCCATTTTCTCTCTCTGCTTTGTTACAAGGAAAAGAGTCTAAGTAAATTACTATCGATGTCACTAGCAGAAGCAGTTTTTATTTGAAAACAGACGTCATCAGGGGAAAACATTATACAAGAAACTATGTCGAAACACATTTTTACTAAATTAGGCAAGCTGAAGTTGTCATGGATTAATTAAATGAATGCTTGCATGAATATGTTTTTATCTCTAGTCAGAATCGGTAGTCATCAAAGTCAACTCTGTGTTGCTAATTTAGTTTCAAGACAATGAAGACACTGAAGACACTGAAGACACTGGCTTTTTAACATTAGTGCTGTACGTGTTGCAAAACAAAACAGAAACAATTCTCATTGGTGAAGGATTTCAATAAACTTTAATAATATCCACATGTACAATAAATATTTCTGGGCCCTCAGGCAGTTATATTTCCTTTTGAACTTGTGAACAAAAATTGATTCAAGGTGACAAATTTGTAATCCATTATGATGGACATAGCTGTCTTTTAAGAGAAGATAATGGTAGATCAATTATATTTTCTTTGTGAGGGGATTTTGAAAAAAAATCCTAAAAGAAAGCCAACTGTAATGAAATAAAGTAATAGAGACAACTGTAAACTATTGAAGCAGGCACAACTTAATTAGAAGTCAAAGAAAGGCAAATATTACTAATATTAGTTTTGGTTACCACAACTGTCCTTTCAGCCAATTGGACTAAGCCAATATATTAATTACATATCTAACATTAATTAAATTATGATCTTGGAATTAAATTTTCAAGCTGGAAAAACAAGTGTTGTAAGATTAAACAGAAACATGTGCGAATATTTCCAAACATATTTGTAAAGTATAGCTTTGCCATTAAAAGCTCAAATGATATAGTTTTGCAATACTTAATAGAAAACAGCTGTTACACACATAGTATAATAGCAAAAGTTGATTTCTTAATGGTGATTAGCGTGTTTACATATTTATTCCCTATTGTCTTGTAGTTTTCTTAAGCCCTTTTCCATTAAATTCCAAAACATTGTGTTAACAAATTCTGAAGGCAGAGGAGATTGTATTCAGAGTTAATGGTCAGGATGAGCATAGCATGATGCTGAAAGCCCTGAAAGGAAAAAGGGACACATTGGGGATATCTACAGAGTGACTGGGAAAGAGTAACTTTCAACCTACCTCTTCTTTTTACCCAACTTATACCGAGCCCATGTCACGTTGGAGTGGATGGAGGAGGAGTTTGGCCAGAGCTTTGAGAGGTGGCAGATTCTGCACTGCACTAATTTGTTTATAACAGAATAATAACAAACCTTTGCTAAGGTGAATAGAATGGATACCTGTCAACACAACATGCTTTTGCTCAAAAAAGAGAGGAAGCTCTATGGGAAAAGTCACATGAATAAAGGGTGTTTGCCAGGTAAATGCTACTGCCCTGCAGCATCAACTCGTTCTATGTGAAGAGCAGACGAAAGAGAAAGGGCTTTTTCTTTACCTGTGCTCCATAACATAAAATCCAAAATATAAAGAGAAGATAATTGTAGACTCTGTTATGATAGATGCCACTCAGTGGTGACCTGAAGGAAATGTATATATACTTAATTCTGTAAGGGCTTTATAGGCTTACGTGATATTTAAGAGAAAGAAGTAAAGCCTACAACTCCGTGTAGTTAATAAGAGCTAAGAAAAGCATAGCAAAAGTATGGAATAAGTAGTCAGTGATATAAACCATTGCAATGAGCCTGTCTTATATATCTGAAGCCAGATGCTGTTCCAAATTACATCATTGTAAATCCAGAATAGTTCCACTTAAAGCCAATGAATCTACTCCAGATGAGAGAAATTTTTTTTTCTGCAATCTATTCACTTCAGATCAGTTCATATCCATATGTCCATATTTTACTGTAGTGTTTCCTTAAATGAAGAAAATGCCTGAAATGATTGGGTGATCTCCAGCATAGTGTTTGTCTGAAAAAGCCAGCTTCTCTAGCAAGTGACGTTCTACCAACCCTGGAGTTGTTTAAAAGGCAGATAGATGAGTTTCTTACGGACATGGTTTAGTAAGGGTACAGGTACGGTTGGACTTGATGAACTCAGAGGTCTTTTCCAAACAGATGGTTTTATGATTCTATGATCATTATGACTTTATTGGCTGAAATCAACAGACTAAGTTCATGTTGAAGGGAGAAGAATAATAAACCACATCTTATTTCACATACATAGTAGCCTCGAAACCATAATCCAGAACGGGTTACTTGAAAGACCTGCCTGTTGTACATAGTTGTCAAAACACAGCAGAAATTAAAGAAGTTTATGGCATGTCACAACCTTCTGCCTTGCACATGCTGTGCATTTAGATCTACAAACACAGTACAGTTGCACACATCTTCTGCTCTTTAAGTGCATGGATATGGATGATGGGCAATCACAAGACTTCATAGATGCCAGGGCTCCCATCCCAATCACGTCTGTGGCACAGCAGAAATCCATCATCACAGAAGAATGCAGACTTTATTTCTTTTAGAGAAAACAGTAGGTAACATGGGACAGATTACAGGAACTCTACTACTTTTCAAGTATATCTGTAGCATACCTGATGGTGAGTGATGGCAAGTTCTCTCTGTGTTAACGAAATTATTCATCCCTTATTTTTCTCATAGATAGACGCTGCAGTACAGAAAGCAATTTGCTTTGTTTTACCCCAGCATCCTTTCCAGGACATAGGTCCTTATAAAACAAGGTCCTGTACTGTAGGCTCTGTGCCATGAAATCCTAAGAACCTCCCTGTCTCAGGTCTCTAAGTACCTGCCTACACAGACTGAAACGTGTTTCTGCACAGGTCTCCCAGGCCCTGAGCACCTTGCCAGTCTAACGTGGAATTGTCAAGCAAAGGTAAGTATTTCTACAATTAAGAATTGCTAAAGGCAATCTCAGAGAGCTCAGTTGCTCTCTGAGGACCTGCACGGCACAGAAATGGTGCTGTGGTGGCCTCCAGAGTGTGCATTCAGGTGCACTCCTGACTTGTGAGATGCAGGTGCAGACTCCAAGTACTTCTAGCTGACATAACATCTGAGCAAGCACCAACCACTGACTGCTCGCTGGTTTCCATGGGGAGAAAACTGATAACTACAGCCCAGGTGTGAGACTTAGTGCACTTTGGCAGTTAAGTGTCAGAGAAGGAGGATTCCCATTCCAGCTGACTTTTGAGCATTTAAACAGGAGTTATTGGGTCCGCTTCCCTAGTGGTATTAAGTGGAGGTTGTTCATCTGACCTCTGAACTCCAAGATGATTGTTCAAGATGAATTTTCTACAAGAGATCAATCTTTATTAAAATATTATAATGTGAGATGGAATTCACAGAACGTTGTGCACAACTGCAGATGTTATCTTAAGCACAGGCTATTACTTTTCCTTTCCGTTGTTTTGCAGTTTGCAAGGCTTGCAGTCAGGTTATTTCACTGAAGAACATTCCCCTTTTGTTTGAGGGGAGTAATATGTTCCATGTACAGGAGAACAGGACCTTCACATCTTTTAAAAGTGACCCAAATGCTGAACAGGGGGTTCAGTTTTACACTCGAAATAATTGAATCATGGAGTTGTTCAACAAAAATGAAACAGCATTTTTAAAGGTGTAATAAACCCTTTTCTAGTGGTTCTACTGTTAGACTGAAAATTATAGGCTTCCCAAAACCTCACATACAAAACTCAGCACTTCTTGCATTTATTCTGCAAAATTGGGCTGTTGAACACTATCTTTTTTGCAACATGTGGCAACAGCAACTTACAGTGGTAGAAAATAATTTTGAATGCTACTGTTGAAACAGAATCTACTCATGGTGTTGACTCCAGCTGGAAGCATGATGGAGCTCTGCAATATCACCACTAAGCAACGCCTCTATGTGTTGATGTTCATCAGAGTTTTACACACTGTAAAGTTCAGCTTCAAATTGATCTTCATTTCTGCCGGAACAGTGATTTTTTTTTCCTACTGGGCTGATAACTAGAGGGAGCAAAAATAAGGAAAGTTAAACTACCTACTTTAAACTCTGTAAATGTCTTTTTAGAATAAGTGCAAACATAATGCATGAGTCTTAGATCACAAAGAGCCTGATGTGATTACCAGTGACAGCTAAGGTGCATAAGTTCTATTACATGATGCAATAAAATAGTATGAGAAAGTTCCAAGTTTTTGAGTTATAAAAGTTATAGAAGACAGAAAGTCCTTTAGGGAAGAATTTGTAAATATTTTAAGGGTAGATTAGGAATGAGAATGGTGAAGGAGCACACAGAAGAAGGAGCACAGCAGATTTTTGCAGCACATTGAAAATTCTCTTTCTCTTAGGGCATGTTTTTATCTTTCTTTTAAACAGTATTTGCTATCTATAAGTAATCTGGGATAGTGTTTGGCTAAATATTTCACTGCACATATTCTTCCAAGTTACCTTTCCCTATGCATTACCTGCTTTATGGAAAAAATAACCATTGATCTTAAGGCTGGAGGCAAGGGTGAAAAAACAACTACATGTAGATTAAAAACATTTTTCAAGTACACAGAGGTCATGCGTTTTAAGTAACTTCTTTCACATTTCAGATCAAAACCTGTTTTATTTTCTGTTTTGTGCAGAGCATCTACATTTAAGTAAACGCCACACTCTCCAGCCAATGTGACCACAGTGCAATGAAGTATTTAGTGCTTTTTTAGCTGATCTATGGCCACTTTTATTTCTGTATGTTTCAGTTCTTATTGCTGAAAGAAGTCCGTGACACCCATGTGAAGTTTAATTTAAAGACAAACACAGTAATTTTCTTCATTAGAGTTTTTTTTTTTTTTTCCTAACAGAAATTTGTGTAGAACAGAGAGAGCTTTGGCTGGAACTCAGGAAAAACAGGAGAGTTTATGGCCTTTGGAAGAAGGGGCAGTTGACTCAGGAGGGCTTCAAGGATGTTGTGAGGTTATGCAGGGTGAAAATAAGAACGTCCAAAACCCAACTAGAATTTAATCTGTCTAACTGTGATAGGAGAGAATATAAAAAAATTCTACAAATATATTAGCAGCAAAATGAGGGATAAGGAGAATCTTTATCCTCTATTGGATGCAGAGGGTAACACAGTTACAAAGGATGAAGAAAAGACTGAGGTACTCAGCCTTGAATAGTGGACCTCAGTCTTGAATAGTAGACCAGTTGTTCTCTGGGTACACAGTCCCCTGAGCTGGAAGACAGGAGAGCAGAACCAAGCCTCCGTAATCCAAGAGGACATGGTTGATGACTTGCTACACCACTTAGATACACTAAGTCTGTGGGCCCTGATGAGATCCACCCAAGTGCACTGACAGCTGGCAGAAGTACTCACCAAGCCACCTTCCACCATTTATCAGCCATCCTGGCTAACTGCAATCTTGCATTTGAGTCACAACAATCCCATGCCTGGGAAAGTGTGGCTGGAAACCTGCCTGATGGAAAAGTACCTGAGCTTGTTGGTTGCCAACCAGCTGATTATGAGCTGACATTGTACCCAGGTGGCCAAGAAGGCCAACAGCACCCTGTCTTTTATCAGAAATTGTGTGGCCAGCAGGACCAGGGATGTGATTGTGCCCCGGCACTCAGCACTGGTGAGGCTGCCCCTCAAATACCGTGTTCAGTTTTGGGCTCCTCATTACAAGAAAGACCGTGAAGTGCTTGAGGATATGGCAAAAAAGAGCAACGAGACTGGTGAAGGGTCTGGAGCTCAAGTCTTACGAGGAGTGGCTGAGGGAACCGGGGTTGTTAGTCTGGAGAAAAGGGGGCTGAGGGGAGACCTTATTGCTCCCTACAGCGACTTGTAACAAGGCAGATACTGGTGTCTTCTCCAAATTAAAGTGATAGGACAAGAGGACATGGCCTTAGGATGCACCAGAAGAGGTTTAGATTGGGTATTAAGAAAAATGTCTTCACTGAAAAGATTCTCAAACACTGTAACAGGCTGCCTAAGGAAGTGGGTCACCATCTGTCAAGGTATTTAAAAGATGTGTGGTTGGGGTGCTTAAGGACTTGTTTTAATGGTGGCTTGGTAGGGTTAGGTTTACGCTTAGACTTGATGATCGTGAAGGCCTTTTTCAACCTAAACAATTTTACGATTCTGTGATTCCCCTGCATCCTATCACTGATACTAGGGAGAAGAGCTCAACACCTCCCTCTTCTTTGCTACCTTAGGCAAAGAAGCCATAGAGATCAATGAGGTTGCCCTTGAGGTGATCAGAGATTTCCTGGCGTTTCATTTAGTGACACATGCTAGTGCAAAGAATCTGCCACAATCTTTATTACTAAGAATCTCCAAAATGCATTGTATTGTATTTTGGGGCTTCTCAGTAAAGGGATTTCAAGTAAGAGAACATAAACAGAATTTATCATGAGATGATAACACCAAAAGGAATAACTTGGAAAAGAATTTATGTTTGTGACATTGCTCATATTTGGCACATTTTATAATCATCATTATTAGAATTATTCTTTTCCTTTCTACTTGACAGTCCTATCCGTTAAGAAAATTGTTATTGTTTCAATGAGAATACAAGTTGGTCTGAGTTTTGGGAAGCAGATTATGGCTATTGTTGCCAGTTCCTAAACTGCCTGTTGGGCATTACTATTTTATTCAGTAAATAGAGAACTTTAAACAATAATTGTTATTTGTTAAAAGAAACATATTTAAATCCCTTCTTCTTGCTCCTTCAGTACAGAGCTTTTCAGTCAACATTTTCTATTTCTAGCAGTTCTTGCTGGAAACGCTACTGGCATTTGCAAGTTGAAAACACTTTAGCAGCTGGGATATGAAAACGAGAGATGCTGTAAGTTAACAATGAAGAAATAGTTCATTTTGAACTACTATTATTTTCATCATCTCTAAGAAACAAATGTGGAATTTTTAAAAGCCTAAACCACCAGTACTGAAAATAAAGACTCTAAAGTAGGAATGGGAGCAGCCATCTCCTCTGTGGGTCAGGCATACAGGGTTGCTGGTGATGGATACTGTTCAAGGCAGTACTGGTAGCAACACCACCTGCCTTAGCTGAGATTATCAATCCTGTGGGTACCCAGCTCTCCCTGATACTGGTGGGAAGTAGGTACCATAATATCTTTGAGTATTTCAGTACTTAGAGATCTTTACTCAAGCCTGTGAGCCCTCTGGGAACAGTTCTTGCTATGGGCTGAGGAAGTTCCTTGCGTAGGAAGCGTGATTTGCCAGACATTGAAGTCTTGCTTTTTTAAAGACAACAAAAACCCAGAAAACCACTAGTTAATCTTCTTCTGTATGTATGACACTATTTTACCTTACTATCCTTACTCCTAAAAGTGAGAGTAGCAAAATAGCTGCCGTTGGTGTCAACTGAAATTAATCTTAGGGATGCAAAATGGATTTCTGGTGTCTCATTGGGAAACCTCTAGGAGGAAGAGAGCAAAAACTGTTCTGCAGAAGAACATCAATTCCAATGCAGTGTCCCTATGCATGAAAATAAATATTTTATTATATTTGTAGCTCTCTTGCTTAGAGCAGAATTTTAAGGAATAAAGATACCAGTTTTAAGATACTTTTTTTTTTTTAAATTCAGAGAACACTATCTCAAATACCTCCATATGCATATGGACACAGTTTTTCTACCCATTCACACTTAATACCATTCTGCTTCATGAATGCTCCTTTCACCTGGTTAAAGAACAGTGAAATAGTGTTTGCCATGAGTAGGAATAACACTATCCAATTTGTACAATTGCTACTCAGGCCACAATACTTCCTTTTAAGTGTGTACTACAATGAGTTTTCCCTTTTGGATTTTGCTTTTTGTGGGTGGGAGGCTGTTTGTTTTAGGAGTGTTTTTCATATAGTGTATTTTCAATGCAAATGTTTTTTCGTAATCTTGTTTAAATATTTTGTCTTGTACTGGATATATATGAAGTAACTTTGAGCTCTAAATGTTTTATTAGTTACCAGTTCAACACACTGACAACAACAACAACAAAAAACCCCACAGGGCTTGTTGTTAACCTACTTTTAGACAAAACTATGAAAATTAATGCATTTATAAATATCTTTAAAAAGAAGATTTTAACAGTATTTCTAACTCAACACAAGTTTTCTCCAATGTCCTGTGAAATCAAAAACCTGCAGCTGTTAAAAACTGAAGCATCATAAAATCATACAGATTCCATACAGAAAAAGCTGCTTAAATTTCTTAAATCAACTTAATTAAAGCAAACAAGCAACATAATCTGTGGTATCTCAATTCTGTCTGCTGGGTTTCTACTACCAAATTGATGACATAAGTGCTTCATAACTTATATTTAATTCCAGCATGCAATATCACTTAAAACTTCTCACAGATTGCATTGAAGCGGGAACTGGGGTAGAATATGTCAGGAAAATATCAGGGGAAACACATTTCTCTGTTGTTATTGGTATCAGCTGTTGGCAGTGTGAAATCCTCAGGGGATGATGTACCCTTAAGGTCTCGTTCTGTATTATTACACACAACATACAGGTACATTAGTTACACTGTCTTTCTTCAACACACACAGTGTGGTATTTGAATACCAATTAGCATTCTACATTAAGCAGAGAGCATCCTGAGACTGCTTGTATTTAATTATTTTACTGTGCCTTTCTGTCAGATTATCCATCTAGCTGTTCAATTTACCTTGCGACATATTCCGTATGAAATGGTTAGTGAAGGTGATCTTCAAATTAAACACCATCCCTGTGGGCAACCACACCGTAGTGTTAATGAGAGGAGCAGATATCGTTGTCTCTTACATGACCCTAGTCTTTTAGCAGACATGCTTCTGACTACTTACATTTTCCTTGTTGCATTTCTGTACTTCTCTGCTCACTTCCTCTTGCTGGGTATTTGGTCATTCGGAGACTTCTGGTTTTACTTTTCCTTTCTTTAAAGCCCAAATTGTGTGTAGCAATAGTACCTTGTACTGGTGCAGTTTCTCCATTGCCTCTTTCAGGACAGGTACATGAGGATCACAGATTGCCCAGGAAAGCTGTGGCTGCCCCTCCCTGGAGGTGCTCATGGCAGGGGCTTTGCAACCAATGACCAGTAAGGTCCCTTTCAACCCAAACCATTCTATCATTGTGTGGTTCTATGATTCTATGATCAGTTTAGCATGCCTGAAGCTTTTTCGTGGGCTTCAGCTTTAGCAGGATCGCATTGATTACAGATGCATCAAGTTTCAGTGCCCTCTGCTTTTGCCCTGAGAAAGCATTTATTGAAAAATACAGCAGAAGATTAGTTAGGCTCTTCTTGTTTGGAAGAAAGAAATGTAAACTTTAATTAGAGAACTCCACATTAATTTCACAAATGACTTTCCCTAAAGGACTTCTGTATATGGCTTTGAAAAATTCTCAACAGTTGGAAGCGGAAAATGCTAGAGCTCAGTAGCACCTTTGAAAGATGGTCCTCAAGGTCATGTCTCCATTAATGTCAGACTTACTGTGCCTGTACTCAGAGCAAACTGGACACGGTGCAGTTGCAGCTCAGGTGTCAGCATCTCGTGCTACAGTGGGGATGAAGGGGACCACAGAGGACGGGTCCATGTCATAGAATCATAGAATCATAGAATCATAGAATCTTAAGATTAATAGAATCTTAGAATCATAGAATCATAGAATGGTTTGGGTTGGAAAGGACCTTAAAGATCATCCAGTTCCAACCCCCCTGCCATAGGCAGGAACACCTCCCCATGTCAGCCTCCTCCAAGCCATCCAGTCTCACCTCCAGGGAATTCATTTCCACCGGGAATTCATTTCCATCACACAGCCTGGAGATCTTTTGGTTAAAAGGAAGATAAAAATGTTATACTATTAGACAACACTATGGAAAAAGAATGAATCACTAAAAGTGTCCACAAGACTAATCTTACCAGGGTAATTTTTTGTTTCCATTTCTTATAACATCAAAATCTCTGTTTATTTAAAAATTGGCAAAATTAACAGAACTTCATTTTTCCAAATTTTCCCACGTTACTCTACTCATTCTAATTTTTTATTGCTATTTTAAAGAAGTGTATTTTTAGTGGTCATTAAAAGAATCCTAAAAGACCTTTTAATGAGATCTTGGTAAAAATTATGGAAAAGGTAATGAAAAAACCAAAAGCCCACGAACTAAACTGGATTCACTTTAATTTTTGCAAAACAAAAAATGCATTCAAATCTTCTCCCAAAATACGTTCCTTACTTTGTTCTCTTTTAGTAGTGATGTTAGTCAGCTCAGTATCAGCTTGTCATTTAACTTAGATTAAAAAATTCCCACAAACTTCCTTGTACCATCTCCTTTTCCATATTCTGGTTGAAAAATAGAGATACAGAAACATAAATAACTACAGGAAATATAATAGAGCTACAAATACTTGCTGTCTGATTGCTTGAGATACCTCTGATTAGTCACATGAAATCTGGTCCAGGATGGCAGCCCTGTTCAGCTGGTAGCAGGTCCTTGTTTCACCAGGAAGCATCTGGGGATCAAGTGATTCACCCTTGACTTTACCTTAGCCTGGGCCTTCTGGCAGTGTTCCTCACTAAACCTTCAGCCTGGAGAAGAGGAGACTGAGAGGGGATCTCCTAGCTCTTCACTGCCTTCTCACGAGGGAGGGAGGTGAAACAGGTGCTGAGACCTTCTCTCTTGCAATCTATGACAGAACTCGAGGGAGTAGCAGGAAGATGTGCCAGGGGAGGGTTAGATTGGATATCAGGAAGAGGTTCTTCCCCCAGCGGGTGGTGGAGCACTGGAACAGCTCCCCAGGGGCAGCAGTCCCAGCACCCAGTCTGCCAGCAATCCAGAAACATTTGGACACTGCCCTCAGTCACAGGGTGTGAGTGTTGGGAATGTCCTGTGTAGGGACAGGAGTTGGACTCGATGATCCTTTTGGCTCCCTTCCAACTTGGGTAATTCTATGATTCTATGAACATTATTGAAAAATTAGATTTAATTTTACAGTTTCTGTCCTTAATTTCTCATTAGCAGTTTTCTTTCTTCCCATTCTGCTCCTTTGCCCAATTTGTCTACATTTGTTGCTACTTCTGCATGTTCACCCCATAAATGCAAGCTCAATATCATTTTAGTTGAACATGGAAAAATGACATAGTTTCAGCAGACTTGAAACTGCAACCCTGCTTCCCCAGCTGTATGAGTTGTATAAGAACTGAGAGCTGAAGAGAGGTAATTCAGCAAAGAGCTGTGAGCTTCAAGCAAGCCACAATGCCCTTTTTCACCTTTTTGACTCTTTAAGCTTTTCTGTCACCTCAGTGCTTTCTCTAGCTTGCCAGGGCATTTATATTTTACAGGTTTTCCCACAGAATTATTTACTGAGTAATGTCTTCACTGAGGACATTTAACTTTAAGTCATAAAAGGAGACTTGTTGTTTTTATTATTCTGTAAAAGCCTTTTGTCCACTTTGTTTAGCATCACAAGCCTTTGCCTACAGTGAATTCCACTAGCACTACAACCAAAATATCACAGCCAACATCTCACATTATACGTGAGCCTTGAATAAGGCTGTGGACTAAGCCATGTAAAGAATCAGTGAGTGGTGTTCTTCCCTCAGTTGCTTGCCAGTATTATTTAAAAGTGATGCCAGAGCATTTTTCATTTAAACCCTATAAATATAGCTCCTTGAACATGTTCTGTTGTTGATTTGAAATTCAAACTTTTCATTTAACTTCCCAGTAAAACAAAATCTCACAGGCTCCTCTGAAACATAACATTCTCTGAGGCAGCTTTCCATTGTTAGCTTGGGAGAGTAACAGCTAAAAGAAAAGATGTTTTTTTCTAAATTGAGATTTGGAAATTATTTTAAATGGCATTGTTTACTGTAGTGAATATGTAAGAGCACTAAAAGGAGGGTTCTGCATTCAATATACTCTGTCAACTTCTACTTTAAGAGGGTTTTTTTCTGAATCACTGAAATGAAAGATAAGATTGTTACTGATTGATTGAAAAATGCATGGTACCATGCACTAAGAGCCTATCACAAAGCCTGTTGAAGCCATTCAAAAGTTTTACACCAGCAGTGAGGGCAAAAGGGACATGTGTGCACTGGATCAGTGTGGAAATAATTCTGGAGAAAGGCAATGAAATCTGCTGGGAAGGTCCTAATCTCCAAATAATGCAGAAGGAGCCAGGGCAGTAAGGGAATTTGGATCAAGGCCATGAAGCAGAACAAGGACCTCTGCCAGTTTTGTGTTCCTCCTGTGATGTGCCATTGCAGAGTACTCTCATTCTTCTTCATGAAATACAAATAAGCCACATTAAATGTATTGGGCTGATATTGTACTGCAACAATTCCAAATCGTGGATCTCTTCCCCTTCAAAACAGAGTCATCACGATTTGCAGCCCTTCAACCTTAAAGAGTAGATAGGAATTTCTTAGACACAGTAGTTTCCCTTTCAAAATGAGAGTTCACTTAGAGTTGCTATTATTTGCCTGATTTCCCAGTTCCTGGAACAATTTATATATCCATCTTGTGTGCCAAGGCACGGTGAATGAGCAACCGCTTATGCTTTAATGAGTACAAATGAAATAAAAAACCTACATGCTGCATCTTGTTTCAAATTATAATATGAGCAGAGATCACGTCTTTCTGTATTGGGAGTCTTTCTGTCAACTGGAACCCAGCTCCTTGTGAATCTGAAGTTGCGGTGATAGGAACTCAAGCAAGAAATTGTGTAGGAAAATTACTATTTGAGCAGCCTGGCCTGGTGGGAGGTGTCCCTGCCCATAGCAGGTAGGCTGGAACTAGATGATCTTTAAGGTCCCTTCCAACCCAAACCATTCTATGATTCTATGATTCTATGAAATAAAAAAATGTGAGACTGTATGACTTACCAAATAAGACCCTGTTTTCTTTAGCTTGCAAGTACTGGTGAATGATGAACCCATGTATTTCTAAGTTCTATGTTGAGAAAAAATGGTATTTTGTATATTTCTGCTATATCTAGGGTCTGATTTTCAGAATTACAGTGCTTCCAGAATATAATTTGTTAAGATAAATTCAGCTAAATTTCAGACATCTGAAAAGCCTCTATGTCAGCTACCATTTCTCACACAAACACTCTTCCAACCATCTTTCAGAAACAGTTCTTGTAATGACTCAGAAATTTCCTATAGTTTTTTCACTAATTATAGAAATTTATGGCAAGTATTTTATGTGGCCCTGCTATTCATCTTCACCCTGGAGAAATACTAGAAAGCCTTTTGACAACACTTCCCTCAGAAATGGATCAGAAAAATGACCACAAGTAACAGCAGTTGATATGGAGAAGGAAAGCTCATCCACCCCAAAATGAATGGAAAACATCTACTGCAAACCAGAAGGGGCGAACTTAGTTTGAATCCAGATGTAGGCTCAAGAATTACTACTCCTAACTGCTCCTATGTATAGCTGTAAGAATTAATAAGACTATTTCCTATTTGTAATTATGTACAATAGGTTCAGGAGCTCTTGGCATATGCCAAGTCTTGCAGTTGAGCAATTGGCATGGACATAGCTACTTGGGGTCCTGAGAAGCTAAGCTCAGTCTACACAGTTAGACCCAGTGTTAGAAACTGCTTGACCCTCTTTAATTTAGAAGTAAAAATATTGTGATCTCTGATTAAAACAGGAGAAGGATGAGGGAGAAGTGGAGAGGTGAATTGGTGGTAAATACCTCTTGTGTTTTACAATCTTTTCTTCTAATACAGACTGCGTTCATGGTTTCAGGAACAAGAATTTTTTAGAATTACTGCTTTGCATACATATTACTCAATAAATTGCTCAGCTGGACTAAATGCACACAAATGTTTAAAAATATTTATGTGCATATGGTGTATAATACCAAATGTGTTTAATCCCAAATATTTTGGAGCACACTGCGCCTCTCATTAGCAGTGACATTTCTATTCATGCAAAATAATACGTAGTTATCCAGCCAAATCTAACCTGCTCACCCTCATGCACAATTTTCTCCTGCCAAAGAGCTAAAAACCAAATGATAGCTCCCCTATGTCACAGAGCTGGAAACACACTGTGTTTTTAAACAGCCAGCCATGGCAGACCTGGTGAATCCAGAAGCTCAAATTAACAGAACACATGACTTGTCGCCTTGTACATAAGTGCCCATTGCAGGAATTCCTCATTTGAGAAGAAGTCATGGGCTGAGCAATCCCCTCTGCGCAGGGTCGCCTGCGTGACTTCCTCGCGGGGCCACAGGCGGGAGGCGGCGGCGCGGGGCGATGGGCACACCTTTCCCTGCTCCCCCCCCTGCAGCAGCTGTCATGGGAATGATCAGCTGCCTATTACATGCATGCATGCACTTCCCTGCCTCACAGCACACAGCCGTGATGCGCTCTGCTCACAGGGGAAAATTTATATCCCTAGTTTGGCGCAGAAGGGCAGTATCCCCTTGCCAGGCAGCCCCTGCAACTGCCAGCCGATTAATCGAGTAATTTTCCCTGCTTTGTTGAGAGCAGTGGGGAGGGAAGGGCAAAATCTGCACCATCGGTAGCAAATATATTGCAGGATGAATTAAGAAGCGCAACCAGCCCTCAGGGATTACCATGCTCATATAAGCGTCAACAAACCAGGGTCCACCAGGCTCCCTAGTCGTCCCAAGCTGTGGAGAAAAGAATTTTCTTCACAAACAACTTCCTCAGAGTAGCAAAAAAGCCTTCTATCCCTCTTCTTCCCCACCCTCCCCCCATGACCTCCTTAGCAGTAATTCGTGCCATATAAAGAGGAGGGGCCTTTTTGGGGTAGTGTGTTCTTCTGCAGTAACCTTATGCGACAGAGTTGTTAAGGGGATGCAGCATGCGTGGAGGCTCCAATAATGAATTGCAACTGAGAAAGAATGGCTTGAGTGGGAACTTATTTGGAAAGCAGCAAAAGGGGGATATTCTTTTCCTCCAATTCTTTTCCTCCATGAGCTGAGATGTCCTGGGGGCCTAGGAAACTTTGAAAAATAATCCCTTTTCATAAAGCAATGCTGCCTCACTCAAATCAAAACCAGATATAGGTGTACTATAACACAGACCTCCCCTCCAAAGGACATGGCCTCAACACAAAAAATGGAGATCAAAGAATGCAGCTAGGCATCTCCAGTGGCAGGCTCACACACGGCCAGGTATCTGCTGTCTTGATGTGTGCCCGATGATGACCATGCGTCATGGGTTAAGGCCCATAAACTGTCTTTAGTGTAGCCAATTGAGCAGAACATGTTTAAACTGCAAAAACAGATGATATTTATGCTACTACAAGCTCTGTTTGCACATTCTATTATTATTATTATTATTGCACATTATTATTATCTTTTTCTCAGAAAGCCAAGTCATCTTGTTGACCTTTTAAGTATTAGAAAAATATGGCCAAATATGGATCTTGCACTTACTGGATTGTAGGACTTTGACATTTCCAGGGATGGGAAATCAATTGATTCACCATCTTGTATTCACCATTTTATTTAAATTGCATCAAGACGAGCAGTCTCCATGATCAGTAGACAGCCTTCTCTTTCCATATGTAGTTTTAAAATCAGATAAACCTTCCTGGGCCCTGCTCAGGAATTTCTGTATCATTTTCCTTACTTCAGATCTGACTTTCATGCCATTCTGTAGCTTCAGAAAGTTGTGAGGCAAAGACAAGACAAAAATACACTTTGCCCTCATAGCTAATTTCTACAAGATGGCCCATAACGTTGATACAACCTGTTTTTCCAGGGAAAATAGGAGTTATAGATGTGTGTGCTACATAATAGTTATCAAAACTTATGAACTAAATACAACTGTAAATCCTATGTTTAAAAATATTGTGTTCTTTTTTTTTTTGGAGGGAGGGGAGTGGTGAAATGCATAAACTCTTGAGAGCCTGAGTGTTCCTGCACACTTTTCTTAATGATTGTGATCCCAACACTGTAGATTACAGTGATCTTCAGCAGCTTAGAGTCGGAAAACCAGCATGTTGCTTTACTAAAAGGTCTCAAAACTGGTGAAAAAGGAAAATTCGTGATCTTGCCTTCCCTCATTTTTTTTCCAGAGTCAGAAGAATGACCAGAGCAGCAACCTCAGAGCTCAGAGTAACATGTGGTTTCTGTCTACTACAATAAGTGACAGACCAGTCATGGCCTGTTCTTATCACCCTCGAAATTTGAAGGGGTTTACTTTAGTTCAAATGAATCTCTTCTTTTTTTGTAGGAAAGTATTTCTTTTTTTTTTTTTTTTTTTTACTACAGTTACTCAAAAGTAGTTGGCAAATCTTGCTCTTAGAACAAAGCAGGATGGGACCACATGTTTTGGAGTCTGATCCTCGAGCTAGGGACTTAGCCAGGTGCTTGAAGTATTAATTTGTATAATACACATGGCTGATGTGTGATTGATTGTGACTGATTTTGACAAAACTCAAAGCTGCTGAATTTTTTCTCAGGCACCAGGATGCCATGACCAGTGGAGGTTTCCTCTGGCCCCCCAGTTCTATGGACTGGGCCTAGAATCAGGTCAGAACACTTCCAAAGGGATCAGTGGCCAGAGTTAGAAATGATCATCACAGTCTTGGTTAGATTTCCTAGTTCAAACCTCTTTAAATTGCAAAATGTGGGAGCGAATTGCGTCTAGTGAGCCAGGCAGCTGCAACATCCTCCTGCCCAGCTGGGAAAAGGCAACATGGAAAACAGCAGGAAAAGACATCTTTGGAGATCAAGTTCCTTGGTGCTCCCTATACTCTCCTACTCTGATTCAGGAAAAGCAAGCCAAGCAAACCCTCAGACCCTCCTGAGGATTTTCAGAAAGGAAGAGTGTTGCGGTGTCCACAAACTGTCTCACATTCCATGGTGATCTTTAGGCAGAAAATATGAGACAGAACGTGGCTGTTTCTTGCTCAGTTCCTTGCTTTTGCCCTCTTGCACACACGAGTACAGACGGTACTGCAATACAGCATAGAAGCATTTAGGTTGGAAAAGACCTTTAAGATCATTAATCCAACCATTAACCCAGCACTGGTAAGTTCACCACTAAACCATGTCCCTAAGCACCACCTCTACACGCCTTTTAAATGCTTCCAGGGATGATGACTCAACCACTTCCCTGGGCAGTCTATTCCAGTACTTGATAACCCTCTCAGTGAAGAAATTTTTCCTGATATCCAGCCTAAACCTCCTCTGGTGCAACAAGAGGCCATTTCCTCTTGCCCTATTTCCATTCCTATTCCTGATCTTGAAGAAATTATAGGTTCCATTGAAGAAATAATTACTTCCATGGAAAATCCCCACATGAAGACCAATTGCCTGATACTATGAAGGCACAAAAAATCTTCAAATATCTACAATCTAAACTCAGTCTTTATTCATCAAACACTCTGGAAAATACTGATGCAAATATTAATGATTACTCTTTGAAGACTGTTCAGAAGGAAAAAAGCATATCTTGTAATATATATGTTTTTCAAAACCAGTTTTAATGAAGTGTGAAGAACAATATGTCAGTTAGTTATGTTTTATTTAAAAAGTTCCTTACCTGATCCAAACACTAAATGACCTCACATGGCTGCATTTAGCCAGAGGTCTTGGCTACATTTATGCAGACTTTTGAATTCTCCTAATGTGTCTAAACAAGATATTTTTAGTGGTCCCCAACATCAGGTCCAGAGCTGCAGATTTTAGGTCCTCAATTGATCTCAGACTGCAAAATTTAACCTGGGTCTTGGAGTCTGCAATGTTAGAGAATTAACTTACAGAATTTTCATCTGGATCTGCAATCAGGTTTTGAAGGTCATCTATCTCTCCTTTCCTAAAATTTTGAGGAAGAGGGAGGTTCTAGCTTACGATGCAATTTGGGAAGATTTGACCCCAGGCAACCTTTGCCAGATATTGTTAAAGAGCAAACGGGGCAGAAAGGCAGAAATGGTTTATTGCACAAAAATTGTGACTCTGTGTTAGACTTCATAGGTTGGAAGGAGCATTTTGAAAGTCCAGGCGAAAATGTGACAAGAAGCCAGTTTAAATACGAGCACATAGGTGTGATGTGTTCTAAGGGCCAGGTGTGACTTGGGAGCCTGGCAGCTTTGTGCATGTTGTAACTTTGACATTGTGGATGAAGAGAGACAGGCTAACAAAGATTACTGATAATAAAGTCATGAAAAGGTATGGCTCACAGTGTTATTGCTGCTATGAGACACGTCCAACAAATGCGCTCTGAAGGGTTACTTGTGTAAAAGGCAAGTGCATTATTTGTGGCATAGCCATGAGCAATTTACAAACGCACTTATTTTGTCTTGGTACATCTTTACTTGTAAGCATTTACCTTGTAATAACCAGCTCTGAATAATGCTCCATCGTCCCGCTTTTGTGTATGACAAAAAGGGCAAAAGACAGAAAACAATAATCAGCTTTCCCCCCCCTCTTCTGCAATTGGTTGCTGATGTTATAATTTGCTATCGAAGAGGCTCTAAGCACAACCAGCCTTAAGGATCATGAAGAAAAATATTCTTGTGTGAGAGCATACGTGGCAAGCATACATTTTTAAAACCCAGATCCACAGCTTATAACCAGACCAAATGATATTGACATCAGTAGAGCTCTATAGTAAAGTGCAAATTCAGCTGTACCAATCCTTATTTTCTTTGCCAGTCATAGAAAAATGATGTACTATCCAATTTTGCTACTTCCCTGAAAAAAAAATCCTTTTTGGGATAAGGGCATGAAGAGCTGAAGTTATATCTGAGAGGAACATCTGTTTCTCATGGCAATATTTCCCATGAAAAGCATTATCGAAAAATTTTTACAGTATGTATGTGTGTATAATGTGTACATTTTCGCTTTCCCCTCCCTGCTCTTCTCTTGTCTGTGTTCAAATAGGTCCTTACAGCAAGGAAGGGCTTGGCTTTGCTTAACCATTGATTGGAAAAGCTAGGTGTCAAACCTAGGATAGCTATTTATGCTCTTGCTGTAGTCAGTGGTCCATAAATAAGTACCTAGGAGACACTGGAGGAATTGTCCTCTGCAGGTGATTTTGCTGACTGCAGAGGGAGCTTAGATAACCTGTGAGATGAGGAACATACATAGCAGTCAGTCAAAGACAGGGGAGCTAAAGTCTGCTCAGAGAACCTTGACTAGTATTCTGGTTGTACCTACAAACAACCAAGTGCAAACAGATGACTAGAATAGGTTTTTGCTTCAAACCTTGTCTGCTCATAGAGCTTAGATTCAAAAAAGAACTAAAAATTACTATGTGTCAAAATCTTTGACCATACTATATCTCATTTTTGATGTCTGCAAAAGAAAAACAGCCCTCAAACCTAGAAGTGTAATTTAGTGAAAAGCTATTTAAAGTTTGACACTTAATAAAATATCACATGTTAATAAAAACTGCAGTGATTTTAATACAGTATGTAGTCTAAAATCTAGAATGTGTTTGTTAGAGTGAGGGTAAGTGTATACAGCTCTACCATTGCATATAATCTCCAGTGACTTTTGCATAAATATTAAATGTCTATAAATCCATATAGCATTAAATATGTGTATTTAACTTAATACATATTATCCATATGCAAGCAGTTGATTGGTCAAGCATTATGACCAGCACAAGAAAATGAATTTCAGAGGGCCACGATGTTGTGCATTTTTAAAAGGACTACATTAAGGAAAAAACACAGTTATAAAATACTGAGACATTCCCCCTTCATCCCATTCCCTGTGCCCTGTGTGAGGCCTAGGGACCTCACAAACTCACTGTGACTACACACAGGTCTGGTAGTGGAATTACAAACGTGCAGCACTTGCTTTCTTGGACTAGGTCACTCAGGCATCCCTGAGTAACCACCTCTTAGGTGTACAGAAGAGGGCCTTAGGGTCTGGTCTCTGTGATATGGGTTGCAGTGCTCCTATTAATTGCAGTGCACACAGAATCAGGGCCCAGGACTTGGTGTAGAAGGCAGGCTTTAATTTTTGGTGTGAATGTGTGAATCAAGAAGAAAAAAAAACAGCAACTCAGCTAACTCAATATATATATGTGCATATCGAGCTCTTCTTTCAGACTGCTTTTTCATGCTTCAGAAATTCCTGTTCTTTATGAATTCTGTTGCATTTTACATAATCCTAAATTCCTCTTTGGCCATCTTCTAGTTTTTATAATGCAAAGCAATGTTTGGTGGCTGCATGTTTCACATCACTAAGTATATTTCTTTTGACACTTCTTTTTTTCTGCCATTCCTTACATGCCTTAACATGTTGCTCTCTCCCTCCTGGTGTTCTTCTCTGTCTCCTTAATGCTCTTTTCTACTCCTTCCTGGAGATTCCTTAATTGATGCATGTGGCTATTTTTGCATTAGGAAAAAAAAGAGTTTTGACTTACCAATTTACAGCACTTCTATTGTCTCATGTTGTGCGGTATTATCCACCACTTTATTTCCTCAAAGATAAATGGAGTGAAATTAAGATGTGTCTCTTTATCAGACACTAATGTGATTTCCTTAAGCATGGCTATTCTGCATAAACTTCTTGAGGGATCACCGTCAGCTTCAAAAGATTTCTTAAAAAGCACTGAAAAAAAAGTCTGTCTGGGTTCAGTTCCTGTCATGTTGGAAAAAGATGTGATCAGTGTTGGATTCGTGAGGCAATATCTGCTTTTAGATTAAAGATGTGTTTAGATTGGAAGTAATTTCTCGTCAGCCCATAAATAGTGGGCAACAAACATCACTGTCAACTGTGAGTTATTTGGAAGAGTTCTGAGTTTGGGCAATGCCTTAGAAAAAAAGTACTTGAGTCATGAATGGACTCTTCTAAACCTACAAATAATGAGCATTATTCATAATAATCTTTAATCCTTTTAAAACAAGGCAGTGGTTTCCTCAAACATTTGGAGAATGGCTCCCCAAGACAGATTGCAGTGGAGATGCAGCAGCTGGAAACCAGAAGCTGAACCTGCTCTTGACCTGTGAGCCCAAGATGGAACAAAGCAGAGGGAGTTGACCCAAAGATGTGAATTAGCTCCTGCGTCAAAGCTCTGGCCAAAATTCCAAGACAGGATTGCCTGCAATTGGCAGGGACTCCCCAGGCACCTATCCCCAGCCCCAGCACAGAGCAGTTCAGGGATGAGGAAGAGGAGGAGGGAGGGAAACAAAGTGCCACAGCAAACTCAGCCTTTTCATTTCTCTCAGCTGAGTTAAGAGAGAGAAGCTAAAAAAACCCACAAAACCCAAACAAACCCACCCTGCTTTCCCTGAACGGGTTTGACTGCTCAGTGTGCTGATGTGGGTGGGCTGTCCCAGCGCAGATGGGCTGGAGCAGACTTGTCCACGACTTCAGTTAATTCTCCATCACAAGATGCAGCTGAAAAACAGCCCATGGGCCACAATGCAGCCCTGTAGCATGCAAAGACTGGCCGGCCACTGCAAGGCTGGGGAAAATGGGCTTTGGGGTTCCCCAGCTTCAACACAGGCTGGGGTAAACTGGCATCTGCATCCCAGGGAAAGGCTGCAAGGGTTACAGTCAGGGAAAGCTTGGGCAGAGCTGGCGTGTGGGCACTGCTTTGCTCTCTGTTGGAGATGCTCAGACCTGCAAGACTCACTTGAGGCAACACCAAGCCCAGGTTCCCCTCTTCAGCTGACCCCGGAAGGCTGTAGAGCTGGGCTGCATACCTGCATGCACACCCTGCCCCCCCTGTGGGCAGACCTCAGCTTGGTCCATCCATGTGGGATGCTCAGCATAACCCCATAAAAACTCTGCAAGCAAAGGGGCTGTGATTGCCAGGCAGAGGATAGCACTGTGATAGCAATTTCCTGGATGGGTTTGGTAGCCTTGCCTGTGATATTTCTTCTTATCCTGTTGTTTACCCTTCCATTTTCTTTCATATAATCCTCACCTTTCTGTTTCATGGTGCTGCAGAGCCTTTGGGCCCAGAGTTGCTGCCTATGAACACATCCAACCTGCCCAGAGGGATCACAAGCAGGGAAAATTCCCAAATGCCTGCTCCCATGGGTGCCCCAGTTGTTTGCAGAAATCCTCTGCAAAATCCAAGAATGCCTTGAAAAAAAAACTAGAAACAAATGTTAACCACAAGTTTTACTCCTCTGTTCTAAGCTTCCTTCTTTAATTGTACCCATGTATCCATATTTAGTATTTCTGGCCAAAAATCCCTTGTGGGTCAGTTTTCTATCGTTGATCCTTAAGACGCTCAAACATTCCTGTCTTAGTTATTAGGCAAGACCTAAGTACTTAATTTTTTTTTTCCTAAGATCTCTTTCTGATTATATTTGTAGATCATCATGATTTAAGCAGCTTTTGGTAATGACTCATCAATACTAGATTATTTTTATTATAACATGAATTAGAAATACATTACCATATATATGACACGGGGAGATCTTCAGTTAAATACTCAAGTGCGTTGGGACTGCATTCCTGTTACTGTGATTTTGTGGTGTTTAAGGAAATAATAAACTCCATATGCACACTCAATTTTAAGGGTAAGAAAATGGAAGCTGTGTTTATATCTCAATAGTGGCATTTTATCCAAATACTTTAGGTGCAGAAAAGATGGCTCTGCATAAACTCATGTGGATTCCTTGAAAATATTTGTAGCCTGTGTTTGAAAAAATACAGCTCAACTCTTCCAATGTGGAGTCCTCTTCTAGAAAAATATAGGGTGTTTTTTACATGTTTAGATTAGATTTTCAATCTCATTTCTACGTTTCTCTAAGAGTAACGTCAACCACATGCCACGTACCTAGTCCATTTATATTTTAATATAGTGTCTGGTATCAAATGTGTAATGTACAGCTGGACTCGGCACAATATTTTCTATGAAATGCAAAGGGAGCCATTATCCAATAATAAATACATCTGGCTTTGGTGCAGCAGAGCTTTTCCAAAGGCAGAGAAATGGCTGCAATAATTAAACTGGAGACCTAGAGAAGGACAAGATTCCTGTTGGAGTATTAGACCATGCATAAGGACTGGGATCCCGGTAAGAGGTTTTTTTAATGGCTAATAATCTGTTGTATATTACTAAAATACTTAAGAAAAGGTGCAGCCAATTATTTTCAGCTGTCACTTGGTGACTCTGTCCAGATATTAGACAATCTCTTACAAACTGGCTTAGGGATCTGTCATGTTTTTACTTACAGTCAACTGAGTCCTGAGCAGATGAATGTGCTAAGCTGTGTGCCCAAGCGCTTCCATACAAAAGGATTTTAAATTAAAGTAAAAATTCATTTTAACAGCTAGGTTATGTTTTCCCTTGAGGTTTCTAACACTGTTCACTCTCGTTGCTGAGGATGTTTCTGCCTTCATGGTAAAAGCTTTTCTTTTTTGTTATCCTAGCAGCCCTTGTTAAATTGAATAAGTCAAGGTGCTAGTGCCTTTGTATTGCTGAAGGGCCCGATCCCACAGCCCTTGTGCCTGGCTGTGTAAGGCAGCAGGAGAGCAGGGTGTTAGAGGGGGCCACAGGTAAAATGAGAGAGAAATAAATAGGAAAGACAAGTGGTTTATTCGTCTGCAACTTGTTTGTTGTCACCTACAGTTTCCTCTTAGCGAGATGATGACTTTCTTCTTAAAGCAACAAAGGCTTCTCTGGAAAATACTAAAATACTCTCGATTTTACTCACTAATTTAATATGCAAGAAATGCTAGTTTCTTCTCTCAAACACCAGCAGACAGATGGCAGAAAAAAATATAGTAGACTCTGAACTCCCACTGAAAGCTGACCTAGACTCACCCGGCTTTATTGTTTTTCTTTCATAATTAGCTTTTGCTCAGCTTTGTCATTTCCATAAGCCTCGATATTCTTCAATTAACAAAACAGAACAAGAACAACAAGAGCTTAGGCAGCTCATGAGGTCACTTCTTGCAGGGGCTGGATTATGGCACCAAAAGAAGCCTGAAAAGCATGTATTGATCCAGTCTGACAGTTCCTGCCACATTAAGCCTCACCACAGCTGTGATATAAAGGCGCTTAGAGCTGTTATCATAAATACCATCCACTATCTTTAAAGATCATCAAAATTGCTTCACATTGTATAAGAGTTATTGTCATATAATTTGTTCAATGCATTTTAACAGCATAAATTGCTTTAGCATTTTAATACTAGCTTAAAGGTCAAATGCAGATAATTTAAACTAACATTTATCCTATGAAAGTTATCATATAAGCTCAATTTACTGAATGTGTGGAATGAAAACCAGTCATCTTTATTATTTCCTTCATTTCTCCAAAAGCTAAGTATATCCAATAATATTGGTTTTAAGTGTTAAGGCACTTTCATTTAAAATGTCAAAGAACGTATTTGCGATTATTTTGTGAATGCCTACAATATTTAGGATGTATCTCAAAACCAAAATAAATTTCATATGTGTCTTTCTGTAGGAAGATGATTACGAGAAAGGCATAGTTGTCATCAGGAGTGGAAAAATACAACTCCCACTTTTACAATGAACTGAAGATATTAAAACCAAATATATCTGTGGATCTCTTAATGCAGCCTACAGATGGGCCTCTGCCCATCCACGGTAGTGCTGGGCATAGAATTTTTTAACTTGTGGCTCATTGAACCAATCAAACATGAAAGGTAAATGCCTATTTGAGAGACAGAGAGGAAAACAATCGATGATCGTATGGGTAGAAGGCAATACAGTCAACAGCACCAACAAAGACAAGTAAGCAAAGTCTTGCTGTTAAAAAAAAAACCTTTCCCAGGGGTCTCTTAGAGTTTTGCTGCTGTAAGAAAGAGGCACAAGGCACTGGTATGGTCTGAAATAAAAAGTTCACTCAACAGAGCTGGCACAGATTTCAGGTCCCTGAGGAAACTTCTGGTCCCACCCTGAATGTGGCTGTGGAAGAGCCAATGAGCTGCTGGTCGTGCTGTTTCTAGTGGGATAAGACCACATTTGCTAAGACTGGTCTGAAGCACAGTCAAACATCACACTTGAGCTGCCAGAGATTTGTCTTAGAGATGTGGTTTATTCCAGGGTCTTTTCCTATTCTTAGAGTTGTGCCATTTGTGTAAACAAGCTTTTGGTAGGGCAGGAACTGGAATAGAAGCTTCCAGCATTGTAACAGACTTCTCTAGTCGTGAGGTCACAGAGAACATTTCTCATATGAGTTGTTCATCTACATACCTATGTTTTTTCACTTGTATTTGGTGCAGAAGAGGGCAGAGCAATGAGATAAACCCACATTCATTACCTCTTGTATGACATCTAAGGCCAGTAGATTAGACAAAGCAATGAAGAATAATATAAGAAAATGAGGTTCTGTGGCAAAAAAACTTCTGGCACACTAATAATTATGTACTCTGAGTTACCAAAATTGTATCTTAAGGGTAACATTATCACCTTTTCAAAATACAGACAGCAAACTTTTCTGAGACCCCCCTTGCAAGATGATTCTAGTTAATGGCAGATTTACAATTATTTACTGTAAAGGCTTAAAGAAGGATAACTAAAGCAGAAATAAGAAATTGAAATGGAATATATAGACACAATTAATGTCAGTACTGTTTCACCAGCTTAACAAATTCCTGTCCATCAGAAAAAACAAATTCCTGGTTGCCGTGCCTGGTCTTTGCCAAAGCCAATGGCGAGGATGCATAGTTTAACCTACATTTTCATGAGTGATATAGACATACTGCCTCTTTGCTCCAGGGTGGGAACCGTTTTCCTTAGCCAGCTGAGTGGCCCATTGAGTGCTGTGCCTGCTTCCTTTCTGCAGAGTATTTTAACAGTTCCTGGCTCTGCACCTGGCTCACACACCCTTGCACCTCCTGAGTGCGAGGACCCCATCACCCAGAGCATGCCTGCTCCATACTCCTCACACAATGACACCAGATCTCCTTGTAGGCTATATTTCATTTTAAGGTGTGAAGAGCAGTCTGTATTGTCTTTTTGAATGGAATCACAAACTAAGTCTCAGAACCACCCATGAATTTTACTGTGTTTTGTTGCACACCTGAAGGTGTGCTGAGAATGACATAGAATGCATTAAGGTTACCTCATGGCCACCTCATTGTTAACAATTGCTGATGGAAAAAAAACACCTGATTTCTTGCAAGGGAATAGCAATAACCATAAGAATTACTGCATGTCTGCTAATTTGCTTTGACATAGAACAGTAACATTTACATGAAAGGTAGTATTATCTTTTATTAACATTTTTTCTCCTATGTCTCAGAAATGGTAACACTTGTGAAATCATTAGAGTTCTGCAGGGGAGAGGTTTTTTACCTGCAGAGTTAGATGCCAAATCCTAGTTTGCTTTTTATATGTAAGAAGTTCATGAGTCTTACCAGACAATCTGATGCATTGTGGTCTAAAAGACAGAATTTTAGCATTCAAAATCAGCTTTTTCTGTAATAATATATCATAACATAGCATAACATAACATGACATGATATGATATGATACGATACGTTATGATATGATATAATAAATACCATATAATATAATATAATATAATATAATATAATATAATATAATATAATATAATATAATATAATATAATATAATATAATATAATATAATATAATATAATATAATATAATATAATATAATATAATATAATATAATATAATATAATATAATATAATACGATATAATACAATATAATATAATATAATACGATATAATACGATATAATACGATATAATACGATATAATATGATATAATAATTTTATATATAATAGAAGTACTATTGGTGTAGATGTGTTGCTACCACTGTATTTCTGTCACTGCAGTGAGTGATCCTAAAGAAAACTGTCTTACATAAACCCTTTAGGAATTTCAGTTTGCTATGGTAGGATAATATCATATTATTTTTATTTCCAAACATGAGAAAATCAAAAGCAGTGCCACATGGAAGAGATGGATTCACCCATGCCCTTTCTTCCTATTGATGAACGGGAGTTCAGAATTGAGGGAGGCTCAGCCTCTTGAACTCACACGAATGCCAAATGCTACTCACATAGACTTTAACATTTCAGTCAGAGTTGGATCTTGCAGCTCACTACTACTTTGATCAGAGAATCACCGGATGCTTGAGTTTGCAAGGAACGTCTGGAGGTCATCTGGTCCAGCCCCGCCCCTGCTCAATCACAAAAGTAATCTAAGGAACCAAATAATTTTTTCAAAATTTGGAAATCTGACAAATATGAGCTATACTAATTACTGTTAGAAACCAAGTGAAAACATATGCAACCAAAGATTTAAGGGAAAAAGTTCAAACCCTGTCTCTTTCCTTATAATACCTGTGGTCATAGCAACAGATGAACATTTTCCATGTTTTCCCAGCCCCAATGCCTTAGAAATGTGTGTGTGTAGACACAAAGCCCCGCAGCATTTCCTTGAGACAGGACTCAGCCTTGGCCATCTATGTAGGATCTTACCTACACCCCATATGTTCAGCTGTCATGTCATCTTCAGCATAGACCGACAAACAAGGAAGAGAAATAGAAGGAGAATGCTTTGAAGCTACTCTGTCAATGTTTGAGAGTGAAAGATTATCCAACTGTTCTCAATAGTGCAACCAGCTGCAATGTATTCTCACCTAGACATTTTTGAAAGCAGAGGAGTCTGGTCATCTGGAAAGGTGAAATATCCCATCATTTTACTTCCTCACTGAAGGGACACTGAGACTGTGATTGATATGAAAAGAGTCCTAAACAAGAGGTCCCAGATGATCTTTGAGGTTCTTGTTTTTTTTCCCTCAGCTTTGTTGACCTAGGAATGCAGTTTTTTTATAACTGAAACCTACACAAGTTATTCATATTTCAGGGGTATAGCAAGGGTACTATAATTTGGCAGGAAATGTGAGATTTACTTAATAATTTGTACTTTGTATTTTTGTTGTATTTATCTTGTAAACTTTTGATAAGAAATAGGTAGAAATTTTGCTAATTTGATATGGAGTTTGTCTCCAGCCTTTTAGGAGTAAAAGGAACAGACCAGAGTAGCTTATCTACCCACAAAAAAGCTATTGCAAAGGAAAGTGACTGTCATTTGGGATACTGTCACCTCAGGAAAAAAAATTTCTGCACTATGACTAAATTATTTCTCTCTCTCGAGTTTTTGTCAAGGTCAAAGTCATTTACACGATATGCCTGGGATTAAAAGATACGATTTTAATACAGAAAATTGATGTGACCCAGAGTGATGTTTCGGAGTGATGGATTCCTCACAAAAAAGACATCTCCAGGCTCATTGCTCCTCCATCTTCTTGCACTGCTCTTTCAAGCACTTCCCAAGCATTTCTTATGCTGCTTCCTTGAGTTTTTCTGTTTTTAATCTTTCTCTGTCTTTGTTTTCATCACATCCTCCCTCAGCCTCCTTTCATCTATTCAACTCTCTGGCTCAAGATTGTATGCTAAATAAATAATAAAACTTAACAAAAAAATATATGAAAGAGCAGACATTGACTGCAAGCACAAAGTGAATGTGATGTGGGTTGCAAATTGGTGACCTCAGAAAACGATTTGGTGTAATCCCTGACCTTCCTTTGCTATTCCCGTCATACTTATTTCTGTCCTGGATGTTAAATCATGACTGCCACATACAGTAAGGAAAGACATTTTAATTATTGGTTTTAGTCTTTTTAATCCCTTTATTCTGGCTCACATTCTCGGTGATGTTGATGTATCTTTGCTCCTTTTGACACAAATATCCCATTCTGACAAAAGTGTCTCTGCAGAGAGCAATAGCGTAGGCCTGAGGCCCTGTAAACCAGCTTTACAGGGAAGGAGAAACCAGTGACAAAATGTCTGTGTATTTCTAAGTACAAATCGCTTTGTTTTTGTATATGAACCAGGCCTGGTAACAGAAGTGGTAAAACAGCACTTTGGGCGATTATTTCTTTAAGGAATATTTGCTTAGCACCCCTGTTTAGTTGTCACAGAGTAATTATCTCAATTATAAATATTTAATCAGAGAAGAAAGGACATAAACATCAGAGCCCTCTACCTTTTTCCTTATTTAAAAAAGGCAACATTATGTTTCTCCTCACTCTGAAAATTTGCACAGGTCCTAGGAACTCAAAAAGCTAAAAGTTAAAGTAGCACCTTGCCATAACAGTATTTTTGTCTTTAGCCAATATTCCAGGGTATTTCTTGCTTGTCATTACTTCAAACTGTTGGACTTTGACCCTCCTTTGAAGTCTGTGGCATATGCTGAAAATTAAGCAAGTTCTTAAGTGTTTAGAGGATTGGTTTCACTTAGAAATAGTCAGTACATTTAACTTCCAGCGCTAATTCTAAACTTCTGTCTTCAGCAAACTGTGTCTCTAGATGACATTAAGTGCACCCACGCTGTAATGAAGTGACTTCTTACAGTCAGTTATATCCTCTGCTTTGACTAAGGTTGTACCCAAAGTGGTTTATGATCAAAGCACATGGTTGTGCAAAGCCACAGCACAAAAGCAAGTACTACGTTGAGTGGCCAGCTGCCAAGCTTTTAAAGGAGCACAGAAACCAGAGTATAAAGCAAATCACATCTTTGGTCTGATAATAAATGCATGTGATTAGCCAAGAAGAAGAAAGTGTGGATTAAAACTGGTTTCTTAGAAGTAACTGATAGGAATCAAGATTTGTGATCACAGTTCTTGGCAGAATTGAAAATCACAGCCCGAACACAAAGTGGTAAAGATTGAGATCATTCAGTAACTCAATGTTTCAGAGTTTCTTTGGCAGAATGATAATAGTTGTTCTTCTCTATCCCCTAAACCCCTAGACCTGGAAGGTCTCGTGTCAGGTTTTTGCAGGAGAGTTTCTTTCCCTACAGAGACAGATGGGGAGCCTGCTTCCTTACTCTAATGGGTTTCTGCTGAGCTGAGATCCTGATTATCTATACAAATAATTGAGGATATGGGGTAGAGGAGGAAGCAGCAAATTTTCTGCACTGATTGTCCACATGAATTTTCCCAAGGATGAGCAGAAAGGAATGGGTGATGGTTTTCCAGATGAATATTTTTGCCTTCTTTATTGTCCCCTTTAATGTCACTTCCATCTTTGTGGTACCAAATATGAATTGAGCCTTAATGGAGGCCAAAGTGGTAGAAGAGAACTCGAGGATTCCTTATTTCTTTTACTCAGGGATATTTTCTGTACAAGAATACGAATGGAAATGGAAGACCTAAACAAGCTGCAAGTCCACATTTCTAATATCATGTATCCTCCCCCTCATATTAACACCCCACTCATATAGAGACCTTATAGTAGTCTTTAGTGACTGAATAGTTCAGTTTTATTGCACTTTTTGCAAAGACTGAAGTCTATTTGTCCAGGTTGCCATCCACGTAGTATAAACGCATACGACACAGCACTCAAATCCTGCTCTCCAGGTTGGTATATCCCATTTTAAAGTAAATTGTTTTCCTCCATGAAGTCGCACATCAACTGAAGAAGACAGTGGGTCATAAATAGTGAATTGCACGTCAACATGCCAGGGAGGCCTAAGTAGAATACAATTATATGGAGGACAATACAATGATTGCAAAATCCTTAAATCTTTTCCTAACATTAAGCCTGCAATTATCCCTCTGACTTAATGGGATTTCTGTCATAATTGAAGTCAGGCATTGCTTAGTTATCTTCGTGATTTTCACTCAAAATAGATAAGATAGTTATTAGTTACCTTGAAAAACAAATTGCATTTTATTAGAAATTTCCTGCTCTTTTGCTGTGTGGTAAGATCAGAAAAAAAAATCTAATAAAAGGTAACACTTGAAAAGCCTAACTCAGCTTCAAGTCTCGAGTAGCTCTTCTGGGTATAGATAAGAAATATCTCCTTTTGAACAAAATAAAGGAGATATTTAATATTGAATACTATAAATTGCTTTAATTTAATTATCTTAAATAATGCACATTGCTCAAAATATAGGATATCTGGTGTCGAGGTTATAATACCTTTCTATTGACATTCATATTTATTCAGTTACTGGGTAAGTTTTCCTGTTTAAAGCACAGACTCTCTCCTCTAGTCAGGGAAATCAGCAACAAATTTCCTCACAGGGTTCACTGTGCTACAGAGGTCTGTTAATGACTTCTGCTGAAGGCTGTGAAAAGAAAGATGTCTTAGACAATAAAATCTCCTTCAGTTCTATTTACTCTGAAGGTATTTTTTTCAGCACAGCAATATCCCAACTTGGTTTCATTTCAGAGGAGTTAATGATGGATTTTTTTGTTTTCTTTTGTGACTACATCAAAAAAACCTTGATTCATGTTGGAATCAAAATGGGTTTTGGTTGCTCATTAAGCAATGATGTGCTGTGAACCAATAAAAAATGAATTATGAACCAATCAAAACTGTTTTTCTCCACCTAAGCCCTAATAGATTTTAATTTTCTTTCTTCTTTTTTTTTTTTTTTTTTTTTTATTTTAGGTCTATTTGAAAGCTAAAAGAAAGTCACTTGAATTAAAAGATAGTCTTTAGAAACTAAGAGGAAAATATTTGGTCACTTTTAACTTAACATCTCTGTATTTTCCTGTTCTTCCATCCCTCTTATTTCCATGACTGAAATGAGTTTCAATGTACAGTTGTTTTAGTGTTTTAATTAAGTGTTAATTTCTGCTGCCTGTGTCACTCCAACATTCCGTTTCTGGGAGGATATTACTTGCTAATAAACTCCTTGGCAGCTCTCAATAGGGAATGACATGTAAGAAGTGGAGAAAGCACTCTGAAAATGATAGATTTCATGTGAGTTGCAGGAATAACTCAAACGTGTTTTTGCAAACTAGGCACTCTATCTCATGAGCAGTGGGTGAACACTAATTTTATTAAGCAACCTAAAACCTAAAATCAAGGAGGAAATTAGGAGATTTAGAAGGCCTTCTACCTTTGACAGAACAGCCAAGTAGTAGGACGTGACAGGTACGATAAAGAGCTTAGATGTTCCTCTGATATTGTTCTTAGCCATAAGCCCTCAGGCTTTGTTCTACATGCTTAGTTAAACTGTTTTTATCTTACATAAATCCTGGTAAGCTACTTTAAGACCCATCAGACTACCTCAATTGCCATTTAAGTGTTTTTTTTCTGCACTAACTGCTTCTTGTTAAATAGTTTGACATTTATGTGTCTAGACTTGGGTTGTGTTGATATTGATTTTGTACAGAATGATAATGGAGCATAGTGGCAATATTACTTTTGCTGTCATACCTAGTAGCAATATATCTCTTTGAACTTCTTATGTTAGGAGCAAAATCTACTCATATGTAGGTCTAAATTTAGTTGGTTCTTCAAAGGATTTTGCTTTGCTTATTTTTCTGCTGCAACAAACATTTCCTTCCTTACAATGCTGAGAATCTTTATTTTGAGGGAAATCTGTCAGAGCTTCCAGCTCAGTGTCTGCACAGGAAAGATGACTGTGGTATCAGCTAACTCTCTCCCTCTCTCCTTCCCTCACTAATGATCTTACTGTGGGTAAGAAAAGCTGCTTTCTGTAGATGCTTAAAGTATCCATAATAAGCCAATCACTTCTAAGATAGTTACTGCTATCTGTTAAATGAGATGAGCTTTAGGTTGACTTTTTTTTCCCCCATGTCTTTTGCTATTTGCCTACCTCAGATCAAAACACTGGAAGGACTCTCATTTGTCTGGCCATGATTTTAATAGAATTACATGACTCAAGTACAACTCAAACAAAGTTTTTCAGGCAGAAATTAATTGAAAATTCACTGATTTTCAGAAAAATGTGAAGAAGAAAAATTTGTACTATGAGCTATACATCCCAGTGAAGGGAAAGTCAACCATCAATATTTTAGAATCAAAATCACTTTACTCTTGAGATATTCACATTAAATATTGTACTAATTTCATCTGCCAAAATCTTCACAGCCAAGCTGATGACAGTGTTGACCTTCAAAACTGATTTGGTATTTACCTCAGCATTTATTTCAAGCCTTTGATGGTGCAAGGATCTGGAAGTCATCTTTTCTGAGGGGAAGGAAAGAGATTTCACCTAGAAACAAGTGAGTTAGTTAGATTTTCATGTCTTTTCTTCCTCTGCCTCTTCCACTGGTGAACTGGGGCTTCTGCTTCTCCTTCTCTATCTCACTGATAACTAGGGCAGTGGTAGCATGTGGGGACCTACAGCTGGGACTGCTGATGTCCTGAGTTGCACAGCTTTCCAACATGCAATCTGTTACAGCTCTGCTTTCCTACCCCTAAGTAGATACAAGCAATTCCAAAATGGACATTTCTGGTCTAAGCCAATACATCCTGAACAAGCCAGCAAATAAATCCACCAATATTAAACATGTAAGTTGAGAACACATAGGATAATAGTTTCATACCATTTTCTGAATGTGAATAAAGTCACACGCAATCTGCCCTTTTCCATATGCCTTCATTTCTATTAACTGAGAGACACCTCTGACTGAGATTCTCACTCTTCTTTTTAATCATCTGTGTATTTAATGCTTATTATCCTATAACAATGAAAATAACTGGCTGGTGGATGAGGTTTGGTTGCTGCAGTGATTTACAACACTCCATGTCCCTGCACTTGAGGATGCTGCCTTACAGTGTGATGGACAGGAGGGAAATGATTCCATGAAGCTGTTGTCTGAGATGAGCTCAGGCAGAAGCTGTTAAACTTCATACTCAAGAAGTGAGTTGAAATTGAGTTCAAAAGCACTGAGTCTTCCTCAAACTTGTATCTGCTCTTAGAAGATGGTTAAGCATGAAAACCCCATGTTTCTGTCAGTATGAAAATATAAGAAAAGCCAAGCAATTTTTATATTTATTTAAGAAAATGCCAATAAGCTTCAGTTAACCACTCCAGCTCCCATAACATTATGGGAGAAACTTTAAATGGGATCTAGACATTTAGTAATGTGAGTAAACATCTTTGAATCAGAATGAGCTCATGGGCAACATGAACTCATGTCTTTGTAGAGCCTAAAACATTGATTGGTTTTTTTTATACAGGGATAATGATCTGTTACTGGGGAGTAGCAGATGGCTACTCTAATTCTGACAAAAAATCTTAGAGTGTCTGCTGGCTGTAATAATTGTGATATTTTATACAATTGTGTAACTAATTTGACCTCAAATTATTTTAGCTTAAGTAGTTTTGTTTTCATTACATTATGTATTTTTTTTTCTATTTAGTTGCTTATGTAGTTAAAAAAATAGATATAAATGAAAACCTTCGTGGAACAGATGTTTCTTTCCTAAACTGCAACGACCACAGAGTACATTAGAGACAACTTAATAAGCGTAATAACACACTGGTGGTCCACAAAACTTGCTTGTTTTAGTTCTCATAAAGTCCTTTTAAAAGGCCTAGTGCTATAGGCTTCAATGAAAAGCTCACAGCTGTACTTTCAGTCCATAAAACTGCTAAAATATTTCGGAGCCTTTGAAGGTGGTTTGTAAACACTTGTGAAATCAGGTGAATACAGACATTGGAACAGAGTAAGTAATTTAAAATGAATCAGGCTGCTATTTTTCTGGCTGAAAATACAGCTATGTCACAACCTGTGGGCTTGCTGCAGCATATAAATGTCATCCTATACTTTTCCATACAGGAACTGACACAGCATTGAAGCAAGCACTCAGTTACATTGGTAGAGCTTGCGATATAGAGCTGTGATGAGCATGGCAGCAGGAAAGAGTAGACCAATGAAGAATTATGTGTTTCCTAACATCTCAGTTCATGGTCACGTGGAGAGCTGGGGGTTCTCAGGATCTGGGACTATACTGGTGTTGGGACAACTTGTAGGGCCTTGGCCTGCCCACTTTCACACAATGAGTGTGTTATGTGGCACCATCAGCACACTGGAGGGACATGGACTATCCCTGCCTTGGAGGCAATGGGAGGATCTTGGGTGATTTCAGGTGCTATAGCCTGGAATCAGCTGAGGTCTTGAATATGGCTGCAATGGGAAGCAAGTTTGGAGAGGCAATATTGGCTTTGAGGGAAGAGAAACGTGAGGCTGGGACCATGAATAGAGGAAGAAGGAAGGAAAGGCAGGCAGAAGCCACAGATATCAGCTCCAGGGTACTTCAGAAAAGGGCAAGTAGAAATGCAACGTGAAGGTAATATTTACTGTGAAATAGCAATGCAAAGGGGAGAGGAAGGTAGAAATTTGGAAAGAGGGGATAGACAGATGTAAAAGAAAATGTGGCAAGGAACATGCACGATAGAGAAGACCAAGAAAAAATGGTATTATTCAAGTTAGTGCTAACCAGAGTGAGCAAAGCTGTGTCAACAGGGCTTTGCCCAGATTGTATTGAGTAGGTTTTAAGAATGGCTATATGTCTTCAAAGGAGAATTTGGATTCCAGCTGTCTTTGATATTTGAATGGTCATGCACTGCCTAAGTGAGCTTCAGGATCGTGCCAGTGATTTCTTACAACTCAGGAATTGGACAACCATTCCTGCTTTTCAATGTGATAGCGATAAGCATGTATCATGTGTGGGAACAATTAAAGAATAATAAAAAGAGGATGAAGAATACGGTACATGTTCCCTTCTTCCATCCAAAAAAAAATAAATCTCTTTTTTGGAAAGTAGAAGTTTTCTAGCAGACTGCAACGATAAATACGAGTGGGTGTAGTTAAAATAAAAATAGCTATAAGATAGCAGTCCTAGTTCTTTGTAGTCCAGTTGGAAACCACTCTAATTTGAAAACTGGACGCATGACAATGGCAAAACATACTAACTTGATAATTTTCAGACTCTACAGGTGGACCAACTATGGAGTTATGAGATCTAATAAAAATAATAGTTGGACAGATATTGAGTCCATAAAACGATGGCAGCCAGGCACACACTATAATACAGTACAGATGTAGGTATATCGCTCTGAGCAGTTTGCACTCTGTTTCAACAATAAAAATGTGTGATGTTTCCAGTACCCGCCACGAGCCATGTGAAAGAATAAGTTATCCAGCTGCTTTCAATACAAAACACACCATCCTAAAATCAATTGATATTTCATACTCTTTGTATCCTTCTTTCCTGCCCATGCAGGAAGTATTAATGGTGACATGATTGTATGTTACTGTAGTTTAACAAAATGATCAGGAAGACAAATTATGTTAGCAACATTATTCAGACATTTAATAGCATTTATCCTTTTAACTTCATTATAGTGCAATGCCCTAAGGCCCAAAGTGAGTTATTTTTAACATGACTTCAGACAGAAAGAAGTAACTTCTCGTATGAACGTGCACTGGCCTCTTTACGGAATATATTAACAAGGCTCCAGGACACAAACATAAGGGGCTGCCACTTTTGTCTCCCCTCTGCCCTCAACTCTTCCTTGCAAACACTCCATGTGGTCAGTACTCTCCGGTTTCACCCTAAGGTCAGAAACAAAAGTCCCCAGCCTGGAGGCCTTCACAGCTGTTACCACTCTCCAGATGTCAGCACTCGCCTGTCCCTTGTCCCTCCTTCCTCCAAAAAAAATTCCAGAATCTATTTAAGCTTGCAGCTGTTCCCATGTCCCCCTTCAGAGCACAGCATGACCTACTCTGAGGGACTGAGCACGTTTGTGTGCATGGGGGTGTGTGTGTGCATGTGTGGACATAGGTACGTGCATTTGCACGGAACCCAACCTTTTTCTTCAGTGAGTATTCCCCCTCCCCCTAAAAAAGGGAGAGGAGGGACTGAAGAGAAGCAAGGAGAGAACTTGTCCCCACTTGGAAACAGGAGGTGATGCCATCAGATGCTGGAGATCCCATCAGTGCTCACACGGCACAGTGTCCCACATCACTCCCCCAGATAACCATCCCTCACTTCAAGGAGATCAAAGCTTCGAGAGAGCACTGTTACTGCTCTGGAGCAAGCCACATTCAAGCATGTTTATAGATCTGATTGCATACTGCCTTGTTCTGGTTTTGTTTCTCTTCCCTTTATTTCCTTTCCTTTTTCCTTGTATTTCCTTTACACTTCTTCATCATCCTTTGAGTTTTCCACTCTTACCTCCTCAGTTCCTGTTTTCCTTTGCTCAACTACTCTGTTGCCTTGACTGTATTTTTTCTTCTCCGTTCATTTTCCTCATCACTAATCTCTGTTTATTTGGTGCCAAGGTTGGCTGATGATGTATCTATAATTACAACCACCAGTCCCAGCAGCTACTCTTCTGTTCCTCAGTCTTTCCTACTGCTTAACTTCTTTTTCTTTGAAACATGAAAGCACTGGAATATTTACTCCTTCTCACCTCTTGGGTAAGATAAAGGAGATTTTCTTCTCTTCTCTCAAAAAAAGCAACTCTGTGTCTCTTCTTTTTTTCTCTATAATAAGATTCACTTCTGTTGGACTCTTCTTTCATTTCAGCAGTCCCAAGCCTATCTCAGTAATGTAAAGCCTATCTCAGACTGCCATTCTTAGATACTTTTTTAACTAATTCTTTCTTTCAGGGATCTGTACTGAGCTATCCACTACCCATGCAAAGATCACAGCAGCTTTCACAGCAGCAAACTGCTGTACGTGTTACTCACAGGTCTGTCTTAACCCATACTATGACTTTCCTATATGGACTCATATATTTCCCATATTATACCTTGCTACATCTGTAGTTTTCATAATTTCTCTCGAGTAATCCTCATTGTTCCTGGTTTTGTCCGTCTTTTCACAGGGTTATTCCACAGACTCAACTCATGTCCAGAGTGCCACTTTATAGTTAACTGTCTTTCCCCTAACATCTATGCTAGCATTACGTGCAGCTGAACGGTCTTCTACAGCTGTTTTCTAGCCTAATTCCTTCCTACTCCAATGTGTTCAATGAACTTCACATAAAATAATCTTAGTGTCTGTTGCTTTGCTCATGTCACCTGCAACTCCCCTCCAGCCTCCATCCTGTTAAGCTTTTATCTTCCCTCTTATTAAATATAAAAGGTAGTGGGGTTTTTTTGTTTTGTTTTGTTTTGGTTTAGGTTTTTGTTTTGTTTTGGTTTTGGTTGGTTTGGGGTTTTTTATGTGTGTTTTTTCTAAAAGGATCTCATATCATTTTAAAATACTATGTCAATGCTCTTCCAGAAAAAAAGGAAAATACCAAATACCAGGCTTTCCCTCTAACCCTGTGACACAGTCAATTGGCTGATGTACCGATCAATTTATATTTTCAACATACAACACTTCCTTATGCTTCCAGTTCTGTACATTCATATTAAGTGCCCATTCCAGTTGGTGGGTGACATGCACATAACCTGCCAGCTGATTTCAATGCAATAGTACCCCAATTTTTACTACAATAGTGCCACACTGTTATTTCAAATATCACTGTGCTGAACTGATGAGCCAGGGAAGGAAGAAATCCCCGGAAGTTCCGGATGCCATCATTTTCCCTAAATTAGGAAATACCTTTCTCACATCACTCCACTGACTCGAGCACTGACAGGGTTGCTGAAGGATGGTACCACTTTTTCAAACAGACATTAAGCCATCTCAGTACTGTATGAGCTAGTCTGTTAGAGTCAACTTTATATATATGAGGATCTATCACTCTGTCTTCTAATTTTTTTCACTTTGGCTATTGTAAGTAATAATCCTCTGTCTTCTTCCCAGCTTTTGTTAAAACCTGAGCACTACAAATAATCTGACATAGCCTTGATTGTGATTCATCACACCTAAATCTAGTCATGTAAAATATGAATTAATTTTTAATTAAATCCTTCATTGTGTATAAAATTCTATTACGCAAGAAGAGTGATCATTACAAAAATGTTCAAAAAAATTCAGAGTTAATTTTTACTATTCAAAAATACAGATATGATCCCTCAAAATTTGCATGCTACACAATATTGTTTCATGTTATTATCAATAAATCATTTGAAAATAATAATATAAATGTGTAAAACCAAAGAATTAGCAAGGCTCATTCACCTGGTTTACATGCAAGAGTAAACAACAAAAGCAACAAATATTGTGGGAGTAATATGCCAAGTTGGCAGAATTCTACTGGTAAGTGTCCAAAAAGAGAAGGTGGGGATTTTCCCCCCTTCTTATCTTCTGTTCTAACTGAGTGGTCTCATATCATGACCCTAACAGCCTATACTGCTCATGTTGCTAAGAGCACTGCAGCTTGTTGTCCTCGTGCTTTCATTGCACATTCGTTCCCCGTTGAGCAGGTTGGATGTGAGCTCCCTGCACACCTCTGCTCTTTCCCTCCCAGCTGAATCAGAGAAGCTTATTGCATTGTGCATACTGAGGACAATGGCACAACAAGCTGGTGAAGGACCCTGCTGTAGAAAACCCCAGGGAAAAATGCTGCAAAGTGCCTTAGAGACCACCACATCACTGCGGCGCAGGATAATGCCGAGGAGATGAGAAGATGAAATGTAACTCATGAGTGGGAAATAGCAGATGTTCCTCCTCAAGGGCATAAGCAGAACTATAATTACAGAAAGCAATGACATCCTATCAAGCAGAAGAGCATTAGCTATGCAGCTGAAAATGCCACAAATAAATTGACAAGTATTATTATTTGCCTTTGCATGATGTAAGTAAGGAAAAACATCACAGGATCATCCCCAGACACAAAGAAAAGGGCACAGAGCAGACAGAGAGTGCTAAGAACACAAAAGGAGAGACTTTCCTTTTACAAGGATACAAGATGTCCAATAGCATATCAATAGCAAAATTGTACACTGTGCACTTCATCAGACCCTAGTGAATTAGTCTACTCTAATCACATTTTATGTGAAAGTAACCGCCAGATCACAGATGTGTCAGTGCAGTCCCACTGTATTCAACAGGGACAAGCCTGTATGACAGGCTACTTGAATGTATTTTTAAAGGATTAATCTCCAAGACTGCAGCAATCCACAGAGTTAATTTATCCAAACACCTACCCCCATCTTAGCTAACCAAGTAAAAAAGTCCTTATAATAAAATAACCTAATGAGAAATGGTTTAGTTTCTTTTTCAGCAGTTTTTGAATACCACATTCTTTTCACAAAAAATAACTCAAAAGGCACCCTTCCACTGGGATTCACTATATCTATAAATATTTGAAAGTAGTTTATTTATTTTACTTTTTTTAATCAAAGTCCTTCTTTAGTATCAAAATATTGCTATGTAACTGAAGTGGTACAATTCAGACTGAAGCTGTCCTTACTTCCTTAGCCTCACTTCAGCTTTAGTGTAGATGGATCAGAGGTGGGTTCAAGCTCAAGGGTGCTCAAGGTAGTCCCTGCTAGATCCATAGTTGAGATATACTTCTACCTCTTCCCATTCTACAGCTTACTCAGTAGTACAGGATGAAATCTGTCTTTTAGGAGTCATCATCTTCAGAAATATTTCTCAAGTTCCCATCAGTAACAACTGTGATAACCTACCAAGAACAATGGTCATCTGTGCCTTAGAAGGTATTATCTGACATTAGTAGAGCTACATGAGTAAAATTGTTAGTCTGGTCTGATAATAAATGCATGTAGACTATAGAGTCCTCTTTCCTGTTGTTAATATTGAGGGGAAAAAAAGTCTTAACTTTCAGAGCTGGCTTTGTTTGCAAGATAAACTTTACCTTTTACTTGCAAACCAAGAAAATTTGATATAGAGCCATTGAAGCCAGTTTTGTTTGAAAATATAATTCCAGTTGGAAAATTCATGATGTTTGTATAAAAAGCATCAACTAACTCAACAGATATCTCTTCAATGCATTTGAAGTAATATCTGTAAACTTCTGTAGGAAAGCCTTGTCCTGTTTTTGATTCTTTGTTGTGTTACAGCCTCAATGTAACTATGGGAGAGGAAACTTGGCTATTTCACCCATCGTACAAGGTGTAAGTCAGCCCTGAGGTAAAAGGGTGGCCAGGTGACAAATGGGGACCCTGACTCTGACCAGTTGCTGCCGCTCCAAGAAAGCAGTGCTGTTGACTGGGAGACTTGAATTCATGATGTCTGGGTTTGGAGGAAGGTAGGAGCACTGAACTTCTGCAAAGTCCCAGGCATTTTATGTTCTGCACTGTGTGTGTGTGTGTGTGTGCAAGCACTACTGATCACCCCAGCATGATCGTGACACTCACTGCTGGGACACTCACTGGTGGGACTTCTCCCACTGGTGTTGACATCAGCACATGCTCACAAAAACTTTGCAGGTGTATAAAACAGTCAACAACCACGTAGGTTGATAGACCTTGTGGTAAAATGGTAGACTCACCAACAGAAAACGATACACATATTTCTAAGCCAACAAAGAGTATTTAAATACCACAAAACACCACAAAACAAATAAGCCCAATATGCTGTTTTGCAGTCTCAATTCAGAATAGACTTCTTTATGACTGTAAGATTCAAACCCAGGTAGTAACACTGAGGTCAGCTGAGTTGTATAGGAGCATTGGCCAAATGTCCTTAAGAAGTGATGAAGGTCGCTACTGTGCTTTGTTAACCTTCATGTACATAAACACCCCCAAACTGCCCAAGGAGAAAACCAAACCTGGAGCTGTTGTTTACATTTCACTTCCCTGTCTATCCACCCTATTTTGATGTGCAATTGACAAGTGCAACCCCCACCCCTCAAAAATATCCATACAGATGAAAAAAATAATCTCTAGTTCTATAAAGTATTAAATCGGCAAAGATTATCAAAACAATATCCTAAGGGGGAGAGAAATTTTTGTTGGCATTCTGTCAGCTGTCAGTCATACACTTTTGTTATCCTTGTCTGGCCTCTATAATTTGCCCTTTATGTGGGTTAGGAGAGAAACTTTACTCTTTTTGCTTCCTTTTTTTCTTTTATTTGTGAAATGGAAATTTAATATCAGCATCCATATGATGATCCCTATGCACCTGAAACACAGACAGCACATAATGCAGTAGGACTGAAAAGTAAAGTATCCGCAAACTAGGATGGTTCTCAGACATAAACACACTCAAAAGGTGCAAAAACATCCTGTATCCTGCAGTTACTCGTAGTTCTTTTTCAGAATCCTCTATCCACTGATATCTAAACTCAATATAAAAATGCCTGTTTCTCACCTTGCAAATCCAATATTCAAAGGTAAATGGAGCAGTTGTTCTTACATTGCAAACAAGTATCACAGTGGACAGAAAATGAAGAACCTAAGAAACAGCCACCGTCGCTTTTAGATATTTGCTTTTGAGATGCTAAATGGTGTTTGGAAACTAAATAATTAGATAATATTTTAGAATTATGAAGCAGCACGTGAATGATTCAATTTGTTAAGCTTCTTTTGTGTGTGAATGGCAGTCTTAGGCAATGACATCTTTACAATATCAAGACACAAAAGGTTTTTCAATTAGAAGTCTTATCCTGAACTGTACCAGACACTTATTTCTTCTCTGGCTTTAATGAAACCCCAATGTTCCTGTGTATTTTCCATTCATAAAGGGAAAATATATAGCAAATCTTTTGCACAGTTCTAGAGGGCACAGCAAAAATTACGTGCAAACATACTGTAACAATCTGTTCATAATATATAAGTTGTATTTTTGACAAGAAGCCTCTGCCAGGATTGAATACTTCTCTGTTTCAGAAAAGTGTTTTAAGAGAAAATGGATATGTTAATTGTGGAGTGCTTCTTGGCAAATTCTAATTTTAAAAGCAGAGTTTGCAAGTTAGGTTGCCACTAGAGACTTTGCATCTCATGTTTGGTTATTATTAAAAGAATTCAGCAGTTTAATCCTGGTCTCTTGTTGTCAACATCACAAAATCACCACCCAATCCCAAACTACTTCAGTCTGTGGTTAAAAGGACTGATATGACAGCTACAGGGGCACAATTGAAAATGCCCACTGAAGTGTGCACAACTGAAGTGTCTGGTATTATGGGATACAGAGCACCTACACATATGCACCTAGATATGGAGAGGGAGACAAGTCTCTTGAATCTGATCATGTAGATAAACATGATTTACTTTCTGTTATCTGTATCCCTTTAAAGCTTTTAAATGCTATTTTGGATTTCATAAATAAATGCTCTTAACTAGGCTCGAGCTAACCACAGTAGGGCATTCAGTTAATAACACAGTATTCCAAGATATTTTTCCAAGGTATTCAAAGGGTAGAAAAAGTAATCACCACAAAACTGAAGTGCTAGCTTAGAAGTTGGTAGCACTGACATCAGTATGGAATAGATGTCTTCTATTTACCCAAGCCAGTGAGAAAAGCTCCTTGGTATATAGCATGTCATCCCGAGGGCTTGATGGGAATTTATAACAGACACAAATACCCTTTTTAAAAAAATAAAAATTAGCTTTGGAAATGGGAAAGGATGAACACGGCCTCGCTGCATCTTTTCATAAGTACAAGATGCAGAGAAGCACTTATTAAAGCTGCAAGGGCTTGAAGCATGCTGGGATATCCTCTGGCAGATGTATGTGTGTATGATCTAGATGTATGATCTAGCCCTCTGTAGGGTTTTTTTGTTTACAAGCCATCCATATGGCAGCACCATTAAACATGTCATAAAAAGACTACTCAAGTGGTTGTCTTGTTACTCTAATGAAATTACATGTCTTTTAAAACCTTGCCATTCCAACTGCCATATGTTATGAAAACTCAAGTCTGCTGGGATGCCATTTCATGTAAAGTTTAAGTGCCTTGCTGGTGAAAACAATTAACCACAATAGCATTTTATTAGCTTTAGTTAGGACTGCAACAGAAGTAACACTGCAAGTCATAGCAGCACACATAAAAGAGAAATACAATGCATTGGCTATGGAGGAGACAGCTACTCCTAGCAATTGCCCTCCTGTCTGGCCTTAGCCTTCAGGGGTAGAGGAAAATCCTTAAAGATCACTGCTCTAGAGAACAACCATTGCCATCAGGAGATAACCAGGCGGGGAGTGACTCAAGGAACGTCGAGGGAAGCCAAAAGCTGGGCTGAGCTGCAGGAGGAACACACTGTAGAACTGCGTAGGCAGAGAAAGCTATGGTTGCTATAGGCGAGGAAAGGGTTTCATGGCCACTTTTGGAGTCTTGGCTTTGTATCACTGCAAGAAGATGAAGTGCTAACACAAGATGCTCAGTTGGCACTGGGAGGATGGTAATACCTAGAAATGGCAGAGCTGGAGCAATGACTGCTGTTAAAACTCCACAAGGTTAGGTTTTCCACTACACAACTTCTCCAAATAATCTGAGCAACCTGACACAATCTGGTCTCCTGTATCCAACACAGACCACAGCTGGGAGAAGACACAAAAGAGAATTAAGGGATGATAACAATTACAGCAGGAAAGAGGGTAGGAAAAAGAACAAACAGAGAAAAAGCAGAATGCTTTCACCAATGTAAGCAGTTACACCAGAAGAGAACAAACATTAGGGACAAAAACTGCTCTTAAACCCTGTGTACTGCCACTTACATCCAGAGGTCCTTGCTGGGCTGCTGAAGCTAGTTACGCCTTTTGTTTATGTAGGAACCATAAGAATACATGTCAATGGTTTCTTCCTTCCTATAAAAGAGCTAAAATATCCTGCTCTGAACCTGGGAATACTCCAGAGAGGAATAGTTTGGTTGTATCTGTCCACTTCCCCCTTCCCTTCCTCGTGACTCTTTCCCATCTTCTGTAGTACCCACTGGAACATATTACTGTCATCACAGCTTGGTTTCTGTTTAGCTCGTTACTACCAGTGAAAACCAACAAAACCAACAATAAACACTGTCTGAAACACTGGAGATAGACTACACATGGCAAAAGGAAGTAAAATTTTGGCTGAAATCAACTCCCCACCTCTTTCAAAATCCTCTTTTAGTGAAAGACATTTGCTAGTGAGCATTTTGATTAAATATAAAGCTAGTCAAGGAAAAGAATGTGCTTCTATAACTGCTTTAAATAGGCAAGTTTAGATTTTTCATCCATAAGGAGGGGTGCTATTCTCTTGAATGAGTCTTAACATTTCTTTAGAATTGTGAAGCATGTAGTTGAATATTTTTTACTGCCTTTGATCATGTTAATTATGAGAGCCAGATTTTATCTTTATTTATGTTCAAAACACAGAAAAACAAAATAAAGATACTCATATTTTAAACCTTATTTTATGTGTTATGCTATTGCAATTAGATAAAAATCTGCTGCGAAAGACCTGACAGTTGACAAAAATATTTTAGTTCAAAGGTAATTGACAAAAATGGCAGCAGGTGATGGACCACGAGCCACCTGGATGGATGACTCTCATCTGAGGCACTGATTTTTTGTAACATTCAGTTTTATAGCAGAGTTGCAAACTGAAGCCAGACTTTTGACATCCAGTCTCATAGCAGAAAACTGGTTTTATTTTGAACCTATTTATCACCTTTAATAAGTTTTCCTGCCATCATAATGTTCCTGGGGAATAATAAAAATCGGATCTATGCGTTCTTGTCCAAGAGCTGCAAATTTCTGTGAAGTTGTTGGTGTGTTTCCCTTCCGATTAAAAGAAGTTATTATTTTAAAATGAGCCATTCTGAACTGAAATGCAATCCTGTGTGGCCTGGCTACTATCAGTTCTTCTCAGTGATGTGCAACAAGTTTGGTAGATCTGTCATTTCAAAGACCTCATTTGATCTAAATCTATTGTCCATCCAACTTCCTCACTCTGATAAATCAATCCAAATTTTCCCTATCTCTCCTGACACCACTCAGCATCTACTCGTCCAAGACAGGGCGTGATTCAAGACTCTACCACTACAGCAACAGCTTTTGACCTTCTGGTTGTGCTTCCCCACTGTGATTATTTGTTCTTTGTATTAAATTAACCAGGATCAGCTGACATGGTGTTGATGTTGATGATTTCGTCTTCAAAATCTGGGGATATTTCTTCAATTTTGAATGGTCAGGAGATTAAAAAACCCCACCCTGTAAATGCTGTAGCTTCTCATCATGTTTTTTTTAAAGTCTGAAAATTATTATGGAAAGAAGTCTGATAAAGTTTAGAGAAGAAGGAGAGAAAAAAATTGACATTATTAGGAATAATTAATTTCACTCAAGAGGCACAGAGACAAAAGATTTTCACTATTGCCTTGAAGCAGCACCATGCCTTTGAAATCCATCGACAACAATGTTGTGTGCACCTCAAATTCACTGCTTTCATCCCTTTGAATCACAGAGCATCAGAAAGCCTTTTCCAAGACCTTGCAGGACATCAGATTTGAGTTCTACTCCTCTGTCTCTCCTCAAATTCTTACCTAGCTTTTGACATCTCAAATGTCTGATTTCTTCCTCCACATGTTCTGCCCTGTCTATTGGAATAACACTCTCTCTGTGTCAGTCCGACAGACACATCCTAGGCCCTGTCTCATCTGCACTGCAGGCTGACATCGCGACAGATTAAAACAGACTGTTGGCTCATGGACATAAGTGGAGCCTTTGATTTCTGTTGATTGGCTTATTCTTCAGAAGTGGTCACTAACTAAAATGGTGAACCTTTTTCACCGAAAGGTTTCAACAGACAAGCTATTTAACTATTTGCTGGTTTTACTAAAATGTTCATTATTTATAACATGTGACTGGTGAAGGGGCTGGAGAACAAGTCCTACGAGGAGTGGCTGAGGGAACTGGGGTTGTTTAGCCTCAAGAAGAGGAGGCTGAGGGGAGACCTCATCACTGTCTATAACTGCCTGAAAGGAGGTTGTGGTGAGGTGGGTGCTGGTCTCTCCTCCCAAGTGACAGGTGACAGGACGAGAGGAAATGGCCTCAAGTTGCACCAGGGGAGGTCCAGATTAGACATCAGGAAAAATTTCTTCAATGAATGGGTTCTTAGGTACTGGCACAGCTGCTCAGGGAGGTGGTTGAGTTGGCATCCTGGGAGGTGTTTAAAAGGTGTCTAGATGAGTTTCTGAGGGACATGGCTTAGTAAGTGAACAGGTATGGTTCAACTTGATCTCAGAGGTCTTTATTCAACCAGATGATTCTATGATTCTATGACTGGGTTCTCAAGGAAGTAGCGCTATCGTAAGTTCCTACCTAGATAAGAGATACTGTTTAAAGAAGAGAATAAGAAATAAGGAGTCTACTGTATAATTTATATATAATTCCTCTATCATATTTTGATCAAATACTGTCAACTTTCCAAGGTCCTATCTCCTGTTCATCTCTCTTAACACTGTCTGACACACTGAAATAAGTAGTGCCCATATCCTTCAAGCAACTGAAATATTTTTATGGCCTCTTGGAAAAATCTGGGTAGACTATTTTGGAGAAAATACTACTTGTATCATAATTATGTGGTATACTATGTGTGACTTTTAAATAAAAAGATAAAAGAAGGAGTACAGCAGACATTTCAATATGTATATTTGTTATTTTGGCATTACTTAGGCTTAAAATTTCCACCAGTAAAAAGGGAAGAATATTTTTAAATATACATTGCAAAAATCTAATCTTCAGTTCTCCGTGTGCTCTGTGGCTTCTCTTCAGCCAACAAGAGCACCGTTGCAGAATCTCTATAAGGCCTCCAAACAGGATCCAGTATTTACATTTACACCTGGCCATACCTTTGAAAACTCCTTGTAACTTCAGATTTTTTTCTTTCGTAAGTGACTAAGTTCATGAAGTCCCTGTCACTGATATCACTCCAAATTTCCAAATTGTCCCTTCTTTGCTATTCCTGATGCTTCTGCTAGAAACATTTCTCTCTGGAAAACATGTTTTTGCTTGCATTCTACACTGAGATTTTTTGACTAAATTTTCTGTTAAATATTTTGTTAAAAACACTGAATTTCAAACAGGGCATAAGGGGGTTTTATCATTAAGTTAATGATGGTAGTATTAAGCACTTAAACATCGATGTACTTGGAATGCCACACAGCTGGGTTGGGTTTGGTTTTTTTCCACTAACACTAGTCATAAAAACCCCTGGATTGTAGCTTTTCTCTCCCTTATATAAAATAGCTATAAGGAAAGGAGCAAAAGAATGTTCTTACATTAAACACAGAAGAATATTTTATGGTAGTATTGCTTTCAATATTGAATTCATGCATAATAGGGCATGTAATACAATAAGTGTTTTGTTTAACAGATGATAATGTAAAACAGATATAAATAATGTCCTCTGTCTATTGTCAAGCACTTTAATTGGATTTCTAATTGTTACATCTTAGGGTTTATGCCTCTGATACTCATCCAAAACACATCTCAATTTTCATGTACTTTCTCTTTTCTTCCTATAGTCTTCCTCCTCCTCCTCCTTCAGCCAATTCCCAGCCATTCTCCTTCTTTGTAGCAATCTGTCTGCTCTCGCTTCGACCCAAGTAAGTAATGAGCTAAAAAATCTTCTCTACAAGTCTTCTTTTTCCAGGAATTTTTTTCTGGCTGTTCTCCTTCGTGCACAAAATGAGTTTTAAAACATCATCCTGCATTTCCTACCTTTTTCATCTGTAAGCCAAATTGAAGATATTTATTATGTTACACCATATAGTGACTAAAGATGCAACAATTTAGACAGATATAAACCTACAAGACCTATAAAATCTTTTGAAAACCATATCATGATCTTTCTGAGTATTGTCCATCCTTACCCTTCTATTTCTTTTTTCTGTCAAAGTGATTGAACTTTCCTAGTGACAGACAACTCCAATGGCTAGTCTAGTTATATTCAGGTATAAACTAATTTCTCTTACTAAACCCAAAGTGACTGGACTAAATTCTCAAAAAGATTAACCAGTGTAGGTTTTCTTAATAGTGGAAATGCCACTGCAATTTTTTTGAGAAAGCTAATGCCTATTTAAATATTAAGTGGAAAAACATTTCCACCCCATTTAATCTCGCTTGGCAAGTGGTAACAAAAATGTCCAAAAAAACCAAACTGGAACACTTGCAATATATCCATATATTAAATGAGAGCCCCTATAGTGATATGAGTCAGAGTCAGGATTTAAATTTAGGGTATTTAGAGAAAACCAATGCGCTTTATTAATTTCATGGTAAAAGACATCCTTGCAAGTTTCAGAGTTTCTCCTTGCATAATAATTTCATTGCAAACATGGGATCTGATCTAATATAATAAATAACAGTTGGAAGACTCCAGCTATGTTTACTGCAATGAGGTTCAGCCTTTAAGATTCTCTGTAGCCTTGTCTACAAGCTACCATCAGTAAACTACTAATTTTTATCAGATTATTCCGATTTTCAGTGGTTTTTTTCACAACAGTATTAGTACCTTTCCTGTAATTCTCAGGCTATACTGATGAGATTTTTGTAAACAGTAGTTCTCTTACGCTGTTAATAAACATATCTATTTTTTTTGTCTGTAATTTTTGCAACCTTATAAATGGTATATGTTGGCAAGTGAGGAATGACAGTGAATTTTCAGGCATGATGGCAATGCCATGGCACGGAATGTCAGTGTAAAGGGATAGTAAAATTAAAATTATAGGAAGAAAAAGCCTATGAGGAAGGAAAGATTTTTGTTAGCGAAAAGATATTACTCTCAAAGAAAGATAAAAGACTGGGTTTTGAAAAAACTTAGAGTGCAGTAAATGCTTCTCCAAATATGTCAATGTATGTGCCATGCAGCTTGACATGTTGAGTGACCAAGATATTCCCACTCTATCGTCCAGATATTGAAAATAAAAGATCTTATATTTGCCTGCTTGCTGTATGGAAAATATGACTTCTGGTAAGTTTGTAGCAGCAAATGACATATAAGAAGTTAAGTAAATATATGTGATGGCAGTGTATGTGAAAGAATGTATTCAAAATGTAAGGCGGGACTGCTTTTGCCTTTCACTGCAAACTGGAAGTGGCTCACTTAATTTCCTTCAAAATTTCTTTACTTATGTGAATATTTCCAAACACAAATGTACTCATTTTCTGGGGAAAGTAAAAGGATGTGTAATCAAAACCAGACATTTCTGAAAGGAGACTGGCTGATTTTTAGAATGAAAATATGTCTTGTGTTAGGGAAGTGTGACCATTCTTGATTTTGTGACTTCCACAAAACAAAACCCAAGCTCCCAAATCTTATTTGTGAAACAGAAAGAATAGGACTTCCCATACTGGATCAAACCAGAGGCCTGGGTAGTTCAATATCGCATTTGCCACTACCCGAGGGAGCAGCTTCAGAGAAAAGCATGAGAACTTTCCCAGGGAGCTCGTTTGACAATCTATCCCCACTCCAATGATTTCTAAGGGTAATTATATCTTCTAAAGTTGGAAAATAATATAAGCCCTTAAATTAAGAGCTTTAGTACAAGTTTCAGAAATTTACAATAAATTAAAATAATTTAATTGAAGATATTTTTATATATTTCTGCTAGTAGAAGGTTATAAGTCACCCCTACTTAATTTGTTAGGAATAAAGTGTGTGCAAGTATGTATATTATTTTAAGATTTGTGAGAAAATGTTGCCAGAAATAACTCTAATTATCTCAATATCTGTAATTAATTAAAGCATTTTGCTCTTTTTTTATTTAGAAGGAAGAAAAAAAAAGAGAGGAAAAAAGGGGAGAAAGGAAAAAAAAAGGACAAAAAAAAAGGGAGAAATATGTTACCTGGTGAACAGTTAAGGAATTAAACCAACCTCCATGTAGTGGGGGTGCAGCAAGTGCGAGGGGGTGGTGGGTGGCTCTGTGGGGCAGCCACGAAGAGCCACTTGGCGGGAGAGGGAGATGTCGCGTCGCGGCGGCGATCGCAAGCTGAAGAACATCAGTGTCCAGCAGCGAAGCATTAACCGCAAGGGCCTACCTGCGAGGGGCCTGATGCTAATGTGAAATGGCAGCTGAGAGCAGCTCCACACAACTTTCTCAGCCTCCCTGAGTAATTGGTAACCTCTGAACCCGGCTCACATGAGTAGCTGGGGAGAGCTGCTCCCAGTTAGACAAAGAGGTCAAGTCAAAGCCTGATTGTCTGGACCTTCAAACATGTGACCTTCTTCCTCAAAACTTTCTTTCTCACACCTAAAGATCATGCCAGTGGCCCCCAGAACTGCACTTTGATCGGTGCTTGAAGCGTTTTGTTTACCTTATGTATTAAGACCAGTCAAATGTTCCTGAACTGTACAGTATCAATTCTTCTCAGGTCCTTTAAGTTTGGGCAAAGAGAAACCAGCCTGTCTTAGCAAACTTCTACTTTACTTAATGCTGATCTTGGGCTTTTGCAAAACTGACAGTGTCACTAATGTAATCCTGATGTCTACAATGAGGTTTAACACTTGGAACATCCAAACGAAGTTTAACCAGAGCAATTTACTGAACTTTTAGGTCTAACATTTTTCTGGGGCATATTCTACCTTTAGATTGAATATGACAGTATGTCCTGATTAGCCCAGTATTGTGAAAAGTAAAGTCAAAGCCTCATTCCAGGAGGCTACCAGGTACTACAGCATTCCCAATTACACTTAGCATAGAACTATGCATGCACTGAAGCCTTGCCAGGGCTTTTGAGAGACCAAACCAAATCTTAGTTATTTTACTTACAGAAAAGTAAAAGAATGGAAATCAATCCTGTTTAGTTTTTATGGGCTTTATTTGGAAAACCATCAAATTCTAGTTCTAGCACAAAATGATTATTATTTGCTTCCTCGACCAGTATCTTCTGGAAATACATCTTACTGACTGATCATGCTCTTGTGTTACAAATAAAGATTTTGCTATGTGCTTTTCTCTGGCAGAACCTCCCTTGTTGACCAGAATCCTCAACTCTGTATCATGTTAAATATCTAATATCCTTTAATAATTAAGAAGGCAGTTTAAAGGTAATTATTGCTATTTCCTTCCTACCTTTTCCTCTACTATCAGGTTTTTTCCCTGCATTTTTTTCTGTTTTGGTGGAAATTCTTTTCAGAGGAGGCCACTAATGAACTGGCAATGTCCCTGCTCACTGTGGTTTTTAGAATAACCATTCTGGCACTCAGTGATGCTGAATTTCACACAGCAATCACTGGCAAGCCCTAAAAAGTGTTGCAAATTTTATCAGTACAAAAGGACATCCTGGTACTCCAAAAATTTAGTACTCATTTAAACCTAGTCAAATTCTTTTGCAGTTTAGAAAGCCAGCTGCCTTGCAGTGACCGTCAATTTTATTGTACAAATCAATTTGTCTCCACTGACGGAAAATAATTGCAAAGCAAACAAATTATCCATGCTACATTGAACCCTATTCACTCCAGGGACGCTGAGCTTACAGCTTGAGAAGATTTTCCTCTGCCTGTCTCAAAAGTAGAGCTTGCTTTCAAAAAACCCCAACAGAACATTAAAGAATCTTACTGTTCTTACTCTTAACTGCTGCTGGAGATCTTCAGTGTATTAATTTTGCATTTGTCTAGGCGTTAAGGTGCCATTACATGAAACTTCTCTGATTATTTTCAAACCCAAGTCTATGATAGGGTTTTATACACTAAATTTTTAGTACAAAGAGCACTGCTGTTGAAAGTGAAGGATTTGAAAGCTGCTAAAGGCTTAGAAAGTCACTCTGGATCTTATGTAAAAGTACAGTCCAGTGGCTTTTTGTATAGGCCAATATCCACAGAGAGATTTAAACTCCTGAGTAGACTGTAGGATTGGAGTGTGTTTACTCAAATTTCATTCCTCAAAACCGCCACCGTCTTTTCATCTGCCCTTGGAAACACTCAAATCCTGTCAACACGCCTAATACCTCAGCAGTTCTGCTCCTGTAAACCCTTCAAAGCACCTCTGCTCAGGCTGCGAGTCTGGCTGTGCTGCTTGGAAGATGGAGAGCATCAACTTGGACTCTACAAAGTGTGGTTGCAGGTGTCATTTCCCAGAAAACATCTACCAGTAATGAGGTTTCCCCAGTAAAAGTGAAGAGCCCCTGGAGCTGGTTCCAGCTGGATTACCATTACTTCATCAATGCCATGTTCCTTCCTTCTCTCTCTGGCAAAACAAAAGCTTAAGTACTGTGGCAAAAAGTAGAGCAAAGTTAATTTCTCCTAAAAAGCACTGTCAGATATTGGTTTCATCTACTCCTCCACATCCCTGTGAAACCTCCCCAAGGACAGGGTAGCCTCCAAGGTGGTAGAGCCACCTCCTGAGAGGGATAAGATAAGGCAAGCATCAAACCTCAGTAAGTCTTCAAAAAAAAGGAGACCTACCTTTAGGGAAAGGTCTGCTTACAAGCCCCAAGAAGAGGGAGGCACTTCATCCACCTGGAATAGTTATACAGAAGAAGTACCTTGCACCTTCTGCACTCCCTAAGGAGTCAGGAAAGTCCACGAGTAAAATTTTTTTGCTCTTAGGAGTCAAATTCATGGTATTTACTGTAAGTACAAATAACAAGTACCAGCTCACAATCCTAAGTGAAGATGTTGAGCTTCAAACCCTATTGTCTTTACAGGTTCTTGCCCTAAATTCAATGAGCAGTGAGCTCAGTGCCAGGCCTTGCACAGCCCTCCAATATCCAGTGCAAAAAAAATTTATCCAGTGAAAATAAAAATTATAACCATACATATATATTTACTTCCATCTGCTTAAATTTCAGGTGCTGAAGGTGAATCTTCTCCTCATTTGAAATACTTCTTCATTTTCCAATTCTAGCTCTGTGGGGCTATTTATTCATAATCAACATTCAGTGGTATGGCAGAAAAAAAAGGGTAATTTTGGTATTCTGTGCTATCACTAAATTTTGAAAGAATAGGGTCACCTTACCTTTTTTTTTTTAAATAAACATGAAGGCTATATAAGTAGGGCTAAGAAATTAGTCCTGTGGTGTTATTCTAAGTTTATACTAAAGCCTACTGGACTGTCCATTATTTAGTAGACTTAGTAGAAAAATGTGGCAAAATTTATCAACTTGTATTGACATAAATTTGTCAGAGGTAGGGGAGAAGAGATTTTCCAAATTGTGGAAATAGGCACTCATTATTAGAAAAAGGTTGTAAAACTACCTCTGCTAAGGAAATAGTTACTGTAAAAAACCTGCTTCTTGTTTGACAGCTTTAAACCTACATGAAAGAAAAGCCTTAGGAAAGTTCTAAATGCACAAAATGAGGCATGGATGGGGGTAGAGCTTCCTTCTTCTTAGGTGTCAAAGCCAACGAACCTTTAGACAAACATCAGTGAGAAGCCAGACTTCCAGGGCTCAGTTCCAGTGTTCATCAGCCACCTCGAGCTACTTACCAGACATGAAAGAAAAAGAGAGGCCAAGAAGTCAGTGGAGGAAGTTACAAAACACTTGGTCACATACAGCCTCAATTCTTTAATGACATTTTTAGTAAATGTTCTTGCTGCCAAATGTGGTTTTCTTCCCCATCAGATCTGTCTCCATTAATAATGTGTAACTCCACTTCAAAATTACTCCTGTAAAACACTTTCTTAAGAGCAGACATCAGCTTTGTGCATTAATGCAGAAGGCAGTAGAACTTGTTTTTTGTGAATGCATGGACTTTTTTTTTCTGAACATTTGCAACTTAAAACATCACTAAGAACTACAAGAATTCCCAACAGAAATCCATCCTGAGAGACTGAAGTCAAATCACTGGAGACACATTGCTGTGATTCTGATGAGGGAAGAAGAATATTGCCTAATCTAGTCTGTGATGGGAAAATATTTGAAACAGGGACAAATTTCTCATTGACCTCCTCTTCCCCTACTAAGCCCACATTTTTCACCTCCACTTCATATTTTTCATGGAACCAGAAGAACAACACGTATTTTCTCCATATGTTTCTGCTCAATCTCTAGTTGCATTTGCAGAGAGGTTAACTTTCCAAATACGAAGGGGCAAGAGCATAAGTTCCACATTTTTATAAGAAATAAAAAAGGGCAAGAGTATAAGCTTTCTAATGCTTTCATGTGCTCTGAAAAAAATGGAAAGATATTCAAGAATACACTTTTGGTGAGATTTCCAGGAGACCTTTCAACTGCTCTCCAAATAAAGTGAAATATTTTTGCCTATCTTAATTTATATATACTTTCTGCTGAAATTTTGTGAAGTTTTGGAAATTAAGGTCTGGGAGGCAAAAAAAGATGTGTGAGAAAAAAGCAAAGAAAAGGATTTGTTTCACCCACTCATTAACATTCCAGGAATGGTCTGTGAACCATCTTTTTTTTTATCACTGCAAGCCAAAGCTAAATATTATAGAAGTTAAATTATATATGAAATATCATAGAATAAAACTTGGCTTCTACTGGGCATTTTAGCACAATTTCTATTTAAACATCAGACATTTCTCTGTCTCTTTTTTTGTATCTGCTAAACACTATAAACATTAATTATGTGGTTATCATATCATTATGTAAAAGTAACGAAGACGAGCACTAAACTCAATCATGTATAAAGTAAACAAACCACGAACAAGCAGATGGCACATTTGGGACCTGACTCTGCCCTGTGAAGTCATTTACTGTTTTAAAACTGAAACAGCAATGTCTGCATGCTCTTTCTCACTGATTTAGCAAAATCATTGTAAAACTACTTTTTGCTTAAACTGGTACAACTCTGCTCACGATGGCTGTGCTTCACAGGGTCTGTACATAGATTTATGAAGCATGCTTTTCAGATCTACACTGATTTGACATTCAGGTGGCTCCTTTACCTTTAATGTGTTTCCTCTCAATTCCCAACTGCGACTCTAAGGGATAAGAAAGCCCATCACAGTCATTTAATATTTTATTAATTGCATTTTAAGTCCATGGTATAACTATGCACCACTACTGGAACAACAAAAAGAAACACTGTATTAAGATAATAGTGATTTTTTTTTAACCAGCATAAAATCAAGAAAAGGTCAAACTGGGGCAAAGTTGGTACAAGCAAATGCATCCCTGGCTGTCAGCTGTTGTGATTCAGCTACCAACAACTGCAGGAAGGGCGTGGGAATAGACTGTCCAATGTTCACTAAATTGTGCCTTTGTTCTTTGGAGTCATCCCACTGCCTCAAGTTGGGTTTTGTCCCCCTAGGCAATCATCACAATTAATTGGGCATGCAGTTTATCATAGCTTAATTAATTGGCTTCTACTGCATGTATCACTGCTTGTAAGGTGAAGGAACTCATTCTGGCTTTCTGCTTGTATCACAAGGCAGTTTAAAGCACATGGGTTCATCACTGTTAGATAGGTATCATATTCCTAGCAATTGAGCACCTTTGCACCCTGGAGGGTACAGCAGTCCACACAATTGATCTAGGGAAGGTGTGTTTGCATTTGTAAGAATATTAGGCTGGTTCCTGCAGGAAAAGACCTCAAAATAGTTGAGGTGTGTGTATGCATACCTGCTCCTGCGATTATCTCCACTCTCCACTAACTTTTGGTCAATTGCAATCAAAATCTGGGAGAAGGATCTCAAAAGGAAAACAAATCCTGCAGAAGGTTTACAGGCTTATTCCTACTGACATTGCTAGTTAAGCCAAGCCAAGAGCATTCACATGTGAATGCCTTTGCTGGGGAAACACACCCTACAACGATGAGCCAGTGTAGATATCCCTATTTTCCCAACATTTTTTAAGAAAATAAGATCTAAGCCAACCCTTTTGACCACCACTCGAAGGTAGATGTTGATGTAGCCTGTCAGACATTTGAAAAGTGCCAGGGAACCATGTACAATATTTTTTATTATTCCATAGTGTAGCTATGTGGAACTGTCTACAGAGAAATGAATTACATAAGGTAATGAAGGATGGATGAATTTCAATCTAAATGATAAAAGGACCACTGATCTGATCCAATCCAGGATTTCCTGCATTCCTCTCTACTGATCTGACTGTCTCAGTGGTAGGTACAACTTTCAGTTAGTCCAGCAAGAGTTTTGCTGTGAATTCAGCCTTATCACCTTCTTCCCCCAGGGAAATAGTTCTGTTAGCCTTTGGGCTAGTTTCTTCCTTGCCCTTGGGTGGCAGCTGTGCCAGCAGAAGTCCTCATCACCCTCCTGCCCTATTCACACTACCCTGACACCCAGAAGGTCAGCGTGCCCCTGGTTTATTGATCACCTGCCCTGGCTTCTTACGGTCAAAATGAGCCCACCCTGATAACAAGCCTGTGCCAGCTTGGCTCTTGTAAGAAAGGCTCATCAGAAGGTATGACAAAACCAGCTTCAGTCATGTCTGATAATCTTTACCATTACATAGGTTTAGTTCATACTAACTCCTGTGCAGTCCAGTTTTTTAATTTCCACGTGAAATGTATAGTATATTTATGATGAGACAGGGCATCACTTTCCTTGGTCATCACAGGAGATGAAGTCAAAGCTGAGCAGCAGTCATACCACCCAGTCCTCCAATACTATGGTATTCTAGAAGTTGCCGTATTTCTAGCTTATATTAATGTATAAAACTGTGTTGCTGTATTCCTTTCTTCGTACTTGTATGTGATCTATCTCCCAGAGATTTATTCCTTCTATAAGGTAAAGACAGTTTAATTTTATTGACTATTTTATAACTACATTTGCAACTGACATTAGTGTCGACAGAGACATGCAAGGTATGACTTAATAATGTTCATTTGAATACTAGGTTATATGATTGAAATATATGTTCAGCTGAAATACTATTACAGACATAAAACTCTACTTAATGTCAGTATGAGAGCTGTGCTGTCTTATTTTGTTCTAGTTAACAGTATTTTGTTCTTACAATATATTACTGCATACTTGTCTGTGATTTTTATCTATGAAACTATGTTTTCTGATGACAAATATTATCTTTATCTCTATTAAAGATGAATAAAGCAGTGAATTCTGAAGTCATTTATTAATCTAACTTACATGGGTTTCATCAGTCTACTCATCATTAATCATGTATTATTGCTACCATCTCCATTAGCTGTTACATGTGTAGCTTTGATGGAAATTCTCATATTAAAATGGATCACTGCTACTGCACCTAAACTAACACCACTGTGCAGCTGAGGAGAGCAAGGCTACAGTAAGCCATGGATGTGCCTGAATGAAGAATAAGCACAGGACTGTTTCAGGTAGCCTAGCAGTCACTGATAGTGGTGGAAATACATGCTAGAAGGACTGCCACTGGTTTACATGTGGTTGAAGAAGAAGCCATAAGACCCAGTCCTTCATCACCTACATGCATAGTCTTAAACGATCCCTTAGCTTTTTCAGCAGCCTGAAAGGACCAGCAACTCATTAGTAGACACCTCAGGCCTGCTTACGTGGATCCACAAGTAAATTTTGTTCTCATCTTTGTAACACCTTTTTATTTAAAGCCCTGATACTTAACCCAAGTTGAATACCTGCTCACAATATAGAGGGCATATCAGTGCAAAATTCACTGGATGTGCAGGCACTATGTGGTGGGTTAACCATGGGTGGCTTCCAAATGTCCACCATGCTGATCTCTCAGTCCTTCTCCTCAGCAAGGCAGGGGGAAGAAAAACAAGATTAAAAAATTTGTGGGACGACACAAGGACATTGATTGCTGTCATTGGCGAACATACATGACTTGGGGAAGATTAATTTAATGTATTGCCAATTAAAAATAGAGTAGGAGAGTGAGAAAGATAAAACAAACTGAAACCTTCCCCCTACCCTCCTCCCCACGTTGAATTTCACTTCTGACTCTTTTACGTCTTCCCCATTGAGACGCTCAGCGGGATGGGGAATGGAGGTTGTTATGAGTCCATAGCTTCATCTCAGTTCCTTCTAGTGCTGTTCCTTTGCTCCAGTGTGTGTTCTCTCCCATGAGATAGCCTTTCAGGAACTGCTCCAGAACAGGTCCTTCCTGTAGGCTGCAGTCTGTCAGGAACAGACTGCTCCAGTGTGTTTCCCCCCTGGGGTCACAGGTCCTGCCAGAAAACCTGATCCTGCGTGGATCTCCCTCCATAGGCCACAGGTTCTGCAGGAGCTGCTCCTGCACAGGCTCTCCACAGGATCATAGATTCCTTCAGGGCACATCCACTTGCTCCAGTGTGGAGTCCTCTGCAGGCTGCAGGTGGATATCTGCTCTACCATGGTCCTACATGGCCTACAAGGGCACAGCTGGCCTCACCATGGTCTTCACCCTGGACTGCAGTGAATCCCCGTTCCAGCACCTGGAGCATTTCCTCCCTCTCCTCTTCACTGACCTTGGTGTCTGCAGGGCTGTTTCTCTCACAAATCCTGACTCCTTTCTCTCTGCATTTTTTACCCTTTCTTAAAGATGTTACCACAGATGCACCACCAGTGTTGTTTTATTGCAAGCAGCCAGAAATAGCATTAAAATTGGAGAAGAGAATTGCAGATGAGAAGTACGAGCAGGAGGACTCCCCTGTGGAGCTGAACTGTCCCTCTTGAAAGTCAACGGCCCAAGGGAGGACTCTGAGCATGGGCAGCCACTTCTTTGCATGAATAATGCTGCGCAGAGCCTGGCTTATTTGCTTGGACTCAGCAGCAGGAGGAAGCAAGAGGCAAAACTAATTTGCAATGTTCACGCAATCCAGTGTGAAAAGGTCATGATGGTTGCCCTGCTAAGAGCAGGCAGTGCTGTGCATGCCAAGCAGCAAAGCTCAAAGAGCTACAGCACATCACTGGCTGTAAATTAGGAAACAACAAAGCTTTTAAAGTCAGGCAGAGATTTTGAGATTATACTTGTTGAATTTCTGGACAAAAAGGTACAATTATGTTCTTAAAGTTTCTTTTAAATATATCCCTTAAACTGTTCAAGGTTTAATTTCTAATTATTGCAACACTGCTGGTATTTTTATACATACAGCTGTAGATGAAATGGTGGTACCCAGCACATATTGCACAGCAGGTATTACATTGAATAGTCTGAGGCTACTCAGTGAATTTTTAATAAAAAATTAAGAGCCTTTGCATTATGGCAGGGAAAAATCTTAGAGCGGCATAAAACAAAACAAATTCTGTGATTTAAGACTGATCTCAAATTAGTCTAAATATATTCTATGTTATATATATTCTAATAAGGTAGAAAAGAGAAACAAGCCCGTCTTCCACACACTAAATCTTGGTTTCTAAAAGAGAAAGAATAGAAATTAGAAAGATCTCCCTCAGAATGGAACTGGGTGCAAGTTACAAAATAAAATTTCCGTCCTGCAGGAAAATGATATTTCAGAATTTTCCTTTTGTGTGAATCATGACAAGGTAAATACCCTGAATTCATCAGAAAAAAATAATCCACTAGCCTCTCTTTGGCAATTTTATTGAGTTACAATTTTGTGAAAAAAAATCCCAAAAATGCTTAATCAGATACAGCACGGAGCAATGTCCCTACTAACTGCATGAAAATAAAGAATATATATCTTGTAGCAGAAAGAGAAAACTCAAAGGGATGCACATGCATTACATTACTAAGTGCAAAAAAAATTTAAATTCCATTTTGAAAGAAGGAAATTAAAAATATCAGCATTCACTATCATTCTTCTTTTAACTCTACTGTTAGAAGGTGATATAACCCCTTAGAGAAACATTTAGCTTCTAAGTCCCATTATTTAGAATAATCCCTGATAACAAAGATTAGTTACAGATGTATACCGATGATTTTGTTGTTGTTGTTCTTGCACCCTTTTTGAAATTAGGACTTATATACCAAAGCTGTATATGAATTTCAAAGATATATATGTAAATTTAAAAAAAATATTTAAAAATGGTACATCCCTTTCCATAATTCAGTTCCACACAGAGAGTGCAGTGCAAGCACCTACCAAAAATTCCTGTGTTTATAAAATTATTTTCCTGCTCAGTGATATGACCACACCTTGCCTTATGTCGGTATTGACACCTCTGAATGGGATGAGAAAGTGGTGTTCTGCTTTCAGGCTCCGCCCATAAAGGCAGTCTGGGTAACTCCTGGTATTCCAGTGAGGTGCTTACTCATGGTGTGCTGCAGAGACACTCCTCTTCCCTTGTGTCACCACAGCCACAGCAACACTAGTGCTGCAGTACCAGTGTGGCACTGGTGGCCCCTGGGAGAAACGAGTAGCTGCCAAAGTGGGGAGGAATTCCTCATTCATCACACACGTGGAGCAGACCTGGAGCCAGAAACAGCATGGCCACCAGAAAAGTCCTACAGAGAGGCCCTTCTTCTGGTGTCCTCTCACCTATGATGGGTGGCTGGAAGCATCAAATCTCCTCACAGAGGTCTGGCTGTCCCATCAGGGAAGCTGACATGAAGCCCTTTGGCAGCATGACTTGAGAATGCATCAGAAAAGATAAATACCAAAATGGGTTCTCTCCTCTGACATGCTGCGAAGACAAATACAGCATGGAAAGGATACTACAACCTCCCCATCCACTCCTTTTACCTTGTAGTAGCTTTAAAAGAGGTCTCACACAATGAAGGTGGAGAGCGTGAGAGTACTTCTGACAGAAGCTGTGCATCATCTTTGGCTCACATTTCCATTCAAGCCACGTTAACAGCTCTGTTCCCTCTTGTTCTTTGTCTCCTTAAGGCTGAATCTTCAGTGTCTCACCGCTGCAGGGGGCATGCTTACCCATCACAGAGATCTCCCAGTCTGTCTGCAGGCACCACCGCAGAGACACACTGTCTTGTCTTACTGTGATGGCAGCGTTTGTAACCACTAAAGACACCTCTGGGTTGTTTTTGAATTGCAGTGCAATACCAGAGTGATGGACACAAAAAAACAGCACTGGCTTGGCAAACCATGCTCAACAGCTGGTTCACATGACTTAAAAACAGACTGTGATATTATCTGGGAGTCCTCCCCTTTAGCTACTAAACAGGAGAAGAAGTGTACAAATACTATGAAAAATGATAGCAGGAAGAGCTGCTATTGGTTAGTTATTTTGACACTTAAAGTTTTGTTTTCAGGCAGTTTTCAGGCACCCTTCTCTTCTTTTCTATCTTTAGGAAAATAAAGATGTGCCTTCCTATATGTGGGTGGCCCAAGACTGGAACATCATTTTGTTACAAGAGAAGAAGATGTCAACAGCTGCAAATTGTTCTTTCTTTGTTTATTATTGTTATTTTTGATCCGGAAAGCTTTTAAGAATGGAACAAACAGACCCAAATCTTCTTTGGCATAATTCATGAACACAACTGATATTTTTTTGTATCGCTTCATGACTTCTTTTGGCCATATAAATGAAAGAATAATTGCATGTATGGCATAAGCAGACCTTTCTCTTCAATCTTTATGCTTGTAGTGTTGTTAGTTATATTTGCATGCTTTTTATTGTCTGTTCAGCCTGGAGGAGACTGAGAGCGGATCTCAGAGTTGTTCACTGCCTTCTCACAAGGGAGGGAGGTGAAACAGGTGTTGATCTCTTCTCTCTTTTGACCTATGATAGGTAGGACTACAGGGAGTGGCAGGAAGATGTGCCGGGGCGGGTTAGAATGGATATCAGTAAGAGGTTCTTCACCCAGTAGGTGGTGGAGCACTGGAACAGCTCCCCAAGGAAGCAGTCCCGGCACCCACTCTGCCAGCATTCAGGAAGCATTTGGACACTGCCCTCAGTCACATGGGGTGAGGAACAGGAGTTGGAGTCGATGATCCTTTTGGGTCTCTTCCAACTCAGGTAATTCTATGATTCTATGATCTTGTTGGGAAGAATCATTGTTGTCAGAGAGATATAGTCTGGACAGTTTGGCAGGTTCAAACATTTATTAATGTGATTGCTTTGTGCAGAAAATACTTGGCTCCATGGTAGAGAAGATCCCCTCTGAAACAAATGTGGAGACTAGGAAATTAATTATTAAGGAGGATGTTAGAAAAACATACATCAATACTGTTCAATATGTGGCTGGAAGGTAATTGAAAAAAATTATGTAGACTGACTTAAAAGGAGAGAGAGTCTCATGAACACACACTATAATTCCTGACAGCACTGTCTGGCTGCTGAAGCTGTCACGCTCCAAAGCAGCACTGGAAAAAGGCCAAGACCAATTTGTAAGGCATGATTTAAGCATGATGGAGACTACCAGGCAGCTTTGGTTGGTTTTCACTTCTTTCCTATGTTACCTGTACTTCAGCTGTAGGAGAGCACGTTTCACTGAAGGGTTTCAATCTCTCTTCCTATTCAGAAAGCATTTAACATGCTCCTGACTTTATGTTCCATTAAACTCTGCACATGAGTATCTTCCAGAGAGGTGCATGATCACTGCGTACGCTTTCATGTATTAATTACAGAGCTGCCTAGAGCTGCTTAAATTTCATGACCAGTTGCAATCCTTTTAACCATATTATAGTTGTGGGATGAGTTGTTTTGTTTTGTTTTTTTTCTTTGTAGTTGTTTTCCAAACAAAACTATGTAATATTAAACACACATTTCTTGAAATTGAAAAAAATATTAAAGAAGATTTATGTAATCCAGTCCAGGATACGATTTCAAGCCAATACTTTGTCCCAGATAAATGTAGAACTGAATTTATATTAGTCTCAAATAATAATGGAAGGTGTTAGTAATTTTGGTAGCATTATTTAGCTGTTTTTTTACCAATCTTCCTACCCCCCTCTCTTCCCTCTCCCTTTCTCTTCCCTTCCCCCTTTCCCTCTTTTCCCTTCCCTTCTCTCAAGGTGCTTCCTCAAAGAACAAGAAAGATGTCCTCAATCTAATACAAACTCAAGTTGATTTTTGAGAGCCACCCAGGGAATTCTGGCAGTGTTTTCTACCTCTAAGGAACTGAAAACCGAATATTTTATCTTATGAAATAATGAAGTATTTCCAGAATACCTGAGGCATACCACTTCCCAAGAGCCTCATAGTTTGTTCAGTGCACTTTAATATATTCCACCTATACAGGCTGTTGTGTGTGAACCAACAGAAGTCTGATCTTAACTTTCTTTCAGCTGGACACCTCTTTTTGTGGATGACATAGAGAGACACAGGGAGGCTACTTTGCTGTATCATACCACATTCACATTGGTAGGATAGTAGCAAAAAATACCTGTTTTTCAAACCTAAGACATCTTAGCAATCTTCCCAGAAAATCCTCTTTTCCCAATCTTGACTGCCATCTGCTATTTCAAGTTTGGACTCCAGGAAAGAAGTGGATTTTCTGCACGGTTATTCTGGTTTGCATTTCATTGGGGTTGGGTTTACTGTGATTACTTGAAAAAATTCTAAATAGCCCTCTGAGAATCTAGGAAATACTTACAGAAAAGATATTTCTAAGTTTGCAAGACATTATGTGCATAAAAACTGCAGCTAATAGCCAGTAACTTAGCATATTGTTCTGATTTTGTTAGCTTTACCACTGCTTTCACAGGACGACAGCTTCAAAAAAAATGACCCCAGAGAACAGCAGTAATGCCTATTTCTGGAAACAAAGACTGGAGGTGTATCTCTTGCTTGCTTATCTTTGGCATAGTTAGGATTCTGATCTTCTTTAACTTGGCAAGCCTAGGCAAGGAACGCTTAGCCCTGTGCATGCAGTACATTCACTCCCATATAATTACTTTTTGTTAATAATATGAAATTGTTTTCTTTTGTTTCTACTTAGTTTCCAGTCCTGCAGCCATTCAAGTACATGAATAACAGACTCCTAACTTCAATCAGATTACAAATGGGAAAAAAGTACTTAGGCATGTGCAGCATCTGGTTGTAGAATTAGGATCATTCATCTCTGGGGTTATCACATGCAATTACAGGATGAGATACAGGCACACACTGTAGGATTCATGCAATGTGGACTTCTTTATCCAATATGAGGAAAAGAGCTTCTAGAAATCATAGGGCAATCCAGCACCTCTTACAGTAAGTACATGAGCTCCAAACAATTCACACATTTCAGTACTTAGGTGAAGAAATACTGCCAGTATACAGACTGAGCTCATCGACCAGTTAAAGGAAGAGTGTTTCATCAAAATTAAAGATATTTTTTGAATCACATTAAAATATTAAAAAAAATTACATCTGATGTCAGAGAGGACAGATCTTGCAAGACGACTATTCATCTAGCTTTACTCAACTGTCTTTAAAAGAAATCTGTGATTTCATTGGTGTCTACAAGTTTCAATAACAACTATGCAGACTCAAAACAGTGCATAGCGTTAACAATCTTAGCGTAATACGTTGCATTTTTACCTGAATTTCCTCACAAATTATCTCATGTGTTTTTCTACATCATATGGATGAATTTCCATCAGTAGAAGTATTTTCAGTATTTTGCTTAACAGATGAAAAACTCAAATGATATTAACATTTAAGTATCATAAGTATATTCAGACTCCTTGGAACAGAGTTTACCTTCCCCTTCCAAGCATTTTTTTTGATTTGATGGTCCTACTCATGGTGCAAGAGATTTCAAAGGAAGAATTTTGTAAAGACTTAACACTTCCAATACATATGTCTTCAAAAGATAATTTTACTTGGAAAAATCCGTTGTTATTGATATTGACTATGAGCAACCCATCCTACTGAACATATTATCTATTCAGATACAGATGTATTTCCAAATTTCCAATCTCTAATGATTTTCTGTCCAAAATCAATGCTAATATGACATAATAGATTTAAAAAAATCACTGTGAGCTATATCAAAAGAGTTAATGAACTGATTTTAATATGCTAAAATAATGTAAAAAGAGGGAAGTAAAGCCTTTTCTAAATTATTCTGAAAGTTGATTTTAGAAAATAGTTGTTAATGTGTTCAGACATGTACAAAAATGCATTAAAGGATCAGATGTATTTTCCTGCAGGTACTTAGAACCCGATAAATAATGAATGTGATTATTAAATACATGGGCAGAAGTATGGAGGACCACCAAGAAAAAAACTGCATAAAACCTGGCTTTCGAGCAGATGTGCACCATTGGTTTTAATATGCATTTGAACATTCTCAGTTGTGTGTGAACAGAAAACAAAAGAGATAAGTGTGATTGAATTAACATTATATTTTCAAATGAAACAGATTTAAATACTGCCAAGAGCAGTGAGGACATCCTTAGTTGGGTGCAATGGCAGCACACCATGGTGAGCAGAGCACCACGATGTTGTTTAGCGCTGCTTGAGCAGCCACAGAGGTTTGTGCAGGCCTAGAGAGCTAAAGTAAGACCACCACCAGGGCTTCTCCCTGCCTGACAGTGACCCTCCTCGAGCCTCACGCTCCCCGTGTTGGGCGTGAGGGTCAAAAAGTTCCAGTGGGTCATAGGGATCGTACGCATCTTCCATCGACCGGCGGAGGAGCTTGCTGGGCCAGGCCTCAACAGGTCGCAACACGAAGTCGACTCGCCCAGCCTGTTTCATCTTGGCAGGAATGGTCACCCTCTTCATCACCCGGCTATATCCTGCTGCCTGGGCACTGATTATGTACGTCCCCGGGGGCAGGAGTCGCCAGTAGTCTCCATCAGCAGCTTAGGAAGGGTAAAGAAACAACAAAACCGAGCTTAGTTTTTAGTCTTGCATCCTTTATAGTTAAATACTCACATAGATGCACATGTAGATATAGCAGAAGTATTTAGGGGGCAAGTTTTGAAAAGACCTCAGACTCTCGAACGAGAAGAAAAGACTCCACTACTAAAAATCTGGGCTTTGGGAGGTGATAGAGTAAAATTCACATACAAAATGTCAGTGACTGTTGAGCTTGTATCATGGAAGGGAAACTTTCCTTCATGATGTTTGCCCAGAGGTAAAATGAATAAATCCAAAGAAATCAAATGAATTTAAAACTATGTGAAACTTGAGAAACTGAAAGCAGAATCCAAACTGCAATATATATATACAGACATACATAGCATGTCTAAGGAGCTAAGAAATCGCTGCTTTTATTGTATTACATCCAATTACTTTGCAGACATTATAGCACATAAGAGTATGGAGTCGGAGCTGCAGCTGGTATAAACTGCCATTAGTGTAAAACTGGTGTAAATTTCCTCCAGCTGAAGGTTAGAGCCTGCAGGCAAAAGCTGGGATTTTTAAAACAGAGTATTGATTCTTCATTTTCTGTTTCCTTTATTTTGAATCATAAGTTCCTTAAGTCAGTTAGTGTTGAATTAATGCTATTTTCTCATGGAATTTCTCCGTCTTTTTTTGTCACTGAAATTAAAAGACATTTTAATCATATGATATTCCTACCCCACCTAACTCAAGAACAAATATTCCGTTTTCCTTCAATGTAAACACATTTTTTATTTAATTCTTAATTCTTTAAAAGTCAACTGCCAATGGAAAGCCATTGTCTGGGAAGACATTTGAAACAGACCCTAATTCATGCCAGAGTCTCCCACCAGCCTCAAGAATCTGCATCATCTCCACTATTGTATCCCCTCTAATGTTAGTTTCTTTGAAAGCTGGAAAGCATTCACTACATTATAAACCATTCTGGCTTTCCAAATTGATTCAACAACTATCATTAGAGCAAAATGTTACCATTCACGTCTTCTATTTTGCACTCCTATGGCCTACCCTGTTCTCACTGAAATCAATAATAAAATGAGAGCATTGATTTCAGTGAGAGCCTAAAAGCTCAGAACTTTATGACTGTGAAAATTAACAGTTGCATATGCCTCAATACATGTTTACCAGCTGTCAACAGGTATAAAGTGAATATAATTCAATGTTCCATTTTTTTTTGCATTTGCCATAAGTATTGTCCCAAAATTGCATATATTTATGCTTTTTCACATGAACAAAAAAGATTGCCTGCCCTCCAATCACTGCAGTTATTCCTGTTGTTAAAGTCAGTATGGACTCTACTCAAACATCTATGCCTCACGCTCACAATATTTCAGTTAACTTATTCTATCAAGGCTCCACATGCTGAGTTACAGCCCCAGATCAGGGCTACTGCTACGATCCTCCAAACATGAAACATAGAGGTGGATTTCTGAATCTCATTGAAGACATATTGGCTTTGATGGACAGCAGATGGTTTCAGGTGGAAGTTTTAACAGCAAGGACTGTGTCATCCCAGAGTCATGACAGAATCAACAGCCACTTTGACATGTCTTCTCTTTTGTTATTCTAGAAACAAATCTACAGCTGAGCCTTCAACTCTTCATCAAGATGACATTTCTATCAAACACCACAAGACTTTCGCAAGTTAAGCTCTTAGTGCTTTCACCCTACCCCAGTAAAAAGCTCAAACTAAAAATATTACCTGTGGTGACATCATGCTGGATGCCCCTGACTGAAATACGAGCATTTTTTATTGGGTTGCCAAACTTATCAGACACAATTCCTTTTATTCCCCGATGAACCTGACAAAGCAAAGCAAAGTTAAATGGGAGACATTTATTACAGTACCACCTCCTCATCTTCTACAAGGAAGCTTCTGTGGAGAGGAAACACCTTTCAAGAGGTTCAATCCATTATAGAGGCTCTTGGGTGCTACTGTCCCTTCAGATTGCGTCCTCTGTTTTGAGAACTCCAAAGGGGCTGAGGGAAAGAGATAACTGAGCAAGAGGTTTTTTGGGCTAGGTATGTGGATCCTCATTGAACATCCCTTCTCTGCACAGATCACTAGCACCTCATATCTCACCACAGTATTTAAAGACTCTTTCTGAATGTCTGCCCTAGACACAGAACCACAAAAAAAATTAAAAGTGCAGGCTTTAAAAAACAATCTGATACTCTATGCACAATGAGAAGGCATCACTGGTGTTATGAGTGAAGTTAATTCAGCATGAAGCAGCACTAAAAATGCGTGAAATAAATAAAAATAAAGCAGAAGTATTAGCTTTAAGACACTTATCAAACATTACACTGCCATCCTGGCAGTAGAATCAATTAATGTGGGTTGTATAAAGAAACTAGGACTTAAGTATTAGCTGAAATACATAGTTCTTATTTTCTTTCACTGCATCTAAAAGTGTCCCATACCACCTAACCCAAACTGAATACCTGTCCTGTAACAGACACACCGTTACTAATTTAATGTAGACCAGAAAAATAAAAATAAACTAAAATAAAATAGAAACTTCGGTATTAGTATTATTTAAGTTGCAATATTTAGTGCAGCATTTGTTATTAATTCTCAAATACACTGATGCACATTAATAAATATAGAATATTTAATAAAAATATTAATTTGTTAATATTCTTATTTAATATCAGTGAACAGGAGTAGATGAGGGAATTCTTTAACTACCCTGGACTCATTGGCATTCTGCTGCCTACACACCACTGCATGTCAGAATGTCATGATAACAGGGTGTATAATATCCTTTTTTGCTTCTCTCCAAGCACAGAACACAGCTGCTTGAGTTGGTGAGACACATGCTTGGTGACAAACTTAAGAGCGATGTGAATTCTGTCATACACAATCAGCTCACTATATTTGAAGTTCAATAAAATACAACAAAACAGGAAAAAATCCAGATATTTAAACATTAAACTTCTCAAGGTTCTTTTTTTTTTTTGCACCCTTCCGAAATAAAAACATTTTCTATTTGAAATTCTATATGACCTTTTTAAACAAATGTTAATGCCTTTTTGATTTTTCCCCTGAACTGCTATGATCAGCTTCAGCTGCTCCTTACTTCATTTCCCTCCACCCTTCTTTCTCCTCCTTTTTCCCCTTCATTATCCTTTGTCACATAAGAATAGAAATAAAGAACAAAGCACCAAAAAATGGAAAAACATATAAATATTAAAATAACCAACTTTATAGTAATTCTTAATACGAAGCTGGAAAAATATAGTCTAGTGACAGCATTCTTTTTGTTTAAAGTAAGGCTACTCTTGTTAAATAACCATTCTGGGCTGAGTGGAGCTATTCACTAGAGACTTGAAAACTGTCCCTTAAGAATTATTATGATGAACCACTGCAGTTTGCTTTTCAGCATGAACTTGAGAATTTATCACATAGGCAGTGGGTAAATCTGGTCAGAAGGGTCGTCTCAGATCCAAATTTAATTTACAGCGTAAACATACTCAAAGTAGTATGACCTCATCCAACTTCAAGAGTAATTTTGCAATTACAACATGATGGGATAAAAATGACAAAATTGAAATGTCTTTAACAATGTTAATTTGTTTTGCTTTAGTAAATACACTATTTTTGGTTCTGCCTCTATTCTGAGCCACGTAAGTTTGAGTGTTTTGATACCACTTCTGATGGGGTGAAGAGATCGGAGTAATGAAAATTAATTCTACTTCTGTGTGTTAAGGCAAGTAGATTTATACACACAGCATATAGCCTGGTATGTATCAGAATAAGAAAAGTTTGAATTGGTTATGGCAGACTTAATCCTTATCGAGAGTAATTCAGTCATCCTTATCTACAAAGTTGTTTTGCTTACTGTCCTGCACTTGCTCAAAAAGCTTTTCCGGCATGCACTTCTACAGTATCTCACACTATAAAAATCTTTACATCTTGAAGACTTCAACTGTAATATATATGGATTTATCCCAGCTCCATTTGGATTCACTAAAACTCATTTTCATCAGACAGCTGTAAAATGAAATGAGTTCGGTGGTCTGTACTGTAGACTTTATTGAATGATAATACTTACCACAAGTAGCAAGAGGTTGCTTAGAAAGGCCATAAAAACACTCCTAACAATTTTAAATTACTGTGTACTCCATCAAAATAAGTCATGACAGAAAGCTGATCTACTAATGGCTGAAAGAACGACGAGCAACTTCTGTTTCTGTGTTCACTTACTTATTGACAATGAGGTATTTGTTTTTGCTGAGCTTAAACTTATTAAAAATTGCTTTTAAATGGCATGTTTTAATGCTCACAGACATACAGCTGTTCCTTTAGAAGATCAAGCTTCAGACCTTTTTTAACTACTTTGATCAAGAAATCAAGCTGGAAAGTGTGGAAACAGCATTTCTAGCAAGTTACTTAAACCCTTCACATTTCAGTCAAATCTAAATCTCCTGCTGTGCAGTAGGGTTTGTGCCACAAACATGGAATATGGAAAGGAAAAAAATCCAAGAATCTCTCTGGAAAGTAGAACTTGTTGGTCCATTCCTCAAGAGAAAGGCTGATCTTAAAGGTCTTTCCCAACCTAAATGATTCTATGATTCACATTTTTCTGAATATGTGGGTTTTCTCTAGCATTAAATTTTGGACAGTTGATTTATAATATTGCACAAACTATTTACAGACAATTCCCTTTTTAACTGTTTCCAAGACTTTTATAGACCTCAATTTCCATCCTTCCTGCAAGGTAAGCAATACATCATCTGTGTGTCCTGGCCAGGCAAACCTCGAGGCACCAGGGCCCCTGGTAGAGTGTGATGATTGATTCCATGCTATCTTGACAACTAACTGGGTAAACAGTAAAAGAAACAAATATTGACAAACAATGGTTAAGAGAAACTGTAAGCAGGAAAGTCTGTAAAAGCAGAGCCATACCATTTCCATGTAATTCAGAAGGGCATCTCTGTTTTCATGCCAGATTGTAAACAGTTCTTCCTCCAAAGGAAACTTTTCGCATCCTACCTCCACAGTAACTTCAAAACAATTTGTGTGAAGGTAATTAAAATCTGCCATACCTATAGGTTTAAAAAGGAAAAGGAGAGATCATGAACAAGTCATGTAACCCTGAATGCAATCTTCCTGGGTAGGTATTAATATATTGCTAAGAGTGCGCTTGGCCAATATATAAAAAGTATTCAACAAATTCACAATGCTACAACTAAATTCAACTATGAATTATCTAATGACAATGTCACTTCTTTCAGGTGAAAATCATTTTTTAAAATTATTATTCACCTGAGCAATAGAGAGACAGGGATTGGTTAATTCTGGTAATTGGAAAAACAGCTGTATTAGAGGTGATTGCCAAGGGTCACCAGCAAAGAGATGACTTTTGCCATTGGTATGTTCAAAACTGTTTCTGTACAAAAGACATTGGATATAATTTTCAGAAGAATTTAAGCCTAAAATATTTGAACCTAATTCTCACTCACGCTCCAAAGGTTTCTAACTGCCTTGTTTCAACATGATTATTTGGGGGTCCGGTTGAGTTCTAAGTGAAAACACAACTGAAGCACTGCTGCAAATTTTGTGAACATGGATATTTCACCCATGCCAGTATTTCAGGAATCCTGAAAAAACCTAAGTACCATTATAGGGGAAATCAAAGTAGCAACCTAAGCACAAATGAATGGGATGTTTGTCTCTGTTGCAGTTCTTTTTTCTGAAAAAGTATTTATTTAAACTGCACTTGCATAGTTTGCAGGATGGATTTAAATCCAGGCTGCTAAGGAATGAGAGCATAGCATTAAGCATTTACTTCTACATGTCAGATTTTAAAACTAGAGTGATATTGCATGCAATAACAAATTTGACCCTTCTATATGTAAACTTTTCCTAGGCTAAATACATCCCATGGTATCTGAATGTAAATATTTGCTACTTTACAAGTAAATTTTTGAAGGGGTCTGACCTAAAGTCAAATGAAATTAATAAATTATTTCTTTCAAAACCTTGTGTCTCATAAAGGTCACATAGAGGTTTTACCTCACTTGATATGATGGTAAAGTGGTTTTACCTCCAGTGAAGCTGTACCACTCAGCACCATTTATAATACCTCCGCGTTTTACAAAATTCCCACCACAACGCAGTTCAGATCGGTCCGAGATAACAGGATGTGCATCTGCATAGGCTTTAGCCAGCATTTTAAACATCTGTAACAAAAGAGTTTGAATTATATTGCTTTTACAAACTGGAAACGTTGTCATTGCTGCTAGTGACTACCGCAGCTGCGAGCCCAGACAATGAGCCTCCCTGCATGCCAGAGGCTGGTGGAGGGGGAAGAACATCCACGCAACGATATTCTGCCAGGAAGTCTTCACTTGTCATCTTCTCCAAAGTCCTTCTCTGCAATCCAATATATTTAGCCAGAGATAACATGAAATACCAGTGGATTTTGTGATACTTGGCTTCAACGTATCATCTGGGGCAGGAGTAGAGGGCTTGTTTGGTTGTACTTCAAGTCCCAGGTTTTAAAGCTGAAATTAGCTCTCTCTGTTCATTATGTTTTTACTATTTTTACTCTTTCAAAAATGCCTACACTAGCCTCAGCCCAACCAGATGTTTGCACTGGCTCCTGCTGTTCAAAATAGACAGTGTCAGTTTGCTCTGCACTCATCACTCACACAGGACAACCTGCCAGTTTAATCTCAATGACAGTGGGGGCAGAAACCATTCCTAAAAAGTGAAGGACAGGATGTGGTGATGGAGGATGTCACCACAGATTTCCTAAGAGTGTTGATACTGATGAAGCACAGAGGAGTCACCACTCAGAAAGGGAAAGTGACAGGTACACGTAGTGAAGGCAGAAGAAACAGCAGTGATCTGCAGATACCATTTCTTTGAATAAGGTTCCTGTCATTTTTCCCCAAGGTTTATTCCAAATTTGTACAGAAATCCACCTCACTTTTTCTTGTCTATTTGAACCTCATCTAGAAATCCGTGGTTTCAGATTTCAACATTGAAATTTTGATGCTATTAGACCCTGCTGCTCAGCATCGTGAGTTTCATTGCATATTGCTTAAGACAAAACATGCAAGAAGTTGGGTGGCTAAAATCCTATTTTTAGAAATGATTCAAAATGACCAAGCACAAAACTTTGATCTAATATTTATGAATGTTTCCAGTAATCACAAAGCTGAGCCAATTACAGTGACCAAGGAAAGGTGGAAATATAGTTAAATGTAAGTGTAAAGATAATTACCAAAATACTTGTGTCGAACAGACACTAAAAATCCTGACTTAATATAAAATGCTTTTGCACCTCCCTTGAATTTCTGTGTGTCTAAGTATTGATCAGGCCAGACAATCAAGTCTCCTTCAAAGTTCTGCTGGAAAGAAATGGATGTTAATTAAATATGTTAAGAAGAATTTGCTGCCAGTAGACTGGGGCCAGGCCCAACATCTTTAACTTCTATGGGAATTGGATTCCCAGTTCTGAACCTTCTGTGGAAAATATTTGCTAAAAGTTTAGAAGGTGCCAATGTGATTTAGAAGTATGTTCCTCAGCTTCCCTATCTGCAGATGTTTTATTTCCAGTGACCAAATACTTCTTGTTTCACATCAAGAGGCATAAAGCTTTTGCCTGATCCCCAGTGCAAGTGAATGAAAATGGGTGGTAGAGAGAAGCGAAAGTGAGAAATCCAAGATCAAGAGAACTCAATTTAAAAAAAAATAAAATAAATTTAGACATTTCAATGTAATGAAGTGGAATAAAAAGAAAAGAAAACAAAACAACACTTGTGACTTTGGAAGCATCATATCTCATTTGGTAAAACAACATCAGTGCTGTTACCCTGGTGAGAACTTTTACCCCACTGACTGTCATGGGTTGGGCTTTTCAGGAGGACAGGAGAGAGTGTTTCCGTTCATCAAAGGAAGTAAACTGGACTTGGTGTGCACCTTTCTGCTCTAGTTATCACAGGCATCAACGCAGCTTTTTGTGTAACACAAAGCAACAAGAGCCTGCTAAAAATATCCAGTTCCACAAAAGCAAAAAAAAATAGGAATGTTCTGGATTAGGTGGGCTGAACCAGTTGCAAAAATGTGAGTTTAAGGACATGGTCCAGCTATGAGACTCCTTGGTGTCAGCAGGTATCAGCTCAGGCTGTGATGCAGGCAGAAGAGGCTTGAAATCCACAGTGTGTTAGAGAAAGTGTCAAGAGGATCCTTGTGCCAGCTCACATAGGGGTGTGATAGCACCCAGATGCATTTTCAAACAGGGCAATCTGGTTGGAATATGCTTTGCAGAATTCAACTTCTTAATTTCTGTCCATTATCTGCAGTGCAACATTTCACTCTGGGCTACAGCCAAGGGTGCAAACTTGCCTTGTTTCCCTTGGCATGGCAGATTGGACAGGTCAGCAGTCAGAATAAGGGTTATGGCTAATGCACGGCAGCTAGAACAAGCTGCTGTATTTCAGGATGCAGGTTCCTCAGCAGCAGCAGCAGATGACATTACTTAAATGCAGGTCACTTCATAGGTTACAGGTTTTATAATTTTCTGGGCAAAATTTAAAGTGATACTGGTAGTGTTACTAAAGATCCTGTGCTGACTCCTTTGAAAAATTGGTTTTAGTTGAGGACATCCCCAGCCCTCCCCTGTATGTTTTAAATTTTCAAGTTTGTATCTATCTCACCAGGCTTTGCAGCCACTGCCTATTCAGCAGTTACCAGTGTACCTCACACAGTCACAAATCAGGGGTGTCATTAGGGCTTGCCCAGCTGTGCACGGCGCTGGGATGGAGGGCTTTCTGCATGTGACCACATCATTTCACTCTAAACCTGTTCTGTCCCTGACTGGAGATGATGGAGGGACTGCTCTCTTTCCATCCCACAGGTGAACTGCTTGATAAGGCACACAAATCCACATTTCTCCACTATCTACACATAAATCAAGATACCTCTAGCTCAGGCAATGGGATATGAAGGCAGAGATTTATGATTTCCCCTAGTCCTCATCAAGAGCTTCTGTAGCTTTCATTAGCATCCACCAGATATTTCTTACCTTTTTACCATGCAGTGTCTGGTTTATTTTAAGTCTAAATCATTGTTACACATGTGTCGTCAGTAGGTAACATACAGCTCAGGAGAAATGGATTGATATAGAAAATGTTTAATATTCATGAATATTTAAGCATTTAATATGTGCTAGTAAGAGCTTTAGAAGACGTCAGCCCAGAGATATGCTCAAAGATAAAGGTGCTCCAAGTCAAAGATCAATTTCTGACTATTTTCAGCTGTTGTTTATTATATAAAGAGCCACTTTTTCTTAAGAGGCCAGGGACATTTTTAACATATGCTAGAAGGCTGAAAACCTAGCTTTCCTCCTCGTGGGCATGTCGGCAATGAATACTAGATTGAGGAAACCAAAGGGAAATAAGAAAGATGGCAAAAAATTTCACAGAAGATTTACAGCGAGTCCCAAATGGGGAACTTCCCAGGAAGGAAAGGGGGAAACCATTCCTTTTCCTCTGACCTGGAATAAATGTAACAAGTCTGCCACCATATGGCAGCCAGCCTTTTTTTTCTTTTTTTCCCTAGAAATTTCAATAGAAAATAACACTGCTGGTCTGTCTTGTTCTTTTCCTTTTGGGTATCAGTGGCAAAAATATCACAGCCAATAACCTTTAGACAGTAAAAGCCTGGCTTTTCCTAATTTGTGCTTTGTGAATTCATGCTTGACCTCACACAACATGGGTAAATCTTTACAGATCAAGCTGATAAGTTTATACATGTTCCTATATTTTAAATCACATTAAATAAGTTTATTACATATATGTATATATACATGCATTATATATATAAGCGTGTGATTTAGTACATATTTAATACATACATGGATACACACACACATGCATACCATCTAAATAAATCAAAGTTTGTTACTGGTTAAAAGAAAAATCATCCATAGTTGCACAAATGGGAACCATATTGACACGCTCACCCTGCAGAAAAAATATTACCTTCTCATCAGGTGTAGGGGAGAACATTTTTTCTTCCATAGGATGCCTTGAATAGTCATAAGGATAGGTCACAACCAGCTCACCCCCATGGAGGCTGGCAGAGAGCACGAATGGGATAGACCTCAACCACTTCATAACTGCTTTCGTCTCAGGGGCCACCTGAAATCAAGGAGAAAAAAATAAAGCTGTGAGGAGTCATGAAGCTCCAAAGGGATTTGTTCCTGGGCATAATGAAGCCCAGTGGATAAGGGAGTGTGTCAGAAAGGAGAGTGCTGAAGCTATTTGGCTCTTCCATCCCAAAAGTTAATAGAAGAGCATCAGTTTGCTCAGTTAACAGATAAAACACTCAATTCATGTGAAAAAAAAAAAGAAAAAATAAGAAACTTTTATAGAAGATTTTTTTTAATTACAGTGACATTTTCAGCAGTTCAAAGTGATGATGACAGCATTTTAGGCTTTAAAAATTGTGGCACTGTATCACTACTTGCAAATCAAATTCCTCATCTAATTTCATTTCTGAATCAGCAGGATTGACTTTAGATGGATAAACTGCAATACAGGTACCAACTTCTAACTCTCAGCACTTGTTGGAAATATACTGTCTTGCTTTCCTTTGGTCCAGGTTCATATTCAAATAAATGAAAACTAATGTGTATAAAACACAGCAACGACTGAAGTTTACCTGCAGTGAACTACTGCAGATAAGTCAGGAAATTTGCCATTCTGACTGTCCCTGCTCAGTAAGAACTGCCAAGGGAGCGGGCACGGGTCTCCCAAAGGTGCTCAGGCACCCATCCGCCCCCGGCACGCAGAAGGCTCCTTCATCTCCTTTCTGTGAGCAGTAATTTCACCGACCTGCTTCAGTGTTATTTAATTCTTACGGGTAACAGTGTCATCTGGTGGCCAGTCTCTGCAAGCCCAGACACACGCCAGTGCCCTCGGAGGAGGCGACGTTCTCTTTCCTCGCAGCTTGTGAAATCACCAGAGGAAAAGTGGGTGAGGGTAGAGGCTGCTAATCCAGACTCTGCTTTACACAAGTGCAGCTATACAGGTTATTAAAAAAAAAAATTAAGCAAGATTTGTTATGATGGACTCAGTCCAGTATCTACACAGGGCTGCTAACATTGCAGAACACCTTTAGCTTTGATTCCATCAGCTGTTAGGAAATCGTTCAGCCAGGATCACAGAGCCACTAATGACTAGTAACAGTGAATCAGGTCAGCACTGCTCAGGAAAAAAAAAATCAAGCCCAACCAACCAAAAATAAACCAACAAAAAAATCCAAACTAAGGACCTGTGCATTACGGTTACAGCAATAGTAGTTCCTGTTTTCTTTGGATGAGAATCTGTTCTTCTCCAATGTAAATCTCAGCTTTGGTGAAGCAGTGGGTAGCACAAACTTAAGTGTGCAGCATAAACACCACTGTGAAGCAAAGGTGCACCCTGTATGTATTTACAGCTTCCCTAGGAATTAAGTAGAAAGCAAAGATTCTCTGGGAAAAAAAATTGTCTAAATACAGTTTTGCCTGGACTGATTTAAGAAGATATCATCACTCCTATTCCTGACCTAGGCAGGAGGTTGCCTCCCTTCAGATGCTGTAGTAATTAACTGAATCCTTCCAGTTTTCAGGTTTCCTTAAAATACCATTCTGCAGTCAGTGATCTGAACTAGTGTCTCAAGTCACTGCAGCTGTGCTATTTGAAAAGGCTGCACCTTGAACTTTGGAAGAAGTAGAAACCTGAGGGTTCCCACTGCTGTAGGCTGAGTCATTAAATCAGTGGTTTGTGGTTAGCATATGGACAAAGTAAATCATGCCAATTGTCCTCAGGCAACACAAGCCAGGTCCTTTTTATCTATCAAAAGAGGCAGCTTAAATGTAAGATCAGATATAACAGGTAAAGTCTGACCAACTCAGGAACACGGAGCATGCACACCAGAAACTGAACCAAGAGGAGATGACACACAGAGTTTTTAGGAAGGGCATGACCTGAAAAACATTTTCTAAAAGGCAGATAAATAGCATTCCAAAAGGAAAGGACAAATGCTCTGCACTTCTGGCAGTGTCACACACCCACTCCAAAACATAGAGGTGGGAGAAGAAAACAATCCACCAGCGTTTGTGGAAAGGAAATTATTGTGTCTGAAGAATGTTACCTGCTGTGGTTAGGGTATTTGCTCTTCTGGTTATTGCACAGTGCCCTGGGACAGTCTGAAAACAATCTTTGTCTTGAGAGAATTTGGATGGAACCAACCACTCTCACCTGAACCCTGAAAGTGTTTTTGTTCATCCTTTGAGCCCATCTCCTCTGAAGAGCAAAAGACCCCAGGTGGCTTGTAAGGGGCTGTGTATGGCACTGTCTGCCTTACAGGCTCCTGCTCGGGGGTTCACAGGGTGGTGGAGGAGCTGGCAAGAAGCCTGCATCCTCCAAACTCCATAGCACCAGCACTCCCCAGGAAGATACTGCCTTCAGCTCCCAGTAGCCCCCTGTCCTGCCTGCAGCTGCCCCAGCTTTCACTGCCCAGCCAAAAAGGGCACAGCTGGCCCCAGAATGAGCCCTGCTCTCAAACATGAGTCTTCTGCATTGATAAAAAGATTTTTAAGTTGCTTCTGCAATTCAGTGAGCAAGGGTGAAATGCACAGTTTTGCTCAGAGAGCTCCTAAATTCAGTCTCTCCCCCTGATTGGCCAACTTGCTCACTAGATACCCGCACAACCCACAGCACACCACTGTGCCACAGAGTCAGTCTTATTGAAGCAATTGTTGTGGAAAACTAGGAGTTTCAATGTCACTATTTTTATCCTAATGGCCTTTCAGTGACATCATGTAGAGTGATTAAAGCTTTGAAATGGGCACATCCTGGTTCAGCTTCACTGGATGATATCAGATGCTATCTGTATCACTTCGGCCTCTGACTACTCATAGACTTTTCCTTTAATGTGGGTTTTGTGGGTTTTGACTTTTATTTTCACCAGGGCTCTTGCTTTTTAGTCAGAGGAGATCAATTTTAAAGTATCCATCTCAGAAGTACAATTTGGAGCAAGATTAGAAAACAGCTAATTTATTTCTACATAAGTACAGGGAATGGCCACTACCCTTTTAAACCTGATTCTCATTTCTGTCAATTATACTGCAATTAGTAACTGTCTCCATGGCTTTCAAAGATTTCTTTTTTCTCTTTTAGAAACAACCAGATTCATTTTCCTAAAGACTATGACAGCCTCCACTGGCACAGACTTTCAAATTCTGTATGAATCAAGCCAATTTAACTAACTTAATTTTGGATGAAGGCTGAAGTCTCTCAGTCTGAGCCCTCAGACCACTTATTATAATAATTCATAGTAGCTGGGAACAAAACACACTGTATAGCAAGAGTTACAGAGAGGCAGGAGCTCTCCTGAGTTTATGGAATTGGCTGGGAACTCACCTTCCATTTTCTGATCTGTATACAATGCCCTGCAATACACAGATAATTACTTTAATAAGGCAGGTAATAAACACTATTAAGTAAATGAAAGCTGAGGGGCTGGTGTTGAAACATCCAGTCTAATGCTGTTGCATGCACAAAGGCAACTACTGTAAGAGCCATGGGTTTATCTGCCTGACAAAGTTGAGGCTCATTATGGGAGAGCTGATTTGGTTGTCCTGTGGTGCCACCAGCGGAGGAGAGGGACACAAGGCTGCAAGAATGCTTACTGCCACATTTCTGAACCATGTGAAACTGTAGTCAGCAAGGAAATTTTGCAGTGTCATCCAGGTCATGGGTAAATTTGTTCACTCATTGTTCTGCGAGCATCAGGATTTGGAGATGCTTTCAGTGTTGTTTCGGTCAGGACTCACTTTGGGGGTCAGGAGAGCATCCAGAGTTCCCCTGATGTTTAATGCTCTGAGGAATGAATCATTGGACCACCACCTTTATACATTTTCCAAGGCAGAAACCACTATTGCATCAAACACATCAAACTTGTGCAGAGCTTAAAGCAATGAAAGCCAATCCATAAAAGGTCTTTTAAAATACTACCACAGTTTAAATCACTATTGATGAATAATTACACACTTGTGACCCTCTCCTAACAGTCATTATTCTTAATTTACAATAGCAAAATACAAATTATACACAGATTTTCTGAATGGTTTTTGACACCTGCCTCTTTGGCCAGACCTATACCATGATTTTTCATGCCAATTCTGAGTCTGTCCAGTTTATCCCTACTTCTAAAACCTGTTTACCAGAGACCAAGCAATCTCAGTTTCTTAATTCCTGAGTTGCTCTTTAGTATATGTGATGTATAAAATCTGTAAGTCATACCTTACCCCACCAGTAGGATTGTGGAATGGGAATGTGGTCAAGGCGGGCCCCACGGATCCCAGCTCTTCTGTAAGCCTCAGATGTCAAATCAGGGAAATTTCTATTCAGGTCCAAGTTCTGAGCTGTCTGTCGTCCAATGATCCAGCCATTGTAACCAGCTCCCTAATTTGTAACATAGAAACCAACCACAGAAGAGCTTCCTGTCTCAAAACATCACTTTATGGAAATTGTTTAAAATGTCATTTTAATCAAGCAGAAGTTTTAAAAGAAGACTGAGTATGTCTGTACTGTTAAAAACCCCCACACTTATTAATCACTTTTATCCCCATGAACACTAATGCACTAACTAGGATACAGGAAGCATTTCACTCACCAGTGATGTGACTCATGAGAGGAACACAGCAGTTTCTTACTTAGCCCAGAGCAGCATGCAGAGTGGGTTACAAGAGGAGAAAAAGTAAATACAGCTGATGTTCCAAGACAGGATCAGGAATAATGCAATAACCCCAGACTCATACGCAGCCAGAACTCACTGCGAGCAATACAGAAACAGAAAGGTCCTATTTCCATGCTAATGGTGTTAGCAATAAAAGTCAAGGGAAAAGAAGAATGTTAGGTAACATATAATAGAAGTTTTGCCTTCACAGGCCTCCTCTGGACACCAGCTGGTCTGCCATCCCTCGTGAAAGTGTGACAGAACAGAAAATAATCACATCTTACTACACCTGCTCTTCTAAAAGAGGAAGACCATCTATTCCACAGTATGAAACTGCATTTCCTTACAAAGCAATGTAACAGTCATACAGTGAGTCAGGGGGCATTTTGTTCTAGTACTGATAGCAGAGAGTGCTAAATGTCTAAAAAAGTAACTCAGTCATTCCAATGTCATTGCATGCAGACAAAAAAGCTCCCTAAAAACGTGGCTCTTACTTCCTCTTAGCTCTGTTCCTATTATCTTTGGAAAGTAACCTTCCATCAAACCAGCCTGGGATTCTGGCTGCTGACTATTAACAGTCCCTCCCATACCTGACACTTGCCTCCCTGTTTGTCCTTTCCCATGGGGAATTTCAGAAAGCTCTGAACATTTTCTTATAAAAAGTCTTTTACCTCTTCTGCAGCCAGTTCATACCCATCAGGGTTGAGTGAAGGTAGAAGATGGATTCTGGTATTATTAATCAAGGTCTGGACGCGAGGGTTCCCGAGAAGATACTCTGAACACAGATACTGTGCGAGGTATATTAGTAGTTCTTTCCCCACAACCTCATTTCCATGCATATTGCCAATATATTTAAATTCTGGCTTGACTGTGGAATATAAAATAATAAGATGCTTTAATTTGATTATACATGGAAGGCTTCCAAAAGCATAAGAAAGCATAAGAAACTCTTATTTACACTGATTTAATGCATATGTAAATACCATACTAGTTTCAGGTGAATTTCCCTCCATTACAAGTCAGTGACAATTTAAACAGTGTGAAATGAAGTTAAGTCCATACTTTCAGGATCCCAAACCGTAAGAGGCAACCATTGCTTTAAGCTTTTGCTGGACTCATCATTAATTGTGAAAAAAGAATGTTGCAGACAGAAATGTCAAGCCATGACTGAGAAGGAACAAAATAAACCCCTGGCACTCTCACTTACCTTGGGTGGCTTCAATGCCTCATATTGTCACAGATCCTAGAAACGACCTGCAGATGTGTAATATATTATCCCTCTATTTGGAACAGAAATTAGGTCATGCATAAAAAGTGGCTTTTAGACAGAATAGCCTTGGAATAAGACTATTAGAAACATATAACTTCACAATTCTCTGCAGCTATTCTTTCAATTTCCATCCTTTCTTGGAGACTGATGGAAAGTAGAAAATAGATGCATTTTGGAGACACCCTTTCCTGTCTATCCCTTCATCTTTGTCTTTGATCCTGGACAGCCTTGAGCACTAGACACTGCAGGAGGGCTGGCACAAAGCTATTATACCAGCTTGTGCAGGCTGGCAAAATCTCCAGCTCTAGAGCTGTTTCCACCCTCTTTTACACTGTCCTGAGCAGCATGAAGCAACAGATTCAGAAAGAAATGCTAGGTAACTTGTTAAACTACCATCTTTTATCATGTCATACCATAGCTGTAATTTAAAAGCCTGATTCATAGGCTTTGTGTTTTCCTGACAAATTGAGTATAAGCTTAAAAAGACACCTGCAACTTCTTCACACAAGAGAGGAAGGATAATAGGCCAGGAAATAGTAATGTAGGTCTTTTCTCTGTTAAAGATGTCTATAGGGATCTTGATCAAGTTTAAGTGCACCTCAAAATATCTCTACACCATGCGAGGCAGTGTGGCCAAGAGTAAACAAAGCTAACATCATGCTCAGGTATCTTCTCTGCCTCCGCTGCAGCACAGCACAGAAAAGACATAGTAGCTTGACCTGAGATGATAATCTCAAAAAGTATTAATTCAGATGTAGTTCAGTTCTGTTACGCTGCTGAGGCTTCTTTGGTGCTGGAGCTGGTGATAAAAAGCAACCCAAGGCTCTTGGTCTGCAACAATGCCTATAGCAGTTCTCCAAGTTTAGTCAGGTACTGTATTGGAGCTGGGAGCTGGTAACTAGAAAGTAATACCTAATACTCCCCAAGAAAATGAAGCGTATTTTGAAGAACATAGAACATTTAAAAATCTGTCCCTTGCTGTATGAGTGATGAATCTACAAAACAGAAAACAGCTTTGTTCTCCTTTGCAGAAAAGTCATAACGACTCATATTCTAAAGGTAGTCAGATTCTATGATAATATAAATTCCTGGTAATCATCCACTCACTACAGTGACTGGTATTGCACTGACTTGAATCTCTGTTAAAGAGGATTGTTTTCTGTGCTTTGTTGCCCTTTTTTGATGTCAATGACCTTCTAAATCTGAGGCCTTCTTTCAAGTTGTACATATTTTAGAATGTGAAGGACTGTGTTTAGACTAGGCATAGGGATGACTTGTAGGAAGTGTGTAGGGTGTGGTAATACAGTGATAAACAAAAGGAGCCTAAGGAAGTGGTAGATGATAGAGAGGGCAGGTCAGTAGCAGAAAACTATCCAAACTTCTTTCTGTGCTAGGCACAAATAAATAACTGCCATATCACTGCAACTACGTACACAGTCATACATCTAGGAACAACGAATGTCAATCATCGTCATAAACTGAGGTCATAAAGTCAGAAAATCACAAGCAGACTGTAATTGATACAGTGAATCATGAGTTATCACTGTAATTCAGGAACACAAAAAAGGAGAAAAGTTTTTGAACTAATGCTTGTTTTTTAACCCATTAAAAGGACCTGTTTTCACTCAGATAGTCTGGACTTCCTTCAAGCAATTTGATCAACATTGAAATGACTCACGCAGTTCATGGTGTCCAGGCTTGGTTGAAAACTCAATCACAAAAAGGTCCTTCCCTTCAAAACTGCGACCTATGCTGTAAGTTGTTGCAATGTGGGAGCATTTAGAAGCAGTCTTCTTCAATGTGCTCACCATTTGGGAATACGAGTGGTGTTTGAACTGAATAAATGTTCCTGGCAAGTCTGAAGGCAAATCTTCCTCAACATCTACTTCTCCTGCAAACAAAAATTGCAACACAGTGTTTAAAACCATGGTGCTCAGAGGACTGCATGCAGGCTTGTTCTTTTCCACTAAATGCCTTTTTTCTATAATAGAATTATAGGAAATACAACCACAATCAAAGCCTTAAATATACTCAGTACATCTTACGTTGTTTATTGTGGCATATTTTGCTTGTGAAACCATGCATACGCACACTGACAAATATTTTGTGCAGAATCCAGGCCTTTGGCATTCTTTGCACATTTTAGACACAAATGTACAGATTTTTCCCTTTGAATCTGGCGGATCAAATTATTTTTTTACGAGATTCAGCTGTCTTCAGATTTCTGGATCTTCATCTAAACAAAAATCTGTGACAGTCACAAATGAGATTATTTTAATCAGCTGTTAAGCTTGTCAAGCAGTCATGAATTTATGAGTGCATTAAAGTTTCAATTTTTAAATAAAATATTTCAAATATACAGACAGCTATCACACAGGGCATGGTTTGTCTAAATGTACATGGGCAGTCCAAACATCTAGCTCTGAGCTGTCTGTCTTGACATTCTTTGTATATGAGGGAAAATAACAGATGCTTCTTGAACATATTTTAACTAAGTGTTTAAAATAGGTGGAACAAAATGAATCACATCTTAAAGGTGTCTATAAAGAGAAAAAGCTGAGATGACAAGCAGAGAGGCTTTGTGCCATAGACTTGTCGAGATAAGTGAAATGAGACCCTTCCCATCTAGATGAGCAAGATGTGTCAGAAGAGCTTCCTCCCTCACCTCGCAGCTTTGCCAGTGGGTCAAAACATCCCTCCTCTTCCCCAGCAAAAAAGCGGTCACAGTCTAAGAAGTAGGGCCAAGCCATGTCTATTGCATCAAAAGCAGGAAGGCAATTTTTCCTCAGGTTTTCACAGACATGCCTGCAGGGCTTTATAATTTTGTCCTTTTCGCACTGTGGAGCCAGCACTGAGCAGCCCAGGAGCCTCAGGTCTGGATTGCATTCTCCCTGGAGCAAGTTGTGCAGCACACTGATGAGGATGTACTCAGAGCTGTACTCAATCACTTCTCTGGACTTCTGGTCCAGAAAATTAGGATACATCATTTGAGTATAGGCAACATCAGTACAAGAACTTAAGGCGATGTCCACACATTTTGCTATGAAAAGGAGATGAACATGTGAACAATAACACAAAAAAGTTCAAAGATGATATAACAAATAACACATTAAATGAATTTATTTTGTTCAGAGATAGACTAGATGCAGCTTGCAATACTCCCAGATGAATTCGATGTCCAGAGCCGTTTATGAAAAGATGATGGAAATTGTGCTTGGTCTGGAGATTGTAAACAGCTTGTTGCAAGTAGATGTCATTCAGAATGCAAATGGTATCTGATAATTTGATGGGGCATCAGGGGTTATCTGATTGATAACCACAGCTCCTAAAATAGAATTTAGTTCAATACCTGAACAGCAACGAAAGGGCAAATCCCTGGCCAGGACTTCCCACAAGGGAATTCATTTAACAAATGGAAACCATGAAAATTAATAAAGCCTAGTTTTCAAAGGAAAAGCTGTCTGTTATTCAATTAAATCTTATCTGATTTAAATTAAGAATACAATTTGAGCTTAATAAACACCAGAGAATCCATGAGAGATAAAAATCCCCTGCTGAGGTGTAAATTTGTCTAATGTGAGAAACTCGGATTCCTGAACAAAGTGTATTTGTGATATCACTCTCCCCACTGCCACTGCCTTTTAGTATGGAGTCACTGATGAGGTGTGAGATCATATAGATTTTTTTATTTGGTGCTGAAGATAACAATAAGATATCTCTCTTCTCTGCTTGGCTCCACAAAATTTGCAAGACTTTAATATCTCCGTAACTGCAGCCTCTTTGTGGAGTTTGATTGAAATTGTCTAAAGAGTTCAAAAATTTTTCTGGGACTTGACTCATGGGCAAGAAGGCCCATAAATGTGTTTACACATACAACCTCGTAAACCTGATATGTTTTAAGAAATATGGTTAGGAGTTAAGAAGGATAAATGTTGGTAATACTTTCAACTCATGAAGAGGTGAAAAGGGAGTAATAGATGTTTTTTCATAAAATTATTGGCTATGATGGTAATGTGGGTATGTCTGAGCCTTCTTGTCTTGCTAATATTTCTGGCTGGCAACAAATACTATTGTCACAGCATTAGAATCCTACCTGGTGTGAAAGAGATCATCTCTCTAGGAACAAGGCCTACTACTGCATATCAACATTAGAAAACTTGTCAGGAAATAATGAAGAAATACTTAAGGTTTCGAGATCCTCCAGTGAGAGTGAGCAAAGTCACATCATACCTTTCTGTACAGTTTGGCATTGACCTGCAAACAAAGAGGAAAAAAAGAGCATTATGGGGTAGGTGTCCTTCGTACCTCATGTTAGGAGTTGTCCTATCTGGTAGCCTCACAGAGGTTGCTGCAGATCTGTGTCCTGAGGTCCAGACATATCATGGAGAAGCACGTATTCCAAACAGGCACATATTGCAAAGACAAAACACAGTACAAGCAAACACAACCAGCACCAAAAGTGTCACCTTGTTCCCCTTTTGGGCTAATCAGGATGGAAGAACATTGATGGAAAAGAAGTACAGATGGAACCCTCCAGTGGCTCATCTGAGATACCTTGGTTCGCCAAGTAGCTATGCTCAGTTTACTTAGTAGCTGGCCCCTGGATCCACTGTTCTCCCAGTCACTTCATGTGGTGACACACATTGTAGTCTCTCTAGTAGCAGGTCCAGACCTAGGGTCTCACTGGTAGCCAAGCCCCAGACACTGGTTTTCCCAATAGCTAGCTCGGATCTCCATGTTCCTCCAGTAGCCAGTTCTGAGACCCCCTGGTCTCTTCAGCATCCAGCCCAGGATCACAGCCACTCAAATACCCAGCTCCCGGATCTTTTGTCCTGTCCACTCTAGACCTACTTGGTGCTTGCTAGCAATTGCACACACTGATATGCACACACAAGGCACACAGACTCTGGTCCCTCCAGCTGTAGTGCCCCAGACACACAAATCCCTCTGACCCATGGTCTTACATCAGTCGCTGGCATGTGGAGCCCCATACACCCCCATCCACACACAAGAAAATAGAGACCCTCACCCAGAATTGGAAATGGAGTTGAAAATGAGCCAGAACAGACTGCAGTGTTCAGGTGCAGAGCAAGGTCAGACTAGTACACTGCCAGTCTTTGATCCACTTTTAAAAGGGAGAACTTCACTCTGAAGTCTGGTTGTGTAAGAAATCAGGTCTATATCAGGACATTGAGCTGCCCAGTCCTGACAATGTGACAATATCTCTAGGCATGCTTAAAAACTGTAAGATAGGTGCCCAGGAAATTTCACTAATGAAAATGTAGGTATTCAGTAATCTGGTTTAGTCCATAAATCCTTATGAATCCTTCTGTACATATGAAGGTGCCTTATGGATTTTCCCTTAACAAATCTATTGGTCCCACATAATGCTGTGCATATCTTTCTTGTAAAACAATTAAGCCTTTGGTGGATATGAGGGTACATATTTCTTCCCCATGCTACTTCATCCGATCTCCTGCAACTGCATTTTATAATCCTTTTAATAACAACTTAAAACTAATTATTTCCCTCCCCAACTACTCTCATGGGAAAGCTTTTCCAAAAGCTTACTCCTCTAATGGCTAGGCATTGGCTTTTAATTTCCTGCCTAAAAGTATTCTCGCCAGTTTCTCTCCATGTGTTGTTGTGCCAGCATTGTCCTTTAGCTTAAACAGTTCTCCACACTCCCTGGTGCCTGCCTTCATCATCTGTTTGTTGAGAGCAACCAGATCCCCACAGCCTCCTATTTATTAGGTCAAACAAACTAAGCTTTCTTGTTTTTGAGGGAAAGTGGTTTGACGATCCAGGAAAGGCTTCTTTTACTCTGATAACCAGTGATTCTATATTGTCCTTCTCCAATATTGGCAGCTAAAGAAAAATATTGCTACCAAGGTATTGGGGCTGTTTTCACCAGTACCTTGTAGGAGCTCAGCCACTGCATGCAAGTTCTCTAAACACCAGTGGGTCTCTTTTCCTTGTGACTTAGCTGTGTTGCTATTTCTTCTAACTCTTACTGAGGGGACAGGCATCTAGCTTCTTGCTCAGTGAATTAAGCATTTGTCTTCGTAAGAGTAAATTAATTGTATTTTCTTTTTTTCCTATGAAGGAAAGTTTAAATTTCTACTCCCAGCAGATTTGTTTAAATGTAATTGTCTGCATATGCATTACTAATGAGTTGATCATTCTTTAGCCAAAATAAAATCATTATAATGAGAACAAAATGAAACCTGGAATTTTACCTTGGAGAGATATATTTAGTTGGAAATGAGTCGGGTCCTATATTATGAGCTGTCATTGATCCACATACCTCATAAAATAAATAAGGATTAGAACTAGCAGAAACAGTCCATCTTCAACATCAGCAAGTTCTGGTAAGCAGCAAGCTGGAAATAAAATATATCCATACAAAATCCTTTCTTGGCTCGGTACATTATGCTAATAGCAATAAACAATACCTGGGTCATCAACAGTGCCTTCTGTTACAGGATTTCAGAGTTTCCCTTTGTTAGGCACAATACCCTCAGTGAGACTGTTATTAAGGTCAAGGCATTTCTAAAAAAGCTTCATCTCAGCCAGATACTGAATGCATTTTTGCATCTGGGTATAATCAAGGAATAGCATTTTGTACAGTGCTAGCTGCAAAAGAGAAAAGAGTGACTGCTTGTTAGAAGATCCTGCTGGTAAAATTGGATGTCACTTCCTCCTTGAATCTGTATAGTCTTACATCCCAATGCCATCACACCCACAGCATTTTGTGAGGCCTTGGACACAGATCTGGAGCCAGCCAGATGTTCCATACAGAAGGGAAAAATTGGTGTGGATGGGATTGGCTTGAGTTCAGCCACGTCCCAATGAACAGGGTGACACTATCTCTGGTTTTCACCAGGGTCATTAAGTATGATTCCCTTTCATTACTTTGAAGGCTGAGTAAGTTTGACACTTTTTTTCTCCTGAGAATAAAATGACTGTCTTGTAGCTATTATTTCTGATCATTTGCTCTGAGAGCTCTTCTTCATGGATTCACCTGGGGAGTATGAATGGTCTTTCAACAACTGCTCACACTCCTTAAGTGTTAAGAGCCATTTCCCCTTTGCTGGTTCTGCAACCAAGCTACAAATGTCCTTTTTGTTTGTTTCTCCAACATGCACTGATCAAATAACTAAACTGAGTCATATACAATCTTCCACAGGACCAGTTTTTACTGTGCAGGAGTGCTACAGCCATCAGCCAGTTTGATACGTGGCACAAACCTGTTCTCAATAGTGTCTCAGTATTCTGCGTATTCAGCTGGAGCAAAAAGGTATTCGGGCAATAAGCTGGAACAAGCAGAGGAAACCAAAGGGAAAATGCAGCAGACAAGGTCTGGGCATGGTGCTGCTGCTTCCTCCTCTCTGGCTCTCTGAGCAGCAACAGTCTTGCTGAGTCTAGCAGATGCCTCTTTCTGCCCAGCTGGCCAGGGGAGAGGTTTCAGAAAGCACTGGATAGATGATGGAAGAGAAATGCAAAACTTTGGTAAGTCATATGCAGCAGCTGGGTTCACATGAGGACTGGATGGTTTTGTGAGCAAGAGATGACAGCACAGGTAAGAACAGCTCTGGTTTCAGATTGCTACCTGGCTTCTATATTTTTTTATTTTTACCATACTTATAGGTAGAGGCAATTATTAATCTATTTATTAATCTATTAACATGGCTATTACCCATTAACAAAGACACTAACTGAAGATAAATTTATTTTTCAGATGAGGAACCCAAATCCATATAAACTTTTCCAACAGCAACTGAAGTTGTTTCTGTAATATATGATAAGCAGAGGTGATTCTTCAACAAAGGATAAAGTTTTTCCACTACTTTTTGGCCCAGGATGTACCTCACAAACCTAGAGCTACCAAGACTCACTTGTTGACTAACAGCAAAATTGACTCCTTCCTCCTGGGTCCTAAGCCTAAATACTTAGATTGAAGGTTCAAATATCAGCATACTGTGATGTCTCTCTCTGCCAGAGACATCTACACTGCTTCTTCTGCTGTTTCAGAGGCCAGATCTGCCCAACTTGTAACATTTCTCCCCACCACAGCCCTGTGCAAGCTGCCATATGATCCATACATCAGCCACAGCTCTGTCTTGTAAACACCGTGGAGTGAAATAGCTCGAGCATTCAGGCCATTAGGAGTTAAAAGCAAGAAAGAAAAGGCCTGGTTTGTACTCGACCTTGCTTTATAAGGAGTCTTAAATGTGTATGTGTGCTGATGTGGTGTTTGGACTTTTCCTATGTTTCCTCATGCCAACATTTGCATATGTTTTGGAGGGGTGCGGCTCTGCAAGGGCCAAAGATAATCCTCCAGTGCGTGTACTTATATAAAATAGTGTGGATGCACGTAACTGGGCCAGGGCCTGCCTGCCTGGAGAGCAGGCAGCAGGAAACTCTCTGAGGCCAGCTCCCGGGCTGCTTCTGGACCCAGGTCTGGGTCTCTGTACACAGAAATGACCAGCAGATTTGCATCCCTACCCGTTATAACTCATTTTGTCAAAGCTCTGGCAATGCCAAGTAGTTCAACCACTGACTTTCTCTTTTTCATAAGAGGAATGACTTCTCAGATCTCTAGATTCACTTGGCAAGCTTCAGTCGCTGCTTGTTCTGTGCTTGAAAGAGCCTACACCTCTTCTGGTTTTTTGAGCAGAGGCTTCCCTGGGCTCAGAGGACGACAGTGCTTCCTCCTTTCATAGTCCCATCTGTGGACACGTTGGTACAGAGAGATCTTTAACTTCCTGATCCAGAACAGCCTTTTAAATTTTGATGTTTATTTTTGTACTGTAGCTATTCCACCAGAGGTACAAAAGTCTTTTCAGTAGCACAGCTTCTATTTAAGATTATGGATAAAATAACTTACTGAAGAAGAGAAAAGCCGCTTCAAGCTTTCTGAGCCCTCTCTATAATATATTCTTCTGGTTTTAATTTGCAAAGGCAAGCTCAAAAATCTACAATTCGGCACATACATATTCTACTGCCAAGCTTACATTTTTTCCCCTTGATGATTCAGCATTGAAAGAAGGAAATTGCTATGATTAACCCTAACCCAGACAATAGAGCTCAACACCTACTTCCAGTGTCATGGTTTGTCCACTTGCCTTTCCAAGAGCAAAGCTAACAGGATATTTGTGCACTTGAGGATATGGAATAAGCCCAAAGGCCAGTCTTAAATTCAAAATATGTAAATGATTCAATGAGGCTTACACAATTGCATTGTTATGACTGACAGATCAAACAAGATTAAAAAAATGTATCTTTTACAGATCAGCACACCACCTACCAGCTTTCTGCGTTTCTTACAAGACTGTTTTAAAGACATACGTATTCATCTCAGTCTGTTTACACTCAAAATCTCTGCTCTTCCAAACAAAGCATTTCAGTTTCTGATCAGATTATTATTACTCTCCTTGTCGTTCATTGAGTTAATCTGCCTTGTAACACTGAAGAGACAAAACTTAGTATCAGCAGCAATGTGCAAACACTGCTGGGCTGCAGCATTTTGCAAAACGTAGCAAGAGCACCTGCAAATGGCAAAGCACAGCCTGCCTGTGGAGCTAGCTCATGGTTACAGCACAAGGACAAGACCCATAGAATACTATAATGGATCAGAATACTATATTAGAGAATATTATAGAATACTATAATGGATCAGAATCACCAGGAGAAGGGTTCAGGAGGAGTGGAGAAGTAAGGGGAGTAACGGTAGAGGAATAAGACAGTTGAGTAGCACACACTTTAAAAATGCTTGAACAAGTATTCTGAAGAAAGGTTTGTCTTCAAATTAAAATAATGTATAAAGTATTTCAGCAGTAAAAGGATATACCCATGTATTTATTTTCAACAAATAATTGTGATCCCATTTCCCATGTTAAATGTAGCTGAAGACCAGTGTTGCCCAAATAATAGCTGTAGAAATATTAGAGTCAGTGGTGGGAATCCAGAGAAGCTCACATGACTTGGTGATGAAAAACAGGTTTACGAGAACTAGAATCTCTCATCTTGTGAGTGTGCATGATGTAGATGCTAGTTCTGCATATTTTTGCTTTGACAAGACTTGGACGCACCCATCCTGAGTGCAGCAGCCCAGATTCCTACAGCTTGGGCTTTCCCACAAGAGGCAGCACAGTGCTGTGACCATGCTTGCTCTTGGTGCCTGCCTGTGCCAGCCACAGCAGGGCAAGGGACTTGGCCAGCACCACTGGCCCTGGGGCAAAGAATTAGACCCCAGGCCATTGCCACATCGCCCAGTGCAGTCACACAAAGGGGAGCAGCAATAGCTGGAGAGCCTTTGCCTCTGTGTGTGCACTCAGGCATGAGTTTCACTAAGAAAAATCCATTAGAAATGCACATGGTGAGTGAAATAATAGTCCCATGAAGCTGGGGGAGCATGAAGCTCATGGAAGGAAATGGATGTTTATTTTGCCACTTAGCAATAAACCACAGCACACTATGGAAACAGGAATGCTACAGAATCACAGAATGGTACGGGTCGGAAGGGACCTCTGGAGATCATCTTTTTCATTCCCATTGCTCATGCAGGTTTACCTAGAGCAGGCTGCACAGGAATGTGTCCAAGCAAGTTTTGAATATCTCAAGAGAATGAGATTCCACAGCTTCCCTGGGCAGCCTGTTCCAGTGCTCCATCATCCTCACAGTAGGGAATTTTTTCCACCTGTTAAGGTGGAACTTCCTGTGTTCCAGTTTGTACCTGTTGCCCCTTGTTCTGTCGCTGGGCACCGCTGAGAAGAGTTTGGCCCCATCTTTTTGACATCGGCCTCTTAGATATTTATAAGCATTGATAAGGTCTCCTCTCAGTATTCTGTTTTCCAGGCTAAGCAGGCCAAGCTCACTCAGCCTATCCTCATAAGAGAGATGCTCCAATTACCTAAAGAAGGGGAGGGGAAAGGTACAGCACCTATATGTGAAACTGTTTTTTCAATCAGTCTAACTTTCCAGAGGAAAATGAACTTCATGAAGTGCCATGGCTTAGAGAAGAGGCAGTGCCATAAAAGCTGTCATGGGCCCCTGAGAAAATACAGTACTCTTGCCCCCGAAACTGCTGGATTTTCCCTTCCTAGCTCTCTTCTTCATTCCTCTCCATTCCGTTCTGTCTCCAGTGAGACCCTAAGGATGCAGCAATCTCTGGCCCACGAGCAAAGTGAGCTAGGATGATGGGAAATGCCAAGGTAGGTGAGAGAAGAGGAGGCCCACAAGTGACAAGCGTGCAAGCCAGGGCAGCCCTGAGGGCAGCGATCCAGCTGCTCTCCCACCTCTGCAGCTTCAGATCAAACAGCTCCCGTCCTCAGGAGTGATACCTGACACACTGTGCGTGTACCCGGAACACCTCGGGCAGGGAGCAGAGGGGAGCAAAAGGCTCAGGCGCATCCTCTAAACCCAGTCCAGCTCCAGTGCCTCCCTCCGAGCCGCCTGTTCGAGCGGAGGAGCCCACACGGTGGCACCACAGACGGCAGCAGAGCGCCGAGGATGCGCGGTACCCGCTGCCCCCCGGACCCGCCAGCACCCGCAGCGGGGCACGGCAAGCGCTGCGGTTTTCGCTCCCCGCTGATCGTGTAAGCCTTAGGGGTCTGCACACGCACTGGCGTACCTCTGCCCCAGGAGACCCCAGTAAAGCGCTCTTTGAACATAAGAGATCAGGAAAGGGTTTACCACTCTATTTTTTTTTCAGCCTTAGCCTGACCCCTGGTAGCATCTCAATGGTAGGGCTGGTCCCAGCTGCAAGGAAAGTCATCTGCTTTTTCAAGGCATGTGACTTCAGCCTGTTTCTACTTTGTTTTTGTTGTCAGTGATGGCAAAGTGCTGCATTTAAGTATTTACCACTGGAATACAGCAGTCAGCTGTGGAGACAGGCATCACTCAGATAAAACAGGAATCTGTGCTATAAGTTCCTTTCACTAAAGGCCACCTCTCAGGGAAACATGCTAAGCTGTACTTTTCTCACCCAAACTGGAGCCCAGGAGGCCAGTAAAACTCATCGGGGTCTGGAAGTACTGCCTCACCATGGGGCAATGCAGCATTTTATCGCTGGGGGAGACAGTGGTTTACTGGCTCCCCAAGGATATAGGACACAGCTGGGAAGAAAGGATCTGTGCCCTCACAGTGCCACGATTCCCAGCTGCTGCTCCGAAAGCTCCCCACATTGTTTGATGCCTGTGCCATAATGCAGGGCTCGTTTACAGTAATCATCTCCTCATTTTACTAACAGAAGAACACAAAGTATTTTGTAAGGATCTTGGTTTTGTTAGCCATGTTTCACTTTTGCTTCTTATTTAAAAAGAAAAATGACTCACAGCAGAGCAGAAGGCCAGACAGCCTGCAGAAACCAGCTCCAGCCTTGCTGTGTGTCAGTCGCACTGATTCCTGCTGCTCTTCTCTCCTGCATAAGCAGCTCCAGGCAGGTCTCCTCCTGGACCTTGCAGGTCTGTCTACTGAGACCCAGAGATCTGCACAAGGGATTCCAAAATAGGGGAGAAACTCCCACTGCCACAGTTAAAGACATAACCTACTGCCCTAGAATTTAAGAGATCTCTGCAAGGTCTCCTTGTGAGAATGTCCAGCACCACAGTCCCCTTTCATTTCATGTAGCCTGACATGAATTTATCTCGCCTTGAGAAATCTAGCAGGTCTCTCAATGTCCAAGCTGCTACTTTATTCCCCAGTCCAACACCCCTCCAGGATGAAATGTCACACACCATGTAGTGACATTGGCAGCTCACTTTCCCTACCATTAGCCATCTCCCTAGAGCCATGTTCAGCAGTGTAGTCCCACCATATGCGAGGTGTATTTCCATTTGTCTGCCTTTCCTCAAGCCCTCCCCTAAGACAGCAAAGTTGCAGACACACACAAAACACTGTCACAGTAGAGTTACTCCTCGATGATCCCTGCATTTGTGGTTGCCTGGATTAATAGCCCATGGCAAAACTTTGATCAGCTGAAACTGAAGAAGAATCATACCTCACAGAGAAAGGGCATGTTGCAAATACACAGCCTCTTTCTGTAATTGGCTGTAAATAGTCTACAACACTTCTCTTTGTACAGCTTTATCCAAAAATAAAATCCCTTCAGGCTGTGGTAAACCTCACTTTGATGTTCATGGGAACAGCACTCTCAAATTATATGCAGCACATGGCACATAGACTGCATTGTGTAGCAGTTCAATGCCAGTGACAGTCTACAGCTTATATTTAAACACTGAAATATCACTGAACTTCCTGGGGTAACTTTAAGGTCAGTTTCAGATTAACTTATCCCTTTCTTTATTCCCATAAAATAAATACTTTTCTGAATCATTTTGAGTTTGAACCCTCTGAAAATAGTTTTCCTGGAACAGACCTTGTCACTATACTGGAATTTACCTCTCCACTGTCCCTATGTAAATGAAATCTGAATTAAGCTCACTTCATTAAAGACACCATGTATTTTTAAAAGGCACTGATAATATTTTTTTATTAATCAGCTGGTTACTTAACCAAAAGCTTTCAATCCATTTAGCAGCAAGTTCCTAGCTAGCATTTATTCTAATGGGTAAATCTGCTTTTCCAGCCAATCAGTTCATGCAAATTCCATATTGCTTATAGCAAGCTAAAACACACCCTACAGCTGTCAAATCCTAATAAATCTTCTCATAATTTGGATGTGAAATAAGTGACCTAAAGCTAAATGTAAAGAGAAGATTTTTTTTCTTAAACAGAAATGCACACAGAAGGTCAAAAGTTCATCTTCTTGCAATCTGACTACACATTCCTAGAAGGCAAGGCCAGAAAAGGGGCAAATCCTCTGCATTCCCCACAACAGCAACAGGGATCCTGCCAACTGGGAATTCCATACAGTGACAGAAAGACACATCTACACGTGGCCTTCAAAGACAGTGCTAAGGAAACTTCATGCTCCCTTACATCACAAACTTGTTTTTCTGTTGCAGAGCCACACCACTGCCTGCCTTCCCATCCAAGCTTCCCAAGTACCACCCCAGTGTCATCACTGGCAGTCTGCAGATTTCCAAAGAGCTGATCCCCTTGTCTCCAGAGAAGAGTGACAGTTCCTGCCTCCCTTGCCTCGAAGCTGGAGCCCTTTACTCTGTTCATCTCCAAGGGAAGGAAGGAAGGAGAGAGAAAGGGTGGGTTTTGGGGTGGTTAGCCTTACCTAGGGTCTCCTGGCCGGTTTCGCAGCGGGGAGCAGGCTCGGTGGCCCTAAGCAGCCCACCAAGGAGGAGCAGGACCCTCAGGAGCATGCTGGGACCCCGTGCGCAGGCAGCCCAGTGATGTGGCACTGATGGAGCGGCTCCTCGCTGGGAGCCTCAGCGCGGTTCTGGCTTTCCACGCTGCAGAGGAGAGCGATGCACTGCAAGGGCATGCCCACGTCTCACAGTATATGAGGTCCAGGCGTCAGATTTCAGCTAGCATTTGAGCTTGGAAAGCAAAAGGCTTGGAGAAAGAGGAGGAGGAATGAGCTCCCCCTCCCCTCTGCCTCCCTACTGTCTCCCTCTCGCAGCCTGGTTTACAATTTCATAACCAGTTTGAGCGAAGTGGGGGGGTCCCTGCAGGGATGCGCCTGCCTGCTCCTCAGCCAAGGGTCTGGCGTCTTTGGGCTTCACGCAGCAGTTTTCCTAAGGGACATGGGAGCTTCGTTCCAGTGTCTCACTGAAGCAGAGAGCAGCTCCCTGGAGAGAGTGTGGGGGAAAGACACAGAAAAGGAAACAACTGAAAGCAACTTTCTTCCCAAAGAATGGTATTTCATAACCCACTTCACTGCAAATTTAAAACAAAACATGACAGCAAAGAGACTCTAAGCTGCATCCCCTCCAGCACAGCAAGAATGGGAACTCACAAAATAGCGACCAGGATCCCCCTCCACATGCTCCTCCTAGGCATTTTTCTTAAGATAAGATCCAGTTTACAGATGGAAACTTGGAGGGATACTAGTCCTTTCTGTCTATTCTTAAAAAAAATAACTTGACAAAAATGTAGGTTAACCCAGAACAGCAATGCAGGCTTCAGCTGGATGGTAAATCTGTATTAAGCTTATCTTAAATTGATTTTATAGGTTTTGTTTGTTTGTTTACTTTGGGTTTTTTTCTTTTTTTTTTTTTTTTCAGAGAAACATGCATTGTATTTTTTCATCCCTATGGAACAGGTACGGTGGACAAGTTTGCCTTAGGTAGGATGTTAACACCTCATTTTTTACCTACACACCAAAAAATATTCTGTATCAGAGGAAGAAAACTTTTCCTTCAAAAATCTAGACCAAAACAGATAAAAACATCCTATCCTTCCAGGAAGTGCTTCCTGAGGACAGATACTTGCTTACACATGAGAGCAGAGAATGTGTCCTTGCAGTCAGAGCACACTGGCTCCTGCTGATCACTGTCAGAGAGATCAGTGGGGCGTTATGGTACTGTATGATAATGTAATCAAATAAACCCCCCTACAGGGAAACATATAAAAGAGGCTGACAGGGTACGAGAAAGCTGTATACTTCTCAAAAAGCAATTGATGTCTCATCATATTTGGAAGAGGTTGCACTGTTAGATGGATTAGGAAGCTTAGCAGTAAAGTATGTTCTCAGCTGCCAAGCTCTGCAAGGGAGGGTGGCTGTTCTTGTCTCTAGGATTTCCGACTAAATCCGGACACTGCAGAGTCTGCCCTGGGAGTAAACAGCACCAAAGCCCATCAGGGTTCAAAGAACAAACTTCTAAGGACAAGAATATTATTTAACTGTCTTTTTTTTTCTGCCCTGATCACACAGGAACATGTCTGGAATCTTGAAAAAAAAGAAAGGATAGTACCAACACAACTCTGAAAGGGTGGTCTCCAGGAGCAGGAGTACTTCACCTTCTGCCCAGTCGCTGCTCTGAATACCAGTCTGCCACATTCATTGTGCTCAGGTACATCAGAGGGTGAATCTGAGCCCAATCTGTGCACCTCAGCCATGAATTCTGTGTTAAAGGGAAAGAATGAGACTGCCCAGATCTAACCTAAGTGATGTGGCTGAATTCCTTACAGAAAAAAGGCTGCAGAGATTACACCTACAAACAGAAGTTTAGTTCTAGTCCTTGGAAATGCTGATGATGTTTCTTGTAATTTTCTACAGCCCTTAAGAGTGTGGAGTGACATCTCTCCCATACATCCCAAAGTTTTTGAGGTGAGCTCTGCTGCAGAACCAATCCTTCAGTAGTCGTAATACTGTTAACTTCCCACTTTTCTGTCTTTTTCCTGTTGGTGTTATTTTATTTGGGCCTGTAATTTCTCATTCAGTCTAATTTCATCCTTCAGGCTAGGCACTATATCCTCATGAGTGTCTCCTCCCTTCCACCACACTTCAGGCCATCAGTCTCAGTTTAGATGCCACATACTTTAGTATTACATATTTTAAAATACCAGAAAATGTTAAGTCCCCTTTGCCAGGATCCTCCAAAACATTTTGCAGACCACTGACAGCTGCTTCACCATCACCCTACTGTGATACTCTACATTCATATTGTTCTCCATATCTTATCACAAATACTAATGAGACAAAGTCCCATCCTATTGGGAATACTCATTTGGGGTCATTTGGGAATGTCCATTCATTATCTCCCTGATTTAAAGGAGTGTGGTACACATTATATCATTTCTTGTTCTCGAGGCTATAGCATCCATCTAATATTATTTGTAGCTTGTCTATGCATTGATTTCCACACACAACTAATAGTTCAAAGGCCTTTGAGCCTTTGCATCATATTCATCAGAAACAAATGGAGAGAAATTTCTCTGGCTTGCATAAGACAGTACAACTTAGTGATTAACTTGGATGAGCTCTGGAACAAAAAGAACATTTTATCTCATCATCATAGCAATATACTCAGACTAATTAGCCTTGCCAGGGGTCAGGTCTCCTTGGGCTTAGTGCACACATTCTAGGACTGGAGCCTTTACCCATAGATGCAATGTGGTGCCCTCTCTCCTGCAGGTCAGATTAAGTTTCTTTATGACATTCTCAAGAGCTGCAGAGTGGCTTCAAGGGGTCACCATCACAAAGAACAGGAGCATAACTCTACCCAGTCTTTGTGTTTCCAAGGCCACATCCTGCCCCACACCATAATTGTGCACACTGGGCTGCCTAGGAGCCCTTTAAAGCTCTTCTCTTGCCATTTTCATTTTTCATGACTTCCTTAAAGGATCGAGAGGAATTATCAGGCAGGAGGAGAGACAGAGGCTTCTGGCATTGCTGTCAGGGATTACCCATACCTGAGGTTTGCACATCCAAGTTTGTTCAAAACATAAGAATGGGAGAACTGACCCAGCTCAGAGTTAGCTCATCCCTTGCAACAGCCTGGGGTGTAGTGAGTTGTATGGCTCCTATATACATCAAGATACTGCTGAGTAAGATCTGCATGGGTATACACAACGAAGGAGCTCTTGGTTCAGTAAGTTATCTAAGGACCATTCAGTATAACAGAATAAACAAGTAACAAGGAAAATAATGAATTAAACCCACAAACATTTAGGAATTAATGAGCAGGTGATGAAGGAGACATTAATAGGGACCAGACCATGTTGATCACTGACTGATGTGCTGTTAAAGCAGTGTTTGGGGCACAGCCTTTAAGAGGGCAAGCCTGAACTTTGTGACTGATGAGAAACGTGAGATGTGATTATCATTAATATTATGGGTTAGTAGAAGTAACTTCAGGGGCCATGCAAAACTTATTATGGCATGCTTAGGGGATGGAGCAAAGGGAAGGACCAGAGCAGATCAGGGAAGACGAAGAGTGGGAAAATCAGAGAGCAGGGGGGTGAAGGGAACGACTGCATGCAGGCAGGATGTTGAGCAGTATGCTCATCCAACTGAGTCTTGTGGCTGATCTCTGCAGTCTAATCTAGTTGCATATTAAATCCTTTCTTAACTTTTTTTCCTCTGTGTAATCTCCTGCTCTGACCTAGGTGTGAGCACCGAAAGGAAGTGCCAGCTGCTGGAGAGACCAAGGTGTAAACTGCAGGATCTAAGAGTCAGCAACTGGAGACAGCTGGATGCGCGAGTGAATATAATCCTATGTTCATGTTTGTGCACGGGTAGTTTGCTAGTAAACTTCAGTTTGGGTTAGTGGGCAAGTAGGACAAGACTTGCATCTGGAAGGACTCAAGGTCTGGAGCAGTGGCTGGGTAAGGGGCCCAGGGTGCAGATATGGTCTGAGAGCTTGTGCTGATATTTGAGGAATCTGTGAATGCGAGTGCACATGTGAACCCAGAGTGGGTCTTTTCACCAGTGAACTTCAGTCCTGAAGAGTCATAGAGAGGCAATGGGACTGGGCTCTCAGTACTTACATTTATGTGGGTGCTGGTAAAGGCATAGGACATCATGCAGGTGTGTCCTTGTGTGTGCATGTCACTGTGGCTGCAACTGGGAACAGCAACAGCTGCACCCGCAGGTCTGGGACAGAGACGGCATTAGAGCTGGATCTGGCACCCACAAACATTGCATCCTTAACAAGTTCCACTGCACCAACTAAATAAAACTCTTAATAGCTGGCATGCCAAAAGCTCCAAACTTGCAGACCTGATTTAACACAAGCATGATGTCTATTTGGTACCAAGATAAAAAATTTAATAAGCAGTGTAGATGGGGGCCTAAGAATGACAGAAAGGTAATTAACAACAAAGGTAAAATTTATCACTTTGACACCACCATCTATAAATATTGCCATGGTCGTGTGCTGTAAGGCACTTACAGCAGAAGGTCTGAAAAGGTTACTTTATTTGCTCTTACCTCAGATTGTCTGTTTTTTTCCTCCTTTCCAAAAGCGTTCAACCTAAGCTTTATACAGTGTCCTTCTGTGAAGGTTTGTCCATTCCCCTCTATGTGGGTGCCTGCTTTGGGTACCCCTGTAGACCTACACATTCCTGAGATGAGCAGTAGCTGAATATCCACCAATACAATATTTCCATCCAGCATTTCCACCTTTTTTGGTTGTTGTTCAGACCATTATTAGTACTCTGTGTGTGCCACTTGTCCTTGTTACATGTTTACTGTGTGAGAACTCTGACTATATCAAATGGGATGACTAGCAGGTATTGCACAGTCATACAGCCAAAACCTAAAAGCATTAAAAAGCAGCCAGAGAAGGGATGGTTGGGAACAGAGGTACCTCCTCGCTTTTCATTTCTTGGTTTCATTAAACCTTCTAGTATTGCCTAGGAGCTGACATCAGGTGGTGGCTTGGGCTTTGAGAGGATACATTCACTCCAAATCTAAAAGAATGTTTAAAATGAAAAAGTAAATCCCAGAGTGCAGCAGATGAGCATCTTCCCAGATGTAGCAGCATCAGCTGAGTTTAGTTGTTTGCACTTGAATCACCACAGTAAGGTTACGCTGAATAATATGACGAGATTTTATTGCTGACTACCTCTTTTCTGATCAGACCTTTCTGTTAGCCTGCAGGCCACAGATTAGCAGCAATGCAGAAATCCTCAGACAGGACTAAATATCAAAACTGGTTTATGTCTTTGGTGAGTACTCAGAGTGGGATTAAATACAATATTTTTAGCTTGCCTTCATTCTCATGACTCTTACTGTTGTCAGAAAACCTTAGTATATCAAACTCAGACTGGTTATCATTACCTGGTTCTTTTTATTTTGGCTCTGCTGATAGGGTGAACAATAAACAGAAGCAGTGCTGTCTAGATAACTGTTTTCTGAAGAGCATAAACAGACTGAGAGCAGATCAAAATGCTGCTTTGTGGCTTGTTATTCTCTCCCCCACTAGGTGCTAGTGATGCAGCACATCACATCTGCTCCAGTAGAAAGTCAACAGGCACAGTTTTAGGAATTTGCAGGACAATTACAGGAAATATTTTCCTTTTTGTAGCAGAAACCAATACACATCCTTCTTTTTTTACCTCTCTCAGTTTCTTCAGAACCAGGTAGAGAAGAGGATCTGCTCTCAGGACAGACAGGGAGTGAATTAGCAACTTCCTGCAAAGCAATACCAACTTTAAAAAACAATGTCTACTTGTCTTTGCAAGACTTTACCCCCCATGCCCTGATTGTCTTCATGCAACAGCAGAAATCTGGGGAAGGCCAACAGGGGCCTCCCTTTCAACTTCTAGGTGCTAAGTTAAAAGAGGAAAACATACTTGTTCTCTAAAGAAATATTCTAATTCAAATTAATATGCATGTGTATAAGAGAAATTGCTATTTTGCTTTTAAAGATACACAGACTGTCCCATGCTCTGCATTTGTTAAGAGGCACAGATATTTTGAGATGTTTCTCTGCATCTGCTGGGACCATCTAAATTTTGCTTGGGGATATTTTAACTTTCTCACAGCTGATTTTTTTTTTCAGCACTGTCTTTTATCTCAACTTTGTTTGTTCTCCTTATGACCCACAGGATTAAAACAGCTTTAGAAACTAGCACACACAAACATTGAGAACTAGAAATTTGATGGAGAGGCTAAGAGTAGGGAGCAGAGAAGATGACCACATGAACAAGGGCTTTCCTGTTTTCCAAGCACACTAAGGAAGGAGGAGTAATGTTGTGGTAGACCTCTCAGAATGAACCAGTCTAGTCATGCTCCAAAAATCAAATTTCCTACAATGGCTCCAAAATTAGACTTCAATTTTCTTTTTATGTTTGTTATTTTGGCGTGTTTTGATAATTTCTTTCCTGAGGTGTTTCCTCATATGCTGGAATCAAAAGCAAGTAACGAGTGGGTAGAGTTTTCCCCCTTTTAACATTAGGGTGACAAATATTCTTTCCTCCTTGGTTAAATATAATAAATAAGTTTGAAGCTCTTGGAAAAGAGAATAAATAATTTCCATTCAATACCAGTACCACCAATGATAATTACATTCTGTTTTCATCTTCTGACTTGTCACAGATTAACTAAGTCAATGACCCAAAAATTAGTTCCTTATACCACTTCCAGGTGATCCACTGAACTGATCCTATCATAATGCAGAGGAATGCAATTAAAGCAGGAGAAGGCCTTACCATCGTGTAAACCTTCTACTGAACACAGCTCTGTTTTTTACATACCCATCGTATGATCTATGTGCTTGCTTGGGCTGATCAGTGAGAAATTAAGCCACTCAGAAAGTTTCTTTTGATGACAGGAGAAAATGATGTCTAGTTAAAATTCAGCTGTGATCAAAGGCACAAGTGATACATAAAAACTGGAAGGGAACCTGGCACCAGGTGGTGCCAGACAGGGACAAAAGTAATAAATATGATTCTATATGCAGGAAAATGTACAGGGTAACACACACCAATCACCAAACCCTAATTTAAGCACACAAGATTATTTGAACTTAATCATTGAAAAGATAGAACTGACATGAAGACCTTGTTATTCCCTCAAAGGCTGCCTCATATTGCTCCCACATGTAAAGTAGCAGAGCAGGATTACTGCTAGCGGGTTACTGGTAATGTACTTTGTGGTCTGAGTTCAAGATGAGGCCCAAAGGTGACTCTGCCTGACTCCCATAAAGCAAGAAAAATAATACAAATAAGTCAGTGAATCATAAAACTGAATATTTAACGGCTACAAGGAAAAATAAGTGTGCTCAAAAAAGATCTGTGCTGAGAACTAAAGGTCTTTCTTTTCTTCTGATCACAGATGGAGTATTAAAAATTAATGTAAGCTCTACCAGAAAAGAACTTGACAGTCCTATTTTGAGACTCATTTCACTTCATCTCCTTTCCCTGTCTCACAGAACATTAATGCCAAAACATTCAAAAAAAAAAAGTCCTCTAGGGCTTGCTTTGCACATTCACAGAGGTGCTGAGAAGCATTTTGAAAAGAGACTTTGAGTGCTTTAGTTTGTAGATAACTGTTGGGGACACACTTAACGGACCCCAGTTCCTTAAAGGCAGATCCTTGGCACTTCACAAGAAAATCAGGTCGGTCAAGGCTGGCACTCTCCACAAAACTGGGAGTTAAACTCAGACAGCAAGGACTGGTAGCCATTTTGGGTGATATTGAAGTGAGAACTCTGAGAATTTCAGCTTCATTTTCAGAATCAGACTCCCAAGCCAAATCAAGACTGAAGCCTCAGTGAAAGCCAGGAGGAATGGGCTATTAAACTAGTTAAAACTGGATGTTTCTAAAGGTATTTAGGCACTTTAAAATTGTATATCAGTGTACTGAGAGTCTATGTCCAAGGAAATACCTAGGTTGTGATGGTTTTTAAATGTTTTAAGATTTGTTTTCTCTATCAGGGTTCCAAGTCTTCAGAGTATCACAGCCTAAGCTGCCTCTAAATGGAGAGTCTTTTGTCAGACAAGAAATTTTAGTTCAGTTTTTGTTTTCTTCATTCACTCAAAGAATTTACAAACCATCAGTGGAAACTATAGAGATGAAATATGAAACAATTATAAGGTGCATTTTTTCCAGACAGTCTTTGGAAGACATTATCTCCAGCCTCTTGTGTTTAGGCACGCCCCACTTGCCATGCTCATGACTGTCCTTTGTGGGCAATTCAGCACGTCTTCAAAGACCAGAGGTGCTGGATAGGGAGAGCAAAGATGGAGAGACCAGGTTGGAGACCATTCTTGGGATCATGCATTATCCCATGAGCCCAGCATGCTCTGTAGCACGACACCCAGTCCCAAAGAGGCACTGCAAAGAGCCTGCCTGCTCTGTAGAGAGCAAGCTGTCCTCAAGGCTTGTCTCCCAGCTTTATCCAAGTCTATATGGGCATGTACATTACATGGCCATGCCAGACCCATGTGCAGCACCCCAGCTCCCAGAGTTATTTATAAGAAACTCCTAGATGTGGATATATATGGAAGTGTGGTTTGTAACCTGTGAGGGGGTCACTGCTTCAGCATCACCTCATGTGGCTTGTTCCAGGGTTCAGCTGGAGCCCCCCCAGCACTGCTATGTGCCACCCTTCTGTCATATTGTTGTGCATCCAACACCATTGAAAGCATGAGTTTTAGTTTCAGGAAAAGCATTAACAAATTGGAAGGGATTTGGAAAGAGGTAACAAATAGTATGGGGACTTAAGCATTGACTCATCATGAGAAATAATTTGAGCTACTGACTATGGGCTTTTCATGGCCAAATAATGACTAATTGGGTATTCAGGAATGATCTACAAGTATTTCAAGTATGTAAGACACTTCTGAAAAAATTAATTGCCTAGGACAGCCAAGCCACAGTTATGAAGGGTCAAGAAAGCAAGAACAGGGCATTCAGGGAGAGTGAAAGAAAGACTATAAAGTCTTAAATACTAACTATGGGCTAAACCCTGAGAACAGTTCCATCAATGAATGAAATACTTCTTCCTGCTTTTCAAAAAAGCTAATATTTTGGATTAAAACTTCTGCCTGTGTTAGTTAATTTAGTGCTAGTGATTTCATGATCTGATCCAGAACCGCTAGGCATGGTACAGATATGAAAAATGCCTTATGATCCACACATTGAACTGATCTCCATGGGAATAGTTCTTTCTCCACTCCTGCTAAAACTCTAACCACAATAGGTTGCCACCAGAATAACCTGAGGTCAAGCATCAAGGAAAGGAGGGCCCTGAATGTCTTTCAGGTGACATGATTAACCAGAGGGCAGGTAGAGAATTTTGAAGATGATGGAGGCAGGAACTGACTTTCAGCAGTTGCAAAGGGAGCACAAGCTAGCAAGATCCAAAGAAGAAATGCTGCTGTTTCTGTTGTCTGTTCAGCTGTCTCTTATCCCAGAAATGAAGATAACTGAATAGATGAGAATTTACAAATGCTTATGAAGAAAGCCTGTGGGCAAAGTGTGCAGTTAGAGGGTTTATTATTTCTTGTTCTATGTGATATGTATCTTGCAAAGTATTAACAAGATTGAAAATAGAAGGAACAAGCCTAAAGTTTGAATCACTTTTCAGAACCACTGTCACAGTTCTCCACTGGGTCTGTAAGAAAGGAGCTTACAAGTGCCAAATTCACCTGGCTGCTCAGCAAGCCCAGGTATCCATCAGAGAGCAGATAGCAGGAGAGTACCCAGAGAGACATGAATGAGAGAGCTTAAGAAAAACAGGCCTCAGAGGTGTGACTGTCAAGAAACTGGAGTGCAGCTTGTTCTATAACCATAACATCTGCATTTTCAGTCTGCTTCATATCTGTATGTTATCATTTGAAGAAAACGTACACCTATCAGATTACATTGGCATTCAGTGCCATTATGCATTTTGCTAGGATATACAAGACTCCAAGGACTGTTTTTTAAATGTGGTTACCTCAGTGAGTAGAATTCTTAGCTGAGCTGGTCTCAAATGGTCTTTTGAAAAATTTCTGCAAACTCAGACTTGAACCCTACTGATGAAAACCTTCAAAAAAAATCTTAGCTTACTTCCACCTGAAGTCAGTGAAGACAAGGTCTTACCCTTAATATTTTTTACCCTTCAGTTGTGCCCCTGCCCCCTAACAAAGTGGGATGCAATACATAGATCAGCATTAAGCAGCTCTCAGAAGAGGAGTAGAAATGTCATCTCCCCCATTGCAATAAGTGTCTTACTCACTTAGCTTTCACCATCAGGTACATGGAGTCTAGTCTGCCTAATAGGCAGCATCTCACATTCTTATTTGTACACAAGGAGAGCAGGACACCTTTCTACCTAACTTCCAGCCTGGCCAAAGTAACATTCTACAAGGAGAAGAGAAATCCCCGCCTGAGCTCTCACACCCAGAAAAGACCATTGAAGCCCCAACTAGAAAAGCATAAAAGGGAGCTGTGGCTTCAACACATACAGCTGTGTTTTATGAGTAAGGAGTGTCTGTTACTCCTTTTTACATGGTGTGGCAGACTCCTCAGGATGGGAGTAGGAATATTGTGGTTTTGCATCCTAAATATCTTTCATCCAGAAATTCAGCTCCACTGTGAACTCTGAGGTATCTCCAGCCATCATGAGAAGCACCTTTTTAAATGCCTGGGAAAGCTGGAGCAAAAGATCAACAGACAGATTCAGGATGAAAGTGTTTGTCTTCCATTCCTAGGTATCTTCTAAACTGTATTTCATGTGATTTGATCTTTTCTTGGCTGTGTGGTCTTTCATCTGTTTGTGTCAGAGGTCTCCTGAGAAAAGCAGTTCTAGTACTTCCCTGGCTTCCTGCAAGGTAGTAAGAATAAAAAGATAATGAAGTATTCAGACTGCTGTGCGGGAGCCCAAAAGATATTTAAAATGCCTAAAGCAGACTTCATCAGCAATGACAACAATAAGAGCCTGATTAGCTGAAAAGCCAGATTTTAAGATGAAAGCTGGTCTGTGCTGTACAACTGTAAGGAATGGTCAACGGTCATTTGTAAAGCCAAGGTCCTGTATCACCAATTGAAATTTTCTTTTACCATAAATAGGGACAAATATGAAACAGGAGACCTGAAACGTGTTTAAATATTCTTGTGAAAATGCACACACAAACCCAGACTCTAGTCCTATGCGATGGAACAAGGGCACTGAGCAATTTATTGAGTTTCAATAAAACATCCTGAAAATGTGCTTCAGGGCTGACAGCTGCAAGCAAGGAGAAGAGAGTAGCTGGATATGTAAAGACAGGAATTATAAAAGTGAAAAGAAAGCAGTAATGAGTCTGCCACTTAAGGTCAGGCTCCACTGAAATACAATTAGAGTGCTAAGCCTTCAGTTGGAAAAAAAATTCAAACTGAGAAAGTGAGTTAAGTAAAGGTACTCTAGGGCTAGGCACGAAGAGCAGGGGTCAGCTTGGAGAGCGTTTCAAGATTACAATCCATTTGGATTAGGAAAGGAAACTTGGAAAATTAAACACATGCTGGATAGTTTGCTCCAAATTCACTGGGTGCAAATCAGTATATGCCATGTGCAAACAGCAGGATACAGCAAAAAGGACAAAATATGCACAAGAAATAATTTAGGTTATGTCCCAAAAGGGATGTTTTGTGGTTTTGTTTCCAGAATCTTTACAGTGGTTTGCTCAGGAGCCTGCACAGGCAATACGTGATAGTGGGTTGGACTCAGAAAGGAGGATTCTTCAGTTATGCTTTATAACATTTCTGAATGCACCTGATTAAAGAAGTGATGCAAGTGGACTGGAATGAACTATAGTTCTCAACGCTCAAAAATACCTTTAACCATATGGACTTTGTGACATTTAACATATATGCTTTACAATATGTTTCATTTGCATAGAGAAAGTATGAGGAGTCTGTCTGGGAGCAACTCACAGTTCATGTATTGCTCACTTACAGAAAAGAGCAGAAACACCTAGTTTGTATCACGTCCTGGCAAGAAAAACCTACTGGTAAGGGGAGAAGAGCTAAGGATACGCAGAAATGGTACCTGTCAATTGGCCTCTGTCACAGCCATAAGCTACAGGGAAAAGCAGCTCCAGAGAAGGAGCTGGTTGTGTGTACCGTGCCAGGTGACATTTTGCTCTCCTTAAGCTTCTGACACTGTAAGATATTCACGTATTTACAACCTTTCTTAAGGTCATCTCTGCTGTGTCTCCAGCTGAGCCATTAAATATTAATTGGACCTGCTTTCCAAAAATAAAAAGCAGACCCTCTAATTTACTTGTGTAATTAACACCTCCCACAAACCAGGTGTCCTCCTGAACCAGAAGGAACCAGCCATTTGCACTTCACAATCCTGAAATATGCTATGTGTTTTTGAGACAGACACATACTCCCTTGTTCATTCTGTGTGCACAAGAGTGCACAATTATTTTTGGGGAAAAAAGAATCCTTAAATACAACAGAAAATAAGCCTTTCAGGTGATGTAGTTAAACCTTCCCATTCATGCAGGGTAGTTCTCTTCAGTTTGGATTTTGTGGTTTGGTCTTCTTTTTGTTTTGAGCACTTTACCTAGATGAGTTTGCACATCTTGTCAAAGGTCATTCTATTCAACAAAGCTAAATGTTGCTAAATTTCTCTAAGAGCTCAAATTTTAACCCACAGTAGCAAAAAGCACAACCACTGTCTTGTTGTATAAGAGCAATTGCATTAAAAAACTTTAGTTCCCGCGTGGTTAACCATGTAATGAGCCTGACATTGGAATTAGCTCTGAAATTTAAGTTCATTACCACCATTACTTATGTTAAGACGAGGTAAATATGTGTTCAGTAATCACTGAGCTGCACAGATTATTTGCAAAGTTTATTAGGTGCTGATTTACCCAGATGAATAACATGCCTGCACTTCAGTGAGGCTATGGAATTTGTGGCATTAAAATTCACAAAACCTGGAGGTCCTCATTGCTCAGCTCCCACCTAATTTCTGAGAGACGTAAGTTTTCAGTATTGCACAACCCAAGAAAACTACTTTTGGTTTTGTACTTGGACTGAGCACATCCGGGATATGCATGTCAGGACTTAGCAGGCTGGGATAGAGTAGTCTAAGCACTACTTCACTTTTATTGCCTTGGAAACTGAGTCTGACTGCCAGAGCTCAACTCCAATATGGGTAGGCAAAACCCCCTGAATTTTCTGTTTCCTTTGGAAGAGGAAACTCTTTTTGTGGTAAATAAATATCAGAACATTCACCTAGGAAATGGGGCAAGCAGACTTGCTTCCTTCCTCTGAAAAGTCAGATTCAAAACTCCATTCTTTGTCTCACTAGAAAGCATCCAAATCATCAGGCTGGACATACTTTTGTGGAGGTGTGTCAAGAAAAAAAATATTGAATGTCTCCTCAGTGGTATAGATTCTTTAAAGCTTTGTTATGCTTCAGGGTTTAAGCTTTGCCATTAGGACAGGGATGTTGCCCAGGGAAGGTGCAGTTCTCAGCTCCAGTCTCTACGGCCAAAATACAAGTTTGGAGAAGAGGAGACTCATTTTGCTGATTCAGATTGCAACCAGGAGCTGAAAGAACACAGCCCAGGAGATTTTCTTGAGGGTTATTGATACTACTCTGAGGAAATAATGGTTCTCTGAAACATAATAAACTTGCCATTGTTTTCTCTAAGCAGCCACAGGTGAGTCACAGCTCCTTCTGCTAGGGAAGTCCCACTTCCTGCTGACCTTCATGGTTACTTCCAACTTCACAACACACCTGCCATGTATTTTCAAGTTTCTTGTCTCCTAGAAAAAGCCACGTCGGGCCATTGGGCAGGGAAAATTAGCCTGCAGAACTGGCTGTGCATACTAAGCAAAGGAAGATTTCTTCTGGTAATGCTAAACAAGGCACTTGAACTTCATTATAAATCAAGATTGAGAGGATTATAAATCAAGATTGAGAGGACTATAATTTTCCTCATCCTTCCTTAAGTGTCTTTACAGTTGGAATATACTGTAGACCTTATCTTCCTAATTCTCTGTGGAAACTAAATCTGAAAAATATTGTAGAAAATCCAGCAGTGGCTTAGATATTCTCTTTTTTGTTTTTTTCTTTATTTTTCCTGTCTAAATCTAAGCATCTCTGGAAATGTCCAGTGCTTTGTGAGCTTGAGTGGTGCTGTAAAGTGTGTGCATGACAACAACCTCAATTGTTAAATTAATTAACTTCATAGCAGATGTAGCGGTTTGACTATGTCCTATTTCATACCTTTAAGATGTAGCTTATAATTTAATAGCTGTAGAAATTTATTACTGTAATACCTTTAAAGTTTTTTTTTCCTCCTCTACTATTTTCTTGATATTAAGATAGAAAAATATCAAAGTAAAGCTTTATTTCATTTGTATGCCTTGGAGGTGATAGTTTAATACACTTAACTATATGTAACATATTCCTTTCTTGAAGTAAGAAACATTTTCTTTAGGAAACCAAAGGTAAGCTAACAATTGTAGGTATCATTAAAGTCATGTTTATTCACAGAAAAATGCTATAGTCTATCAAAGCCTTTTGTCACCAAATCAACTGAAAAATAACAGAAAATTTAACATCCCTCACAGAGATTCCTAGTCCTTATGTTGCAGCTCAAATGAAAAACTGAAGCATCAGGTTTTGCAGTGGCATGGCAGAGGGGGGAGGCCAGCAGAGGCACACAGGGAGACAGCAGAACTGGAAAGACTCCATAGACAATTTTTTTTTCTGAAATACTGTATTTACACAAAATTGGAGAGAGAGTACAAATACGTTACTAAGAAGACAAAACCGTTGTAGTACATTCAATTTAAACACAGGCAGAACTATAGATGCAAAACATAGAGGCCTAAAGTGCTTGCATGGCAAAAAAACCCAACAAATAAACCATCAGAAAGGCCTCAGAGATTAAAAGCAGGAGATAAGAGAACATTATATTTGTTACACAGCATCACCTTTTCTTGACTTGAATGGGACTGCAATAAGACAGTCCTCCTCGTTGTGGATTGTGGGAAAATCCCTTCTCAACGTGCTGACTGATCAACACTGATTTTATAAAATGGTTAAGCATCTACTTAACTTTTTACATGGGAACAGAGCCATTAACTGCAAAGGGAATTATATTTGTGCCTAATCACATGCTTATATGCTTAGTTTGACCAGGAATAGCCTTCTCAATGCTTAATAGGGTCAAGTCCATTGTTACATAAAAAATAATTGTTCTTTACTGTCTTCTTTTTTTCTTAAAATATATGTTAGGATTGCTTTAATTTTCCCCTTATGTACTTGATTAGAAAATAGTGGCTCATTGAATGCCATAGAATATTCTGATTTATGTCTTATATAATCAAAGAAATAGTATTCAAAAATAATTCCAACATTTTTCCAATGACTGTTCAGATTTAAAAATAAATAAAAGAGAAAATACACATAATATTAAAGCAGCTTTGTGTTTCTGGGCATTTGGCAGCCGGTCTGTTATAGTGTCTCTCAGACATTTCTTGGTATGAGTTAAAATCATCAGATTAATTGATCATTATAAAAGAAAAGATTGTACAATATTATTACAATGCACTAAATATAGATAATGCATGAAATACTTTACACATTATTTCCCTTAAAAAGAGTTAATGTATTTTAGTCTGTTCTTTGAAAACAGAGAGCTTCTGAAGTAATATATCTCAAGCACAGTGGTATCTGTCACTTCTACTGCCTAGCTGATTTTTTTTTTCTGAATAAAAGCTTGTTTGAATAGGACTACTAGCTCAGTGATGGAACTACAGTGCTATTAAATAATTCCATATATATGTCTTCATTACTGTTGCTGCAATTATTGTAATCACATATCACTGAAGTGCTAAATATTAGTAACTCAGATATGTGGACTTTGGTTATGCTTGATAGAATACTGGCATATCAAATGTATGTACCACTTCCTAAAGGCTATGTTACAATCATGATGCCTAGTAATAAATAATAATAATAATAACAATCTCAGATTCAAAGTGCTGACCCATATAACTCACTTGAGGCACCAATACAATAAATCAATCAATTAAAAGACGTATTTGTAATGTTCAAAACTAACAGAGCCGATCCAGGGCTGCCAAGTTACATGTGCAGCATCGAGGACTCTGAACCTCTCCTTCTAACCCAGGGATTCCTATGGTCCCAGAAGACGCTGGAATATCACGTCTGGTGTGGAATGCTCCGGAATGTACCAAGTCTTCAGACACGAAACATTAAAAGCTTCTTGAAAGCCTCTAAAGGCTTTCTTAAGAGCCCCTCAGCTTACACTATTCACGCAGGGACGAGGCTTTGCCTCATATCATACTTGGCTGTAGACCAGGGAAGACCCTTTCATGAAAGTCCACAATGAAATGCATCACATTAATGCAGCTTTCACACCCTGGAGACACTGTCACCACTGTCAGCATGAGAGGGAAGAGGCAGCTTTCCAGCAGCAGCAGCAGCAAACACCTTTCTCGCTTGAAGGGGAATGCTTTTCATGTTGTTAGTTTGTTCTGTGCAAACAGTAATCATTTTCAGTGTCGAGGGAGCTGTTGTACCCTGATGATGGATACAGGTCCCTCTTAAGTATCCTATTGACGATGTTGATCAGAACTTTCTTGTACTGTTGACGTAAGAGTGAGTAAACAAATGGATCTGATGCAGCCTTACTGTAGGTGAGGCACTTGCTTATAATTCCCCAGTAGTAATTTATGGTAACAAAAGGAAGGAGCTCTATCAACCTGTTAAACATTAAAGAGAGATGGAAACACTTGAGTGTTATATTCGCACTGAGCCCAGTGCTCAACTCGTGCTTCATGAAACATTAAAATAACATTTATTCTCTTACAGTCCTCGGTCCCTGCAGGAGAAATGCCCTGTACTTACTTATTCCTTGGATTCAATAAAGGCAAAGGGAACTTTCCTAGCAAGGCCACTGGGCGACAATAAACATTCCCTCTATGGAAAGAGAAAAATTGTGGTTTCAATGTTAATGCAGAAGTACAACAAAGATAGGAAAGTGCTGCAGTTTATTGCTCACTTTCTGAATTTGGAGAGTTGTGCTGGTAAGTGGTCAGAACGTTGGTAACGTAATTGACTACCCTTTTTTCCATGACAAACTTGGGATAGGCACATGTGGCTTGGGGCATCCAGGCTCCCTTAACTCAGTTCCCTAAGTACTGCTGACTAGTGATACTTGAGACATTTTGACACAGCTGCTTTGGCATCAGGCTGCTGCTTCTGTTAGCTGTGGGTCTCCTCTAGGTCCCAGGCGCTATGCAGCATCTCGAATGACACCAGAAACCTGATCTAGATCACTAAATCCACCCTCTCAGGTAGAGAAGAGTGAACCTTGCATTACACTACTACTATGAATTATCACCTATGCAAAGAGGATTCACGTTAGACCATTGTAGAATGAAGAACAACGTGGTTGTATCTCAGAGAGATTTGGGAGGCACCTGCAACCCCATAAAATTCTTAGGAGCACAATTGCATCTACTTACCTGTGAAAGCTTCTGTGTGCACTTGGCTGACTGCTATTTTGGCCAAAGAAAACAAGGAGACAACAGTTTTATCATCATTATACGACCAACCAACTGTCTCCTGACCTGTATCTCCTGGTCTGTGCTTCACGGATGATTAGTGGCCTCAGTACCTCAGTTGAGATGGGTGTATTAATCATGGGTGGAGAAACTGCAACTAGGTTATACAACTTTTCCACAGAAATGAGAGCAAACCTTCAGACTGTTCCAGTAAATGTCTGACATGCAGCTCATCTGCATTGGGCAAACTCTCCAAGAAGGTGGAAAGAACAGGATAAGAAGTTTTTATTATTTGTACTTCTTTTGTGGATCCTTTTGCAGGAGCAAGAATATGTTATTTTGCTGTATTCATTCAAGAAGAAAAAAAAAGTAGCATGAGGTAAAATATCCCTTTTCTGCACCCTAAAGGATGACTGTTTGAAGATGTAAGATCTGAAGCTTTTTCAAGGCTTGAAGAACCTTTTGGCCTCTTTCCAAAGTGCAGAGCTCCCAACTTGCAGGGCGTTGACTTTGGAGTTGTTTCAATCCCTCCACATAGAAAAGCTGACTTACCACTACTAGAACGGAAGATTGCAACAAGTGGTTGAACTCTGACAGGAAGATTTATCATTGATATGCATGAAAAGTAAAGTCATTCGTATGGCAAGTGCATTTAAATACCAGGTTCTTCTCTTTGAAGCTGCTTGGAAAAATTCCAGTGAATTCAAAACAGAGAGCACAGGAAGATACAAAATGTGAGGAATAAATAGAAGTACTAAACACAAAATGTGAGAAATAAATAAATGTACAATAAATGACACTTGCTGCATGGTTGCTTAGGTTTATCCCATCCTGTATACCATCCTTATAGAAGACATACACATTTGAGATTTACCTAATTGTTTTTTATATAAGCACACTAAATAAGAAGAGTAAGGTATTTTTCAGTCATGAAAACAGATGTATTACTACGCGTTCCCTTTAATGTACTATGGGCCCAAACATAGTTGCCCTGAAGCCAGCAGAAGAAAAATTACACAGATTTTAATAAGATACAGGGCTTGGCCAAATCAAGTCAGCCTCAGAAATATCCATCTGAATGTATCTTTGTATCATTTTTTTGGTTTCAGTGCTTTTACAGAAAAGATGAAATTCATCTGTTGGCTTTTATTGAACAGATGAATATATTGCTAATGATCATAATCTCATTCACATTTCTGAAATGAGGAGCAAATACTGAGCTCACAATGCAACCTGAGTCACCAGGCCAAACAGCAGGAAAAGAGGGGAGGAAATCTATTACATTGTCTCCACATGAATTGCTTCAGTGTAATTCTCCAGAAAACCAGAATACAGGACGAATGGAGAAACAGGCATGGCAGTGAGTCCTCCAACCTCACTTCCACCACTACCTCTTATCTAGTGCTGCCTGGACACTGTCTTGTCTTTGGGCCAAAAAGCCTTTAAAGATGTCCTCCTCAGGTATTTCCCATTTTGCTTTCACTGAAACAACTCAGTCCTTGTGACTGAGACAGAAGAAGTCTCTCCAGTCACATGTGGCACCAGTCTATCACACATAGAAAATGCACCATCTCACATATGCCCAAAGCAAGGTCTGAAGAAGAAAATCACTTCTATTTTAGAAGTTTACAAGAAATATCTTCGCTCTGCAAAAATGTGGCAATGCTGGATTTTGCTGAGCTTAGTGATTTTCAGATGGAAAGAAGATGGCAAAATCCACTTTTCTCAATATAGTTATATCCTGATTACAGCAAAAGCGAATAGAAAATGACTCAGAATGTACTGAACAGTGAGCAATTAACCTTTTAACTCTGTGATGTAATGTTAATATTTGTAATAATCCTTTCAACTGCAGAAAAAAAAATTAGTTATCCAGACAATCAGTCAGAAATCCCTTTCAACATGTAAATGGGAACTGAAAGAAATGTCATCCTAAAGGTTAAAAAACATTATAATTTCTGAGCACTGTCCCCCTACCCATACAAGAAAAGGGCAATGGTAGTGATCGTAAGTGGCCTATGTATACGTGATTGGGTAAGATCAGTCCACTAAAGCTGGCCAGTTTCTGTAAGCTGGTGTGGCTGCAGACTCTAGTAGCTTGACAGCAACATTAAGGAAGCCCTCACCAGGGTGATTTTGGAAATGCTAGTGCACATTTCTTGACAGAAGTGAGTTCTCTCCTAGTGTGTTTTGAATACATAGCAAAGTGGAAAATATTCTTAAAAAATCACTAATGAAAGGTGTAGGCCATTTCAGTTTGGAGATGAAAGGCTAAATCCTGAGGTGCTGCAATTCAGTACAGTTACACTGGCTTCCAGCTCACTGATTTATGCAAGATTTAAAAATAATAACCATTTGTTGTAGAAAGACTATGCAAGCACAGAATGAGAATGATACATGACTACTTAAAAAGGTGCAGACCACTGGGGTGGATGCCAGTGATTCTGACCAATTGAGGAGCATGGTGTTTCCTATGCATTTTAGAAGTCTAATTATTAGTTTTCCTGGGAGATAACTCTGACACCTCATCACAAGATCATGCTGCCCCATTAGCAATATATTTACAGACATTAATGCTTCCAGACACAAGGCTTATCTGACAAATTATTGGCCTGGATAAATTTAAGTTGTGCCACTTCAGCTTCCAATAGCAGCAAGTTTGGCCTTACGCCTTAAAAAAAATCCCCAGAGCTAATCAGGAAAAGCTGTCTGCTTTTCTCCCTATTACTTGGTTTGTGCTAATAAAGAAGGGTGGAGAGTATTTTAAACTGCTTTCATCTCCTACTTGCATGTGATTAATTCCTGGTACTTGTCCTAAAAGCCTCTTGCTCTTGGCAGAGGCACCCAGACCTGGCTGCAATGACGAATGGAGAGTCAGAGGCTGCTGAGGCTTTGCTCAGCATCTGGTCCTGCTGACAGGGTCTACATGTGAGTGTGAGTTTGTGTGTGCTTTGCCCCTCAGAACTGGCCCTGGGTCTCCGTCAGGCTCTGGTACCCTAAAATTAGCTGTAGCCCTCCTTGGGCACCTGTGTGTCACAAGGCATTCTGGTCCCGGGAAGTCCCCCACCCAACAGGCAATACTAACCTGGTGATAATGTAAGGACCAAAACAGATCACGAACGACCCTATAAAAATGCTGATTTTCTTGGTAGCCCTCTGCCTCCTCCGTTTCTGCTCGTTAAGACAGCGTTGCTTCACACTGCAAGGGAAAAGAGCAGTCGGTGCGTTAAGGCAAGAAGCAAGGAGAAGAGGTGTGAGCCCAGGGGAGAAGGGGAGGACTTGCTCCGGGCCCAAGAGCCCCTGCCCCGGGGAGTGGAGGGAAGGGCAGCCCCCGAGGAAGGAGAGGGCAGCCCCGGGCCGGGAGGGTGACAATCCCTGGAGGAAGGGAGGGCAGCCAGGAGAGTGGCAGCCCCGGGGGAGGGCGGCCCCGGCCCCGCTGAGGACAGCCACACTCCTCAAAGGGAGCTCGGGCAAATGAGAACACCCGGAGAGTGGGACTAGGGTTTGAATAAAGCAGGCAACAAATGCACCAACAACCGTCTTTCTGGCACTATACGCAGTGTCTGAAACTAGAGGCAGAAGCATTCGCCATGTGGCCGGGGCAGGCAAGGAGCGCAGGAAAAGATGCTGGGGAGACGGGACGTCCCTTTCGCCCCGGTACCTACCGCAAGTGCCCCAGGGCTGTGAATATGAACACGCACGCGTTACCTGGGGTGGATATCCACCAGCAAGACCAGAGTCTGCATGGTAATAATGTCTATCCGCTTGCAGTGGAAACGGGCAACTTTCAGCACCTTTAGATAGGTGAAACACAAGATCACCAGCGACAGCATGAAACTGGTGGAGTGAAAGACGATGGTGAACACTGTAAACCTTCTGCGCTCTGTCTCTTCCTTCAGGTGCAAGGTGCAAGAGGCATAAACGCTGTTGTAATCTACCCATGAGTAAAACAAGGATACCAAGGGGAAAGTAAGTGAGTGGAGCCACGAGTAGCCCATCAGTATCACAGCGTCCTTATACCGCATCTTGCTAGTGTAGCTTAAGGGGAACACCACGGCAATCCATTTGTCGATGCTGAGCGCTGCCATGCTCAGCATTGTGTTGGAAGTCAGGAAAGTTTCCAGGAAACCCACCGCTTTGCAGACGCAGCCTCCGAGGGGTTGCTGGTTCCTCAGGATCCCCAGCAGGGTAAAAGGCATGTTCAGGACGGTGAGGAGCAGGTTGCAAAAGGATAAGTTCACCAGGAAAACCCCGGCGACCTGCTTGCGGATCTCCGTACTGTAGACGAAGCATAGCAGCACCAGGAGGTTGGAGAGCAGAGAGACAACCAGCACCAGCACGAGGAGCAACGCCAGCAGCAAGCCTGCCAAGTCCATCTCTCAGCGGGTCCCGTGGAGCGGGCGAGGGCAGGAGGAAGGGGACATCCGAGCCGGCACCGCAGCCTCGCCTGCCGCCGGCCGCCCCCGCCCGCGCATGTTGCCTGCTGCGCGGGCTGGGGGAGCGCGGAGAGGGGCTGGGGGGCAGCGCAGTGTAGGGAGAGGGGCAGGGTGCGGGGAGCAAGGAGTAGGGCTGGGGGGAAGCGTAGTGTAGGGAGAGGGGCTGTGTGCGGGGAGCAGAGTCGAAGGGGCAAAGAGGAGGGCGAGGGGAGAGGGGCAGGGAGGGCAGAGGGGAGAGGATCCGCGGGGGAGTGGGGCTGGGATACGCTGGTAACGGTGCCAGTCAGCTGGGAGCGGGGTCCGGGCCGGAGCCGAGGGTAGGGGCGCCGGGGCACCCAAGGACCGGAGCCAAAGGTAGGCAGCGGGGAAGTCGGGGCGCCCGGGGACCAGAGCCAGGGGAGCGGGGCCGCGGCCGGGGGCGCGGCGCTCGCCGCTCGTTGCGCGCTGTCCGCGGTGCTGAAGCGGGCGCTGCCCCGACGGCCGCGCTGCCCTCGCTTCAGGCCGCGCTCCGCGGTCCCCCCGCGCCGGCGCCCTCTCAAGCGCCCACCGCGGCTTCCCCCACCTTCAGGCACTGAGCATCTTCCCCCGGTGCCCAGCCCCTGAAATACTCCAGCCGCGGAGCCTCCCGCCGCGACTCATGCGCAGACGAGCGGCTGCGAGGGATCGCGGAGTCGGTCTGAGCCACTCACAGACCGCAGGCGAGAGCAACAGGAAGCCCAACTTTCCGCTAATGCGCAACTCGGGAGAGATGGGAGCTGGCGGTGAGCTTGCTGGTGGTTTATACCCTGCGCTGTGCTCAGGCACACCTTGAGCACATCAGCTGCAAGTAGCGTTCATGGAACCCGTAGAAAATCTACAGTCTGTGCCCTTGGAAAGTTCCTCCCCTTCGTCTAAGTGATGACTTGCCCTTTCCCCCCCTTTTATTTCATAGCGTCTAGAGGAGCTGTGTTTCCTTGAATATTCACACTGTCCCTCTTGGTCATCAACAGGGGGAAGGATACTGTTTGATTATAGACTTCAATTTGGCTGCTTGAGCTTACCCTTTTAAATCCCCTGCTAGCTGAACAAGTGCCCCCATTAGGGTGGTGATGGCACGTTCTGTGGAAAACAGAAGTTTGTGTCTTAACATTTTCCATTTACACTGTTAACACGACAGTGCAATGGTAAGAAAGGTTCTTTCAGTTATCATGTTGTGGCAAAAGCTGAAAAGACAAATATGAAAGAGCCCAGAAATTCTCCCTCTACGCCTGTCAGAAAAGCTGATCACATAGCTGATTCCTAAAGATGCCATAAATTTTTGTCTTAGAATGAAAAAAATCCCCACACCCCCGCCCCCCCCAAAAAAGGGAAAAGAATAAAGATGTAATAAATTTTTGTGCATCAAAACAGTGGCACAGAAAAGAAGCTGCCATGTCTAATAACTGTCACATTTTACAGCTGATCGCCAGAACTGATGCGAAGAAAAAGGAGAAGAAAAGGTAGCTTTCCCACTACCCAAAACAACTATTAATATCCTAAGGAAATACTATATTGTGTATATTGTGCATACAGTATAGTCTTGTCACGCATATGTGACCACTGTGTGAATTACTGCGTGTAAAACTGCTCAGAAGAGCCTAAAGGCAATGTTGTGGGTTTTGTTGTGTTTGTTTTTTTTTTTTCCCAATAGCGTTTATAAGTTTTGGATCAGGCCCTAATTGCAAAGCTTGCTATGCTAAGTTATATGTCTTAAGGAAAGAGCAAAGCAACAACACATGAGATGTGTTATTTGGAAGCAAGCCAATACTGTATTATTCCTCAGGATAGAAATGAAATGAATGTTTTCTTTGATCATAAAGCTGTCATTTCAAAAGTTAAAAAAAAAGCAGATATGTTTGACAGTGCTTATTTTTGACAAAAAAAGCCCCAATATATATTTGAGAAAAAAAATCTGTAAAAGCATGACAATCTAGTTCTCTCAGAGTTCAGTTGTTGCATTTCTGTCATCAGGGAACCAACATTGCAGAGCCAGACATTGCACAGAGTATTGGGAAGAATTGAACCATCATGGGAGAAGCTGGCTGTATCTATGCAGAACAGAGAGAACAGAAGTTCTGCAATTACTCTCTCTCCCACAGCAGGAATTCTTAAGGTTCCTACTAGTCAGAATCCATCTATGATCTGCCTTTCATTTAATAGTATCTCAGGGTTATGGAGCTTTTATGTTGGCTATCTGGGATTAGAGACTGTGTAGTGATGCCAGGTGGGGTAGATGCTAGATGTGCTGTTCCCTTACTGTAATAGCTACTTGAGAAGCTGTTTCCTGTTGGATCCAGACAGAAGGAAACTTCTTTCCTTTTCTTTCTCTCTTCTACACATGCACACATAATTTCTGTCATACAGCCTTTTCAAATGTAGAATGAATTGTTTCTAAAAACTAATGGAGAAAGGACACATCAAAATAATGCAAGGAAAAAAAAAGGTAGCAAGTAGCAGAAAGCCAGGAAATAAATATTCTACCTTTTCACATGTGCAGTGAGTTATATGGTCCCCTGCAACAATACCATGGGCTCAAAGAACTTGGCAAAGATTACATTGTTAGATTTCCCCTTTTGTTTTCAGTGGACCTGTGTCAATGTGACAAGTTAATCATATACATAACTTCCTGTGAGATGTGAGTCCTCTGCTGACCCTTTCCCATTTACAGGAAGTAACTCATAACACTTTACACCAGCCATCTTTGAGTCTGATATTCAAACTTCCATAGTTAAAGATGCTGTCGTTATTGAAAACGGGGTCTGTGGAGACCGCTGCAATAAAAATAAGAAAAGGCCAAAAGAGAGTTGCTTGTCATTAATTACCCCTTAATAAACATAGACTATTCAGTTAGCCCAGATTAGGTAAGTACTTGAGACTTCTATTCTAGTAGCTGCATCATTCATTAAATCTACACATTCATCTCTTCTAAATATTGACCACAACTTATTTGATTTAATAGTTAATGGACTGTATTCATTGGGAAGGAGTAGGGGATAGTTCAAAATCCCTTTTTGTTTCATTCCATGTGTCATGCAAATTTCGATGTAGATCACAACTGAGCATAATTCAGCTCTAATCAATGTATTCTGCAATGGCTAGGAACACTCTTAATTTGATTCTAATTTTGAGAAAGCACCATGAAAGAAGAAGATCTCAAAACAAATTACATCAAATAATTTGAAAATATGGAAAAAAGCAACCCTTTCCCTAAGCTTACCTTATGATAAGTGAAGAGAGGGAAATTAAATGATATTAACCAATATGGGGGGGAAATGGAATGACTCATGGAACTGATGTTAAGAACAAAGCTTTTCAATCCTAAGCCACTTGCTAAAAAGTGATCCATTTCAATAGTAAGCAAGAAGGATTAATATCCATGAAATATTTCAGTATGCTCTGTAAACAGCTCTGGTACTCAGTTGCCAACAAGCACATGGAAATATCATCTCACCACCACAATGGCAGCAGGTATGTTATTGTTATCTCGTTAGTTTTAGTTAATGTAACTTTAGTGAAGATAAAGTCCTTCAGTCCATCAAGACTCAGCAGCATTTTTTTAATTTTCTCATTCATTTTTATTCACTCTTTTTTTTGCAGAGTCTTGCTTTATAATATTCGAACTATAGGGTCTTCAAGTAAGCAGGGCATCCTTACCTTCTAGACTAATATAGCATTTATTCTGTCTTGAGCGATAAGACAAATAAGCAAGTAGATAGTAGTAACGTAATAGCTGACATGCTGTTAGCCTCTTCAGAAAAGATGTAAAGCCTGACTCATCAGTCTAATACAATTCTGCAACACTGTTCCCATGGCAGAATTCCACTGGGCACATTTACCACCTGTGGAATAGTTTTGTCATAAAAATTTTCATAAAATGGAGTAAAGCCAAACTGAAAGGTCTGCACATTCCCTCTGTGGACCCTTGCTTTGCAGGGAAAACATTGGAGCAACAAAAAGCATGTGGATTTACAGTAACTACCTGGAAAGGGACAAGAACAAAAAAGATGAAGCTCAACCATGCAGCTAGTTCTGCAGACTGAAATGTCTTCAAAATTGTTTAAATATTGCAAAGAGGACTTTCATAGTTCAACAGATAATCTTGCAGTTTTACTGAAACTACACCTTTGCAAAATCTTCTGGCTCATGTTTGTGTTTATGGAAACTCACATATTCCTGCAGTCTACCAAAACTGATCTCAAAATAATTCATGATTTTGGATGATGGAGAGGAGGTTTGAAGAAACAGATGAAAATACCACAAGAATAACTGGTCAGACCAGACCTCAAATACTGTGTTCAGGTTTGGGTCCCTCACTACAAGAAAGACATTGAGGTGCTGGAGCGTGTCCAGAGAAGGGAAACAAAGCTGGTGGAGAGTCTGGAGCACAAATGTTATGAGGAGCAGCTGAGGAAATACCCAAAAGGAGGTTTTAGCGAAGTGGGCGCTGGTCTCTTCTCCCAAGCAACAAGAAATACGACAAGAGGAAATGACCTCAGGTTGTACCAGGGGAGTTTTTTAACTGGATATTTGGAGAAATTTCTTCACCAAAAGTTTTGTCAAGCATTGAAACAGGCTTCCCAGGGAAGTGATTAAGTTACGATCCCTGAAGATACTTAAAAGATGTGTAGATGTAGCATGTAGGGACTTGGCAGTGTTGGATTTATGGTTGAACTCAATGATATTAAGGGTCTTTTCCAACCTAAATGATTCTATGATTATATTTTTGCCTTTTCTTAATGGAAATGGAAGTGCACAGATACTGGAGGATGAAAGGAAAAAGCAAAATATTCACAGAATTCAAAACAATTTCAAGTGAGATACAATTCTATGGAGATGTGTCAATGCTTACTCTTTCATTTTATCTTCCTGTTCCACAACATGAAGCAGCAGGTAGAACCAGAATTCTGGATTGTGGGATTTGGCTTTGGGATACAGCTGGATGGATACAAAAATGTGGATATAAAAATATGCTGTTCTACTGAGCAGCAAAATATTTAATTTCAGTAAAGTTTGTGTCAAGAGGTAAACAAAAACTAACTAGCTTTTACAACCATGAGCCATAATCTGGGTCTAAAATATTAATGGAGGAATACTGTTCCCAAGAGCAAATGGCACAAGAACTTGAACCTTTGTCTTCCATAACTCAGTGTCAAGTTCTTCAAAATACCCCGACTATGCCAGTTCTTTCTTCAGACTAGTTCCACACTTGATTTAATGGAATATTCAGGACTTGGGTCACAGCCAGAATTTTTCATTTTGCAAAGGTACAACTCTTCTGCAGTTTTGAGTAAAAATAAAATAGTGAGTGGGTTCCTATTGAATCTTAATGTAAGAGCACATGTAACCTCCTTCCATTTTCATCTATTTTGTCCACTTCTTAAGGATTTAGCATATCGATAGATTTTTAACCTGACAGGAATAAAGTACATTTTTCTTGCTATTTTTCAACAATGCCTCACAAACACAGTGCTTCATACTAGCAGCACTGTACCACAGCAGCTTGTTATAAAACTTATCAAAGCTACAGGCATGGGGATGAAATTCCCAGGAGCCTTTTCAACAAATTTGACATTTTCAACAAATGTGACAATGCTTAGCACTCCCAGGGGCCAGCAAACATTAAATGGCATTTTTCAGAAACTGCTGAGGCAATTTATTTACTGTTGCAGTGAAGTTCCAGGAGCCAACATATGAAAAAAACAACATGTGTTCTTCTGCTGTACTGTAGAAATTCTCCTTTTTCCTACCTTATTTGCTCAAAATCCCACACACATCTTACACAGTTTGATTGTGCTTTCCTGGAGTCAGTGCAAACCCAAGATAAGTCCCTTAAAACCACTGGGAAAACCAACACAGTGGAAATTAAAGCAATCAAATATAAGGCTGCAGAAAGAGTATGAAGCTTCTACGATGGGGGTCATTTTTGTTATAGTTATTTCTTATACCGAGAACTCTCAGCAAGCACATCAAGAAGAAAAATTAACCCCACTTTGTGCAGTGGAAGGGCTGATTTGACAGAAATCACTGCTGAGCTGCTCAGGGACAGAACTGCACAAAGCGCTTTGGATGGCTGCAGAGGAAGGAGTGCAACAGCTGAGAGCTTTCTTAAGCTGTGTGCTCAGGAGCAGTTTAAGCAGACCCTGAATCAAAGGCATAGAGACAGCTAGGCTTGCAGGAGGGACAAGTCACCCTGGATTGAACTCAGACATGAGCAGGGCAGCAGTGGGGGAAATCACTCTGGCATTATGGCATAGTGTTTCCTGGCTGTGCAAATCCCCTCCTACCAGATGGACATGACATAACTCAGCTCCTTATTGACATATAGCAGAGTCATCCCCAAAATTCAGGGCAACAGCCCTGTGTTACGCAGAATTGGCCCTGCTTCCCCTGCCCCAGCCCTTTAACCTTCACACACTGATATTTCTGCAGCAGGTTCTTGCTTGAATACCTGAAGTGGTAGTTTGCCTTTCCCCAAGCTATCACTGCAGAGAGGTATCTTCACACCCCCACTAACAGGTACAGCTTCTATTGGTGAAGGTAATCAACCGGCACCATCTGCTTTGAGGAAGAAATAGCAAGATATTTTCTGCAGCAATTCTGTAACATCTAGGTACTGTGCTCCCTTCTCATCCATCCCTTTCCCCTGCCTATCCACCTATCCCCCCGCCCCCACACCCGGCCGCAGGAACATGTTCTTGCAGGAATGATTGGCTCAGAATCGACTTCACCCTAAGAAATGGAATTTGCAGGTAATAAACAGGCCTGTATACACTGCTTTCATAAAAACTCTTTCTGGGGCTAAGACATTTAAATGTGAACGCAGGTTATTGTGCGTGCACAGCTATCTTGGAGTCTCTATTATCACACACCTTTCACCATGTGTTCTGTTGAGTGTATTAAAAATACCCAAATCAACACCAAAAATCCCCCCTTTCATTAGGGTAAAGAAAGAAAATCAAGGAACTGCCAGGACAAAATTGACACTGTATAATGCAAAGTCTGTGCAGTGGCATAGCAGGGGTTTCCACAGTAAGTGATGTTGCTTAGGAACAATAATACCATGTAGCCCCAAATCATCCCCTCCCATTATGCCAGGAGACTCAGTCTCCCAACAGAAGCATAGAAGTGAAGAATATCACACCCCTCCGAGAGTGTCATTCTCACCCTTACCTGGGATTGGCTTTCATCCAGAGAATATGGGACAAGTCAGTGCCCAGTTCTGTCAGGAACCCCGTAGCAAACAAATGCAGCCCAAGTCAGTAAGATCTTCAGAAATGCACAGGAATGGGGAACCAAAGCACAAGCTGGGGATGGCAGTCTTCTAAAGCCATTCCTCTTACCCAACTCAACATCTGCCTTTGCTCACCTGTATAGAAGGCCCCAGGAAGTGCCATCTTCTCCAAAACTCTATGCTGAAATAACCTTGGCTTGACATCTCCCATGCCTGTGGCAACAGGGGCTGAGTGACCCTTGGACTGCCCTCTTGCTTGTTTCCACAGAGCATTTTTACATATTGCTTCCTCAGACCTTGGTCCTGAGGGAAGATGATGGGCATATATACCTTTCACAAGTAATGAAAGAAGAAATGCCACATGCTCCTTCTCTCCACAGGGGCTCTGGGAGAATATCTACAGCTGAAGCCCTGTGTTGTGCCTGGCTAGTCACAACCACTCAGAAAACTTACCCTGTGCTCTGTCTGACCTTCACTTAGGAGCCCAGTGCAAATCAATTATTCTCAGAATATTTCTTCCTCCTTATGCTGATGAGGCCCCTTCAGTTTTGTAGCCTCTGAAATTCCTTTGGAGATGCATTACAAATTATTATTTTCTTCTAAATTCTCAATTATTATTTTTCATAATTATGTTCATTTTTGTGCCTCTTAAGGTCATTTAGGGTCTTGTCTCTTTCCTTGTTAACACAGCAGTAGTCTTGGAAACAACTAAGCAGAGCTTTGTAACCATCATCTAGCTTCATACAATGAGTTGAGCAAGTAAAAATACACTGGTCTGCTGTCATATACTGAGCAGTTCTGGGCAACTCGTGTCTGGACCTGCAGTGATCTTTCCCTACCAATCCAAAAAAATGCCCAGTCACAGATACTTTTGACTCAACAACTTCAAAAAGAAGGAAAAGGCATCCGAAAACTGCAATTTCCTGCCCACCCCTCCCCCAAAAAATTACAGCAGTCAGGAAAGCCCACTAACTGGGCTAACTCAGGTGTAAGTTTAGGATAGACAAGACTTTGGTTTAAATTACCTAATCTGCCCAAAATTTCCATTTTAATTACCTAATCTGAGTAAAAAATTCTGCCTTCTTTTCGCCCAAACAGGAAGCTGAGCCTGCAGAGGCCAGTATACAAATTGCTGGGTAGAAGAAGGCAGCCATTTATTGTCTATGGTTTAGTGAAATGCTTGGAAAGCTTTCATTTTGTTCTGACTTTGAAGAGAAACAAATTTAACAACTTGAAACGTTTCAGAAAATTGCTTTCTGTCCATTTCCTGATTAGCAGCCATCAAGCTGTACCCTTGTTACTCTGCATTTTTTATCCAACTTTACCTACATTTCTACTCCTCTCACTTATTTGCACAGTTTGCTGTGTCCCATCTCCTATTACATCACCCAATCTATGTGCAGCAGTAGACTTTTAGTGTCCATCTTTAGTCTCTGCCTGTGAGGTTCCACCCTGCTAAAGGCCCTTGTGTATCACTGTTATGGAAACTGCAGATAATGATGCTTGTTAGTGCCGTTACTATTCAAACAACACCTGAAATGTGTGAGTTCCTTAAAAATAGTCATCTAGGAGCATGTCATCTTTGACATCATGATATATTGTCATCTTTGCTCCTTTGCCTGATTGTTCAAAGTCATTGACGGGAAGGAGGCAGCTAAGAAATGCTTCAGGTCAGTGGGGTCAGGATTTGTTGGGAGCAGGAGTAGGTGACACCTCAGTTGCTGGAGCTCAGTGTGTGTTGCCTTCGAATACTGCACTGGATGAAGGGCAGGGATGGCCCTCAAACAAGAGTCTTGGTGCACTTGGAGTAAACTACCTGGGGTACAAGCTCTGCTGCAGAAAAGTAATCACTGGCCGTGATAACATCTTGACATAACCAATTGCTGGCCTCAGTAACCAGGGCACTTCTGAGCAGCATTTCTCATTATTTGTAAATGGATATGTCTAGTAAAAACACACCAGGAACAACTCTTTAAACTTGTTTCATAAAATTCTCCATGTTCTTTTAGATTATGTTGTGCTATTCCTTTCCAATTACGTTGCATAATTGTATTTGAAAACAAGATGTTTGCTAACTTTAAGTAGATTTGTGCAGAATAGCTTAAAAGACAACATTGCCTTGAAAGTTGTGCTCTTGTTCTTTTGATTAGACAATGTTAAAAACCAATAATCGAGGTATATTAAGGGGATTTATAGGTCATAAAACCTAATAAAGGGAACAGCTGTGATAATTTATGCTGACATTCTGTCAAAAATGGCTATGGTATATTGTTTGGACTACAGCATAGATAAAAATTCAATCTTGATGACAAAAAAGTGTTATCCAGGGAATCTATTACAGAGAATCTACCACATTCATCCTGGCTGATTGCATTTACTATTGAAAAAGGCGTGGCTCATTTCTGAATTGCATGAATTCAGCTTTACCTTAAGCCAGGGGGTTGAGCCAGGGTAAGTTTAGCTTGGATATTAGAAAAAGATTCTTTACTGATAGTGTGGTGAAGCATAGGAACAAGCTGCCCAGGGAAGTGGTGAACTCCCCATCCCTAGAAGTGTTCAAAAATAAGTGGTTTAGCAGGCATGGTGGTACTGGGTTGACAGCTGGACTGGATGATCTTAGTGGTCTTTTCCAACTTCAACGATTTTATGATTATATGATTCTAGGATTGCTTATAACTTTCTTCACCAAATTAATGTTACCTGAATTCTGCTGCTGTAACAGATTAAGTTCACCAATTTCAGGTCCCTGATTTAAGCCCTCTCTGGTTGAACATGCGTCTGTCACAGCAGAAATCACAACTAAGCACAGACATACTCCCAACAAGTAATACCCACCACAATGATTATGGAGAATACTCTGTTCCATGGTGAAGGCTTACATTAAACCATGTCGTGCTGTGGCAGTGGATACATCTGATTTCAAAGTTACCTGAAAATCCTTGTTACAGTCCTTTCTTCCCAAGTTAAGAGCACTCTTTCATATCACTATAAACTAAATAAAATAGACCTACAAGTATGATTTTACAGTGGCTATTTTAAAGCATACACTGTATAGTACTTTTTGTTTATCTGTGAGATCTGGACCAGTCTGGGATACAGACCTCTCTTTGTTGTTATTTATCTCCATTGCCTTTTTTGAGCTGAAGCTTTTATCAGTGATCTTATGTTATCTTTCCAGTTCCTGATCAAAGTATTAAATATTGCAGATCAAAATCAATTTCCCATAGTATTTTCTAAAATACATAATAATTCTGTGGTATCTCCCATATTGAAATTGCCTTTAATGTAAATTAATTTTATAATAACTAGCTCTCAAATAAAAACTGACAACCTTATTGCACTGTTGGAGAAAAAAATACTTTTGTCAAAGTCATGATGGAAATCTGGACATTTCTACATTCTGAATCTTCAAACATGATGTTTTGAGTATAGGTGACATACAGGATGATTCTGAAGGTTGTGAGGAGCAATCTTATAACAGAAACTGGAGTTGCAATCCCATAAAACAACGTGTGCTGTTGTGTAAGAGTAGTATTTTTAAGACAATGTTAGTGGCTGTGGCAGGCATTTGGAGGCTTCCTGTTCAAGATTTATCCGTGTTTCTTCTTGAATGTGATACAAACCTAGTTCTGCACATTTTAGTCTGATGAAATTCCTGATAATTCCAGGTAACTGCAAAACAATTTACAGATCTGAGGGCACTGTTTCCCCCTCCCCAACAGACAGGTGATTGGCTCATACTCATTCCCTTTTCTTATTCCAGGGTCAGCTGGCCATGCAGCTTTCCAGCAGTGCTTAGGGCAGCAGCTCTGCTGAAGCCTCAGTTTCCTGGTTCCCAAAGGCACTCAGTAAGATTAAACAGGAGTGACTAAGCATGCACATTGCTTTTCCAAGTGAATCCATAGAGAAGTGCAAACCACTGTTTCTAGTTAAACTGATAGGGCTTTCCTCTCATTTAAGTAGAAAAAAAATATTAAAATAATAATAATAGTTTATAATCAAAATGCTGAATGTAGAAGAAGAATCTGTATGAGCTGGGAATAATAATGTCTAAGTGATCCAGTTTAAGGTTATTTGGTTTAGTTGTTTATTCGTATTGATTTATCTTTCTTCAGTTTCATTTATACTTTTCTTTAGCTAGTTTTGTCCTCTGTCCTTGGACAATAGAAGTAGCAGGAAAAAAAAAGAAGAATTTTAAGTCTTTTTCCCCTCTGAGAATGTGTATATTTGTCCACACTGAGAATAAACTGCAGCATCCCAGCATTTAGTTCTCTCTTCATTGATTGCTTTAATTATTCTCGATTTATAGCATTAGAGCTGGAAAGCAAGGGGTGTCATATTCAGGGTTCTTTTCAGCTGGCTAAGCACTAATGGATGATGATTAACAAGAAAACATCTCTGCCTTGCCAGTCAAGTCTAAAAGCAAATTGGTTATTTGGCGAATGCATGTGCTTATTGTCCATGTATCTGAAAAAAATGAGTAGAAATAGCAAAGTAGCTGTATAAATGTATGTTGCATTAATTAGTGGACTACCCTAGATAGTCTTTTTTTTCTTTTTTTCAGATTAAAGTTCAATTTCAAAAGAGGTTCACAACCATTTTGTGAAGCTGAATACCTTGGAGGCCTGTTTGTTATGCAACTCTACCCAAATACCCAAATAAAGACTGCTAAGTACTCTTCTCTATTAACCAGCTGGCTGAGAGTTCGGTGGAGGATGGAGCAGCAAATAGAAGATAACAGATAAAGCCATAATAGATCAAGACAATCAATTGGTTACAGCATTTCTCCATTTCTTTTATGAGTGTGATAAGCCATTCACCAGGAAGACTTCATAATTTGACAGATCAAACCTGCATTTTCTCTCCTCTTTTAACTGTGAGGCAAAGGCATCCCTCATACTTATCAGTAAAATCTTACATTACAACACTTGAGAGTTTAAGATCACCTGCCACTTTTAACCCATTTTTTTGTCAATAGAAGCCTGCATCCTTTGTAGCTGATACAGAACTCCCAAGACAGAGTTGTGACAAGTTTTTGCATATGGTGAAATAAGGTTAATGGGAGTGAAAATATGTAGTATCATTTGTCACCATGCTATAGAGTTGCCAATATCCATGATACCTGTTTATGCAATATCATTCTTCAGTAAATAACTCTTTTTTTCATTGAAGAAGAGCTCAGATTTATCATAAGCTGAAGATTTGACATTTGGGAGGGTCCTGTGAAACAACTGACACTTTGTAAGTTTGTGTCAGAGTACAACTACAGAGAAATTATTGTAGGATGATATTTAATTTACATGCTTCTCACTCTGGGCATTGTGTTTGTGTTTGCAAAACATACATTTTGAATGCTAAGGAAATCCTCAATAGTATGAAAAATATTTCTTGTTAATCTTAGGTTTTCCAGTGTATTTCAGTGAGTCAGTAATGGAATAAAATGCCTCTGAATATTTTCCAGGAGGAAAACATGCAGTACCTTCTCATTTTTTTAGAAAATTCTGCAGGTTTGGCTGTTTCAGTCTTGCAATCAACCACAGTTCACTTTTTGTTTATCTGTTTTACTTCTCAGAATTTCCTTGGCTGTGTTTCAGGTAATATGAAGAGTGCAGTCTTTATGAAGGATATAGTCATCTCAGAGCTATAGAGGAAAAGCATCTGTGTTACTCATTCTATTTCTGCAATGCCAAGAGGTGGCTCAGAGCTTCACTATACAAACAGCTATTCCACCTCATAACAGAGGGGTCATTTGACTTTTTTGTGTTCCATAGGAAAAAGAAGATGATTTCAAGGAGTAGTAGTGAAATAATTCTGTTCAGCATGGTTAATAGTTAACATCAGAACAAAATTAGTACATTACATCATTACCCTGTAATCACATTCTGAAGTCACTGGCTTCCTTTGTTTCTGTATCATATTTAAAAGTTCTGTATAATACACTTCTTGATTATTGTCAATAAAATATTGCACTTCTCCAATCTTTTGCCTCTCATTGCATTTTTTTATTAGGTTCCTTGGGATTTTTTTTGTTGTGCTTTTTTTCCCCCTTTTTTTGGTACAAATTTATCTTATTTCTTATTTCTTAGCATTTTATTCCTACTCTTTTTAGGACTTTTGATCTCTAGCCCTCAAAAAGATTAATAAATTTTTGCAAAGATATATATACTTTGGTCCTTCCAGTTTGAATATCTCTTTTCAGCTAATAATGAACACATTTATACTCTTAATATAATATAATGAGATTTGATTAGTTGCAGTCTCCACAGTACATAACACTAGACACATAGCTTTAATATTGTAGAAGGAGAACTCTTTATCACTGCCACATGTTTACAATCTGTCAGGCAGTTTTCAGCCCACATGAGTATGCTGCTGCCCAAGCCAATCTGAATTAATTTAGCAGTAAGGTTTCATGAAACACAGTGCCAAGCGCTTTACTGAACTCTAAATATGTAACATCCTCAATTTTCCCTTCACACTTTTATATTAGAATTGGTGGTGAGGGAAATTTTCTGAGGCGTGCATATTTAAGCATGGAACCCATCAGACTTTATTTACAGTTTCACTTTGATTTACAAAGACTTTTAGGGACCCAGTTTCCATTGATGTCCTGTTGTGACTTAGAAAAAAATCATGCTTGCATCCAGAAAGGCACCATATAATGCAAAACAAGTATTAGTATTCCTGACCTTTCTCTATTCAGTGCCTTCCCAGCTATGCTATAAGAAGCAAATGGACCATCCGGTGGATTCTGGAATCATTTCAACTCAAATGAATGGCTCATATCCTCTTCAGAAGAAAAGCAACTATTCTTCATAGATTGTTTTCCCCCCATCTGGTGTGCAAACAGGTAGTAAGGTAGTAGGGTTAAGGTTTTGGAAAAAATTCTCATAAAAAATACTTTATCTCTCATCTGTAGTACTGAAGAAGATTGTCATAATTTCAGTGGTCCCTGAAGAAGAAGCAAACTGTGGAGTGGTCTTCCAGGACTGGTGAATGGGGGGTTATACTTCCTGAGTCTGAACAACACGAGTTAAGACAGAGTAAAAATAATGAAATAATCCCCTGGGAACAGGCATGTATAAAGTCAAGGCTCTGACAGGGCACAGGTATTAGTCTGAGAACAACTGCTGTTCTTGTAGGAAGAGATCAAAAAGAAAGGAGGGAGCTAACAGGAGTAACTTTTAAACCACTCTGGCTCTTAAAAGTAGTGTAACTAACTCCTTACAGTGGTTCATTATCAGAATGTAATTCAATTAATGGACTTCACTGACATTTTCACCAAGTTCTCTTTGCACCACTCTGGCAGGATGAAGAGGATGGGCTTTGAACTGAAGGTACAAGTGGTAACTCTTTAACTAAAAGATAACCTGTTTGATAACCTCTTTAAAGAACAGAAAAAAGTTTTGACCTAAATGTGAAGTAACACCTTGTTTCACACTATCTTGGTTAAGAGAGAAACTATTGTGGGGGTGCTAGTGGTGATTATAGATTCAGGTAGAAACTTGGGGGTCCTGATGGACACCAAGTTGAACATGAGCCAACAATGTGCCCTTACTGCAAAGGTGGCAAATGATATGTTGGGCTACATTAGACAAAGTATTGCCAGTGGGTCAAAGGAGGTGATCTTTCCCCTCTACTCAGCACTGGTAAAGCCACACCCGGAGTGCCACACCCAGTTCAGGGATTCTCAGTGCAAGAGAGACATGGGCAGACTGGACAGAGTCCAACAAATGGCCAGGGAGCTGATGAGGGGACTGGAGCATTTCTCCTATGAGGAAAGGCTGAGAGCCCGGAGAAGGCATAGCTCAGGGGGATCTTACCCATGTCTATAAATACCTGAAGAGAGTTTGCAAAGAGCCAGGCTCGTTCCCTTTGTGCCCCTACTTGAGCAGGGGGGCTGGACCAGATGATCTCCAGAGGTCCCTTCCAACTTCAACCATTCTGTGATTTCATGATTCTGTAAGCACTGGAAAGTATCAATGCACTAAATAAAAGTTGTTGGCAGGACTGTGACTGTTTTGATAAGATTTCCAAGCAAGAAGGTCATCAAGATTTTCTGCCTTTAGCTTTTCTGTGTAGAAAATCTCTCTCTGCCTGCTTTGCTGGATCTGAGCTTTTGGGTAGGATGAGAGAGAATTTAAACTTCTGTTCTGCCTGATTAAGGTAAAGGTTTTGTCTCATATCTTACTTACCCGTCCTAATCACCACTATAGATGAAGCTCTTTTCCTCTGCTTTCTCTTAATTTCCCCTCCCACCCATTCTGCCCCAATAATATTTATTTTTTAAGACCCATAAGCATGGAGACAAAGGTTGAAACCTCAATTTATGTTTGCAAGAAGTTTGTTCCTTGGCCAACTGTATTTATGACCTATGATTAGAGTTATTGTTCTCTCCATTTAAAGGACTCATATGCTAATTGTTGCTGGATTTAATCTCCACATTTAGTACTGCAAATTTTCACTGCATTTTTCAATGGAAGTTTTTCATGACACTGTTTAATAATCCTTGTATTTCAGCATTGTATGCTTACTCTCTGAAATGTGTCTTCATTTTTACCACATTCCTTACACTGCCTTTCTCCAACTTCAAAAAACCTACGAATTTGTTTGAAAATTTGAAATGCTGGTCTTTAGCTTCTCACAGGAATGAACCCCAGTTTGGGATTTAAACCAACAAAACCTCCAAAGTCCTTAATAGAGTCAGCATAGATGAGAAGTCAGTGGACATGAGTTATCTCAGTAAAGCACATCTTCCTGATATCTTTTAAAGGCAGAATTCCTGAAATGTACTCATTCAAGTCAGCACTAGAGATAAAGATGTGTCTTACAGGAAATACTGGGTCACCAATCTGTACTTTTGTTATGTAAAAAAGGCACAGAAGACACTATTTCCTGCAGAAACAGTGTTGGTGACCACATCTGAGAAAAATGTGGAAAATAAACAAAATAGTTCAAACTAGTCATAAAGCAGGCAAAACATTGTTTGACAATAGTTATTATATTGGTTCTGGTAACATTTATAATAAATTTTGCTGGGCAGGGAGTTGTTTGTCTGTTAGGCCTGTTTTCCAAACCAGTTGCCTTTTGAGTAACAGGAATCTCCCCTGGGTCAGACTGCCAGGCACAGATTACTGTGCTTTTGCCATGCTGGGTAGTATGGAAAAGGACCTACTCTCTGAGGTTGTTCTCCTAGCTGTCTTCACCTAACAAATTTCCTACTGTTACAGGTGTCTAGGACACAGGTGACATCCTTGATGGCTCCTCCTCTACTACACTGCTGTTTTATGACTCTTGGACTTTCATGATAAATGTTTTAAATTTGTTATTAAGATTAGAGAGAGTTTTCTGACTGTAACAGCTTTGGGGGCCAGGTATAGAAACTGTGTATTTATGGAGCCTCCTTGTCATTACTTCACTCACAGAATGGCCAATGACTGCAGGGGTGCATAAATGGTACAGAACAATATTCATTCATCTCAGCCCTGATGATGTGATCTACATTACTCACAAATTCTTGACCTTTCAACCATGCAGTATTCATTGCATCACTTAGGAATTTTATCTCCTCCCTGAAATATGTTTTTGAAGTTCTCCTATGTATATGCCATCCTGACAAATCTGGACTCTCCTGTCTAATTCTTTCTACATTTTTCCTTGTGATCAGCCACCCAGGAAAGTGTTGCCTCCATTGAGAACATATCATCTTTTATAATTCATATCTTTCTTACTTTTATTTCTCCATCTATTATTCTTGCTGTAATAATAAGCACTGAATTCTGTGTCTGACTGGCTTATGGCATCATGATTTTCTATTAGCTGTGTACAAACTGAAAGTTTTAGAGCAGCTAAAAGGCATTGGCCAAGACTCATGCACACTTAGAAATAATAATAGCAGTCTTTTAAAATAAATTGTATAAAAATGGGCATATGAACAGAGAAAATAAGTATGTACAGCTATAATGTTCCTGCTTCTCTAATTTGACATTTCCCCCCTCAAAATCAATACTGGTTCTTTATTCCTTACACCAGATTTTAATAGTTTGTTCTTTTTTTTTTTTTTTTTTTTATATTAAAAGCTCTTGGATTGTTCTTCATGATGCCAAAGCATGTCAGTCTGAGCATGTGCAAACAGATCCTGCCTGGCTGGGTGTGAGTCCATAGCAGCTGCAGAGCGTGGTGCTGTGCTGAAGAGTGTAAGGAAGCACACCTTTGTGCCCAGCAGTGCAGGGAGCATGGCTGTGCTGACTGACCTACAGTCTACAGCAGAGTTCCCTTCTGCCTATCTTCCCTCAGTGGTGACAGTAGGTTACCTCTCCTTAACTTCTGTAACAGAACACAACCTATGGCCCAGATTCTGCTCCTCTTTCATTTTTGGTTGAAACTGGCCAGTGCAAGTTATCAGATGAGAAATGAGAGTGAGTAGCATGACAGCATTTCCTTAGGCAACCACGTAAAATATTATGAAAATAAACAGGTAAAATGCCAGGAGCAGGGAATATACATTGTTTTGAACAAGTTAAAATTTTTGTATTTTCTTGGCCGTGCTCTTCCATTCCACGAGCTGGAGAAGGAACTCTAAAATTTGGCAGAGGCAAGAAGAAGTGTGGGAAGGGAAGAATAAAGAAATAATGACCCCATGTGAATATCTGTCAGATATGGGCATCTTAAATGCTTTGAAAAGCACATTTTGCCACCCCTTCTGGATTTGCATTTAAGCAGAAATTAAACCCCTTTTGCTTCCCTCAAGCTGGGCTGTCCTGCCTACAGAGCGCTTGAGAGCAGAATATCCCTCCAGTCCCTCTGGGGCATCCCTCACCCAGGTGTTGAGGGTAAATTTTGATTTATTGTGTAAGACAGATGTTACCAGATGCTCTGGCGTGTTACAAAGCTTGGTCCTGATATTGAAAGGAACTCGTCTCACCTATGCTTAAGCAGTGGGTATCCAGGCAGGGTGTAGAAGGTGAAACACTAATTTGGATGCTAAGGGCAGAAATGCCAGAGCCAAGGAGACAAAGAAGAGCAAGTTGGCAGAAGAAGCATAATGAGCCTATTTATGAAATTAATACCATGTAAGATGGCCAAAGGTGACAGAATCTGGATTAATTAAGACAGTAATAAAAATATTTCTTATCAAATTGGAAAGCTGCCAAGTTAGCAGCTGTAATGTCCTAAGTATGTTAACATTAAGACTAGGGAGCAAATCGATTGCCAGTAGCAGCACTTTCCTATTTGTGAAAATGCCAAGAAACACGTGGCCACATCATCATGCTGAGAAGTCCTTTACAGTCACACAGATTTATATATTTGATTGTAATTTCTTAGTATGTTTCCTGTCCTCTTTATAATGCACTTTTCCCCCTTCCCTTTAGTCAATGGCCTTCTTTTTTCCTTTTGTTCATTGATACATAAGGGCTCTCATGCACATCAAAACTTCACCTCTGTAGAGCATTGTGAACTGAAGATCTTCTACTTCCCTTCCTCCTAGAGATTTTAACTTTTGATTTTTTTTACTCCTTCCTGACATTATATGTTTTCAGGGACGTCACCACAGAGACACATAAACATCCTGATAGTTGTTATTAACTTCCGTCTGCTCTACATTAGAGGAAACTCCACAGCTCAGTCAAAATATTTTTTTTCTGTGTATAAATATTAAATAATTTGCAATGTGATTCAAATCCTCCCCCCCGCCCCCCTCCCTTTTTTTTATTGCAGAAATAATCTGGTAAAAAGCTGCAGGCAGTTTCCCCCTGTCTTCAGCTAAATGCCTGCAAAATCTTATTGAAATAGCTCTTTCTTCTTCCAGACCATTGACTCCAGCCTGGGAGAAAGCACAGGGCTCTCTCTATACCACCCAGTACTTCACCCTCCGAACAGAAACGGGGCTGCAGCATGTGGGGTCTCATGACTCAAAATACTTTCCCACATGGAAGATCTAAATATGCAGCTCCCACCATTGGATCATTTGTTTTGTCAGCTGTGCAAGGAGTTTCTCCCCATTGCGAAGACTCTTTGAGAAAGCATCTGGAGGGCCGTTGGGTTCTTTTTGTTTGTTTTCATTCCCTAGGCAGTTGTTTAAACACACATTTTAACTTTCAGGATAAACTGGCAAATGGGGTTATGGGAATGATTGTAAATATGTATATGTAAATTGTAAATATATGTATATGTGTGGGTATGTGTGTGTTTTTATATGTGTACATATCCTACAGATTTCCTGAAGTTCCCCATTTCTAGAAGATGGATATTATATTAATTTCATAGACAGAGACAAGAGTTAAAAATAAAGAAAGCCATCAAGCAAAAGGAAATCTGGAAGACAGAACATCCCTATGGCAGGCCCAGAGGCAGTGAGCAAGCCCTCCAGTCTTGGATGCTTAACTTCCTTAGGGAACAGATGCCACTGCTTAGGTATTTTCCGCAGGTTGACACCTGCCTGCTGGATTTAGCATCCAAGGAGTGGACCATTGCATGTGATTCTTCACCCTTTCCTTCTGAGGGCTTAGAGATGAAAATGTCAGGTTCAGACCTGGTTCCTAATCATTTAAGAAAAGTAATAAAATTGCCATTTCTCACTGTTCCCAACAAGGATGCTTCCCCGTTCCCCTCTACTGGAAAACCAAAAGGTGAAAACTCTGCTCTTCCCCTCCCCTCCCACCCCAATTTGTTCAGGGACAAAAAAATTATAAATGGTTCTAGATAATGTTTGAAAAAAATATCAAAAATTGTAGAGGAAAAAATAGAGCATATGTACAGCATTAACTTAAATTCAAGAAAAGAGAAAGTAAATATTTCTAATTAAATCAGATATACAGCCTAGTCTCTATCTCCTGCCTTTGAAAATGAAAACTCAAGGTAATCTCCCCTTACAGGGCTGTCCTCATTATCATGGGTTTTCAAATATTCAGCTGGAACAAGAAGAAAAAATGGAATATCTGAAAATGCACATCTAATATTTTCCTCTTCAGTCACCAAAATTTCCATTCTTAAGAGCAAGTTTAAACAAAGTGTACAACAGATTGATTTTTAAAAGTGTATTTTTTTAAAATAAATTATTAATTTGAAAATCAGTCCCAAGCTCTTCTATACTTACGTTTATACCATTGCCTCAAGAGTTCATACAACAAACCTCAATACACTTCATAAAGCTGAAATATGTTGAAATACGAACTGAAAAATTCAGGAAATTTCTCAAAATGTGAGAAAATTAAGTATGGACCTCTTTTGTTCATGATCATTTTACAAAAACATCCAATTAGAAATCTGACATTTTAGTTCTGAAAAAAACCCTTATGCTAATAAATCACACTAAACCATAAGAATAGGTGAACATGAACACACAGATGTATGAGTTTTCAATAGAATATTCAAATCCACTTTTAAGAGTATACAATGAATTTTGTAACTGCAGTATTTTATAACTCGTTTCACATACTGCACATACGACTACAGAGGAAAAAATCCAAAGACTATAAAGAATCATTGGGACAAGTTTTGGTCTTAAGAGAGGGCTTATTTTGAGTAATAAAGAGCAGGCAAGCAGTTATACTCGGCTTTAGACAAGATGTATTTTTAAAAAACTGTGTTTGAGCCCTTGACACAAGGACCCCCTTCCCCTCAGTCGCTGTCCTGGCAGAGATTTAGCACATTACACGACCCAGGAGTGTGTGGGGAAGAACTACATTTATCACTCAGCAGCACGCTTGTAGCTATAAGTTGTTGCCAATAAGTGATGCAATTAAGTGTTTCTTGGAGTGATCTTCATACATAATTATGGTTCCATTTTGAACTATGCATCACTAATAACACTGTACCTGCTCTGTAATTAGGTGACTACCTTGTATTTCTGATGTACTCACGAGCTGTACAGCAGGAACAAGCTACTGTGTGGCACTGTAAAAAGCCATTTCTGGCTGAGACAAAATAGACACAATCTAGTCAATGCAAAATGTATTTTTTAAATACTTTTTTTCCAGAATTAGCAGTGATTGGAACAAGCGTTTTTTTCCCCCCAAAAAAGTGTAATTACATTTCAAACTTGAACATCTTGTTGATTTTCAACAACATTTTAACTGCACCACACAACTTTGATACTTCTGAAGTGCACAGCGTGGTTTTTATTATTTGTGATATACATCACAGCAGACCCTAAAGAGAGTCTCAGCAACCCACCAAGGAAGCAGCTACTCACACAGAGCTTCAAAGACCCTGTACATCTCACGGTGGAATGTGGCCAGGTGGGATCTACTATGCAAAGAGCAGACCCATAGGATCTATAGACCTGTGGTGCATTATTCACACCTAATGAAGGCATTTGTTAGACTGCATTACTTCCAATAAAAAAAAGTCAACAGTAAATAGTCTGACAATGTCAAAGTCATCAGAATGTGTATTTTTATGTAGAAAGCAGATGGGTTTATTTCTTTCTTAGAAGAGTAAGGGAGTCCTTCATTTTTTTTTTTAGAAAATTTTGATTGACAAGAATGGGTTTTCCAAACAGTTAAAGACTTGTATTTTGTTCTAGTGACAAGCCACTTCAATTCCTGATCTGAAAACTGTTGCAGCCTCGTATTCCTACACCATGCTGAGCAATCCCTTGGCAGGGCACTGTCTTCCTGGAGCCCTTACTGCGCCCAGAGGAGATGCATCAGCTGGCACCACATGGCTGTCACCAGGGGCCACTCAGGAGAGCTGAATTACCCTTGCAGACCTTTCTGTCGACATGAGTGACTGGAAAAATTGTTCCCCAAGAAGTGTCTGGGGCAGGGGAACGTCTTTTTGGCATTAAGCCTATTAAGACAACCGTTCCCGAGCTGAGGAGATCTGCTCTAGGCGGACAATGTGCTCTTCTGCAGCACAAACACACGTTTAATCTTGAGATGTCTCTTCTTATCTGCTTTATACACAGCCCAGTGGTGGTCACTCTTACCTGCGATTGCCTGGAGGGGAAAACATGTCTCTCTTTATTTATATTGTCTGCTTCAGTTGTGTGCTTCAGCCTTGAGTCTGAGTGCAATTTTTGTAGGTAGCATAAACATTAATAAGAACAGTGAATATGAAGACAGAGTGCGGCTCTGTGAGTAATTACAGGTTTTTCAAATAACATAATTTCCTAGTTAACATTAGAAAAGTGACTGAGAATTGCTATCAATGTAAACATATGGATGTGGGTGCCTCTTTCCTGATATCAGCATTTTCCTGAAAGCATTTTAAATGAGAGAAGTGCAAAAGACATTTATTTTTAGAGTGTGCTTTCCATAAGCGTTTATAGAGCTGAATGAATTAATGAAGAAGTTTTCAGCATAAAGAGTGCAGTCACCTCGAAATGCACACTAAAATGAATTTTAAATAAAACTTACAGCTCCATATTAGTGCGAACATTTTACATAATATTGAGCTAAATGGCAGAGCAGTATTTGGACCGTTCCAGTTTATTCTTTATAACACTGTTTTTTTGTGATTCCATTAATTAGACCTTTACAGAAGAACTTCAAATGACACAGCAGTTGCAATGACATCCTAGTTCTTGTTTGAAGCACCGATAAAGCATATAAAATTTTACTTTCCCCTAAGCTGTCTGCCTTGCTGCTCACTCTGACTGCAAAGCTTGTATTGTAGATTCAGGTGTATTTGCATAAATGCACTTTAATCCCTTCATCTGGGGCAAGAATAAGGCTCCTTGTGCTTGGGCATATGGAGTGAAGGAAAAAGGGCAGTGGAGGAAATATGACTGGTTCACTTGTGGTGCATCTGAAGGTTGACTTATTGGAACAAACAAAAACACAATTTTGAAACAGTTTTATCCAATTTACATTGGATCAAAAAAACTCAGGCATCACAAGGAACATCTACCTCAATTTCAGTAAGTCTGGAATCCAATCTTTCACATCCTCATTGAGAAATCAGGCTGATTGATAGAAAGCAAATTCCCCACAAAGATTACAATGCCTTAGACTTGGTTTAAAGATTAATCATGCTTTTTCCTCCATGAGGTTCAAATGAGAGCACTGTACCAAAATTCACCGAAATAACAAACTTGCAAGCAGTAACTTCAGGTGATTTTTTGAGTCAAAGAAATATTTTTGCCTTTCTTAGTCATTAATTTTTTTTGCCAACAGTTATCAGTGTCAGGTTTAAGTCCCACTAAAACCAGGGATATAAAAGAGAAAAGTGTGATTGGCTTATTAGGAACAGTTATGAGTAATAGGAATGTTCAGTGGCTAAATGCAGTTTTGCTATTAACAGAAAAGAGAAGCAAATCTACCCACTAACTGAGGGTGAATGACTTGATGCTGTAATAGAGAACTGCATGTGGCAAATTAAATTTTAAATTTCAGAATGCAGAGATTGCATCAGGGAAGCCAAAGAGAGTTCTGCTCAGAAGCCTGGATGCCTATGACCTGTCTTCCCATCAGGGTTGAAAACCTTCAAAAGAAAGCCCAAACTGAGGAAGACTTACTGGTTTCTAAACATCTTCTTTAAAGGCTTTCACCTTATCTGCCCAAGTAAAATTCATGTGGGATGCTCTCAACTGAGCCAATGTCTTTTAGCAGGAAGCTGACTGATAGGTACAAAGCTCAAATAAGCTCTTTGGTGTATTGACATCTAATAAAGCCAGGGTGAAACTGGAGTCACTATAAACCAGCTTGTTCCTATGCTGAAGGGAAAATGGGAAACATCTCTTTCTGGTGACATTTTCAGGTGGAGCTAAGATTCCTTTGGAAGATGTAGAACCTGGATTCTGAGTCTGAAAATGAATACTGTGGGTTTGGAGACATATTGTGGAACAGAAACATGGAGGAATAGAGGCTGCAAGGCCACTCTGACGGGACATTAACCATATTTTTAACAGTACCTTCAAAAGATGCAACAGCCCATCTAATGTTCTCTCACAGCAAACTCAGCTGTCTAACCCCCCAGTGCTGAGCTGAGGGCAAGTTAGTCGTGGATGCAAAGCTCATATTCTTAACTCCTGATTTGGACTTGCCCTGCTTGGCAGGCAGACATCTACAAGACAAGATTCAGAGCATGTAGATTGGGCAATCATTAGACTATTAAACGAGATACTCTGAATCATGCTCTGCAGGAATGTACCTCTCCACACTCTATATTCCTAATTAAGCTATAGACCTGGGCAATCATAAGCTGGGATTTATTCCTTTATGTTCTAGTATAAAGTCCAGAAAAAAACAAAGCCTGCTCCTGAAGACACCTGTGTATGATCCCAGGCATCCAAGTACCTTTTTTGACTTTGCTGTAATGACTTATTTGTGTGAAGTGTCTATAGGACTTCAGCTGAAGTTATAAAAATACTTCACAAAATATGACTGCTTTTTTCCCAGATAACAGTTTCCATCAAAATCCACAAAAAAGAACTGTAAGTCAATCTGTTACCCCAAAAGAACATTACACTGTTCCAGTAACTATTGATAGGGTGTTTATTGGTTTTCATTTTCTGACAGAATTGTGGTTTTTTGGTTCTTTCATACAATTTTACAATTCACTAATGAACTGGACATTGCCCTGGAATGAAAATAAATCCAGTTCTACTATTTCAATCTCAGTTCATCCTGGTCTTTATATGTTTCTCTCCTCTTTTTTTATTTTTTTTTTTGAGGAATTGTATTCTCTGTGCATATGCACAGTAAGTCTTGCTGGGATGTTCACCAGTGAGTAACTTTATTTACAGTTGAAACAGCCAGACAGAGAGACTCATGTTGAGATCGGGCGTAGGCAAGATTTCTTGGCAGGAGCTGGCATAGCTGCATCACTCAGAAGCATGAGCTTCAGCAGCATTTGTTTATATTTGAGGCACAAATACATTTTTTCAGTTCCTGAATTCCTGCTTTCCAGTGTACTTCAATAAACTGTAAAAATTAAATTAAGCCAACACAAAATGATTATAAAAATAAAATTAAAAACAATGTGTATCCTGTCAGGATGAAATGCAAAGCATCCACTTGTGGTGCAAAGGGCGCCAAACACAACCCTCATTTACTCTGTAGAGTCCACACGCTCTCTATAGGAAGAAAATTTAAAAAATTACAGAGGTTCTTGATTAAAGAATGGCTGGGAGGTGTTATGATTGCTTCAACAGTACATGTTTTAAAGGTTCAAACACCATGATGTGCTTATCTAGGTCACTCAGTTGCAGTAAGGTTGCTGTATGCCAAATTGTAGTAGTTAAGGAAAGGTTTTGAATCTTCTTTATTTCAGAGAATTTGACAACACCTTGAATGGTCACATGCAAACCATTTCCTCCATGGGCCAGGGAAGGCCAAGATGGAAGTCCTGACTGTGCTTTTGGCCTCGTCTGAGGGAAGCACATTGTCTACTACGCCTCAGAGAGGAAATGGTGCACTCCAGCTCAAGGAGCTACCCCTGCTGGCAAACATGCCCCTTCTTAAATGCATTGATCTTCTTTATTAAAAAAAAAAAGGACATTGATCATTTCTGTAGTTTATTCTACTTTCTTGTGACTTATAACTTTCAATGCTTTTATCAAGTCCATTAAAAAGCAGGATTAGAGATGTCCACTTGCTCTGGAGGCACTTGGGCCCCCTGTGCCAGGCCTTCTGAAAACCCATCTGAGTCTGGTATAAACATGTGGGAAAGGCAGCCCTTCTTTTGACTTGCCAACAGAATGAGTCAATGGTGTATAGTGGCTGACTGGAGAGCTTTAACATATCTATCACTGAAGTGGACTCTGTGCCAGCTTGGTTTTGTGTTTTTCTTCTGTGAACTTTACTGAGGCAAGTTTAGTGCTCAGCAGCTGGAAATCATGTGCTATCAAAGAGCTTATTATCATTCATAACACAATTCTTAACCTAATAGTATGTGGATTTATTTATTTAGAGAGCAATTGTACCCAGTGACCTGGGAAGAGGAACATATTGATATATTAAAATTTGCCCTTTCACTTTAGTGTCTCAGGTAAGCCTACAACAGGACTTGTAGACTTGAACATCCATTTGCCATTTTATTCCAACAGAAGTGAAATTGTATAGAAATGTTGCTTTACCATATTTTGACATAGGTTTTTAAAATGTTATGGAAATACCTTATGCTGTAAGATTTCCATCATACAGGGTGGTTGGTATCTCAAGAAAATAAATTTTCAGGACTTGCAAGTGTTTTGTGATCCAGAAGAATAGGAGCAAGTATTTATGTGCAAAATAGGTGATGCCCTAAAATCACCGACAGGCCTCTGCCTGCTGCTGGATGGCACCTAAGCTGCCTTTTCATCTTCACTGATACCCAGAGGTGGACTGCTCTGGCAGCTCAGTTTCCTACTCCATCCAACAGGCACGGGGCATGTCCAGCACAGCCAGCAACTCTCTCTAAAACTGGGTTGCAGTTGCTTTCTACCCAGCCAGTAACAGTAAAATACATAAAGATCTGAAGGCCAAGGAGGGTGAGATCTGAATCAGTGTGGTTTTCTCTGATTTCTGTTGGGTCTGCGTGGAGGGAGCAATGAGACTGCTCACTTGGAAAAGCAGACAAAGCACACGGATATCTCCTTGAGATACAAACACCAGTTCTGTGGGTCTGAAGTCAAAACATGCCTTTGAATATTACATATTCAAGGGTCTTTCAATACTGAGGTAAAACCCACACCTTGGAAAAACTTGGAAAAGAAACTCATCTAAGAACTTGCAGTGTCTTGTGCTCATATGGAAAGCAGGCTATAAAACCATTTTCCACTTTTTTTCTCCTCAAGGCTATTATATGACACAGAATCCATAGAGAGATGAGAAATACCCCTCCCTATAAACACACATTTTATCTGGCCAGTCTGGGAGGATGCAGTTGTGGAGTTTTTTCTCCTTCTGACTGAAGAAGGACAATAAATTGTACAAGAGATGCTGCCATTAGACAGCTATAGATAATAAAAGAGGGATCATAGGACAAAAACCCCTGAAAACCTCAGCCCTTCCCTAGTTCTTACTATTGACTGACAACTATTTGCATGGTAGGGGAGCTCAGTGTAGCTAACAGGTGGCTGGAGACCTGAGTCAAGCTAAGCTGTGGAGAAATAAAGGATTTCAGTGACTTTCCTACTATCAGTTTTTAATACTATCTAATTTTAGGCAGCTTCATAATTAATTGCAGCTTTCTGTAAAGTACAATAAACAATAAAAAATAGCTTGTAAATTTATACATAAATAAGCAAATTACATAAATTAAGATGTTATCTGTCTAACTCTGGATTTTAGTCAGTGCTTAAAACCAAAGTACTGTAATATTACAATTTTTACCCTTAATCCAACAAAAAATTCTATTCTATCAAATGTAATAACCCAATATAAGTGCAACATAGTGACATTTATAAAACCAGCAGTCCCTCTAGGATGCATGGAGTACTCTACATAGATATTTTTCTGTTCACCAAAAGAAATCTTATAAAAATCAGCCATAGTCGAATAAGTTCCTTCACTGCTTTTCCTCTTAGCAGGAAAAAGGCACTGGGAGGAGAATGATGAGTTTTTGCCTGACAAAATATTTTTCAACTGTCAGACACAATGAGAAGTATCATTTATGTACATTTCAGAGTTGAAAACTTCAGAGTGGAAGTAATGAGTTAGTCATATGGGTTTGCAAAAGACACAGTAAATACAGTATTCATTTTTTCAGTTTATGCATTTAGATTTTAATATTAGGATCAAGATTAAATCTCTTTCTTTGAAAAATAAAGTCTCCACTGTCTGTGAGACTGATACAGGAATTACTTGCGAATGCTCTGTTGCGTGTATTTCAGTTTTGTTTTTCATGCAGGAAATCAGAATAGGTGATCACAATGGTCTTGCTAGGTTTAAGATAAGAATAAAAATGAACAAATCTGACATTATAACAGAAGTTCTTCTCTTTTTTAACTTGAAAAGCAAAGAAATCCAAATTCAAACATAAGGTAGAACATCATTTAATGTCTGAGAATTTAAGTCTCTTATATCCTAGCTATTTTTTTCCTGTCATTATAAAATAATTACTTCCTAGTTTTGGACTTAATAATTTTCTCATATAATAATTTATTTCTTCAAAATAAAAGAATACCTACATTGAAACAAACCACTCAAAAATAATCAGAAAGATTAAATGACATTAATATCCTTTGTACTTCTTGAGACTTTCTTGGACTCAGGAGTGTAACAGTCCCTGGGACCAAAGGTTGAGACTCCAGATACCTGTTCGGGTGGACTTCTGTGGTAGCTGGAATGTCACAATAGGATAGTGGCCAAAGTGGCTTTTAGTGAAGATGTCATTCTAGAAAAGTGTTTCTCACTGTCTGTTGGAAACTACAGCCTTTTTTTCTCAGGATATTAACTAATGAGGGCCTGCTCTTGTTGTTCACTGCAACTAGTTCAGCTGCTGTCTGACACTTCCGTCTTCCCCAGGAACTTTACTGGGGATTAGATTTCCAGGAAAATCATTATTTTACTTTCCCAGTAAATCTGTTTAATCACTTGCTAAATATTGTAGCATTTTTTTAACTGGACAAATAAGCACAGCTGATCTAAACATTAGAAGGGAACACTGGAAATACCTCTATGTTTTTTATTTTGCAGTAAAAAATGGGACCACTATCAGTGTCCTCACTGATAGCACTGTTTGCCATTTTCAGAATTATTAACCCACTGTTCAGTTCCTTAACTTGTGTTACCTTGGACTCCATCTCTTACTCAACCCAAGGATGTTTGTTTATTTTTTTTACCTAAAAGTATTATGCCACTTTCTTTGACCTTGTAAGACGCCCACTGACTTCAGAGATCAGGCACAAGGTTGACAGGACCACAGAATTTGACTCGTGAAACATCATCTGCAGCTACACTTGGATATCTAAATAATGAGACACCTCAGACTAAAACCTCTGCCCCAGGAACCTGAAGACTTTTAACAGTAATAGGCAGATTTGTTGCACATTTACAGCTCATGCTATTACAAATGAATTGAGAAGTCAGCTATGAAGGCTTAACCCTCACTGCAATAAAGAGAGCCAATGCTGATAAAGGCCAGAATTTATTCCCTTTTACTCCAGTGGTGTCCTTTTCTGTCAAACTGACATTGGCTTCTCAGTATATTCTGCAAATGGAGACTTGCAAAAGTAATGGGGAAAAGGGAAAAATAATTTAAAGAAGCAAGGAAAAAGTAGTGTTTCTGTTGGTGCAAGATGAAATGGAAACAATAACTAGAATAAATAAAGAAATGTCATGAATTAAATGGAATCTGAACATGTCAGTTGTGAGGTCCATTAAAGCATGGGGGGAATGTACATAATTTTAAATAATGAATGAAAACGTGTCTAACCTGCATATTATTGATAGCATCATTACCAAATAAAATCTCTAAATTGTTATTTCTTTTCTCTTTTCCTAGAAACCTCCTGAATTAACTAGTCACTTCTAAGCCAAGAAGGATGATGATGAATAGGTATAAGTTGATACTAGATGATTCTTTTCTTTCTTTTAAAAAAATAAATAGAACCATGATGGCCAGGGACAGCCAGGTGCAAAGACTGCAAAATAATGCCTCTGAATCAATAGTCTTGAAAGTCCAAGATGGGTTTACAAAGATGCATGGTATGTTGCACACTCTGCACTGCTCCCTCAAGCTCTAGAAAAGACCGCTGGAGAACACAACTAGCAATGCAGTTGCGCCAACATTTCTTCTGAGAGACATTGTCACTGACAGTACATTTTTTGGCTGAAAGTAATAAGTATTTTTAGAGATACTACCATTAGCAATATTGGTAGTTTTATTTTGGATTTCCTTGCCTTTAAAGTCAAAAAAAAAAGAAAATAATTCTCCGGGGATCTAGTGGGAGGTGTCCTTGCCCATGGCAGATAAGGTTGGAACTAGATGATCTTAAAAGGCCCTCCCAACCCAACCTATTCCATGTTTCTATGGTTCTACGTTTCTATGAATGTTAATTTATTAAACCTGAAAGAAAATCTAGAATCAGTTTTTTTTTTGTTATTTGTGGGTTTTTTTTTATTTCTTCTTATTTTATATTGACGGTAAACTGGTTTATGATCAGCTTTTAACCATTGTGCCTATAAAATTGGCATCAGAAAAATTTAAAAAATGGCTACAGCTGTAAATAGTGCTGAGAATATTGACTTAATAATTAATGAAGTAGTATTAACTGTAGTTAAAAATGTAATCTTCCTTGCTTTCTAGGGACTGTTCCAAAAGAAGAAAGGAAACAAGCTGAAAGCAATGCGTGGTGAGACTGAAAGTCAGCAAATCACAGGAAAATCCCCCATCAAGCGATGCACAGTTTCCTGTCACTTGATGGGAAAACACTTATTGGGCCACATTGCAGGGCTGGAATGCTGCTGGACAGTGTGGGATAGTAAATTTAAATATGACCCTTGTCATCAACTGTAACAGGCAATTCATCCACGGGTCTGCTCACAGATTCTTTCTTTCACTGAATTTAAAATGATGGGAGTCAGGTTTCCTGCTCTACAAAGCAAACTTCATTTTCTACAGCTATTAAATGAATGTACCACTACTTTATCCTATAAATATTTAAGAATAATTATATACAATTACAGCTGCTGTAGTTGCTATAGATTACTGCATTTTTATAAAGAGATGGGTCTACAGATTTTGTACTTATTAAGAGACTATTTGCAGTATAGCAAGTCTGAAAATTCCTGACTTACAGTATCTTTACAAGATCTCAAAATGACCTTGACATATCTGTTTTCTTATTTGTTCTTCTACTTTAAATGCCACTTCACTAGAGAGATACTGATGTTTTTTATATGTAGTCGATGACCTTCTACAATCCAAATCACTGTCTGAAGCGCTTTCATGACACCCTTCGTGCCAAGCTCCATGGAATTTATGTAATGAATTTCAGCAGTGATGCCATTACTTTGCTGGTGTTGTACAGTTTGAGAAAAGCTCTGACGTAGCTGATGTTTTATTAACAAGAAGTCATACAGGGTCAAATTTACTTTCTCAACATTTAAAACATCTCATTCCTGGCATATTTCTTGACCTGCAAATTTAGAGTCTACTTTTTAGTGTATAGTGAGTAAACAAACTCCAAATAAAAATGAGGGGAAAAAGACCCCCAATCCGCTTGAAGACTTCATACACCATGTGGAGGTTTTATCCACAGTTTTCGTGGAGCAGAAGTCTCAAAGAGAAACTGTGAGAAAAAGCTGCTACCTGATCTTAAGCAACAGGCAAGATAACTCGGGGGTGTTAGACCCTCCTTCTTTCTCCAACAACTTAAGTTAATCTATTTTAACATTCATTCACTGCTCACTGACTCCTGGAAAGGCCTCAAATGAGTTGGAAGGGACTTTAAAGATCGTGAAGTTCCAACCTTCCTGCCATTGACAGGGACACCTTCCAGTAGACCAGGCTTCTCAAAGCCCCTGGCCTTGAACACTTCCATAGATGTGGAATCCACAGCTTCTCTGGACAACCTGATCTTCTTTATTCTTAATTTAAATCTACCCTCTTTCAGTTTAAAGCCACTGCCCCGTGTCCTGTCACTACAAGCCCTTGTGAAAAGTGCCTCTCAGACTTCTTCTAGTTCCCCATCAGGTACCGGAAGGCTGCCATAAGGTCTCCTGAGTGCCTTCTCTTCTCCAGGCTAAACAACCCCACTTCCCTCATCTGGTCTTGTAGAAGTGCTCCAGCCCTCTGATTATCCTATCTTCATCCTTATGGGGAAAAAAAACCCAAACCAAACCCAATAAAAAAAATAAGCACCAGACAAAATCTCCTTAAATTTCTGTCCTATGACTGATAATATGAATTTTCCACCTTTTTTTTTTTTTCCAGGCATCTTAGAGATACTTCTCACCCTAGTCACATCAATATTTTTCAAATTCATATTCACTTTCTGAATGCTGACTTCAGACTTTCACCAAAAACACCTTAACAATGCACAGTTTTTCCTGAAACAGGATGAGAATAGATAAGATCTCTCAGCAGTCTGAGGCAGCTCACCTCACCTTGCAGTGTATCTATAATTTACCACACCACAAGATAAGATGAATTTTGACAAATAAAAATAAATAATACATGCTTTCAGGGGAAAAAAAGTGTATAGATCAAGAAATAGCATGCTTGTCAAAATTAACCAAAGAAAAAAAGAAGGAAAGATTGTTTACTAAATCTAAGAATGTATTGAATAATATAAATTCAGAATCAACAAAATAATCTGTTCATAGCCTAGTAATTTGGATAGTCCTTACTACATGTCAAAAAAATTATTTCAACAACAGTAAGAAATGCTGTATTTAGTGAAAACTTAATCCTTGCCTCTAGCTGGTTCAAAATGTGGTCTGAAATTGCTGCCGAAGAATCTGAGTTAAGCTGATGCTTTTGCACTTCCCCAGCATGTTTCTGACTGCTGGTCAAAAGCCAAATGTGCTAAATTCTTGCCACTAAACACCAGATTAATTCCAGATAAACACTAGAAATATCTCACAAAAAAAAACCAACTAAGTTTTCAGGATTTAAATTATGGCTAATATACAAGAAATTAGACTGATTTGCCTTTTCTGGTACTCTTTCACTACCTATTTTACCTGTTTTTCTATGAAAACTCTCTATATAATTGATTGTGACTTTTAAACATTAATTGCATATTCAATTACTTATTATTATTCAGCATTAATGCAGATGTACTTAAAAGAGAAATTAGCACTTAGTACCTAGCCCATATATTTGATAGTCTAATGTGGGCAGAAGAATAGTTCAAGGGTATCAATACACATTTTCAGATGTAGATACATTTTTCACATTTGGTTTGCTGAAGTGATGTAGACGAGTGGTTAAGATTTGTGTGGGGATCTATATGTCTTCCAAATAATGAATTGCAAAGTCCTAATTTCAAGTAAGTGCAAAGAATAAGGAAAATCAAATAGTTTCTGCATGAGGACTGATAAAATAGATCAGGAATCTACACATAGGAAAAGATACGACTAAGGAAGAAATACAACAGGAAAACATATTTCAAATGGGAGGGAAAAAGTAAACACAGTATGGATGTTCATTGTCATGTCCTGTAAAAGACTAAATAAGCTTAAAATAAAACATAAATAGCAAGATGAAAATCATCTGAAGCAATATTAAAGGAAGCTGTGAGGTTTCTTGTCACAGAGGGGCTATCACAACTGCTAAAATTTTGTCTTGGTTCAAGAGGAGGCCATCTGAACAACCTGATCTAGTTGAAGATTTCCCTGCTCATTGCAGAAGGATTGGACTAGACAGCCTTTAAAGGTCTCTTCCAACACAAACCATGGTATGATCTAAATTCATTGAAGAAAACTGCATTAGTAGTTCTGATATGATTTTATATTGAGCATGGAAGTTAGAAAATATGACCACTTAATCTGGATTAAGTATGAAAGGCAGAAGAGGCAATTCTAGGTGTGATGTGACCCAAGCAGAACATTTTGGATGGATTTGAGGTCCATGCTCTAGAAAAGGTTTTTGTAGTCAATCCCTGGAGAAGGGGAAGGTATCAACAGGTGAGGATGAAGACATAGGCATGGGAAGGAATAAGTGGGGTTTGAAGACAAAGGAAGCCTTAGTGGGGATTGAAGAGACTCTAAGACATGTTTTCAGGCATTAAATTTGCACATGCAATAACTAAATGGCTGTGATAGTCACTCCCCATGGTGGCAATCTCCAGGAAACAAAACAGGGCTACTATGAATATAATAAACACAATGAGTCACAAGAAGGTAGACAGGAAAGGGACTAGAATTCACTGTGGATTTGTTTCTCTATTACACACCAGATGATTAAAAATAATCCCATTTTAGTGAGGTAAAACACCAGTGTTAACTTCAGGATAGATTCTAGGTTGTATTCATAAGACAATGGTTTGAGACATAACTATTCTTCATATTGGTTTATGAAGACAAGCATTTATCCTTATGGACCCATTTTATCCAAACTGAGATTGAATTGAGGAAGAATCAGCCAGTGACCAACTCCTTCAATTTCATGTCCAAGCTATGTGTTTGTTAGATTTGTGCAATGAAGTGCAACCGACTGCTCCTTCCCTCTGGCCACTGTGAATTATTAATTGTTGTTTATCTCTGAATTTGTCACTCCTTGGAGAATTTTGTTAAAGAAAATGACACAATGAGAACAAATACTTGAGATACCAAGTCCTCCACATCCAGGTCTGTTATTCAGACACATCTGTTCACACGATAATGCAATTGTGTGAGAGCAGCTTTATAGCTATGAATCTCTATGAAAACAGCAACTCACGAGTTTGACACAAAATTGATTAAGCCATAAAGAATGAGCACTGTAGGGGCAATTTTCAAAAGAGCATTAAACAACAGGAAAGATCAGGTATTTTAGGAGAGTTCAACACTACAGATCCTTTGATAATCCATTGATATCTAAGGGAAAATTTTGACATTTCTTAGTTTTAAAGAAAACACTATTCTTTAGGTCTGAAAGCTGACCTGGAAAAATTTAATTGTTTGAAAACTCAGGCCCATCGTCCACAGATCTCTTTGCATTATAAGAATTTGATTTAATATTTCAATAAGAGTAGTCTTTCAGCACATGTTATTTTCCACTGTTGAATTCATGTTCCTTTATACCTCCATAAGAAGATTAACATGGTGTAAAGACACAGAATACAGAAATAATGAAATGTTGTTTACTTGCCAAGCCATTACAGAAAAATCTATTGCTGTCCAAGAAGCAAATATAATGTCACGTAAAGTTTTCCGGAATGTGAAACCAAAATAAGATGAATCCATCTTCAAAAATATTTTCTTACTGCAAGAATAACAATAAACAGAAGCAGTTAATTTCTGATTTACACTTGACTGCTGATACATTTTGAAAGTACAACACACTAAATTCATTGTCATACATGAAACAGAAAATGCCAGTTGCTGTGTTCACCAGAAAAATATTCCTCAAGAAAATTTATTAGAAATGCAGTCAGAAGAACTCTCATTCACTGCCTTGAGAACATAAGAACAATTGTGTCAGGTATAGGATCATAATTTGCTTTAGATTCCCCTGGCCCAGCAGCACAGTTATTTCACTACAGTCCTGAGATTGCTACAAGAATCCACATAACTCTCAGTGCTGAAATAACCCGAGCTCCATGGTAGTTTCATGATACTTGCCTCTTCAAGAACCCTAGGAGATAGTTACTAATTCAATCTTACTGTCTGACTATTTAAAGAGAGAATTCATCTAACCACTTCTTAGACATCTTAGATCCAGCTTGGGCTAAGAGGAAACAAACAGTTGGCATAAATGGTATTAACATTAGATCTGTGTCCTTGCTGTGTGAGAACTGAATCTTCCAACCTCATCACCTCACCTTTCTCAAACTTCATTTTGTTCTAACCTTTCGGAATTTTGCCCAAGTTAGAAAATGAGAAGAAATCAGGAGAATCATCTTGTCTTTCCAGCCAATAAGAACTTCTGGGATAGAGATGAGCTTGGTTAAGCCTTTGTTACCAGCATTCATCAGCCTGTGTAGCCCATATTTGGGAGTGCAGGTCAGTAGCAGCCATATGACACCACCACACCAGGACACACCGACAGTGCCTTCTCCCCTCAGACCCAGTGAACTATTCCCCCTGCCTGCAATTCTGTTCTTCAAGGGACATCAATTCAAACAACTGCAGAAAAACTGCAACTTTTGAAATGAAAAGTTGAGCCAAAATTCCAAATCCTTTGGAAAGCTTTCTTTTTTTTTTCTTAATTTTTATTTTGTAAAGAAAACAATGTAGAATCAGAGAAATATTAAGGCTGGAAAGGAGCTCCAGAAATAAGTTCATCTTCTCAAAACTAAGCTAACTACAAACATTCAGCAGTACAGGGTATTACTAACTGCCCTACTCTGTGCTGAATGCATTGGCAGCGCCTCTGGTGTCACCAAGGATTTAGGAATATGGAGCACAGACATGTGAGAAATCTTCTTGGTCAGTACAGACAGCTCCCCACCACTGCAGAAAAAGATCACATAAACAGCTTCAGAAGTCCCTCAGGCTCCATTTGGAATCCAGTTTGCTTCCTGCTTCCAGTATTTCTGCCAGAAAGCCGCTCCAGAGTCACACTATTCTAAACTTTTTTTAATATTCATCACTAATACAATTATAAACCACATCTACCCGTAAGTGCCTACATTGCCTTCAGCTTAAATAGCCTTTCCTTTGCACAATTGCCATTTACTGTTTGTACAGGCTGCCTGTCTCTCCTTAGTGTGTTTATATAAGACAATAAAATACTCTCTCAATATTTATATATTTATATTGGTAGGACAGATGAGCGAGGGCATTGACTCATAAAATAGTTTTGAACTGCTCTTAAGATTGACTTAAATATCAGCTAAAGGCCTCAATGAAGAATGGTCTAAATGAACATTGTCATCCATGTACCACCCTTATGGGATGGAAGCAATGTCAGTACAGTCACAACCCATAAGGAAAGTCATTGAGAGGAGCAGACTGTGGATGATTTTGTGACCTTCAGCTGTGGGAAGAGACTTGTGCTTTGCTGCAGCCAAGCCCAGAGCCAGGCAGGACTGAGAGGTTTCAGTTGTGCTGGTTGCCAAGATAGAGATGATCTGCTTGACACACGTTTGAAACTGGTTATAATATTAATCTGGTCCCAAAAGCCGTGTGAAACCTTCAGCTTTGTTTCATAATGGCCTCTGCTTTCATTCAGCTTCAAATCATTATGAATTAAACTGAAATACAACAATTTCATAGACCATAGTATAGGTTTAATGGCATTTTCCAGTACCTTAGTTCATCTCTGACAAACAAAAGAGCCCATGAAGTGTAAAGATGGGGAATATCTATAAGGAGGACCATCTGAAACAGCTCCTAGGGAGAGGGCACTCACCATTTTAAAACGGGTAGAAGAACCAACTTTATGACAAATTCTGATACTGGTCAAACCAGGATACAGAGAGGAAATCAAACTATATACCATGAAAGAACAAAGTAATCATTAACATTTGCAGGTTAGCTGTACAGGAGTTTTGATGGACTGAAATACATTGAAGAATTTCAAATATTGAGGTATATAGAGGAAAGAAGATGAAAGAATAAGAAACCAAGAATTTTAATGAAATGGGGAACACAATAGTGTCATTTGACTTAGTCTGACTACAAAGCATATGAAAGAAGGAATGAGACAAGAGTATAATGTATCGAAAAGTTAAAGGAACAAAAAATTGTTAAAGATCAGAAACTCTGCTCTGTTACAGTGTATAAGAACTAACAAGAATGTGAAAGAGGCAATTATTTAGATCCAGATTTCCCTCAGAGAATTCAGTTGCCAAAATTGACCTCTGCAGCGATCCACATGTGCCACAATCAACTCTTGTTTATGGTTTATGGTCTATAGTTTCTGAACAAGAGTGCTATGGAAGACCAGTCACCGAGCAGAGATACAGAGCACCCGATATTAATTGCTCACTTTAGAGAAAGCCCACCAGGGATCTGAAGTGTTCTTTTAGTTGTACTTGGCTCTGAGACTCTGGGATTAGAAATGTTTTCAACTACATGTTTCCAACTCTACTTTAAAGTTTATGCAGTAAGCTGTCGGTCAGACTCTCTACTAAACGTACTGACAGGGGATTGTCTTTTTTGTCTCTGTGTGTGTGAAAGACATAAGCTGAACTAGTCTGTAACTAGTGAATAAAAGCAATCAGTCATAGCCAGGAAAGAAGGCCATTACCACAGAAAGAACCATCATGGGAATAGCAGAAGAAATTTTTAATTTTTAACTTAATTTCAGCACTACTTGAAAATTAATAGTGCTTTCTTTAACACTTATGTAATATCTTTTTTTTTTTTTTTTTATCAGCAGAGTGAAGGCAACACCCAAATGCAAACAGATTTTGTGCTTCCAGTTTGTTCAATGTAACTCAAGAGGAACACATCTGTTTCGGTCTTCCAGTTTACTGAGCTGCTCAGTGAAACACAGAAGTTGAATGTTTAATTCTTCAAGGCACAGAACAGCATCTTGTCGACTGGAATTGGCTGAAGCAATTTCAGAACATCTATTTGTACTTACAAGACTCCAGCAACAAGAGATGTAGCAACAAGAGTTGTAGCTATCAAACACTCTATAAAGCCAAAGACTATGTTTATCTTTAAAAAGAAGAGCAGCAAATATAGTATTGATTAGGCAACTATTTCTTAGCAAGGAAGCAGTGAGCACATAACAAAGAGTTTTTAAGTATAGCCTTTTTTGACTCTACCAAAGAAAAAATTTCGTTGTATAACAGGATCATCAGTCTTTGCGGATGGAAAGACAAAGTAAGTATCTCATATCCAGATTTTCATAAGTCTTGCCTTAGGACAGATTTCCAGAGCTCTAAATAAAAATGGTAAAAAAAGAATTTGGGTACTTATTTCCAGAGAGCAATTTGTCGGATTCACTGACAAAATTGTAATACTTATCAAACAGTGTTCTCCAAAAGTCTGCACGAAATTTCAATTTATAATCTGGTTGATGGATGATCAGTACGCCCATTAAAATTGCAGATAATACAAAACTATAAATGACTATGCACAGGCTGTAGGACGGGATAGCAACTTAATAATGATCCTGAAAATTTGGAAGACTGGTCCAAAGCTGAAATGAATTTGTTAAGTTAAACGAGTGCAAGGCTCTAAAGATAAAGAAGAGCAAGTGGACAGGATGGGAAACAACAGATTGTGTAGCTGTTTTGCAGAAATGTCAGTCAGATATAGAGTACTGAAAGAGAGGAATTCCACAGAGAAGCAAGGAGACTGACAGAAGTCTGGAAAATATTGCTTCAGGTTGTATGTGAGGAACAGTTGAATGAATCAAAGTTGTTAGGAGATTGATGGAGAAGTGTAAACCATCTGAGTTCAGAAACTCTTTAAAGTCTTGCAAGACAGTTTTCAAGTCCCTTTGACAAAAAAAGAGAAGGTTATAGAGTGTTCTTCATATCTGTGGTAGACAGGGCAAAGAATATTTAGGTAAGACGTTAGGAAAACTTAATTACAAGCTCTGTTTTATGGGGAATCTCAATTCACTGCTTGTGGAAGTCACAGTTTCCACCCAGAGGTCATGTTAAAGGTTAGGCAAACTTCTGTAAACCATGATAAATGTACTGTTGATCCTGTCTGTAGGTACGGAATGGATTAAATCACCTTTCCATGTAATTTTCAGCCTTGTTAACCACAGGTTAAAGTATCAGATGTGAACACCCTTAGTATTTGTGAGAAAGTGTTCTACTCTTAAAGAATATTCAATTCTTTGATGGATCAGCTGTAAATTAACTTAAACATCATTCACTGGAACAAGAACAGTGCATAGATCTTCTCATTCCCATATTTTAGGAGCCATTGCAAAGATATTAAAACATCAAAAGCAGTGTGGATGCATAGCATGTTAGCTGCCTCATAGCAACCACTCCCAGGAACTCTCCTGCAATGTTTATGTGCTTTGAAATAGAATCATAGAATCAAATCATCATTTAGATTGAAGAAGACCCTTAAGATTATTGATTACAACCATAATGTTTGATAAGCAAGTTATCCCAAATGTCCTCCTAATTTTGAAGAATAAAAGCATGTAGGTAAGCAAGATCCACAAGGCAGTTGGTACATTTTAAGTGGACAGCCTATCTTATCTCATAGTAATTTATTTATGTAGCCATACCCCTGTGCTTAGTGGAGTGCAAGGTAACGAATTCAAGACTCATACAAACTAAATAATTAATTTGACTTGTAATACCATACTGAACTCTTTAACATGCACCTGGGCAACCATCAGAGACTGTATAGAAATGTGTAGCAGAGGCAAGGAGCAACTATAGCAAGCCTGCATGTGGGTCACGCAATCAGAGGTCACAGACCTATTTCCACTGCTCCTGTGCACCGCTTATTGCATGATTATCTGAAAACTGCCCTCATTCACACTCAGTCAAAAAAGGTATTTTCGCTTGAAAAAAAAAAGAGTAGTGAAAAAACAGTTCATGTGAGAAAAGGAGCTTTACAAGAGGACTCAGTGGTCATAGTGTGAGATGTTGCCAGGTCACACATATTAGGTATGTTTCTGCAAAGCCACTCTTCTAGCCTTCATCTAATGGCACTGACAAAAGCCTTATGTGGTATGCTTGCATGCTAGTAAGAATCACTCAGATCCCCAAATTTTCTCAATTTAAATCACACAAACCCCCTTAAAAATCTACTTCTAGGGTAAGGCATGGGGCAGCAAGAGTATCATAAATACATTAGTCATTTGGATGATGTATTGTTGTCCCAAAAGTGATCACTAGCAAGTAGGTATCCAAACCACCTTAAAAAACACCTGAGAAATTTAGAAAGTGTGTTTTCCTGCCTTGTTCAAAGGGCTTTTTGACGATGAAGAAGAGGCCTTCAGAATGATAAGAATTCAATACAGAACTGACATTCTGCCTAGAAAGCAGCCAGGCTTTCATATGTAAATGCTTTAGTGTGTTTTGATTTTTACTTTTTAAAAGTGTATTGTTCTGCATATAGAATGAATATTTTTGGAACAGTTGCATAACGTTAGATTTGCCCTTGGTGAATTTTTCTTTGGTTGCCTGAAATACTATGGCTTCATTTTAGTGCTTCTGAAATGACAGATTCATAAATGCCCAAAGGCCTTTATACATTAACTAGTTAATATGAGGTGTCACCATGATTAATGAATGAGGTTTTTTTTTAAAAAAGCAATGCTTTCATTACTCCTATTCATGACAGGAGCCTGACATGACAGCACTAAAAGTTGCATAAGAAGAGGAAGAAGAAAACTTCAAAATTTTGTAGGATTAAAGTAAGGCAGGAAAAAAGGATACATGAAGAGGAATGGCAAGATAAGTGGATTACAGTGTGACATATATTTAGGTTTATTCTAAAATATTGAAGAGTAATTTTTGATGGTATATTAAAAATGCTGAAAAACAGATATAAAACTCTTTGTGGACAGGTGAACTGGCAACAAGGCAAAAATGCACTTTCACATATAAATATCAGCCATGCTTATTTAAAAATGACTGGAGGAAACAAGAAAACAATGTCCATGGAGGATGCTGGACTGGAAGATGCTAATGGCTGACATTAAGACCTAATATTAGAGCAAGGTATAGAAGTCTAAGATGGAAAAACAGGTGACAAACTAAAATATTTTCAAACTCAGAACAAGCCCACTCTCTGTAGTTAGAAGCAGATGTGGACAGAAAGGCTGGTTATGGAAGGCAAAATACCTGCAAAAATAGTGTAGCTAAACCAGTGAAAAATACTTCAATGGCTTCAAGTGCAGCAACCAGTATTTGTTATCACTGGAGGCAGAAAGTCAATAAAAGAGGAGTTATCGCTATGGGCAGAGGTAGATTTAACGAAGGAGGAAGAGAACGGTCAGACATGTGCAGTCCCCCACGTACCTGGAGCTGTAGTGCAGCAGTTCTGCTTTGCATGATGGGTAGAAGCTGAGCTGTTGTACAATTTCTTCTGTTCATCTGCCACAATCTTTTTTACACACACAGCCTATGTCAAATACAGAGAGATCACAAAAAAGCATGCCAGCTTCTAATTTCTGCCTCGTCAACCTCCATCATTAATCACTTCACAACACCTTCTAATTTAGCTCCAAGCACTGAGGCAACGTAGCAGTACAGAAGATGAGACTGTCTGAGTGCCTTTCTTGAAGTGCTCACTAAAAGACTCTTTGTTCACATGGCTTCACATCATTCGGAGGCAAAGGTAACAGGCTTTGTGAAGCCATGCTGCTGAAGAAGAAAAAGGCAAGAGAATAAGAAGTCATGAAAATAATGATCAGAATTTTTAGGCACAAAGGTGGGAAAGTCTGAGATCCCAGCCCCCTCCTCCTCTCCAGTTACCCACTTCTACAAAAATTACTGGAACTCTGCTTCTTTTGAGACACCAAATCAGGCTGAAAGCAGCTGCTAGTTTCAGCACATTCTTGGCAAGAGGACAGACATCTCAGAGAGGCTGCTGCAGTAGGAGACCACAACTGCAAACTCCTTACCACGATCACTTGGGGTATGACAACAATTCTGGGCAAATTCAGCTTCTCCCCAGCAGTGGCAGAGCCACAGAGATGCTCAGATTCTCTGACAGGAAGGAGATTACTAATAACTTCAGAGAAAAATACCCAGTTAACCTCAACCAACCCCCTTTTATTTTCTGGCAGAAGCTGCTTTTCCTTCTTTTCTTTCCTTTGAGGTCTCCTCTCTATATGTTACACTGGTTCTCTCTTTCTTTCTTACTGTCATCTTCCCTATCCAGGACATGCTTTCACAGCTTGTGCTTTCCCTTTCCCTCCCCCAGTGTCATCCCCTGCTCCTCAGGAACTTTGAAGCCATGTGACCCCTATTCCAATGGCACAGCATCACTATGGAGACATCACTTTTCTAGTGGCAGGGAATAAAAAGTGCCTCATCATCATGGGAAAACCCAGCACTTCTCTGCTAGAAATTTTTGTAGGAGGGAAAAGCTACTGTGGTACTCATTTATCCCCCAGAACACCACAGTTCTCCTCTGGGACCACAAGAAAAGAAAGTTAAAGAGAAGCTACCCAGCCTGACTCAGGGATATGTACTCTTTTCAGCAGTGATTTGCATAGAAGAAATATTATCAAAATGTTAATGACACTTCGAGATTGAAATTACTTTATTTCAACAATGCAATACAAGCTTTCCTCGGAATGTGGAATGATGTGACCAAGACCTTTTCAGGATTTCCAAAGGTACGGCAAATCACTTTGCTTCAGAATAAAACAAGTTTCCAAATGTCATAATTTTGCTATGAAACAGAAATTCAGTAAAATTGAGCTCTTACTGCCATCCTCACTCACAATAGCCTAGAAAGTGCAATTGAATGTGGTGGTACCATCAAGGGAATTGACAAAGACATTTCCCCATTCGATGATCTTATCCACAAAGAATTAATACACTATCTACCTTTCGAGTTAGAAATTAAAGTCTTAAAGCAATCTTAAAAATGGTTCCAGAAAAATAATTGAAAGTGATACATGCTATTTGCATGCTGCTTAGTCACCTAAATCAGAAGGTAAAAAATAAGTGTGACTGCTGAAACTAATGCCCGAGAGAGAGTGAGGTGAGTGAATTGCCACAAATAACCTCCCTGGAAACCATAACAAGCAAGCATGGCTCTGTAAGAGTGCTTATCCATCCACCTGCATAATGTATTTATGGCAGTTTTTAAAATACAGGGACCAATTTGTACCTGTACTGCCTGAGGTGTACAGCTAAGTTTTTCCCCTGGATTTCAGAAATGCCTGTGTGAGTGGGGAGGTAAATAAGGCATTAAAAAGAGTAGCTGTTTGCCATTTTTAAATTCAGATGTTTATAGACATGGTTCTGCTTAAAAAGATCAGCATTAAATCCCATGTTATGTGTGATTAAACTTGTATTAAGAAAGAAATGCTTTAACTCCATTCTTACACAGGCTGTAGAGGAAATATAAGAGCGTTGATCAGCACAGATCCTTCCTTGATGCCACCTGCTGAGGAAAGCAAACACTGATCTCAGATTCCTGATCTAGCCTAGGTGCTCTCTCTGCTTTTTAACACTCACAGTATCGTGGGATTCAGGTACCAGAATGTGCCATTTGTTGCTGCAGCAGAAAAGGCCACTTTCCTTACCTGGGTATATCAGTAGATTCAGGTGCTCCCCACGACACAGCAGAACAGCGCTGGTCTACGAGCACACAGTCAACACATCTGCCTTCCAGATGCAAAACTGACATACCAGGTGCTGTGCTCTCCCAATGGACTCTTCTTGCTTTCACAGAAACAGGATTAACCAGGAGCATTGGAAAGTAAATTTAGTATATTAATGATTCATTTTACTTGATTAGGGATGATAGAAAAAAGTAACTTTGTGGGGACACTTGGGACAGAGCTTAACTGATTTTTCTAGGGGGATAAACCACTATATTGCATGGTCCAAAAGACAAGGTGTTGCTGTGTGGAGGAAAATTGTGGATGCTGACAGCTGCACCCCTTGTAGTGCAGCCAAGGGCTCTGTTAAATTGGTTTTGTCCTCATGCCCTTGACCAAAACCAGGAGTAAAGATTTATTTGGTTTTCCCAGTGGTGTGATGGTCTGTCCCTTCACCATTTAGGAAAACGTTGTAAAGTTCTGAAGTGCCCCCTTTCCCTCCTGGGATTGGCTGCTGGGACTTCAGGCCAGCCAAGGGACACTGCAGAACCTCCCAGCTGGCATCCTCCTTGGCTCCCAACCCTGCTGGCCCCTCACAGCATCAGATAAAAGGGTCTGTACATTGGTGTAAATGTATGTCCTTACTTTTCCCCTCTTTGCTTTATCTAGATGGATAAGCTTGAGTTGCTCTGCAGTGGAGCAGTAACTGTGCTGCCCATTAAGCAATGCTCACCTTCAGACAGCTTGTAGACTTAGGACATCAAAGAAAACCAAGACAGGCTTAGAGCAACAGCCAGAGACACAGCTAAACTTATAATGAGCAAAACAATGCTGGCTGGCTAAAGAAGATTATATTCCTACCTTTACCTCAGTGAGCACTCTTGTCCCAGTGGCAGGATAAGCCAAGGAACCAAAAAATAGCTCTGGCAACTTGCCTTGGTGTAGTTCTCAAGAAAATTTGGTATAAAATTTTATCACCTGGGGGGTGGCCTGTGGTGTTGGCTCTAGTGTAGATCTATTTTGTTCACTGTTGATATTTTTATACACTGAGAATGAGAAGAAAAAATTCTGACTGAAGTCAATCTTGTTATTCATCCACAGATTCTCTAATATACATGTCCATCCTAATGAGTAGCTTACTTTTAGTCATCAATTATTTCTGCTTCTTTCCCATGAGACAGCGCCTGGTGTTTGAAATGATGTTTCTTTTTTCAGCACTTGTCATTCTCATTTAGTCTAGACCAGATGAAAAATAAGTAGACAATTCCCACTTCCTTCCTTTGTAGAATTTTCAGTAATAACCTGAAATTACAGCTCAACATCAAATCTTTTTCAGAAGATGGCTTTCAGCAAATAAATACACACAACTTGCCAAGCTTTGTCTTGAAATACAGAAGCTATACACATCAAATCAGAATTTTAGGACTTTTCACTTTCACGTCGTGATCTATATTTTGTTCATGAACCATAACATGTGGTGAGATGTGAACTCTTATTTGTTTAAATTTACATGATGTTTTCGACATCAGGTGCAGAATTTAGGGAAAGGGAGTGAAAGGAAAACAGTGTGAGTTTACAATACTGTCCTGAGTTAGCGTGTGTTATATGTAACAGTAATCAGATTCTCTCTACTACACCTCACTTTATACTAAGGATCTGTTTGCCTTTGAGAAATGTAAAAATTTCCAAATACCCTTAAAACACACACAGATGAACTGGGGAAGGAAATATTTTCTTACATCCACTGCATGGGACTAATGTGTCAGAAAAAAAACAAATCAAGATAAATAAAAATAAAAGTCACCCAAGGTTGTGCAATGGTACTAGTAAGATCTGAAAGACATCACCTAAAAGCACAGTGTAGTTCAATGGTTGGCAGCTAAAAGTGAAGTTCAGAAAACTCAAGGCAGAAATGAGGATTTGAAGTTTTCAAGTGAGGTTAATTTACATATTAAAACAAATCAATATGGGACTGGAAACACTGTATCCCCCAAGTGGCTTTTAGTTTTGGTCTCTTTATATTGCAAAAACATACAGGTGCTTCCTTCCTTATAGGCGAGTTTGCAAACACTTTTCTGTAGTTGTCTTCCACCACAGTAACATGCGGTGTTTTTCCTTAAGAAGCCTGAGCAGATTCAAGTTCATGTTCAGATTCCTCTATTGTTTATCCAAACCACAGTAAATTCCCCTCAAATTCCCAAACCTTCTGCATTTCCGCTTCCCATAACACCATCCCCAAACCCTCTTCCATTTCCTAGGACCACCTGCAAAATGGTTTATGCTCTCCTCACACTGTTGTGAACACCCACTCATTTGGCAAAACATCAAAACAATTATCTACCTTGACAGTTCCTTCTTTCTCTTTCAGAACTGCTTCATTCCACCGCGCACGGGTCCCTGCTGAGCAGATGTATGGTCTCGCTGGTGAGTTTTCTCCCTCCTCCCTCCACTTTTGCCCTTTCTGTTTCATCATCTTCTCTGTGTTTTTTTTTTGTTGCATAAGTTCTTCCTCAAGGGACTCTATGTTACATCTTTGAGAACTACCGGAGATGTCCCTTAAGTTTCAGCAAGAAGTCTTGTTAGAAGACAGAGAAACTATGAACACAGAAAAACCTTTAATTTGATGATAATGTGAATAATTCTCTAGGGTTTAATTGTTTACTCAAATTAGCTACCAGCATTATCCCAGAGCTGAACAAGAGTGTGGATACAGTATCAGTACCTTTTAAGAAAAAAAGATAATGAGTATTGAAACCTGGACTGACAAAAAAGAAAGTTGTGCTCTGTACCTGATTTTACTTGATTTTCAATCAATTATGGAAGTATGTTAGTCATTCTATTAAATATCCCAATACTGTATGAATTTTTCCTTTGGCTGTTTCTTATAGCAATTTTACTTTTATGGATCTACATTTTCATCACTATATACATCATATGACTATTTACCTTACCACACAACACAGGGCCTGTGCTGCCGCTGCAGAGGTGTAAGTCTGTTGGGTTGAGCACAAGCAAAATCCAAGTTTCAGGCTCCCCTTGGGCTTTGAGGTGCAGACATCTCTTCCCGTGTTCCTTTCTTGTTGAAGATCAAGTGTTCATGAGGGTGTGCTGTGTTGGAGAGATTTCGCATGGATGGCTCTGAAAGACAAATTCACTGTGCTTGAGTGTGATTTTTCAATTGTTTTTAACAAGGACACATCATGTCAGGAGGGATTTTTTTTTGTTAGAGAGCAAGTCTGCCTTTTTTTGGGTAACTCAAACTGGAAGAATGTTTCCCAAAGCAAAAAGATCTATAAACTTACTAGTATTAGAATTTCTGCCAGCTGTAAACAACTTGGGTTTATATACATCCGAGAGATCTTTCTTTAATAAGACGTTTAACATATTGGATGCATAATTTGGAAGTGAGGGAAGGTTTAAAACAGCAAGTAACCTGAAGATTTCTGGATGTGATCAAATACATTATGCAGAGTTGTATACTGAGTTTAAATAGCTCCATATCTGGAAGGTCCTGTAACCCCAGTACAGATGTGTACCAGGCTGCCTCCTGTGCTAGTAGACCAGCTTTCATTTTCAGCTCAAAGTTTTCAAGTGCTGCTCTAGTTCCCAGAAGAAACAAGGGGGCAAACTGCAACCAAGAGTCAGAATGGCTCAAGGCAACTCCAGAAATACATCCTTCCTCTTTACCTCACATTGCCTTCTGACACCAAGAGAGGAAGAAAACATCTCTGTGACCCATGTAAACATCAGTCACCTTCTCTCCAGAGGTGGCATTTCCTGAGTTACTGCTATCATTCATGTGTAAAGTCATCAGGCTTAGAACAGATTTACTTGCAGACAAGAGATCTGGGGCTGAAAGATACTGTTACACACAAAGCAGATTACATGTGAACATCTATTTCAGTTTCCTTCAGCTGAAAAGGTGGACTGTTGTGGCTGTCTTGTCCCTGGGGACCAGAGACCACTGGATATGATCCAGCTGTGCTCTGGAAGCAACAGAGCTGAGATACTGACGTGGTGCTCAAGATAACATGTACCCACTGTTCACATGGTGATAAAGCATCAGGATAACGTGGAAACACCACCAATGGACCGAAATCTGAAGTGTCATGTGGATTTAGAAATTTAAATAGATCTTGGTCCCACGCCAGGCAGGTCTAGAGGCATAATATCAAAGTGAACTCTCATGGATATATTTTTAAGAGACGTATGAGATAACTCTCTGAAGAACCACTGTTGTCCAGCACATTTGTCAGGGTAATGTCCATAAAAAAGAATAGAGACTCTGTGGATTAATTGCTTTTGACAGAAAGAAAACTCAGCAGCAGAACTCTGAGGACGTGGAAAAAGACCCCCTCTTATTTCCACTTCATTTTCAACTTCTGAGAAGATAAAATCAATTTTTAAGACCAGAAAGGGCAGAAAAGGTTCCACAGCTAAGGTACCAGCACTCAACATCCTTTTATCCAGTGCTGCAACATCTATCAAGGAAACATTTACAAAACCTGGCACTGTTATTAAAAGCAATCTAGATTAGGTGATTAATAAGTGATAGCAAGTCAAGTGATTTTCCACAGACCCCACAGTCAAGGTGTCATGGCAGGGGCACCACTGTAGCCTGGCACTGCAGGCAGGAGGGGGACACTCCTGCGGGTGAGGGACCTCCTGCAGTGAGAAGTCAAAAGAGAACTGTGGTGCTGCATCATGGGTTCTCACTGTCCTTGCAGCAGTGCTGCATTTGGACCTCAGAGGGGAGGGAGAGCATGCTTAGAGCCCCCTCACATCCCTGCTAGGTGTATGCCTGTCTGCCGTTATCCAGCAACAGATGCATCCCCAGTGACTGACGTGCTGACACAATCTCTTCCTCATCAGCTCTCTGCAAGAGTGCAGCCTGAAGATGGGGTCCCCAAGGGCTCCAGCGCAGGCTGGCTGACTCCTGTGGCATGGCAAACCTCAGTAATGATCACCTTACCTGCAAGATTAGGTTAGAGGGAAGTAGAGATGATATTGAGGGCATAGGGATAATACAAAAAGAAAATACACGAGAAATATATTTGGAGACATTAAAGTGCATCCAGTGCCATGTGAGATGCTCTTCTTGAAAGGAGATCTGCACAGGGCTGGCAGAATATCCTTAGGACCTACAGGAGATGGAGGCACGACGAGTCAGAGCCACAACGAGTTGGAGCAGGAGGATAGGTGGGATAGCCTAAGGCATCCCAGCTGGTCCTCAAAACCTATTTGAGGAAACTGATTCAAGCTCTGAGGAGAAAGAATTTTTTCAAGCACTAGCTTAAGTTCTAGTTATAAAAAAGATATATTCCTTATTTGCTATCATCTCATTTGTTTATTTATTACTGTATTTAAACTGTGTCCAAGACTTGGCAAAGATCCTACCTGCAAATGATAGCAATCTAGTTCAGGGAAAAAAAAAATGCAGGATCAATATTTGCAAGTCTAAGGATAGTTCATTTGGAAACGTATAACAAAACCTGAGATAGAGAGATAGAGCTTCCCAGGTATTTGGAAAGGGCAGGGACATGATAGGCCAAAAGTTTGTTGTGAAAGGCAAAGGAGGACCTTAGCTGCGTGAAATTCCCAAAGGGCAGGACTGTGCCAAAACAATCAAAAAGCATAAGGAAAAAATATAAACACAGAGTACCTGGAAAAATTCTGGCACGTGATTTTCAATTTGAGGCAGATAATGGGAATTACATTCGAGTCAGATACATTTAGAGAAGAAAAGGTCACTGAAATAGAGCTGATAAATCTAAAAGGTTTTTTTTTTCATAACTTTCACTACTTTTGCCTAGAGAGAGTGAAATGACCAGTAACTCCTCTTTCCCCAAAGTCTTGTTGAAGAAGAGGGACATGCTTCCAAACATCAGATTAAGATAACAGCAGGAACTAAATCTGTACCAAGTAACACTAGTGAGGATGCAGAAAGAGGATGTGTCTGGAGGGATAGACCCCAGTCTCTCCATCAGTTACTTAGGTTTCAGTATTTTGATGCTGTATTACCATTCTCTGAGCCAGCAGTTCAGTCTCCAGTGTGCTAACTGTAAAAGTTAGGAAGCCATCTTTCCTTTTCAGACCTCTAAATTTTGAATTTTGATGCTACAAAAAGCAATATTTCTAGGTTTACTTGCTACAGGTCTGTTAACCGGCTTTACCAGAAGTTTGCAGAAGCAAATACTGATTAACGAGACAAGACAATAGTCAATGAAAGCAACAAATGGGTGAGCTCAGAAGGACTGACTCCTCAGAACTAATTAAGGTGTGGACATGCCATATGGGCTGGTGGCACGCAGCATAGCTCACTACCTGCTGCTCCACTGTTGGCACTGCACCAAGAAGGATCAGAGAATCTGTCAGTCCCCAGGATGTGTAACAGCAAACTGCAGTGCAGGGAGCTTTAAAACAAGCCTTGAACATCAAAACTCCTTGGTAAATCCCTAGAAGAAAAAGCCTAGAAACAATGTGGAAGTAACTGTATTGATAATAAAATGCAGAGCTCTTTCCTGGACAAAATTAGACCTGCATCTTCTGTCTAAATCATATGTTTTATCTGTGAATATCTTAAAATAGAGCTTCAGATTTTCAGCTTCAGTCTCCACCTTTTCTTCCCCTTTCCAACAGTTCATTTTAATAAGGTCCATGTTCTTTTCCAAAGGGATATTTTATCAGTTAGGAAAGAAATGTAATATGAACAAGTTATAAGTCACTAAACTGCTTGTCATTAGCCTCCAAGAGTTTCTCTCCCTAGCAATAAACTTTCTCTAACATTGCTGGTTATTCAGCCGAAGAGTAAGGAGAAAGATTGCTATTCTGCTTCCTTTGCCAGCTGAAAGACACACAGCATAGTTATGGGGTACTGTTAAGAGCTGGAACCATCACTCTTAAAAAAGGGAAAATTGATTTTTCAACCTAACCATGAATTACACAGAAGCAATAATCTAACTAGGGGTACCTTGTGCTCTTGTGTCCAGCAGAAACCACTGACTGAGTTCAGTGGATGGATTTTGTGAAGTGGGAGTATATATAAAATCAAAAATCAGCATTAAAAATTAATGTCCTAGTGTAAGAAAAATGCTTTGCCCTAAACACTGTTGATGTACGTATCGCGAGAGAGAATTTGAATATCACTTGTAAACAGCTGTATTCCAAAAGGCAGGTTATGCAGAACACATCAAATAAATTAGAAAAATTAATAGAATTACCGTGCTTGCTTTTCTTTCAGCTATGCTTAATCCTAAATTAGACGTTCATTCTGACCTTACTGTCTGAAGCGTTAGACTTAAAATTAGCATATTGGATATAAGCTTTGAATAAAACCCTATCTGGCACTGATACTGAGTCAGTGACCGGGCACACACTACACCTTGATCTGAGCTGAACGAACAAAGTGCTCCCAGGATTTTATTCTACTGGTCTTGCATTAGCCCTTCTCAGGGCCTGATCCAATTTATGAGATATGTTTAAATTATTGGAAAATATTCTGTTAGCTACAATAGACCTTCCATTATCAATGGAGAAAAATGACTATCTGCTTGGACTAAAGAGATAAACAGTCTCTGCAATACTTGCTTCAGAGCATGTATCAAAGAAAACACAGCTTTCAGCTGAGATGTTTGTGTCTGTCTTATGCATCAGCAGACTTGATCATAGTGGAACTTTAATGAGGTATTTGTGCAGAGCACTTGAAGTTGTATAATTACAGACTTTTCTAGGAGCATCTTTTGTTCCCAGTGGGACCTGGCCTATTTTCAGAGTAGTCTGGCTGGAAAGAAAGAATTAGTTTACATGTGTCTGTTAACGGAAGCTAATGTGACCGAAGGCAGTAGGCAGTGCCTCATTGTACTTGCTAAGAAAATTCTCTCCAATTAGACATTAAGCTCAACTTAATGCCTTAATTGTTGGACACTCAGAATGCATTTGATTAAAGTTCAGCATGATTTTATCATTTCTGCAGCATTGTTAACCTACCCCTTCAATATGGAGGCTCTACAGAGGGATATGAACAGGCTGGATTGATGGGCTGAGACCAATGATAGGAGGTTCAACAAGGCCAAGTGCCAGGTCCTGCACTTGGGACACAACGCCGTGTAGTAGCACAGACTTGGGGAAGAATGGCTGGAGAGCTGTCTGGCAGAGAAGGACCTGAGGGTGTTGGTTGACAGCGGCTGAACATGAGCCAGCAGTGGCCCAGGTGGCCAAGAAGGCCAATGGCATCCTGGCTTGGATCAGAAACAGTGTGGCCAGCAGGAGCAGGGCAGGGATTGTGCCCCTGTGCTCAGCACTGGTGAGGCCACACCTGGAGTACTGGGTTCAGTTCTGGGCCCCTCAGTACAAGAAGGATATTGAGGGGCTGAAGAGCGTCCAGAGAAGGGCAGTGAGGCTGGTGAAGGCCTGGAGAACAACCCTTATGAGAGGTTGCTGAGGGAACTGAGGTTGTTTAGTCTAGAGAAGATTAGGCTGAGGGGAGACCTCATCACTGTCTACAACTGCCTGGAAGGAGGTTGTAGCAAGGTGGGTGTTGGGGTGTTGTTCTCTTCTCCCAAGTGACAGGCAATAGGACAAGAGGAAACTGCTTCAAGTTGCACCAGGGCAGGTTCAGATTAGACATCAGGAAAAATTTTCTCACTTGATAGGGTGGTCAGGTACTGGCACCAGCTGCTCAGTGAAATGGTTGAATCACCATCCTTAGAGATATTTAAAAGATGGGTAGATGAGGTACTCAGGGATATCAAGTACGATTGGACTTGATGAGTTCGAAAGTATTTTATAACCAAGTGATTTGATGATTCTATGATTCTGTGATTCAGTAGAAAAGACTGGGAAAGAAATGAATAAGATACCTTTCTTAGACAATATTCTTATCAAGTAATGCAGGTGTAGCAAAGTAGATTTGTATGATCATTGTGTTTCACTTTCTTTTTCCAAAGGCTTTGTTACTTGACATTCTGCTGTGAAAGCTTCTAAAAGGCAAGTCCTTCAAGTTTGTACAGGATGGTATCTTTAAGCCACCATGTTCCTGAAACAGCCTCTTTATTTCAGAACAAGCCACATCATAAATTCAAACTTACAAATATTCTCAGTGGGATTGAGTAAAGACAGAAGAAGAAATAATAGTTTCAGGCCATGGCCCAACGGGCTTCAAAGCCTTCACTGCCTTTTCATCTGCTCAAGGAAGACAGTTCAAACTGTAAATAGCTAAATCTGAGTGCCTAAATACAAGTATCGTGGTGTCTCCATTTCTGCTGTAATCAATATTAACTTCTAGGTAGTGAGCTGAATGAGGCACTTGGCTCCCCATAAGGTTTGTCTATGTTTGATGAGCTGAATAACTCATTTGCTATCATGGGCAGCATTGATGGATGACATGCAATTGTCTCAGCAAGATCATTGTAGCCTCAAAATGTCCCAGGTCTCCCTTTCCCTTTACTAGTTTCAGGTCAAAGTAACTTATTTAACCCTGTGAGATTACTTCCAGTGTTGCCATTTTGAATCAGAAGGCCATCAGCTAAAACACACTACATGGAAAACCTTATTATAATTGGTCAACAATCATCGTATTCTCATAAGTATCATTCATACAAAACCTTGCTGACTACTGTAATGGTAAAAAGACATGGTATTTTTGTACATTGCACAAAAAACAGTAATACACCCTAAGGACCAATTACTATAAGAAAAGAACACTGAACAGAAAATTATGTTAATGATAATGAAAGAAATCAGAAGTTCTGGAGTCAACAACAGTGTTTCAATCAGTTTGCAAAACAATATAGCATTAGATAATCAGTACATTATTTCTGATCCGCTGAAATGAAATCTGATATCTGCTCAATTATTAAATTGACAGACATGTTTTCATAAACAGCAACATACTTTTACAAAGGCCCCTAGCTCATGTGGAAAGAATAGTAATACCCTATTTTGTAGTCAGAAGTTGTTTAAGTAAGGAAAGAAATTTCCTATGTATTACTGGCTTTCAACAGTCCTCTGAGGAGGCTCAGAAACATCCATCTCTTCATGACAAGTGATAGTAAGCTGTACAGAGAAAAATAGTCAGTAAGCACTTTTTCATTGCCACAGAAGTCAGAAAACACTCTCTGCTAGACTTGATAAAGAACCAAATTCTAAACCCAAGAGTCTTCATTTGAAAATGCTCACTCTCCAGCAAGGCTTTTCATTGTAAAAATCCATAGAAGCGAGGTCCCAAGCACTTATTTTCAGCTCATATGGAGTCCTAAGTATCTCAGAGACAACCAGTAAAAATGTATGCACTGACTCAATATGAAATATTCTAACTGTTCCCAGAAGAGAAGTAGGAAATTGATGTCACTGACTTATGAAATATAGTCTTTACATTGAACAGGATTACATCTGTAGTCAGATAAAATAAGAGCTGCGTGGTAGAATACCAGATTGAAGAAGAGCAGTTGGTATGCCCTGTGTGTGGTCACACCCTGCTCTCTCTGCAGCCAGCGCCTCCTCCGGTATTCATTAGGTCTTATAAGATGGCTTTGTCTTTGTTCACTCAGTCCCAACAGGAGAAATATTTGTAGTAGGACTTCTGTAATAATTAGGTGGTATTTAATCAGCAGACCACTTTTTCCCTTTACTGCGGAGAGTTCAGTTTGTGCGGGTGGAGCTCCTCTTTCTCAAATACAGCCCATAGAAAGAAACAAGGACTGCTGGGTAAGATTTGTCTACACTATTTTAGGCACTGACCTTGGGATGAGAAGATTTTTGCCATCAAGCACCTATTTCTCTTCACGGACAGTACAGTGAGACTGTGATGACTCACTCAGGTGTAGGAGTCTGCATCTGGTCTGATGAATCCTGCCTGGGGTCTCTTGAAGGTAAGGGCAAGACCTTGAACTGGAAGAAACCTCTTGTGAAAAACTAATGTAAAAAGTAAATGTGTGTATCAGGCCGCACTGCTGAGGAGGTAAACTACATCAGGATTGAGGCACTTACCTGCTATTGGTGGGGTTTAAAACATCCTCAATGCAAAATGTTCTGTGATTCAGAAGTACCTGAACTTGTTCCTGTTACATTTAATCTTATTCTGGTGTACATTTCTTTCTAAGTTTGTGTTATATTACTAAGTGGAAAACTTGATGCTCCAGTGATTAACAAGGACTTGTTTAAATTTGATAGCTTCTGATAAAGACAAAATTCATTCATTTAAAAGGCTCCAGCTATTCCTAAATAGCAGGAGATGATGGGAGAGCACATCAAAGAATATCAGCAACATAGTAGGTGAACAATTTACCTACCTGGTAAATTTATCTGATTTGGACATCTTTCAACACCTCATTTAAAATTACCTATAACAATGTTTCCATATAAATCTTTTTTGTATATCAGAGAATACACAGCTACATTTATCAAACTATTATCTTAAAATGCATTCATGCACCTATTCCAGTATAGTTATTTGGATTTTGGTTTTTGGTTTTGTGGGCTTTTTTAAAAAATCAAAAATTATTTCGCTTCCATTGTATGTAACTACAACATGTTTCATGCCTGCCAGTTTTTCACAAATGCTTTTATGTAGACTGCAACATTCTCATCACTCATCAAGACTGCACTAGTGCCAGCAACAGTGCTAACTGTAGAGAAGACATAAAAATAAATTTCTTCCACAGATAATTAAAAAGTACTTCAGCAATCCAACAACAGATTTGAAATTCAGGAGAATCTTTGTCAGGAAAAGGCTTTAAGACTAATACTCAAATTGAAGCAATAATGAAAATCCAGCACTTCTGGGGGAAAAAGAAGGAATTCTTGCTGAATAGAGATGGGAATATTCCCTGAAAGGTGACAGGCAAAATCTACATCACAGCCACATGGACATGCGAAAATAGGAAACCTCTCACACAGATCACTAATCCTATTCTATAACTATAGTCTGACTTCTGAAAACAGACAAGAGTTCCTTAAAGAGAAAGGTTGGAAATACTTGTGTGGATACTGTGCACCTTTGCCTTATTCCAAGGCAGAAAGCTACTATATTTTGAAAAGCAGAAGCTGCAATCACAAAGCTAGATTTTTCTTCCTCTAAAATTTCATTACCAGCTGGATGAAATATGAAGCATGGCTTCATAAAGTGTAAAGCTGAAATGTGAACTCAAATACTGAAATATACTAAAAGGTTGTATTGTTAGTTGAATAATTTAAATGTTTGCATCTTTGTTCTCCCACACGTAGGCAGCAATTTGTGGTCTAGTATTATTAGGAAAAAAGCTAAATATTTCTTTCTATTTTGGTCATTTTACTTTCTTCTCCAACTGTACAATATGAGCAGTACTCTTCAAAATCAGTGGGTGCTCTCCTGTTCTGTAGCTAAAGAACAGGGTCTCCTTTTTGAGGGACATTTTAAAAGGTTCTTCGACTGCAGAAATTGGTCCACTTTCCTCGTGGTGGAGATATCTGATAGAACCAATATCTTCTTTGCCATAGCCCCAAATACTTTGCAAAATTTTTGAGCAAAGAGGCAACCTTCATTTCTCTAATTTCATATTTGTTGAGAGCATTGCACTCCAACTTAATTCCTGGAGCATTAAGATTCTTAATTACTTTTTCTGAAATGGACTCTATTCTCACAAAGAGTGGGAATAACCTACAATCAATTCCTATGATTTGCAGTTTTGAGTGAAATATTGGACTTCATTTGCATGCACAGTTGCACTGAATGACCACTGCACATTGCACAAGCATGATCATCCTTGTGCATTCAAGTATGATCACTCAGCGATGGAGGTATGTAATTGAGCTTTCTTCAACACTAATGAAATGTTAGAATTTAGTAGTTTAAGGCATATTTGTTCATGCAGCTTTCTTTGATGCTTGTACTAACATTTAAAATGTGTGTAGCTGAAGCCTTGTAGTAAAAAAATTGTCACTTTTGACTGCTAGAAATCTGTGAGTGCAGAAATCTGAGAGCAGGGAAAAAACAGTAATGCAATATAAAACAAATGTGAGCTTTTGCTTGCTTAAATACAGATGGGAATTTGTGCATCTATGTTACATGTAAAGTGTCATCATTGCACCCCCAGGGTGCTTTAAAGCCACCCACTTGCTCTCTTGCCCCTGTGATGCACTTAGCTAATGAAAGTCTTCCTTATTGGTCTTTGACATCCATGACCATCTGAAAATGACATTTTTCTGTGCTTTTCCTTCCTTTATTCCATGCTTTACTGGCAGTCAACAGATCTCTGCTTACTTTCTGTCTTAGAAAAAAAGAAGAGATTAAAGAGAAGAAGGGAGAAGAGAGGTGAAGGGTGAAGGAAGGAAGAAGTAAGAAGGAAAAAAAAGACGAAAGGGAAAAAGTGTAGGTTTTTAATAATTATTAAGCCCTGAATTTAGCTGCATTTTCACCTTTTACATGAAAAAAATACAACTCTATACATCACTAGATGACACTCCAAGGCATGGAGTTAGATACTGATGTCTCCATGTTTTCCCTTATAAAATTGAATTGAAAGAATTCAGCACAATGCAATATTACGACATTCATCTTCAGTCATCTTTCATATTTTTGTGAAGCTGGAAAGAGAAAATGATTGTGTAGAGCTGAATCCAAATACAAGACAAATATATTTATTGCATTTGCTTTACACATGTATAGGCAAACTACTTTGAATGTCCATGTCACAAGAAGTGATTTGTTTAAATGGAAAAGCCTTCATTTTTTTTGTAAGACATGAAAATATATCTCTGAACACATGACTATGCTGAAGTAAGAGATATCTGAGGCAAGCTAACATCTCCTGCATAGGCAGTATTCTTCTATGTGCTTACAAATATTGAGTAGTTCAGAGGTGTACGAAGTCCTTGTTCAGATGATTTTTCAATAGCACTTCCCAAGAAGCAACATATTTTAAAAAAGCTTTTAGCCTTTAGGTTTTAAGCCTCACTTGGAAAAGCAGAAACCAACTATGACCTTTCTTTGAGAGCTAAGTTGTAAGTCCCCATCTCTTAAAACCTGAAATATCTGTGACCATGTGTTCATTCTACTGGTTCAATGAGTTTGCATTGGGTAGTACAGCAAAGCAGAGCTCTCAGACCTGCACTCAATCAGTTTTTTACAGCTTCAGCAGCCACAATCCTGCCAGCAAAGCCCCATCTCAATGCACCTACCTTGTCAAGAAGCAGTATCAATTAGTCCAATATAATGCAAGCCTAACACAGCTCCACTACTTTCACGATTCAAATTAATATCTTTGCATGCTGGTTTATTTCAGGCTCACTTGGGCATTACATTGATTATTGTAGAATATTCCCTGGATTTTAGAAACCACAACCAAATAAAGAACAGCATTTGCACAAATATTTAGACACTTAAACCCCTTAAAACACAGCTCTGTAACTTTTTTGCAGTTGCTTGTGGTCGTTGTTTCAACTTACATGCCAAGAACAGTGTTAACTAACCCCCATGGGTGTGTGTATCAGCTGCTATCAGGCCAGAGTGGTGTCATTCCCAGAAGACACCCAGAGTACTTGAAATTGTGTTCTGGTTTTCTTTCCCAGGCAAAAATCAACGATGTGTGTGATAATACATTTCATTAATAAAGTTAATGCCCACAGATCTCATTCAAAATCAAATTGTTATAAATTGTAGTGATTTCATTCTGAAAGAAATCAGACCTAAGGAAGAATTTTCAAAGCCTACACTGTAACGTGATTTTCTACCGTATTCAAGAAGTTTGTGGGGAGCTAACTGGTACTATCCTAGGCAGTTCACAAGTATTGGCATTGAGAATTATGGGGGACAGGTGAAAACAGAAGTTTTGAAAGAGCATGTGGCATATCTATTCTAAAAGTTGGAAGGCCGGAGTGTCAGAAGTGCAGCCTAGTCAGCCTAGCTCCAAAACTCCTCGAAATACTGCAACAAAACCACTAATTGACAAACTGACAAAAAGCCAGTGAAAGCAACATAAATTTCTCAAGGCCAACTGATGTTGAATAATGCATTTTATTCCACAATGGATTAAAAACAGTTGAAGGAAATGGATGCAATGCACTGTATTTTTACTTAAAACACCATGAAAAGTCTACTAATACAACGTTTTTTTTTCCAAGCCAGTTAGAGCAACGTCCTTTAGATTGGGGATTTCCAGGCTTATTTCCTAAGCTACTACTGCCAGTAATGGCAAAAAGACCCTGACTCTCTGTTGGGCAGCATTCAAGTAAAAAGGATGCATTTGCTCTCTAACCATAAGATTTTTAAAGCAGCTTGAATACTGGATGTTCTTCTATATGTTTTGTAAATGACTGACCTAGCTAAAATTGTTATAAGCTATATACAATTGCCTGAAAACCTTATGCCAAAAATTATCAGTGTTCACTGTCAAACTAGAAGGATGTTCTGTGTCTTTCTGCAAAAATCCAGCTTGTTTCTGGCATTTCACTGTACTTCCATTAATGACTCATATGAGAATAGGGAATACTCTTTATGAAATTCGTATACAATCTAAATTTAATGTAAGCTGTGAGCTCTCTGGATGTAGAATTAAAAGGAAAGCAATAAGTTCATTAACTGAAGCAGCAGTCTGAAATAAACAGAATGCAATTCAGCAAGGACAGGTGAAAAGGTCGGAATAACCAGCTGCACAAATAGAAGATGGGAAAGACCTTGATAAATTTTAAGTCTTGGAGAAGAGGTTCAGACTAGCAAACTGAATGAGGTCACAGTGTCACACAGCTGCACTGTATCTACCTACCTCCTCCTGGCAGGTAGATAACAGGAGGGTTTTATCAAGATGGGAAGCAATCCTCACATTCCTTCCAGCTCTGATATGGCCCCAGCAGGAATCCTGCCTTTCTTCCAGAATACTGTAATTAGAGAAAGAGCGGAGAAATTGGCACGTCAATAAGAGGGTGACAAGGATAATCAGAGGCTGAGGAAGCAAGGCTTGTCAGGGACAGTTGAAAGGAATGCAGTTGTTTAGCTTAGAGAAGGCTGAGAGGAACTACAACAATCTTGGGATACATAGACGTCCGTTGCAATTACTTTGAGAGCATTTCCTGGTGAGGGATGCATCTTCCAGGGCTTTATAGCACTGTGTTTCTGGTAAGCAGAGCACGCATTCACATAATATAAGCCTAATTTTATGTACTGAGTGCATCCATTGCCCACAACATAAATGCTTAAGGTGTCAGTGGAGCAGTGTTCTTCATTACAGCTCACTTCAAAAGCTGATCTACAGCCCGTTGCAAAACACCAGTGTAAATGTTCAGTTCCAAGTGAGCAAGCAAACAGGCTGGTGAGCAACAAAATCTTTCAGTGAACTTTGAGTGCTGTCTATGGAAAACTTCTTTGCCTTACAACGTGACCCATAGATTATAACTAGAAGAGGACAGTCTTACAAGTCTTTTAAAGGTTGTTTATGTAGGTATCTAGTCAACTGATGGTGGTAGTTGACTTTATAGGTCTCCAATCCATTTCAGCTCTGTACTTGTTAAACTGTACAAGTTGAAGCCGAGAAGAAGAGTAGGAAAAGGACAATGAAGAGATATATGGCAAGAATTCAACTAACATATGAGATGGTGCAGACTGAGACCCACCTGCCTTTCTCCAGCAGAGAAGCCTCAGGTAAAATGCTTTCTGTGAACAGGTATTTCTGTTAAGCTGCACAGCCCTTTTACCTCCATTACTTTTATACAGGCTTTTAAACTCTTAGTTCAAACAGACACATCCCATGTCAGTGATTTTTCTGGGGGCTCGAAACCTACCCTGAGTGTTTGCACCTTTATGGTCCAGCCGTACCTGTTCTTCTTGACCTTTTCTTGTTCTTACCTGCCCAATATTTTCTCCTGCTCCTTTTGCTTCTCTGCTTCTTTCATAGAGACAAGCTTTCACAGGAAGAGCCAAAAAATATCAGCCACGTATTCCTTGCTGGTGTTACGTGAGATGCTGGAGAACAGATTTTCATGAAGCTCCAGAAAGAAGCTGCATTGTCTAAAAGAGGTCTCAAATAAATGACTCCAATTACAAGCAGCTTTCCTTTGCTGAAGGACCTGTCTATGTGTGTATTTTAATGGCATGTTTTCTAATGGTGGGAATTAAATTAGTGAGGATGAAAGAGAGCATGCCTGACAGCTGGATCTGTCCTTTTCCACTGCTGTGGAGAGGGAACATCTTGTGACAATTGCATACTGAAGAGTCCTGTCCCCATCCTGAGTTGTCTTCGCTCTGCTAAGACGTGTTCTGCCTTCATATTCAATTCATTTTGTGCAATTGAGCAGCATTTGTTTGTGCTTCCACTTGCCCAATTATTTGACAGAATAGCTTTGACTTCCATCTTTTGTAAAGAAACCACTTGTGTTTTTGTAGATGTTGTAGGCTTCTAGAGGGGACAATCACGTTTTCCAGCAAAACAAAGAGGAACCTGGTCACTGATTGAAGCCTTTAAATTCCAAATGTTGTGAGAGGGAACAAAGTGTAAGCAGAAGAGAAAGTGCTCTTGCATTCAGCATGCATTTTTCTTCAAATGCTCCTCATAACCCTGGGCTTGAATGACAGCTGAGTAACAGCACAGTTCACAGCTGAGAAGCAGCAGTGTTTATTTCCTCAGGCAAAAGCTTTTGGTATAGCTGAGGTCTCTTTCTAACTTTTGGAAAAAACATTGCCAGCCAGTATGAAGACATTAAGAGAAGGACCAAAGCATGTGCAGAATCGTAAATATTGGTGTTCTGGCTGTAAAATAAACAAACTAATATGACTTAGCTATTTCTCTGATGTTCTTGGAAAGTGAACCCAAGAGCTGTGAACCCACTCAATGAGTTGTTGCCTTGAATGTCTGTATGCAGGCAGTTTGTTTCATTGGCAGTGCAGTATTAATTACAATGAAAGGTGATTACATTACAGGCAATAAGGGATACTCTATCACAAAAATGCACACATACACAAAGGTCAGTATTTTCCCATCCATTTATTAGATAACTTCCTACAAAACCCACAAGCAGAAACGCTCTTTTCTGGCAATTTTTCAAGCTAAAGTGTTAGCCTGTCCATATAGATGCCTGCTTTAAGAAAAACCAAACAGAAATACTCTTATGGAATGACCTAAAAGAACCTTGCCTCTCTACTATGACCCAGCAAAGCCACGCAAAAGCATCTCTTAAACCATCTGAGGGAAAAGGATTAGCATATTTCATAAACACATGATGAGAGGGTGGTTTTCTAAAAGGCTGGTTAGTAAATGTCAGCTGGACCTCCCTTCCTTATGAAAATTCAATATTTTGCATATTCAGCACAGACACCCTTGTTTAATTTAGCCTTCTGCAGTAAATGTGCCTGCCCTTGCCTGCACTGCCCGTGACAGAGCCAGGAAGGTGCATGTCACAGGGCTGCCAGACTCCCTGCCAAGCAGCCAGATGCTCAACAATCTGAGAAGCCTGAACTTGACTGGTGGTTGCAGAAATTTCAGCTTTCATAAGTCTACCTTGCCAATATTTTGAGCTGGGCGACCCTCTCAATTTTACTTCCAAAGTCAGAGAATGTGCTTGAAATCTGAAGCAAGACTTGTAGCCTTTTCCACTCCATAAACCTTCAAAAATGAGTATTCTAGTGCAGAATAAAACCATCTTTACCGCAGCAGAAAAAACAAGTAGACGATCCTACGATCAAACCTGCACAGCTTCTCAGGGCTGTTACAGATCAATAGGCAACTGAGGACAAGTACATACCAGAGCAGTTTGCTTCAGGAGGTAGCAAAATCTACCAGATTCTACCAATCTAATCAGAATTTTAAAGAACAGTGTAGAATAACACTTGTCAGTAATGGTCTAGGAAGGGCTGAACGTGCTGAAAGGCAGGGCATGGACTACCCTGCCCCTGCAATCTCCCCTGAACCAGGTAGTGTTTATTCCAGGTCACTGGACAGGGCAGCATTTTGTTTCATTTCATATTTCTGCACATGTTTACATCCTTTGCATTTGAAGCTCTTGAGATCCAGGCAGATTTAAATGTGTTATTTCCAAAACAAACCTTCAGAAAGGGGTGGACAGGTTGAGCGAGCGGTTTGCGGAGGAAAAGCTGTGTGGTGCAACTCTTCAGCAAGTTCTCCTATTAGCACTGGGCCCATCCCTTGCTCTCTCTTCCAGTGGAATAAATGTGCTCTGCTTGCCAGAAACTTACAAATGAGGAAAACTGCAAGCAATTTAAATAGAAAGGTGAGGATGAGAAGGGAGGGAGGTTGCAAGGTCAGCTGCCTCAAAAATGTATAAAGATGTGCCCTGCCAGCTGTTTATAAGAGCAGGTCTGAGGAGTCCAAAATATTTAGCTCTTTCACCCCTAGATATTTATGACTGGGAAACAGCTCAGTGTATATACCTTGTTTAAATGATACAAAGCAGAAAAGTGTATGCCTACAGTGTACTTACTCTGAAGACAATAGTGATGGAATTGATCAAACAGGGCAAAAGCCTACAAGGCCAATATGGCCCCAAAAACAGGTCCCTACACCCAGCATCACTGTAACCTTCTTTTTCTGGTGTCCCTCAGATCTAGGTGGGGAGACATGGGCTGGATAAAGACATCTAGCAGCCCTCCCTCTGCCATCACTCTTATCTGTCATGTCTTTCATGTGCTAATAAGAAGTGGTCAGAAGTAAGAGACCTCATCTTGAGGGACATGTGGTTTATGTGATCAGAGGATGCTTGTATTCAAATACTTGCGTGGACCTGCAAAATACATATAATTTGATCATAAGAGAAGCTTAGGAACCTAACCAGTAAGGACCCTAAGTATTTAGTTGAAATTGGACCATTCTGCTCTCTTTATTGTAAGAAAGCTCCTCATTCAGAGTTAGAAGTCATTGATTCTCCCTCAGTTAATATTTACTATTTTTCACCCTTAGGCCAATTTTTCACCCTTAGGACCTAGTTCTGTTTACCTCCTATGTTGCTGTATAATAACATTGCCTCTAATTCATTAGTTCTCTATTCATTTTGGTGGAAGCAAGATAAGAATCTGGCCTTCAAAACATGATTTAAACTTGACCTGGATGATTCATTCTTTGAGATCTCAAAACGAGATTACAGCAAAGTGCTTTATAGTGGGCTGCCAAAAGGGCTAATCCATTCCCTGAAGCTAATGCACAATACAGTGACTTGATTGTTATCAGAGGTGGGAAGAGAGGGATCTGCCTACTCACTACTTGTCTGTCAGCATTTGCTGCTTTTTGGTGCCTAGAAAAGGTCTACAATTCTGCTTTTAGCTTTTAAGGCTATTAACAAGCTGGAAATTGATGTTGCCAAGGACATCTGTAAATGTGCCTTTGGGACTTATAAATACTTTATCATATTGAATTGTTCCCACTTTTTCTAGCCACAGGAATCCTATCAGACGAATGAGGGTAATTTCCAGTGATTCCTGTCAAACTGAACATGAAAACAAAATAGTAGACTCTGCCATCCTTTCACTTGGACCATATCTGTGAATGGCATGCTGCGAATAGGCAGGTCACGAGTTGCCTTTCTGAACAAAAGTGCTCCATCAGTCTTTTATGATACAATTTCAATTAATTTCAACTTTGACCTTCTCATGCCTGTATCCTTCTATCAGTCTACAAAATCAAAACTGCTACTGTTGTATTAAAGTTCTTCTCACATTTCATTTTTTCCTGATAAATGAAGATTGAAACACAAACTCAGCTTCCCAACTTTGCATCGCATTTACATGATTCCAGGAGGGCTTTGCAATATGCTCTACAGAATACACAAAGGTGTATTTCTGCCTGTGGGGTGATTTGCCCAGAAATCCTTTCCTGTGAGTCCAGGAGTGCAACAGTCAGCCCCTCTGCTCCTGTGCAATGGCATAAAGCTGGGTGTAGCTGTTCAAGCACTGGGAAACAGGAAAAACTGAATTATTTGCTGCAATGCAGAGGACTAGTACAGTGCTAGACACAAGAGCCAGGAAGGTAGTTAGAGATCTGCAGACCTATTGTAGTCCACTGCGTTTCCCCCACAGCACATGATTACTTTCTGGGAAGCTCTAATTAGTATGCACTTTTCAGCCCATATTCTTTAACAATGTCTTTTTTAACAAGGACAGCTTAATCCAAGGCAATCTCATCAATCAACATTATCAACTGAGGCTGCGGTGCTTATACCGCTGATACTTGTCCACAGCTGCAGAGCTTATGACTTTGAAATTACACACCTAGTTTCAGGCTTCCAAATTTGAAATGTTTGACAACAGGAAACTGGCAAAATTTGCAATCATTAGGAGGGTCTAGGGACAATAAATGGGTGCCAACTGCAGGACATGCCTTCATTTCTACTGCTCTCTCAAGCGAGGCAAATATCTGATGCTTCTTGAGAAGTGGCTCCTATCCTTATACAGGACGCCCAGTCTGCTTACAAAAGGGGATAATTGCAAGTGTTGATGGTTGCATTAGCCTTCAGTGGAAAATTTTAGTAATGAAGTGTAAGTACAGTGTATTCCCATGATTCAAAGACAGAAGAAAAAATCTATCTTTATCTCTATTTCATTGAATTTGGGGAGTTAAGACTATGTTGCCATATCAGTGACAATTCAAACATGCAAAATTACATTTCTTCTACATCCATTGCTCTTTTTCCTACTTCATTGTTTAATTTGTTATATTTTATTGGCAGAGCAAAAATCCTAAATTCTTTTTATTATAATAGCCACTTTTAATGAGTTTTTAATCATGTAATATCTTGCCCCTGTTGTGAAATAAGGATAGTGTGGCACAAACTGGGGAAGCTGGTAAGTAAAACCAGCTTTACTTACCTAGAAACATTCATGGCTAAGTTTACTTCAAAAAGCAATTAAAATATATTATTTATTTTTTTGTTTATGGAATCAGGATTTGGATTATGCTGTGTTTTTAAAAGAAATTCCCAACAACTATTTGTCGTTGTCCTCTATTTGGCATCAGTGAAGCAATGTTCAGCTTTGAGCTCCCAGTATGAAAGGGAACTCCACAAACCAGGATAAAGTCCTCTGGTTTGGTGCTAGAGAATGAGGGGTGAGGTGAGGCTGAGACAGTCCAGCCTTTGTAGCCTGGCCAGGAGCAGTCCTAATTGTTGTGAGAGGACAGAGCCAGACTCTTCCCAGAGATGCACAACAGCAAGACAGGAGGCAATGGTTACAGGTTGCAAAAAAAGGGAAACCTGGAGGAAATGGCAAAATATAGGGTTGTAAAAATATCCATGGCATCTCAGACCAACATTTTTGTTTTCTACAGATGCTCTTCTTGACCCTCCCTGAAAAGAGCTTTGAGAATTCACTGCATAATAGCTATTTCCAAGGCCTAGGTGGCATTTAGAGGTTTTAAAACATCCCATCCTTTATACAAGTGGTTTGCAGTTTCTATCTTCATGCTCTAAATATTTCCCAATGGGAGCATGAACTCTCACAGAATGGGAGGACTTGAGGGACTCTTGCATACGCCCATCATATGGATGAATTTTTTCTTCTCTGACACCTTTCACAAAAGACTCCATGAAAGGACTTAAAAAATATATAAATTTATGAAAAACATTGACTTCAAACAAAGACAGAATAAAATTGTAGCTAGACTAAAAGAGACAGAACTTCTCAGCTCTTCCCTGAATTTGACTAGGAAGAACTCTAAAAGGAAGTGACCACTATACAAAATTAATTATTTTTCTCATGGCCTCTCCTGACAAAAGATTAAATGATGAACTCAACTGTGCTCTGCACTTAGACAACACCACACAAAAGATATTTCAGACAGTTCTCTGTGTCCCAAGTACTGAGAAAATAGCACTGCTGTTGTTTGTGACTCTCAGAACTGCTTGGACTTTCACCTGTTCTTTTTCAACAGCACTTGGAAGGATTCCTCCAGGTTTCTGGATGTACTTTTGCATCCCAGGCACAATTCTCAAATATCCTCCCACTCTGAAGCTATTTCTTGCACCAGGCTCTAGGCTTTCCCTTCTGAAATTCCCCCACTTTCTCCAGATGGGATTTACCTGTAAAAAAAAGGATCTTTCATGCCTCAGAAAGGGTTAAAGACTTCTCATGGTCAGCTGGGCTGTGGTAGCTTTTCACACACATGTTTTTAGCTTGTGCTAAGCACAACACAGCTCAGCAGAGCTCAGTGCCTGTTCAGTCATATTGCCCTTCACTCACCATGGCTTAAACACATTCACACAGCTACTGATAAACTCTTAATCTTATGTAACAGTTCTCAGAGGAAATATTGCTGACTTGCACATTGATTTATGAATAAAGATTTGGACCTGTTATGCACTTACCTTGCACTGGGGAGAGAGCCAGTACACTGAAATCATTACAGCTCTTCATATGAGTGACTGCTTGCCAACCTGAGCAAGGGGTTCATTGCAGGGATTCCTATCAATCATCATAATCAGTCTCTTCAGTTGGAACCTGGTAACAAACAATGGGTTTGTCTATCTGATTTCCTATGTGTTGCCATCTGCTTATCAGGTTTTTCAAACAATGCAAACATATTTTGGATCTGAAAAGCACTCATTTTTTCAGTGCCCTTGCTCTTTAATGTACTAAAGATGACTTATAGGCATTCGACATGGTTCCTCGATGGAGAAAATTTAGCAACAACTGTAGTTTGTTGGCTTAAAAAAACTCACAAAAACCCAGCCTCTGTAAGTCTGCCTTATATTTAATCCAGGGCCCTTGTGGATGAGATATTTACATCAATAAAGTTGAAGGTAGTTTTCTTTAGTGGCTACTGAGGGAGATTTTTACTATACCTTTCTTTTACCTCCATGGGCCCATATATTCAACCTAGTTAGGAAGAGGTACTTGAAGATGTGCTGAAAGTTAATGTTTTTCAACTTTTCAACCCACTGTATCTCCACCGGGCCTCCAACCCCATATCTCCATTGACAAGAACTAGGAGGTGCACAAGAACAATACAAATACATAGAATGCAAGTCCAGAGCCCAGATTTTCTTCTTCCTGTGATGAAGCTATAATTATGCCTCTCTGATTGAAAGAAAACCTGTAGCAATCAAGCACCAAAGGTAGCTTGAACCATCTAATGACTTCTCTAGAATGTGTTGTTTGACAGCAATCTCCAACAGACCACTGATGATACAGATCTCTCTTTTTGGAAGAGAGTAACTAAAACTACTGCTCTGGCAGGTTAACTTATCCATACCAAGCCATGATCCAACTGCTTCCCAGCCACCTGCGTAAGTAAAATGAGGCTCTACTGTTGTAGCAATTCAGGTGTTACTATTTTCAGGTTGAAAAAAAAGAGTACCTAAACTAATGGGCAACATTTCATGATACTGATTTTTCCAAATTTGCCTGCCCAATTTACATTACATACATACACTGGCTGTGTTTACTGCTGCAATGAGCAACCATAGGTCCTCCAGTGTGAAGATCTAGCTGAAATTAAGCATAAGTATGCCCTTTTATTATAGTTTTACAGATAAAAAATATCTCTGTATTTTTTTTAGGAAACAACCCTGCCTTCATTTATAGATCCATTAAATTACAATAGATCTTAAGTTCATAAATAAGGTAAGTAATTTTCAATTGAAAGCGTTTGCCTTACGATAAAAGCGGTTGACATTCACATTTGTGCAAGTAGCTGCCAACATGTGGACAAGAGTTCTCACCTTTTCAAACATAACTAACAATTCCCATTTATTTCTGCATAGTTATCTGAGCAGAAAGCCATGATAAATAAACCCACAGTGGCTACAAACTGACTCATTCAATCCCCAAATGGCTTGAGCACACACAGAATGTGTATGCAGCAGTCCCCTTGCTATAGTTTCTTCCAAAGCCTATTCTATTTATATTCTGGAAATGTACTCACTTTCCATCATCAGAAAAATCTGGGAAAAATATCAGAAGTATGGAGCTGAAGTGGGAGAGTTTTGTCCTTCAATCTTTTAATACAGCAATCAAATGAAAGCAGTTTCATGCAGGACCACCCAAAGGCCATATGGCAATTAAGGTAAATTAAATTAAATAGCAGTCAAGTCTTCAAGTTATAAAGCAGGTATGTCAAAGGCTTTGAGCTGCTCCTGAAAACAGAGAACATTCAGTAATGCTCTATTTGTACGATTTTGAGCATAATAAGCATTTTCTCTGAGGAACTGATGCAAATAAACACTTAGCACTTAAACTAAATAAACAAATAAGGTGATCAAAAAATCAGGCAAATCCTAAGCATTTTTTAATTACACTGTTGAACCTCAATTACTGATAGCACATTTTACCTTCCTAAAGCAAATTCTGAAGTTAACTAACTAATCAATAGTCAAGTAAGCCTCTAATTTGTTACATAAATAGGAATGCATTCACCCACTTTGCAGAGGGCAAGGAAAAAGCAGCATTCCCAGAAAGTGGATAGGTTGAAATGCTGCATCTTTTGGTAACAAGAAGCTTAAAATTCTGCCAGCTGGATGCATAAGGTAACCTTGCATGACATATTTGTAGAGGTAGTAACTGACTGATTTCTTTCCCTGCAACGGATTCATCTGAACAGAAGGTTTTTGCGAATGTTTCTACTGAAGAAACTGAAAAAAAAGCAACCCACACCCTCAACCAAAAAAAAAAATCCCACAAAGAAAAGCCAAGAACTCTTCTGGGTGAAAAAAGAGGAGAAATATTGCAGGAAATATGATTAAAAGAAGAGTGGAAATTTTAAAGTTGGATAAAATTATGACTTCATTTCCTTGGGAGATTTTCTTCAATAACAGATAAGTAAAAATTTCATTCTGGACCTGATTCTCTGCTGCTAAACAGCCTAAACATTTACATTTGGACAAAATGAATGCAAAATGCCACAATTTAGATTTGAAGTTATTTTAAAGCTTCACAGATGGAAACGATTCCACAAAGAATAAAGCAATTTGGAAACAAAAGCTGCTGTGTTACAACCCCAAGTGAGCATCCAGGCAGACTCACCCAAATTATGACACTGAATTTAACCCTAAAGAAAGAGATGCCATTTCCACGTGTGAGGGAAACCAACTCCCACAAAGTACTTTAATCTGGTTTTAAAGCAACCAAACCCACAAAGCAGGAATCTGTATGCCAGAAAGGGCAAAGGATTCCCCTGTATGGAGCAGTTAACCCAGAAAGAAGGGCCACAGAGTGGAGAGTTTTGAAATGCCATCAGGTCTGGCCACCTGCAGTAAAATGAAAGCACTGATTTCTACCTGTAAGCGTGTGTGTGCACAGAGAAGATTTCTGTTGAAGTTGTTGAAATACAACACTTCCCATATGCTTGTTTGAGAAAGCACCGAGTTCTTTGCGTGGTAAAGCACTGAGGTTTGTGTTGGCACATCTGCACTTTGTACTCACCTGGCAATTTTCCAGCTCACTTCCCACCCAGCTTGGAATCTTGCCTGGAATGTAGGATGCTAGCAAGTATCATGTGGGTTATACTGTTTGGCTTTGTTGTAAACAGTTGGTTTTCAAAGCCTGCTATACCCCTGACATGGTTTTGCAGGCTCATGCCACTGCTCGTGTTCACCTTCTTCTCTCAATATGCCACATGCTCAACAAAAGAAGAAAAAAGAGAAGGACTCTTCTCCCCACCCACACACTTTTGAGAGCTTTCTGTTCTTCTCGAGACTGTCATGCTGACAGAAATCACCATTTGTCTTTTCTCACCATGGTATTTCCCCTGCCAGAACAGCTGAGCATTGGGAGGCAATAACCAACACAATCCCCATCTCCATGGGCAGGTCCCCACTTCTGACCCATCCATGGCTCCTCCATTAATTCACGTTCACACTTTCCACTTTTTCAGCTACCCCAAATCTTTCTCTTTTATACCACAAAGTATAAAGATTACAGTACAGCTGCCCACCGTAATCTGCCATCTGCAGGCAATCTGCCTGTCCCAGAACCCAACTACAACCTCAATCTGATTACTGTAGACACCTACCAAGAGCAAGGGCACAATACTGTGGCTTGGTACTAAGGCACATGGGCAAAAAAGGTCATAAATGATAAATATGAATACCCCAAGACTGAGATGGGGCTCTGATGTTCATCCTTAGGAGAGGAAAAGGGAAAAGATCACCTTTGAAGAGTGGAAACTGCAAGCAGTAACATTATTGTTTTTCGCCTCTCACCAACTTCACAAGGCCAAAATCTCCATTGGCTGGAGCTTCAAGGCCATTCTTTTGCCTATCCCTTGGTATCTAAGAGAGGTAGAAGAGCCTGCCAAGTCCTCTAAGATGTCTCTCTTGTGGGACCAGCCAGTTCATTTTCAGGGTGAGAAACAGAAGGACTGAACCAAGAATTGGGACTGGTCAGCACAAAGGCAGATGGGGGAGAGGCAGGTGATGATGCTCATGGAAAACTTCCCCTTTTCATATCCACGCATTTTGCCTCATCCATGCTCAAACACTCTTCTGCTGGTGGCCGGGACTTTGGTGAAACTCCTCCAACTGGGAGCAGACACAACAAAATTGTTCCCCCTGCAGGACATCCAAACCACACCTCAGTTGTCCTTCTGAAAACACGAGACAGAGAGGTTGCTGCCCTGCTCCTCTGGTCTGAAAGATCCTCAAGGGCAACAAAAAGACACGTTCTGGCTGAACGACCCTGGGTCTGTCTCTTCACAGCTGCCTAACATCTTGCTCCAGACAGAGTTTGTTTTCCTCCACTCCTTGTTTGTGACATTTTATCAACGACTTCCCCAGCCTTGAATGGCTCATACCATCTTCTCTGGAAAAAGTAAAGATTGCTTTTTTTAAACTACAGCAATATTGCTGCAAACTATTTATAAATCTGTGTATGAGTATAAATGGCTGTAAACAACCAGTGCCACAAACACAGCTGAGCCACATCTCAAGCTGAAGACAGGGTTTTTCTCTAACCAGCAGCCTGAAATCAGTGCTTTTGATTCCCTAACTGCCTTTATCGCAGACGTATAACCAATCCACATCCCCAAATGCTTTTATTTTGTTGGTATGCTGAACCATGCCTGATTTACAGCACACCTCAATTTTTAGTGTAATACAGAGGGATGAGTCAATAGACATTCATTAACACAAATAAATTAATTAGCACAAATGTCTTTTTTTTCACTTGGATTAAAGTGGAGAACAAAGAGAAGTCAATCAAAACTGCTTTAGGAAATGCACAGTGCATTCAATTAGACTACTGAAAGCGGGTGTAATAGAAGTCGTATAACTTTGAAGATCCTTATTTTTTGTGGAAAAAAAAATATCATGAGGAAATGACTGTGACTGCTCTGTGAAGGAGTAACTGGTCTCTCCCTTATGAACACTCACCTGGAAACTCACATTTACTAACCAAAGAGCTTGGCTATCTTCAGCTCTGAGGCTTTTCACCAACAAACACCGAACATACTCCAGACCAACACAATTTTAACTGTGACAGTTACAGATGGCAGGAGGGAGTGAAACAAGTCCCAGGCAGTGAAAAGACACTTCCCAAGCTGAAGGTGAGTCTCATAATAAAGCCATATGTCATGTAGCAAAAGCACATGGAGCAAAGCTGTAGGGAGTCAAGCAGTGCATGAAGATCTAGCTTTCTTTTTTTTTCACCCCACATAAAACACAAGGTACCCCTGCTGCATGCCTTAAGTAGAGATCAGCTGGGAGAGGGCATCTTGCCAGCAGCATGAGGTATCATGAGTGTCCCCAAGCTTCCCACACCCAGCATTAAGTGACAGTTTTCCTTTCCCAGCACAGATGTTGTACAGACCACTCACTTTTCCCAATAGTATTGACTGGGAGCTTCCTACCTTGCTGCTCACGTTTATCTTCCCAAATGCTGGTTATGCTATAACCCCACAGCTGTGCTGAATTCTGTAATGCTATTCTCTAATAGCTTGGGGATTTAACAGAAAACAATTTGGACAGCCAGAGATATGCAATATCTGTCAGACAAAAAAAGGTTGCCAAGAGCAGTAACACCTACAATGCTGACATGAGGTGATAGTGGTGAAGAGGGAGAGAAATTTCCTTTCCAGCACATAGCCATAGAGTCCACCTAGAAAGAGTCACCACAAACATCTAGATAATTACAAGACCTTATAGTAGGCACACACAAAAAGAGAGACCTTCACTTTTGATTCAACTTCACTGTGGTTATTTGATCAAGACAAGTTTAATTAGTTAGTAGGAGCAGATAAGAGATGAGCAAGACCTTACTGTACTCCTCCACAGCCTTGCCGTAGGTTATGCCCACATCTCTAGCAAAACTACCTTTATAACCCTGAAGTTAAGAGGCTGCTAATGGTCACCCCAAGGATATTGTATAATGCTTGACCTTACGATTTCAAAATCTCAAGCTATAATAAGATAACCTGGCCAAAAAGTATTTGTTCCCCTCTTTTTATTGTCTTCTCAGCGCAGCTGCAGATGTGATTGCTGATGCTGCTGAAAGTAGAAAAAATTGTTACCAGTCAAAACATGAAACCTCATAAACATCCATTTATTCACAGCAGAGCTGGTCTTGGATAATATCATGTCCCAGGAAAGGTGGAGGACTGAGGTTTCGTGTATGAAGATAGCTGCCCCTCTTTTGCAGTCCCATATGCACAATTTATTCTTCAATATTTTAGAAAATACCATAGCCTCCATTAGATGTCTTAGCCAGGAAGCATTTGGTACTGGGGAGAACAATTCTGAAACAAAAGGAAGAGTACATTAATGTTTATCTGAGAGAAAAACGATAGAGCAGATCCTTATTAATCAAAGTCAATGAAGCTGCGCAGTTGAGAATGTGATCCAGTGTTTACAAACATACATTTTGCAGCCAGACTGTTTTTGTGCAGTTTATCCTCCAGAAATGGTATTCCCATATTTTTTAATTTATTCTGCTAACAAGTTTAACTAGGTATTTAGTGATACAATTTATAGAAAGAAAAATAAATGGCATTGTGTTCTCAGCTTTATGTGAAAAGGAGCTGTCGTACTTCAGAGAAACATACAGAATTTGTCCACCCACAGATAGGAGAGTCTTAAACCAATTAAACGGGCTGCTTATCTCATATTTGAAATTCAGGCTTCATCTTTCAAAGTGAGAGGTTTGAGGGGGAGAGAATATTGTAATCTACCAGCTGTATATATATAAGTAGCTGAATTAATCTTTGAATGTTTCCCAGAGAAACTGAGAAAGTTCTCTCATGTTGTCTACAGAATATAGCAAGTAACCAGAAATGGTTATGATCTGCCGTTCTTCAACATGACCTTGTTCAATCTTCTTTGAGACATAAGGCTTTTCTGAGGTTACATAGCCCTTATTTACCTTATCTGTCTTAATTCTGGAAACTGCATCATATTGAATTTAAATATCAGGCTTTTTTAGATGGAAAACCTGATCATCTTTCTCCTACTACAAGAACTAGGATAAACATGGTGAAACACAGTAAATTAAAGCCAAAGAAAGGACATCCCCAAGACTATGCATTTACCCAGTGTTAGGCAGCACTAAAAGCACAGTTCAAAAACATGCAGAAAACGTAGAACAGTGATGAAGAGAGAACTTAATTAAGAATTAGAAATGGAAAAATTTCTAAGGGAGTTGGGAAGAAACTGATCTGTAAGTAATCCATAAATGGCCTTTTGTTTGTTCTTTTCTCTCCTGGGCCCTCACTCTTGTAACCTGGTGTTGTCTTCTAACAGGGAGTAAGTAACGACAGTACATAGACTCCGGGTTTTAATGTCTTGAAATTCCTTTACTATATGGGAGTGACCAAGTGGGGTTTTTTAAACTATCTAAACTCTGAACAATTCTTAACATCTTTTTCTGCTTCAACAGTTGAACTGCATCACTGTTGTAGAGATTGAATCAAATCTCTTAAGTGTCCTGAACACCCCTCGTCTGTTCAGGTTTTCTTTCCCCCTTGAAAGCCAAAGGAAGATTTAGTCACAAACACAGAAGGCAAGTCCAGGAGTAGTCTTGGAAATATGAATCAGAGTAAGAAACTGTAAAGCAGCTCTTCAACCACACAACACATATTATGATTTTTATCTAACACCTCAATGACCTGCAATCACGTTATGACATTAGCTAAATGTATTGATATACACTCCATTTTCACCAGTTCCACAATACACTCTAGACATAAAAACGATAGCCAGGTGTTTTTAGAATGCATCTATTCAGTCACCTTGGGAGTTAAACTGGGCAGAAACAGTACGAAGTGACTTAGAAACAAAAATAAAAAATTAAATTCCTGACTGAAGTGACAACAAATTATAGATAAGCAGAAAATAACTGCTTAGACTAGACATTAGCAAAGAGCCCAAGATAAATAAATATATTTAAAGCTGTTAAATCTTTAACAATCAGAATGATACAGGAATTCAGCATATGATGAAGTTTTTACACAGCATCCTTAGCAGGGAACTGTTCTTATAAACCGGGTCCGTGAGTCGCTACACAGAGTAAACTGAGGTGTCAAATCTTGCTTAATAGTTTGTGAGGTTATAGATATTAAAAATTTGAGCTGCATTTAGGCTTTTAAATAGGTTGAAAACAAAACAGTACTACCACTGACTTGACATACCCGTGGATGGGTATGGCTTTTATTTTTATTGAGGTATCAGTGGGTATCCAGGCATGCAAAATAAAAGCTATCAAAAAAAGAAGTGCACACACATAAATGATCATGAGTGGAGGACAAGAGCAAAAAAAAAAAAGGCAACACTCTAGAGCAGAACAAATATCTTCCTAAGAGATATCCTGGGGGAAGATCCATTAAGTTGCGAGAATACTCAAGAATTATGTTTAAGTGCTTATTAGTGAGACTCCCACTCCTGCAGCAGCATGCACCTACTTCTAGATAGTTTGTGTGAAATCATCATGGAGTTATGCCCACTGGGAGAAGATGCTTCAATTAGAGGTTACATTTATAATGCAATTAAACACCTAATTTATTAAAAGGAATGCAAATCACATCAGTTTCTAAGTGGCAGCAGTGGTATTTAGAGCATGCAATGCAACAGCTTTGCTTTAATAATTAAAGTATGTATGCCCTCAGTGATAGCAGTTCCAAGATGGAATGTTGCTCACTGGTCTCTTGAGAACCACCGTGCTCATAAATAATGAAACTTGTTCATAACATTTGTGAGAGACCACTGGGATGGTCGCAATAAACTGTATTTCAAGGGGTTGTGGGGTTTTTTACTTTTTATATCAAGAACTCAATTAGAACGATTTTTTATTTTTTAAAAAATATATTTTAAAAATATTTTTTACATAATAGCTTTAAAAAAATTCTTAGTTTTGCAGCAGTTTGCAACCATAATGCTTTGCCTTAGGTTTAAGAGCAGAGTTGGCTCTTTAAACTCTTGTTTTATTTTTTTGCCCACTCTTCAACAACCCTCTGGTGCACAAATGAGCATCTGGGTGATAGCTATCGTTCCCATTGCAAGACAAATTCAGATGAGTTGTTGCAACACTAAGTCCCCTAATGTAACAACAAAAGAGCTCTGCAAAATGACTAAAATATATAAAAATTTGCACTGGTATTGTATTGATATTCCATATAATCCATTGTTAGTGGGGCTGCTGCTTCACCATAGGAAGTTATTTATGCACTAGACAAACATGGTGGAAAAAAAGGCCAAGTTGCACCAAAACATTCAGTATTGAAATAAGATTCACCTAAACCAAAAGGGAGCTATGTATCTTCTTGGACCACCATTTACAAATCTTGCTCCTTTACTAGGGCCTTTTTAAATAAGAAGATGAGTCAAAAAGTTAGTGGAAAAATTCTGAAACATAAAGAAACAAGAAGCAAACGCTAAAACTGCAACTCTCTCCTCCCACTCCAGGACGGAAGTCGTGGCAGCGTGGAGGTTTCTGCTTCTTTCCAGAACTGATCCCTGGTGGAGCAGCTCTCACCTCAGGTTTTCACCTTTTTTCTCCCCCTTTTTGGGAGGGAATCCTTCCAGGACTGAAGGTTTGTGGTTCAGTGGCTTCTCACACAGAGTCCACTGAAGTCAGCTGGATCTTCTGATTTTGCAGAGGGAAGTCTCTCCTTGCTCACTGCAGTGTTAAAACTAGATTCTACAGGATGCAAAACACAAGCAGTATGGGAACCTTCCTTAATGCTTTCTATTTTAATTTCCAACAGATTTACCCTCCTGTCTTTTCTAATTGATTACTAATAGATAATTTAGTAAAAACATAGATAACCCTCACCAAAACAGAAGTAGATGTAGAGGTGCCTTGGTTACAATGTTTTCTTACTTTAACTCAATAATCACATGTAAGGCAACTACTGAAACTCTCTTCAGCATATAAAATGTAAATTGTCTATTTAGGCCGTGATGAGAAATAATTTACAGGCGCCTCTTTCGAGTTCTCTATCAGCTGTATATGTAATGTCTATTGAAATGTCAATTTTCCTCCAACTCTATAATTGCATAGAGACCTGATATAGCAGGCTGGATTTTTCATTGATTATCATTTGAATTTTTAGGATTCTAAGAACATTATTATTGTGTATGCAATAAAGATCATAAGGTACTTACGTGTATGCATTCACCTACCTGTACACAGAGTATTTTGTTTTCATATTTTGCTGTATTTCCAGTCAAATATTCTTCAGAGAGATAACATTTTCTCTACTTTTATTTTTATGTGTATGTGGAATTTGATTCTGTTACTTCTAAACTCTTTAAAGTGTAATACTGAGATATAAACTGAGGACACCAAAACTTGTGTGGAAAAATAAGGATCCTTCATACCCAACACCCATCTATACATTGAGTTTGGACCAAGTAATTTTTAATATTCCTTCATATCAAATGGGTTTTTCTTTGCTTCTTAGCTCAGCCCAGGAACAGCCCTAGAAATCTTCTATTACAAAATGATGATAAGGGAATACTGGTTTGCTTTGGACAAAAAGCAAATGAAGAGTGCTGTCAGGCCTCTGGCTGGTGCCACACATTTCCCATAAAGGAATCCCCAAGAACATTTCTAAACTCATTTTACCTTAGTTAAGATGTTATTATAATAGACAACTTGGATGCTTTCACAATAGACGATATTGTACGTGAAGTGGGTTTTCTTTCCATCCATAAACCACTGGAAGAATCTTATAACATGTTTGCAGAAAAACCTAGAGATATCACCTGTTGTCTTCCACATTGAACAAAACGTTTGGCTTGGGATATTGTGGCTTGAAAGGAAAGTCCCGGTGGCAAACGAGCACCAAAGCACTGAACGTATTCCTCTTTGGTTAATGGTCTGGCATCAGCCTTGGCAAATAAGTCCTCTCCTGTTCTGATAAAACCCATGCAAGCTGACCTGCATTACTTCTCATACCTTGCACAGGCAGGGCTTTTAATTTGTACAAGCATAATTGAGACCCTGAAAGTTTGTATTGACTAAACAAAAGGAATGTGCAAGAAAGTCAGGAATGTGATGGGATAAGTAAGTAATTTTTCCATAAGCCAGAAGAAACTTCACTATATGCAAGGATTACTAGCACTTGCCACGTATTTTCATATTTCTCAGTGGCATTTATCAATCATAGCAAAGATTATGATAAGTTTTGCAGCAAAATAGGAGTTAGATATCAAATAAAAGTACTAAATAACACTCTTCAAAAAAACATTTACAAGACTTCCACAAACATGACTTGTTCTTTACTTTCATGTGCCTCACTTTAACTGAAAACATTTCATGCTAAGGGCAACAGCATTGTTTGGTTAGCCAAGGCTCTGGTGTAAGGGGTGGATGCTCTGCCTCCCAACAAACTGCAGCTATGAACCTCTGCCTTGTACAATCTTTCAGTTCAGAGCATGGAAGCGCCTTACAGTCAAGAGGCCTTGTAAGGTTGCCTTGCCTGCATATTTAATAGCTCTACTACTGCTTTGGCTCTTAGAAGTACAAATTACACCTTTATCATAACATCCCTAATGAAACGGAAAAATATCTGTCTGAAAAGTAGGACAGAGAGCCAGGAAATTAAGGAAATGAGACAGAACAGCAACTTATTTCCAAAAGCACACAGTCAGCTGCTGAAGGCACTGCCAGGAAGAAAAATTATTCTTTCTAAGAGATTGCTAAGAGTGAAGCCTGCTTGCGCCTGCGGGGTCACTTAGGAAGGGTCACTTCTCTTGCCTTACTACTCTAAACACATTACCCATCTCATTCCCTAAACAGGGCTTGCAAATTGCCTTGCTTCTACCTGAAAAACACTGACATTATGTGGAACTTATCTTTGGAAATGGGCCTGGTAAAACTGCTCCTGGGATCTACTGGAATCCCAATGTTAAATAATGATAAAACTGAGATTTTTCCTGCCAGTAGTCTGTCACCTCTGCTCCCTTCACATGGCGCTGCCTGAAGCGGATACAATCAGTTGTTATGATATTGGTAATACACCAAATGCTTTCATTCTGCATTTAAACGATCCAAAAGAATAGGAACAGCCTTTAATAGCACAGTCAAATTTAAAGAATGTTTCCTTTTTCTGGTTCAGTGGGATCTTTGGACTTGACATCAGTGAAGAAACCGTGACCCCGAAGTGAAAATGACTGAGATGAAGTATTTCTCCCCTTGTCTCTGATTTTAAATGACAGCTGCAGATATGCCTCAAGAGACTGACTGTTTTCTTACTGTAGTTTGCATTAGAAAAGCATTTGGGTTTTGTATTTGAGAGTTTCTTTATTCTTTCTCTTGCTATGTCAGTCACCAGGTTTGGAAGTCAAGCCTTGTAAATCACATAATTCCTGGAAATGAGTTTCAGACCTCTGAATGCTGACTCACTGGCAGTTAAGTACATTTTCATAAGTACCTCAGTATCTTTTAGAGCCAGGAATTTCAGAAACAGACTTCTGTACTGCAGATTGTTGACAGGTAAAACTATGTGCCAGTTTAAGGTAGAATAGAGGACTTTTCATTACCCATCTAAATTACATTTATTGTACTGATTAATACAATGGCTAGAAATACAAACAATCTATACCACACTTGTAAAGACTGACTTTGTACTTTGTAGCAGGCATCTCTTCTTCTGTTTTAAGCAGCTCATCCAATATTCCCATTTCCAGTACAGATTAGGAACATTACCTACAGTCCACAAAGAGCCCATCTGGTCTTTCCTGCTGCTGTACTAAACCACCAAAACCCATAAGAACAACTGCCAGTACTGCTTAGGCACAAGAACAGTGGCTGAGAGCTTTCCTAAAGGTATCCCTGTTGGATGGCGATCCTGAGTTTGAGAGAGATTTGGGAGGCAAGCTATTTGCTTTTGCTGAGGTGTGACCACTAAACAAGAGTGCATGGTTCCAGATACACTTCGCTTGCCATACAGGTATAAATTACACCTCACAGTGAAAACCTTTCAATGAAGAGAAGGGGCTCACACAACTCAAGGCTTGCATCACTTAGGGAGTTTGAGAAGATGCTCTAGGAGCCACTGCGATAGATATCTCCTGGGTATGCATTGAACCCGAGTCCCTCTCTTTTTCTGCAGCACCACAGCCATGAGAAGGTGGATGTCATTTAACATAGCTACAAAATCACAGTGGATTGTCTGTTACTGAGAGATTCTGCTGTAGCAGATGTTGCTAGGAGCTGCTATAGATCCCCAGCCAGTGTTGGACATCAACGAGATACAGCATGTACTTTCCAGTACTGAAAAGCTTAGTACAGCTTTATATTATAATGGGTTTTCATGCTTGCACTTTCCTCTCTCATCTTTAAATGATTCTGCAGTAAGGAGAAAGTCTATTTGAGACTGCGCTGTTTAATGATTCTATTCATGACAGCGTGATAAGTTCTTCCAGATGGAATGCCACCTCCAGTCTTGCCAAGCCTACAGCTGCTCTTGGGCTTTCACCTCGAGGACTGAAGGAAAGAGTTCCTGTGTGATGTTGGCTATTTTAACAAAATACATTTACGTGCTCAGCTGATAATTTTCTGCTCCCTACCTCCCCACCCTCACTTCATAAAACCTAATCCCTGCTAATGCTGCAACATTGTTTTTGTCCATTTAGGAAGCATATTTCCCTCAGTCAAGAAACTGATTTGACTGAACTGGTAGCTCATGTCAAGGTTTTGTTTTATTCATTCTGCTGTTTGAAAAAGCCAATGACTCACGTAGGCAAAAACCTGAACTGTTGAATATGCAGATGGGTACATGTGGCCTTAGCTCTGCTCTTTCAGGCTAGATCTCACCACTGTGCCTAAGCTGAGCTGATTCACGTGTTATGTACACTCTCTGTCCCCACACTCCTTGTAAACCCTAGTTCTGACACTGAAGAGATAGACATGATAACAACCTACTGGAGGCTTGGAGAGAATTATTTTGTTGCTCTGCACTTCAGTGTCATATTCCTTGGAGCATGAACATCTTGATATCCTATATCATGTATTATGGAAATTATCCTGTTATTATATCCAATACTATAGTAATTATCCTATTATTGCTGTAACTGTATTATATATAATATCCTATTTTAGTACTGTAAGAACAATTTTTATAGGTTATACTCTCTTATGATATTAGTTACTGTTGACTTCAAGAATACCAACTCCCTCCTTCCAGATTTCTTCCCTTGTGCCTTGAGACCCCCACACTACACATGGTCCTTCCTGGCAACTCTCACACGTACATTTCCCCTCAGAATTCACGTTTTCTTGGGGCTTGGGAAGGCTTTCATTGATATCTCCTTCACTGAGAAATCCTGAATCAAGAAGAATGAAACACTTTGAACATCTGGACTAGATTAAGCAATTAATTTTAGCTCAAAGGGAAACCCAGGAAAATAACTCAACTACTTTTCAACGTATTCTCTTAAAATGATTCTAACATGCAACCTTGTCAAGAAGTAATAACATGAATTTCTCCAAAATAAAACAAAACATTTTTTAAGGTAAGCTGAACTTTTAGTACTTTTTGTTTGTTTGTTTTCCATTGTGTTCTATGTAGGAAGTAAAAGCCCTAGATGTTTTTTCCCTTACACTAAAATCCAAATTACTCACATATTGATAGGCAAAAAACCCTAGGTGTAAAACTAGTTCAGTGTGAGCTGAGCAGAACACAATTTTCCATTTGTTCAGCTGAAGTAGGTGCAGTAATAAGCGTACCCTAAAGTCTTAAGACAAATGAATATACTTTAAAATTAAATGCTTCATCATTTTCTATTTAATTAGTTTAGGAAAAGCAGCGTAGTATTAAAATATCAGCATAGAACAGGGCTGCTTCATATTTGTGCTTTTACAAAGTAGCTGAATGCTCCTAGTCAAAAGGCATTTAATTAAAAAAAATATTGTTAGTTGCCAGGCACGTAAACACAGAAGGTGTGGTTAACACCTCAACAAATAACATAAAAAAAGTACTTACAAGCCAAATAACACACCAGCTCCTTGGACTGTGTTTTACAAGCAGAAATGTAACATGCAGAAGGACTACAGCCTCACAGACACAGGGGAGAGGCAGGTAGTCCTCTCTGCGCTGTCAGGCATTCTTTCTGGATGGGACCAAGAGAGACATTCCATCCTTTACATCTCCAGGCTGTGTTGTGTGCAAGGAAATCACAGCCTGTAATATTTTCAGTGCCCTCACAAGCCAGGAAAGACCCATTACATCTTCTCTTTGTAGAGAAATAGAGAAGATGGATAAGGCATTTGTTATTGTAAGATGGTAACTGCACCCTTCTGATAGCAAAAAGTGTATTTCAGGAAAACCTTGTTTTATACCCTGCCTCTGATACACAACAGCTCTAGCTGGGACATGTTTCTTGGGAATGTTTCTCCCACTTTAACACTTCAGCATGTAAGGGGCTTTCAAAAGCATAAAAAAGATTTAACACCCAAATGACAGCCAGAGACTTCTAGTTGCATTTTCATCTCTAACTGCTCCGGAGGCTTTGAAGACCTGGAGCAGTAGGAGAAGGCAGACAACTCGTTCATATCAAAGTACAACCTGTTCTCAAAACTTCTATTGTTTAAGCACTCTTGTATCTAGATTCTCACCCATTACTGCAAGGTAGGAGTTGCTAAATTGATTCCCAGCCACTTGACAAGTCTGCCAGGAAGGCAAAGAACCTTATTAATGTCATTAAAGGACTTCATAGATCCATGGATTACAATGAGAGAGGGCTTTTGCTAACAGTACTGCATTTTAAAACTGCATTATACTCTAAAACATTTCTTTGCACCGCTTGGGGAATTATTGCTGTAGCAATGAATGGAGTCAGGTTGCAGCAGCTTTTTAAGCTCTCTCTTTCATTTCTCCATTTAACTGGCTGAAAAGTTACCATGATCTTTACTGGCTACCTTTAAATGGGGCTGCAAAAGAGTGGGGTGAGAAGAAGTTCCACTGACCAAAAAGTCCTCCTTTCTGAAGGGTGAGAGTTTTTTCTTGCCCTTTGGGATTCCTGCCCCACATTCACATGCCTTTTGCTGACGTGCCTTTTGCTGCAAGCACTGGTTTGCCAGTAGCACACAGTAACGGCTGTGCTTTTTTGGAAGAGACTAAAAATGTTTTATAGTTACACAGTCTATGTACATCTCGACCAGGCTAGCCTTGTGGAGACCCTTCTCAAAATACTGCAAGAAGTGAAATCCAGTGTGTCAGGGAGAGCTCGGGAATAGCAGGACTTTCTCCCGAATGACCACTTCTGAAAGCTCGAGCATGAATTTTTATCTCTGTCAGCTGGAACAAATTAATACAGTAAATCTGAGATTTCAGCTGTAAGACCCAAATGTAACCACTGCAACCAATCATTCCCCATGCTGGTTGAATGATTTTATTTGTAACAGTAAAAAATAAGCACAGGGGTTGGCTTTCCCTTCTTCAAAATACTTTTCATAGTTAAAGTTTTCCCTGCATACATTATCTCTACATTTGTTTCTTGATGATCTGTTGTTTCCTACTACCATCTTCCCTAGATTTCTTGCTGAGATAAATCAGAATTCTCCAGCAGCATTTAAAACAGGATTTTAACAAACTGCAAACTAACCAAGCACAGCAGGAGTATCTAAAAGCTACTTCAGTGCTCAGTATTGATTCCAGAGCCCAAATCTTTCCTCCCTGGTCAAGACACTTCTGCACACAGAGGCATAAACACAAATATCAGGCAGTCACAGCTCTCTGCTTTATGTTTCAAAATAAAATGAATACTCTGTGAAGCCACATTTTATTTCCATTATTATTCTAACCTGTGGCCTTTCAAAGCTTTCTAAATAGAGTCTGTTCCTCTTTTCATGGGTTGTCTAGCTTAGAGACCTCAACACTGTCTATAACTGCCTGAGAGGAGGTTGTAGTGAGGTGAGTGTTGATCTCTTCTCCTAAGTGACAGGTGATAGGGTGAGACGAAATGGCCTCAAGTTGTGCCAAGGGAAGTTCAGATTAGACATCAAGAAAAATGTCTTCACTGAAAGGGTGGTCAGGCACTGGAATAAGCTACCCAGGGAGCCAGTTGAGTCACCATCCCTAGAGGTGTTTGAAAGACACATAGATGAGGTGTTCAGGGATGTTGTTCAGTATTGGACGGGTACAGTTGGACTCGATCTCAAAGGTCTTTTCCAAGCAGATGATTACATGACTATGATTCTATGAAAGCAATATATGATTTGAAAAAACTATTAAAAGTTAACATTTAGAAACTTTGCTCTGTGTGTTTCTCTTTAGTGCTTTTAGTAGTAGGTTTAAGCTGGTGCCCATTAAAATTTCATCCATTACATCTGTAAGAACCTTATCCCAGAGTAGAGGTAAGGACTGTTTCACCACAGATCTGGGTGCATTTGCAGCCCACGGTATGGAGGCTGGTAGGAAGTGTTGTTCTGGCTCTGAACTCTGGTCATAATCAGAATTTCCAGCCCAAAAGAAGCAGAGCCACCTCACCAGGCTAACACAGCTTGGCTGCTTCAATAACCAGTGAAGGACCTACTTGCAGTTTCACTGACTTGTCGTTCATTGGACTTTGGTTGGGTATCTTTGTAAAGCATTTCATGATGGTGCAGTATTACAGTATATTTAATTTCATTTAACTTCAAAGGACTAGGAAAAAAAAAAGAAAAATGAAACCATTTTCCTTTCCATACCCTGACTGACAACCTGGTGGAAAAAAGGAAATTAATTTATCTTCATTAATCTCTTGATTCTTTAATAGAGTTAATGTTGTATTGCCAGATAAAGCTGAATTTTGATTAAATAAGTGCCTAGCCAAAGGGAAATATCAGGTGCTGTCACCTAGTCGTTCCCTGGCACTTTGGGAAATAAAGATCATGGACTCCAAGAGGAGCAGCAAGGAATGGGTAAACTGTTTCTAGCTCAAATAGGAATTGATCAAACTCCAATTACCCATATTTACCTGAAGTTACATCCTTCCTGCCTGCCTGATTTTCAGGACAGCCCCAGCTGTACCAAGGCTGCAGCACCATGCTCTCCCTCTATGCCCCTTCCAACCAGCCCTGGATTTACTGAGCAGGAGCTGATATTCCCTTTCCCATCTGCATGTCTGGCAGTGCAGAGGGTGCTTCTGGTAGCACAGCACGGCAGGACAGACTGCACTTGGCCATCGTCTCTTCCCTATCATTTAGGTCACTGCCTGATTTCTGCCATCTTTGCACTCTGTGTTTCACCGCTCAGAGGTCTGGAGTCAACCAAAGCATTTTGAGACCCATTTGGATTGCCCTGATCCCCAAAAGATAAAAAAGCCCTACGAATAAGTATGGTTTCTTCTATTCACCTAACTATGCTGCTTAAAAAAAATACTTGAACAAAACCCAACTCAAAACCCAAAACCACTAAGAATCAAAATTAAAACAATGTTGCATTGAACATTTCACATGCAGGAGTGTTTGCTTCAAAGACCATCCTGCATGTCTCTAGTTCCACTTTCAGCAATGTTTCCATTTCACTTCCATCCTTTCACTGTCATTTTCTTCCCAAAACTTTATGGCTTCGAGAAAGCAGAAATATCATTTATTTTCTCAGGTCTATTTATGCACATTATGCCCCAACTTGAACTCCCCATTTGCAGTATACATACTAATAATACTTAAGTTGTCCCTCACAAGGTCATCATAGAAATATGATTAATTTACTCAAAATAATCATCCTTAAATATCTTCCTGAGAAGAACATTTTGCATGTTGAGAAAAGATCATATTTTTAGTTTGTTTAATATTTGCATCAAAACTGAGGACCTTGCTCAGCTGTCACTGAGAACAGTTTCAACTCCTGTTAAACTGAAAGGCACTGGAATTACCCTGGTACACAATCTTACATAAGCATGATGCTAATTAGACCAAACGCACCTGCATTTCACAAAGTTATAGTCTAGCCACTAATGAGAGATTGCATTAAAAAAATATCTGTTGGGTTTGATTTGCATCTGCTCCTCGTGAGTTTGGGAACATTGAAGTAAAATGTTCAGGCGAGCACCACTAGAGGGACTCGTCAGGTGGATGAGAAAAAGCCTTGCTGGTTATTCCCACCTCCAGGAGGAAGGAGAGGGCTGGCCAAGGGGCCAAGACACCCTTACCTGCTCTTCTTTTCCTGTCTGTCTTTTTTTTTAAAACAAACAAACAAATCTGCCCCACCAAACCAGTTATATGTAACACACGGAATACATAAATTAACTCAGCATTAAGGGAGAGCCAGACTGGAGAAAGCAGTCTGGGAACAAGAACATCTCCAGCACCTTGCAGAGCTGTCACTGCAAACTAAAGTCTTATTTTCCAGATGCACAGGCAACAGAATATCTTATCGATTAGGTTGGATAAGGCTGGCATTAGAGATACCAAGAAGTTTCCTATGTCATTCTGCCCAGTATTTAAAAGCCATGTGTGCTGCTGCAGCCCATGATAGCCAAGTCCACAGAAATTTCTCCATCTACTATGTAGCAACATACAGAATCATAGAATCACCTGGCTGGAAAAGACCTCCGAGATCAAGTCCAAACATACCTGTCCCCTACTAGACTATTCCTGAGAAACTCAACTACCTATCTTTTAAACATCTCCAGGGATGGTGACTCAGCCCGTTCCAAGAAACTTTTCCTGATGTCTAATCTGAACCTCCCCTGATGCAACTTGAGGCCATTTCCTCTTGTCCTGTCATCTGTCACTTGGGAGAAGAGACCAACAACCACCTCTCCACAGCCTCCTTTCAGGCAGTTGTAGACAGGGATGAGGTCTACCCTCAGCCTCCTCTTCTCCAGGCTAAACATCCCCAGGTCCCTCAGATGTTCCTCACAACACTTGTTCTCCAGCCCCTTCACCAGCCTCGTTGCCCTTCTCTGGATGCTCTCCAACCCCTCAATGCCCTTCTTGTAGTGAGGGGCCCAGAACTGAACACAGGATTCAAGGTGTGGCCTCACCAGTGTTGAGCACAGGGGCACAATCCCTGCCCTGGTCCCACGCTGTTCCTGATACAGCTGGCAATACAAAGGTAGTGGACATAAAAGCTCTTTTACTGCCACTGCCTTGAACGTGTGCAATAGTCTGCTGGCCTTGGCTCCACCACACTAAACTACACTCCCAAGTTATTTTGGAAGTGATAATTTTGAATCTGTGTATATTCACTGCATTTTGCATGCAAAATTTGGAGCCACAAAAAAAATAGGTCATTATAATAGGAAAATTATTTCTGAGGAGTAAGATGCCTTTTCCTGGTTAAATAATTAAGTTATTGTATAGCCTTATTTTACAGCTAGGCCAGACAAACCACTGGAGAATGACATGCTGTAGGGAGAAATATTCCACCAGCACTAATAAGAAAATATTTTCTCCATGTGTATTTTATCTGCAGAGATTTTCATAAGCTTGTAGAGTATCCTAATATTTGAGGTGGAAAAGGCCCAGAAGACTGGCAGTGCTGCATAATATGCTTATTTAAAAAAAACAGTGGGACTGTAAGGTCCTTTGAGGTTCTGACTGAAAGCCTTATGAATCCTAAAACATGTATATTTTAATTTGGAGTATTTCTGTTAAATATTTTCATTAAGTAAATTGCACACTAATTATTTTAATTGTAGGTGAAATTTTTGAAAGCCGAATTTTCAACAACCTTTAGTTATTCACATTTTAAACAGAACTGGTTTTTGCTTTTAATCAGGATCTCAAAACACAGACACTAAATGTTGTATAATTCACCAAGCTCCAATGCAAAATGAGACCAAATTTATAAAAGTAAATTAGTAAGTATAGAAGTTTGATGAACTCCTGGATAGAATAATACACTTTTTATCCAGAAGGACTATCCAGCAGCTGGACAATATATTTCTTCACCCTTATGAGACACTGTGTTTCAAACTCGTATTAGCATCAGTTACCACACACAATGTCAAGAACTTTTTTAGATGCATATCTATGCACTAGTTCAGTATCTTTACAGCTCAACATCCAAAATTCTTTAGTTGGTAGGAGCCTCCCATTGACTTCTGTTCATGCCCTTAAAAATCCCTCAAGCCTTGACCTGCAAAACACTCCTGCCTGTGCATCAACTTAATGCCTGAAGGTTGTTTCAGTTAGGTTAGTGAGAAAATGGGTGTATGGTTAACAAGAAATTTGCTATACAAGGGATTTGGATTAGACTAGAGACTGTCTTTGTTTTGGGATTTTGCATAGTACTGAGTACATGTTTCACATCACATACAATGTAGTATTAATACTAGCCTGTATAGCTATTTCTTAAGCATGAAAGGAGCTGTTAAAATAATATATTTACAGAAATGTGTTTGTTTGTTCAACTTAAAACAAAAGAGAAAGTCAGGATTCTTTCCTGAGAGGTTTTGATGAAGTTTCCCATTGACAGAAACAGATTTGCCTTAGGCAGAGCCTGTGTCACTTCGGGGGCTGCATTTCAGTCACTCCCTTTAATGATGGCTTGAGACACCCAGCTGCACAGACCAAAATGCATGCTAGACAGTAAACCCAATGTACAGTCTGTGAAAGCAGATACAGAGAGTTCTTGAACTCTACAAAATCCAATTATTTGAGATTTTATCCAGTGAAATGTGGAACCAATTAGGGCAGTAAATGTGACAACTCCGAGCCGTTTTTGCAATCATGCCAAAAAGCAGTCCGTAATGACAATTGCATGGCATATACTTGCTTTGGGCTGAGGTCAAATGCCTCTTTCTTTTGAGACATCTTGCTTTAATCTACTCAAAGCCACATGGGCTTTGTCAGCTTATATCAAACTGTGGCATTCCATGGCAGAGCAGTGCTGAAACACAGTCTTTCGATTTCCCTGCTGCACTACCAACACATGATACTTGGACTGAGAAGCTATGCACCAACATGCAGCTGGAGCAGGACTCTGGCCTCAATACCCAGGTAAAGCAAAGCAAAGCCCTTGGCAGTGCAGCTGGAAGAGTCAGAGTTGCTTTTCATGGTTTCCAGCATCCAACGTCATTGTCTCCACCATGCACTCAATAGTGGGTAGAGAGGATTACAAGCACAAAACACACCACGGTGCTATAAGATAGCCTAGTTATAGATTTGCCTGCATCAGGGCTACCACCAGAGCTTTGGCTAAATCAGCAAGTATTCTCCTACCACCCAACAGTGCTTTCCCTGCTGCTCCTCCCTGCATTCCCAAGCACAGATACCAGGTCTGGCAGTAGATGTTGAAGGCAGATTTCTCTGCACAAACCCAGCCTACAGCCTGGTGATCAGGCAGAGCTGTAATCTTCCCCCTCAGGGAAAGGTTTTTGCACTCCAAACTCATCAAGCAGGCAAAAAGTGGCCAGCTCTAACTCCATCACCAGAAGTCACTAGCAAGGTGCTGGTTCTATTTGTATTCTGTGCAGGTGAAAGAATACCTTGTTAAATACCTAAATGCCAGAGAGGAGCGAGAGTTCAGACACAGTTTGTGCCTACCACTTCCTCTTAGCCAGTTGTAGGTAGACTCGAGCTGAAAAGAATAAACAAATTGAGTTTGACCAAAGCATCATCTTTTTAAAGACTGATAAGAAGCATCTACCAAGAACTACAAAACCAATATATCTGTAAAATGGCTCAGATGACCACATGGATATTCTTGGTCACTCTGGTCCTCTGCATTTCTATACTGATTGCAAAAGGGGTCTGTGTCATTGTGCTATGTAGATACAGAAGCTCTGGGCACTCGTATTTCTGTCTGCAGATCTTGGTTTTGACCTTGAAGTACAGAAATCATCAGACTATATTTTGCTCACAAGAGTAAATACTCATGGTGCTCCACCAGTAAACAAAACAAGCAGGCTCAGAGTAACACTGAGTCAATATATCCTTGTTCCAAAAAGGAAGACTGGCGAACAAAAGCCCGTGTGTCGCTGAAGGGAAATGTTCAGCCAGGGCCCTGTGGGCTGGAGGAGCAATTTTAAAAAAATTGGCTCTGCTCTCTCATCCTCTCCAAAAATACATAAAATTGTTCCTGCTGTTAAATTGCCATTTGCTGGTACCATTAGAGAAAACTAATTCAGTGCAATGAATTATTTGCAGCTGATGTATCTGAAATATCTACTTTATTAATATTTTTGGTTTAAGATTATTATTTTATTCAGATGTCTCAGATAAGAACTCGTTATATTCCAGAAAGGTAACTTTAAAAGAAGGCTGAAAAAAATTAATCCCTAGTACAAAAGCAGCTCAGCAATTAGTCACACCAAGAATGAACTTGTCCCAGGGTAACTCTGCTGGGGAAAAGAAAGTCAGTCATCAGCATTTGGAAGCAGACTTTTTTTCCTGCTAAACTATCTTGACCTTTCCTAGGAAAATTCAGAATTTGCCAGTTAGCAAGAATTCAATCAGACTTCTACCACTGATCTCTGCTTGAATTCAAGTTTAGCTTCCTTCCCTCCCAAGCTGCGAGTTTCTCTACTGGTAAAGGCTGAGTCATGCCCTCCTTCACTCCTTTCACTTAGCTAAGGTCACCTTTGAGAAGAGGAAAATATCTTTTTTGTGGGCATCCCTTTTGTTCAGTGTCTGAAGTTTCTTCTATTTGCAGACCATTATAATGGTCACGTGTAAGACTGATTTGTAAGACAACAGAATGAAACAGCTCAGTGATTCTGGCTCTTAGTAAGAAATATCTTCAATCCACAGCAGTTTCACTGAATTCTGAGTCTGTTTATGCTTCTCCATCAACACTTCCCTCTAACCAAGCACCATTACCTTTAGTCATTGTGGTATAAAGGGTTTCCAGTGTATCCCTGGGATGCGAGATACTTCAAAGAATATCTGCACCCTATAAGACATCTTCTCAGATCCCAGAGAACTTTGATATGAGGTTTGCTAACAGAAGATATTCAATCTAGTAAAATACAAGGCTAGGCATTTGATTATAAAACAGAAAAGGACTACAGAAACAAAAAATATAGAACAGACCAAACTGTTCAAACTCCACCTCAGACTTAGCCCTGCTAGAAGGCTGACACTACCGAGTTCCACTGCAGGGCAGGTCCCTGCATTCCCTGAGCTTTGCTGTAGAGGACTGTTCCTCCACATCAGTCACTACCCAACCTTTGTGTCGCAGCTTGGTCAAGAAACCTGTTATAGCTGTCTTTGTTACTCTTGAATTAAAAGATGCCACTGAAGAGAAGAACAGTTGTGAACATTGAAATGAGATGCATTTTACCCCTCTTTTTACTGATCAGAAATTATGATTTCTTTTAAAATTTTGAGGTACCTGTAGTATGAACATTCCCATCATCCATTTTCCTCTCTTGCCATCTTACATTGACTCTAGATTTTACCATGTTTTTTCACTAGCTATTTCAGTCTAGCCTTTTCCTACTCACTGCAATACATTATAGATGATGCATCTTGAGAAATGAAAACTAAGAAACACCTCGTTAATGCAATAGACCCTGGCTTGTCCCTGGTATTTCAGAGCTCAACTACCACATAGTGATAAAAAACAATTAAATTGAGGATGGGGTGACTGGACTGAGTCATACTATCCCCACACCATGTGGTTCATAAGGTTCATACACTTTATACTATTTCCTATTTATAGTCCTTAGTAGTGACTCACAAAGCGTGAGAACCCTAAGCTGCCTGAACCCTTTGCTGTCAACAGTCTGAGCACCATTCTCTGTTACCTGGGGCAAGTGTGATACCCAGCCTTGCACAGCAAGGGTTGAAAATAGCAACTTTTAGCTTCAAAATGCTATGGGGTTTTGCAGTTTGAGCTATTCCGTGTAGGAGAAGCGAGAAGGGCAATGAATGTGCTGCTGTCTTGGCAAGGATTCCTTCCTGTTTCTTTATAAGCATCTTATGGGCACTCTACCTGGGCAGGACTAATCCCTCCATAATGTCTTTGGTCTCTATTCCTTTCTGCTGGATGATGCCTAATAAGGCTTCTTTTTTAAACAACAAAAAAAGTAAAACCCAACAACCCACATACCTCCTCATACCTCCTCCTATTTTCCCCTATCTCTCAGATTTGCAAATTTTTGGGTTAGCCAAGTTCAGTTCTTTTATACTGTGTATGTGCATATATATGTATGTGTTACATTTGCGGCTTTCATATCTTAGAGACCCAAAGATAAAGCTCTCAGTATCAACTACTGCAATGCCCTTTTCTCTGGCAATAGAAAGTATGATCTTGTCAATACAGAGCTACCTGGAAAGATTAGATATAGTCTTCCCACCAATTTCTGTGACACCTTTCCACTCTTTCAGTAGTCTCTGCTACCTCAGACACTACTGTGTTTGTTCCAGAAGGTTCCTCCCTCCTGCAACAACATCCTATCACCTCAGGCAGCAGCAGGGACTGACCCCCTCAAACTGACTGATGATGCAAGCCTGGTTTTCCAAAGTGAAACAAAACTCTTTCACACTTTATCTTCATTTTGATCCACTTCCTTAATCCTTCCACGGTGCCATCCTTTCAGTTCATCTCAAAAGTCTCCTATGGCATGCACCAACAAAAAAAGACCCCACTTGACAATGACTGATGTGTCTTGTCAAGTACACACTATCACCCTTCCAGTTCACCTACTGCGACTGCTACTAGTAAATGCTGATGACTGGCTGAGCACACTTTGGATACCTCGAGTAACAGTTGGTTTCCTTGGTATATCTCACTGGCATCATCTTTTTGAGTTGGTTTTGGTTCAGGTTTTTGGATGTTTTGGGTTTTTTTTTGGGGGGGGTGTTTCATTTGGCTTTTTTTTTTCTGGGGGCGGGGGATCGTGTAGAGACTGAGCCTCTGCTTTTATCTTCTCATTAAAAAGCCTCCTCTACAAGGACAAGAAAGGTTTTGAAATAGAATCTAATGAAAGAAATTCCCAGTTCAACTGTGAAATATGGCAGCACAGAGAAATTTCAGTCAAAATGAGATACAGCCTCAGCTTGGTCCTCTACCACTCCTTTTGGTCAGCAGCCCCCTCAAAATGGACATAAAATACCACTATTCAGACTTTCTAGTATTTAGCGCTTGTATAGATGCAAGGTACAGCACACAACACTGTGTAATGGTCGCTCCCAATGGTACCATGTTGTGTTTACCCAAGGTCATAGTGTCATAGGACACAGGTTTTAGTAACAAAATCAGTGTGACTAGATCCCAATGCAGTTTTTCATGGAACTCTGCATTCAAGCTGTCATGACGCTTCTTGTTTGTGATTAACACAACCAGAAAAACCTTGCCATCAGCCAGATTATTTTGACCACTTTTCTTGGCCAAGCCAACACGCTAAATACTCATGGTTCAGCTGCAGTTTCTCCATGTTGCTTTCACCTCAACCAGATGCATCAGAATAACCTGTACTTGAAAAAAATCAAAACACACTCAAAAGCATTAAGACAAGAAAATAAGTTGGTGGGAAACACCTAAACTAGAAGTGAAATTAACCCTCAGTAATGATTTTCACTAACCAGGATAGTTATTTTGGCAGGCTAGAAATTATCACATGAGGAGGATGTTATCTCCCGAAGAATGACTAAAGCCTAATGATGGGGTGCAAGGACAGAACACACAGATGAAAATATCCTTTTTTATCCTGGAGAATATCTAGGATAGATAAACTGGTTTCAGTGGAAAATATTCACTCATCCCTACTATTTCATTTCTTTTATGTAAGAGAAAACAGGGCTTATGGCTTTAGAGTTTAAGATATAATATTTTCTTTGTGAAGATTTTTAATTTAAAGAAATACCCTGAGCAAAACTATGTTTTCAGAGATTCTAAATACTCAGCACCAAAACTGCATTTCCAATTCTTATAGGGGCTGCAGGTCACCTTATCTCTCTGTGAATATAACATGAGCTTTTACGTCAATGCCTAGGCATTTCCATTGTGCCTCTACACAATAAACACTAATATTTCTTCATTTTTTCCACCAAAATATTAGTATAGGGAACTGGGTTTTTTCAGAAAAATAAACTTTTCCACTGACAAGAGGAAAGTAGGACAATTTTAAGCAGTTTTTATCTCACAGTCTATGTTTGTCATAGGCACACAGCATAAAACCACCAGTTAAGCAGTCACCAGGTCTGGAACTGTCACAGTTTACTGAATAAAGAAACCAGCAGCAGTGCAGTGGTCACCTAGCTACAGTGCAGCACTGCAGGGGTGGGTTTAGGCACAGTCGCCATGTAGGAATATTAACAGCATGCTGTGGTCTCAGAGTACTCTCTCAACTACACAGAATCAGGTCTTTACTAATAAAGAACAGAATAGAAGCAGATAAATAAATCTGTGCTAGCTTGGCACAAAAGACACTTAAGTTCTCTCAAAATTCTGCAGTTTTATTGATTGTATGATTAAGATTCGATTACAGAACCTCCACTTGGCTGCTGGTGATGCAATCCAGCTGAAATTCTAATTTAATTAATATTCTTTAGGCATAGGAAAAAAAACCTACTTAATTCTATCAAGCTGGAATAGTTGAATACACCAGTACAGTGCAAGGCTCAGTGTCATAGTTTGTGGCACATTTATGTGTGGTATAAACTAGCAGATGAGACCCAAGCAGTGAAATCTGCAGTCACATCTCAAAGGTGCTCTCATTCAGATCTTAGCACTTTCTAGAAATTTTCCTACATGTTTTTGGCTCATACTCTTGAATTCAATCATAGCCCTAAATGCTATTAAACCAGACCTTCACAGGAATACTGGGCATGCCCTTCTGTAATTCACAGCACTGATGAATTGATCTGACTTGGGATGTGGTTTTCTCTCCTCTTCTGCCTTTTTGTGAAGTGCTGTAGAAACCAGGGTCACAAAAATAAAACAAGGCTTGGAGGTGTTTAAAAGACAGACGTGGAGGAAAGTCATACAACATCAAACTACAGGTGCTGACAAACTACAGTTCCTTGAGGTAAGATCATCCCATCAAGCTTAAGCATCACAAAGGTGCACTGCACCTGAGATGAGTAGGTGATAGTGGGAACAAAGATGTATGGGGACTGTTAAATGGAAGACAGTAATGAAGGTTCTATATTCAAAAGTGAATTGGAAATAAGGATATAAATTAAACCTTTGCCTTTGATACCTTTAATAATATCTCAATATGACAAGTTGGAAAGAGAGAAAAGCATCCTTTAGAACATGGAGCAGAAACCATAAAAGTTTAAAAACCGTCAGTAACCAGATACTTTTCACAGACATGACATTTCAAAAAGAAGAGAAATATGCCCATAGCCCAGGGCTGCCTATGGTCTTTGTTCCTCCATAGATCCAGACACCAGCAGGCAATATCATTTAAATGGCTAGGAAATTATTCTCCTCCCCAATAAAATGCTGAGGTGGCACCAAGTCTGATTCATGAAACTTGCAACCAATTTGCAGTCATTGCAAGGCATGAGGCAATTACCTATGAGGTTAAGGACATTCTTTTTCTCCCTTCTCTTTTTAATTATTTGCATCAAGAACTGTTCCATTCGCAGCCATGGGCCTGGTCATCAGCCTACAGAGTCTCTGCCCCACGAGCTGCAGAGCAAGTGGGCAACAGAGGATGTAGAGAAAAATCAGCATTGTTCTTAGTGTAAATGTGAAAATTCAGAACACAGAAAATGACAAAATGCCTGTATTCACAGCAGGAGAGTTCTACTATAAATGTTTCTTTGGTTTTCAAGCACAACTGAACTGTGGTTTAATTCTACTTCAGGTTGTACAGTTCCTGTATTTGGATAGGGCTCAGACACTACCTAAAAAATTTAATTCATAGTGCTTTTCCAGTCTTCATGCCATGCAGACTACAGCCAAATTCAATAGGAGCCTCAGGAGTTTTAAGGCTCCATTTCACCCCTCTGACAGTCTGATTTAAGCAGCTGTCTACTCCTGGTTTCCCACATACCTCCCTACCATCTGATCACAGGGACCTGCAAGTAATGCACAGAAAACACCTGCAATCAGCAGCTGTTCATCCTGAATGCAAACAGGAGAATTTTTCCAAGCAGACAGCAATCTCTTGTGATATGGAAGAGGAGTTTTTGATACTAAGCCAGAGTCACATTTTAAAAGCTGAAGAAGAATAAGGCAGAGAGCTGAGGAAGGATAGCATGTCTGAAAGAAAATGCAGTTCTGGAAGGCAATTAATGGTGTAGTTCAAGTTTTTCATCAGATTTTAAAACTGGCAATATTTTGGAGATTTTTAAAGACTATTTCCTTTCAGTCAACCAAAAACCTGTTCTTGCAATCAGCAAAGAAAACTATTCTCCTGTAAACTGGAACCAACTAAGAAACACAGTGAAGTTGAAAAATAGAGTTATTTTCACCAGGGTTAGTGCACTGAACTTCCCCAGCTTTTCAAAAATTCCCCTTGGCACATCATGGATTCCAGGGACTGATTTGTGCTGACTCCTGACAAATGGATAAATGGAAGATATTACACCCCATCTTTTCAAAAATTACTATCACAGACATCCCTGAGAAACAAATGTAAAGAGGGAGGAAGTGAAGAATTTTGAATCAAGAGAACTGCCTATAAGGACAGGTCACAGCTCACATGCCCGGGATAAAATGGTACTTGAAGTGAACTATCAAACCAGAGGAAGGCAAAGATTTATTTTTCCCACAGACAACTGGACATGTATATTGATAAAAACACTTCACAGAATTATACCAAGTGAATGGAGTGACTTAAATGCCATATGCAAACCTGTAAACCAACCTCTAGCAGATAAAAGGAACAGACATGCTGTGTTTCTACCTGGTCTCTACTGATTGCTGATTTTACACCTTCCATTGAAATAGCTGATGCTGGTCTCCATGTGATTGTTAGACAGATTCAATCTGCTGTGCTGTCCCCATGCAAAGCAGAATGTTACTCAACAAAACTGATATGGAATAAAAGTCAGGAAATAGTGACTAAAACCCAGGAAGCGTTTGACCACTTATTCTAGTGAAAAACTCAAACTTCATCTGATGCTGTGGCCCATTTTTCTTTTCAAATAACAATTAATTATTTTACTTGGTGGACATCTGCAGCTATGAGTAGAATAAGAAAAAGTAAATCACACATCTTAGGTTGTTAAAATACTTCTTTCACTCCTCAGTGTGGGATTACATTGGACAGGGCTGTAGGATCCCAGGAAGGAGGTAAACCTGAAATAGAAGACGTACAGGAGGCTAGAGTGCCTTAATTCTTGTCTGGCACATTCTCTACCGGCTCACTCTGAAGGGTTTAAGTAGGTTAATGCTTTTTGATTAGCTAGTTTTGAAATACACTTTAATCAGTCACTAATAGGTAGAGTATGGGACAATTCTATTGAGAATATGATAACATAACACTCAAAGAGGTTCTGGAAATTATTTTGACTGGGTGGCCAGCAGCAAACAGGCAACTGGATGCACAGGAGAATGATACAGAAAATTTTAGCCTCATTTTTTATAAAAGGAGCATCTCCAGCTGCAACAGGAGAATGGTTAAGGCTGGGCAACCTTTCGAAGACAGTTAAAAAACTGAGAACGTCACTGAGGAACATATTTGCAAAAGTCCAATTGGAAAAGGGCTAAAGATAATGTCATGAAATAGATAAGCTAAAATTTTGTCACCCATCAGTATCTATCAGCTGGTGCAATCACCTTCTCAACATCTTCACAGGCACTAGAGCACTGTGTCCTTTCATTGGAAAGCTGGGAACTGCAGAATCAAATTCCTTGTCATTTGTTCTGCTGCATCCCACACCACCTAAACAGTGTTTACAAGTGCAGCACTGGAAATCTGGATGCAACACAGTTCTTCTCTTGCTGTGCTTCTAAAGATGCAGAGCTCAAGCAAGCTCCTAGGAAGCCCTTTGGACAGCAAGTGCAGGTGGAAAAACTTGGACATTTTTACAGAACAACTGCTTTCAAGTGAAAAAATGTATTCTTTATCCCCTTATAGAGCTTAATCAAGCTTATTTTGAGGGGAATGTATGGGAGTATATTTATGCTCTCATGTTCTTCAGACATACAAAACCACTACAGAGTTCAAAACAGAGCCTTAACAACCCAACAAGCCCTTATGGATAGGCAGCTTAAAAAAAAAGACTAAATAAGCGGTCTGTGTTTCAGAAGCCAGTATTTCAGGAGCTGCCGAGTGCTTTTCAAAGTGTTAAGCACATCTCCTTCTTAAAACTAGTTAATACTGTGAACTGTCATCATTAACCAATAAAACCCAGACTCACTCATGCCTGATCTAAGTGCCACAGCCTTATGCACTTCACAAGGCAGTGAGTCCTAGCCTTAATTAAAGCACAGAAGAGAGTCAGGTTGCTCTATGCTCCCTCCATGTTTTTGTTGACTGCAGAAGATGCTGCTGAGTGCACAGCACTCTTATGAAGTCAGGAAATTTGGTTTTTGTTCATAAATATTAATTCAAGGAACTCAACCTCAACATTTGAAAGTCTTGGCTCTTTTTTATTATTATTCATTCCATAACAATATTTTAATTGGAACGGGATAATTACTAACATTAACATATTAATTCTGCTCTACTGTCTTGGAATCAATATGAGTTTATCTGCACACAAAAAATGCTGCAAGTGCTTGGTTGTACCTCAATACTGCAAACATCTCACTATATTGTAAATAAACATTATGCAAAATACACATTTTACATCTAGATATCTACCATATTATATAGAGATGTTTTCTTTGGGCTAGGGCTGTAAGAGTAGCTAATTTTTTCTCAGCCACAGCCTTTTCTAAAACCAGAGTAAGATAGAAGCTCTAATTACTTTCAAACAAGAAATGAAAAGTCTGTCAGGCTTGACAAGAGCATTTTGCACAAACCTGATGAAATCTAAAGGTGACTGATGATATGCTAACAACATACTGTTTCAGTGAGATCTCTTGATTTTTGAAGAATCAAATTATCTCTGTAAGAAGGCTCAGTTTTGACAAAACCAAAGCAGAAAAAAGCAACAGAAAGTCGAGTAGCTTCTGGCAGGGACTCCCTGATGAACCTTTCTTCCAAGACCTGCAGTGCTGAAGGAATTAGCAATGCCTTGGGTGCTTCACAGCATACCAAAATATTTGTGACAGCAATGGGTCTAAGATAGCTGTCCTGCAACACTGATCCTAAACAGCTCACTGGCATTGTTTCAGACTTTGTTTCTGGGTGGAAAGAAAAAAAACTTTGTTTTTTGGGGTTTTTTTTGTTTGGTTGTTTTTTTTGTTTCTGAATAGAGTTACATTCATGAATTTTTCCCTACCCTAAACCTTTTAATTTTTTTTTTTACTCTCCTTTTATTTTAAATACATATGATTTGAAATATGTAAACAGAGACAGAAACAGCTTGAAGAAGAGGCATGCAATGTATCATGTCCATCATGCTGAACAATTTATCCTCTAAGAAATGCCTTTTTCCTTTTGCAAGCAGATATAAAACATTTCTACATTCAGTGGGTCAAGCAGTACAGCAGCTACAGCTGATGTGTTTTCCTAATACTCTCCAGCAAGTTCCTGGTGTTACTAAACTGAGTAGTGTATTATCCACACAAAAGGAGCAGACTCTGGAAGGGCAATCAGGAGAAAGATGCTGAACTCCCTTGTCCCAGATGATTAAGATTGTCTCCCGAGAGACAAAGAAAAATCACTCCACATCTTTTCAGACTAATGAAGACTGATTTCTTTCAGCTACAGTACAGTTCCTCAGCTCTGCATCCATACCTCCCTCTTCCCCTGCAGCAACCTCAGCTCCCCTCTATGTCCTCAGCTGCCTCTGCAGGGATATTGAAGGCACACGTCACATGCTCTTGGAGCCAGAGATGTGCTGGTGGCCACATCCAGCACGAACATCATTAGTAAGCATGAAGGCAACAGCCTCACGGCTGCACAAGGTGGTGTTATGGGGCAGATCTAGAATCCATAAATCTTTGGCATCCCACCTTTCTATCAGGTTTGTTTGGAACTAATTGATGAGTTAGAAGTATTATTGATGAAAGAGAGAAAGATTCTGGGACAGCATGCGAATAATTTTCTTTTCCTTAGAAAAGTGAAGGAGGGAAGAAAACAACACTATGCACAGCCCTAATGAAAACCCAGGCTTTTGGTAGCTAGAAGAACCATGATGCCTGTATAAGATTTCTGAGCAAAAGTTCAGGCTTCAATTTGCCAGCGCTGCTGCTCTGTTTCTCGCACTCATTATCCTCCTGCAATAGTAACTTCTAGCAAAGGGCTTACAGGGCTCAGTGCTGCTGAGTTCTGCACAAGCTACACTTTAAAAGATGAACTCTTGCTTAGATTTAAAAAACATGCATTTCAACAGGTCATTCACATATGGCTAAGAGGCATCAAAAAAATCTATGCAGGCAGTGAATTAACACACACTGAAGTATTTCTTGAGGAGAGGCAGTCATAGCTTTCGTAACAAGTCAAACTCAATGCAAGTAAAACTGTGGACAAAATGTAACTCCAGCCCCACTTCTAATTCCAAATTCTCCTCTGTTTTTAACATGAAAAAAAAAGCAAAAAACTCGACCATGCCTGGAAGCAGAGCTGTGCTGTAACTTCACACATGGAAAGAAAAAGCAGCTGTCTGCAAAAAAAGTTCTTTCATAGCTGACATATGGGCTATAAATTTTTAAGTCAAATACAGATGCAAAAAAGTACAATTTGAACAAAGTTTTAAGACTTTGGTTGTAGCAGCAAAGGTATTAAAAGACTGTTCTAGAGCAGCACCTCAAGAGTGTGCAGCTTGGGGTGTTTAGTTTTCTCCCACCTTAGAGAGTTTAAGTTTTCTCTCAAAACTCACCTGGATGCATTCCTGCTCTAGGTGAACCTAGTTTAGTGGAGAAGTTGGATTAGATAATCTTCAGAGGTCTCTTCCAACCCTGACAATTTTGTGATCCTCTAAGAAGCGCTGTGAGTAGGGCTTTGAGAAAGCCAGGACCCCAGTTTGTAAACAGGGAGCTTCCGAAACACTGTGCATTGCTCATAGTACCAGGAGAGGATCCTGCAGGGAAGCAAGCAGAGACAAGACCATCAGGATCCTGTGACCAGAGACAAGAGCAGACTGGTAAAACCCTGCATTTAAAGCCTTTCCTGGTAGTCATCACTGGCCCTGCTGAGTTAATCAAGGGTCCTCCCAGTCACAGGTAAACCTCATGTTACAATAAACGTGTAACCTCATGCCACCTGGGTAACAAATCACACAGGTTTCCAGTTATACTCCAGTTATACAGCTTAATTCTCAGTAACAGGTCTCATATTTAGTTCTGAAAGTTCCTGATCTAGTAAATAATTATTAGGTCAATGGCTCATAGGTTACAGATTCACCACAGAAACTATAAAAATATCTCACTGGACTAAAAATGTAGAAATGGCCCAGGAGCTCTGGAATCAGGTCTGGTGGTCATCATGTGAAACAGATATCAAAATCTACCCCAAGTAAACATGAGGTGCAACACGTGGGGTGTAACAGAGCTGCTCTTATGGATGTTATAGAAACACAGAAACAGGTATGAAATAACTTGAAGGTTGAGTTTTAAGACTAAAAAAAAAAAGTCTACCCAAATTAAATAAGGACATTTACCTCTTGCTGTTTTGTTGCTTATAACCCAGTCCTAAGACTTAAAATTGATTCCAAAGTTATAAAAGTAGTCTGGAAATACACATTCAAAAAGTATACCAATGTCCTGACAAATTCTCAGGATTTTAAGTTTGGAAAGCTGGCCTTGCTTCTGCACTAGAGTTCTCTACCTTTTGTCTAGACTAGTTAATAAGATTCCTTTAAAATACCCCAAACTGATTTTTTTAATTTAATGAGCACAAATCATTTTATGAAGCATTATAGATTCATTAATGTATTAAATACAACTTCTCTACAGATTATCAAGCTATTAAAGCTCCCATTTCTGAATATTATTAGAAAATGTATATGAAATCTCATTTTCTATTTGGTTTTAGAAGAACAGGCTTAAGATTTCCAATTAAATAATCCTCATGTGAATTCTTATGAGGAAAAAGAGAAGAGTCTTGTAATACTTATTTTCAGATGAGGGAAATGATAAGCTATTTTATATGCAAATATAACTGATTTCATTCAGTCATTCCTGAGGGAAGAAAAAGATTTGTATGCCAACGGGTAGTGATTTCAAACTCCTAATTTTTTTCCCTTGTAACATTAGTTAATAATTGCATCTTCCTAATATAAGAGAGTTCAATCCTATAGGGCACTGTATTGCACATCATTTCCCAGAGGCATCACCAGGAGTTGGGGGTGATGGGACTCACTGCTCCGTTAGAGAAAGATGTGCTTTACTCCTCGTAAGTCCAGCAACACACCTGCAAATTTACCCAAAACAGTACTGTAAGGAGTATTTCTTAGCCTACTGCTAGAAAATACATTTTAAACAAGCATGATGTGACTGAAATGACCATGCTAACAAACCTGTATGAAGCAGCCTTTCCTAGTATTTTATTTCCATGGCAAGTGGAAAATGTGCATAACTGGTGTCCCTCAGGGGTCTGTACTGGGACCAGTGCTGTTTACTATTTTCATTGATGATGTAGACAGAGAGATTGAGTGCACACCCAGCAAGTTTGCAGATGACACCAAGCTGGTTGGTGCAGTTGTCATACCGGAGGGCAGGATGTCATCCAGAGGCACCTGGACAAGCTGGAGAAGTGGGCCTGTGTGAACCTCATGAGGTTCAACAAGGCCAAGAGCAAGGTCCTACACCTGGATCAGGGCAATCTGTGGTTTCAATACAGGATGGGGGACGACGTGATTGAGAGCAGCCCTGCGGAGAGGGACTGGGGGTGCTGATTGATGAGAAGCTGGACATGAGCCAGCAGAGTGGGTTCACAGCCCAGAGGGTCAACCGTGCCCTGGGCTGCATCAAAAGAGGCGTGGGCAGCAGGGCAGGGGATCCTGCCCCTCTACTCTGCTCTGGTGAGACCCCACCTGCAGTGCTGTGTCCAGTTGTGGAATTCCCAGCATAAGAAGGATATGGAACAGTTGCAATGGATCCAGAGGAGGGCCACAAAGATGATCCAAGGGCTGGAGCACCTCTGCTGTGAGGCCAGGCAGAGAGAGTTATGGTTGTTCAGCCTGGAGAAGAGAAGCCTCCAGGGAGACCTCATAGCAGCCTTCCAGTACCTGAAGGGGCTACAGGAAAGATGGGGAGGGACATTTTACAAGGGCAAGTAGTGACAGGACAGGGAGGAATGGCTTTAAATAGGAAGGGGAAATATTTAGATGAGACATTACGAAAAAAATCTTCGCAATGAGAGTGGTGAGGCCCTGGCACAGGCTGCCCAGGGAAGCTGTGGCTGCCTCATCCCTGGAAATGTTCAAGGCCAGATTGGATGGGGCCTTGCGCAGCCTGGGGGTGGAATTGGATGATCTTTAAGGTCTCTTCCAAGTCAAATAATTCTACGATGCTGTGAACTCACAGGCAGAGCCAGGCACTCAGGCAAGAGAAATAATCCATCACCAGGCACCTTGAATTTTGTCTCTACCTTTTACCATGTGGGAAGAATCTACAGGCTGTCTTGGGTGGGGGGACAGCATTTTAAAATTACATTGTCACAAGCACAAAAACTGTACCATCTGTTTGCAAGGAGACTGGTCCCAAGCAAGCACACAGTTGGGTTTTGGGCTGCATCATATAGACCTTTTTTCATGCTCTCTCATCCTGTTGAACATCTCTGTGAATCTTTCTCAGAGCAACATATTCTTGTCTCTGCCTAGTTAATTCATCCACTTGACGATTTGTATCCAAATGCACATCAACTCTGACTCAGAGAATTGCTTCATGCAGTCTGAACACTTCACTAACCCCTCAAAAATGCAGATTTACAGTATACTCTTGTATAAACCTTAACCAGGGGTTTAGAAAAGGGAGACATCTAAGCAGTCCAGCATAGTCAGACAGGAACAGCCACCCAGCATTTTGACCTGTTTGCCAAAGAGCTTTGCAGTCCTTTGCTGCACCACGAGCCTTCATTAGCAGATGTGTAGAGAGACAGCAAATGGTTGAGATTTTTTTTTCCCCTCCTGAATTTGCACTGTGGCTTCTAAATATCAGCACAGAAAATTTAAGGAGCATGTTGAACGCCCCAGTCCTGTGGCTTTAATGGCCTATTCAGGTGTAAATTATGCACTTCTGAAGAGGTGATTTCATTTGCATTCAGCTATTCACATGCCCACCCCAGGCACATCCAGGCTCTCTCCTGTTCCCACGCACCCTTCAACGACCACTCACACTATGATGTCTTACAAGGCAAAAGGGTTCAAGTATGACTCACAGCCTAATGGAGTAATTCTAGCTTCAGGAAAACCCTGTTGAGTGTTTGGGGGTGTAGTGAATTCGACACTAGAGAAACCAAAGTAGTACTCCAGCTGCCAAGTCCATCCCTTCAACTCTTGACAATCATGTAAACATATACATTTTGATGTCTTCTGGACTGAAGTGCTAGTACGTGTGCTGGGGTGAACAAAATGTTATCCAATGCCTTGTTATAAACTCTGTTTTAAAATAAACTTTTCCCTAAAGAGGCCACAACAGAACAGCTAGTTAGGGGGTGTTTTTCTTTTTAGATGGTTACTCGTAGTAGCCTGGAAGAAGAGTACTTTCTAGATATGTAATAAATACAGTGCAACTAATTATTTTCCAAACAATAGATAACATCAAGTCCCTCTTAGGTATTTTTGGTTTTAAATCTAAGAAATCAGTTGATGGGGGAGAGAGGGAGCACAACTCAACAAGGCAACACCCCCAAGTCAGTTAATGACAAGAACCAAGAGAAATGGAAGGTGAAAAGAGAGACAAAACATTTGCATCCTGGGAAAGAGACAAAAGACTTTTTCTGGGCTCTTCCTACTCTCAGCAGATAAATCCCTGCTGGAAAAAGCTCTTCTCTTCCTAATATCTATTATCATGACATTTTTGTACTGAGCTCTTTTCCCCTGCTTTTTTCCCCCCTTTTAATGACCACAATGACACTCTAGGTACAGGCTGTAGAATTATTATTTTGACATTACCTTTAAAGTCAGATTTTTGAAAGTATAGCAGTACTGTAAAGAAGCTAAAGATGACCTACACAACTTCTACCCAGTCCAGCTGATCTGAAAACTGACAATCATACAGACCAAGTCATCTAGTTTTGTGGTGATTACAGGAATTAACTGAGTGGTGGGCTGACCCTGGCTGGATGCTAAGTGCCCACCAGTGCCTCTCTATTGCTCCCCTCAGTTGGACCAGGGAGAAAATATAATGAGAACCTCGTGGGTCAAGATAAAGACAACGAAAGATCATTCACTAATTAGAAGCATAAACAAAACAGACTTGGGGACATTAATTTATTACCAATCAAAATCAGAGTAGGATAATGAGCCCTTCTTCCTGGGTTTAACTTTACTCCTGATTTCTCTGTCTCTTCCCTCCTGAGCACAATAGGGGGACAGGGAATGGGGACTGCAGTCAGTTCATCACATGTTGCTTCTCTGCTCCTTCATTCGCAGGGGAAGGGCTCCTCACTCGCTTCCCCTACTCCAGCATGGGATCCTTCCCATGAGAGACAGCCTTCCAGGAAATTCCCCAGTGTCAGTCCTACCCACAGACTACAGTTCTTCATGAACTGCTCCAGTGTCTGTCCCTTCCACTGTTTGCAGTCCTTCAGGAACAGACTGGTCTATCGTGGGTCCCTCATGAGGTCACAAGTCCTGCCAGCAAACTTGGTCCAGATGAGCTCTTCTCTCCATTGGTCCACAGGAGCCTCCAGCACAGGCTTCCCATGGGACCACAGCTTCCCTTGGGCATCCACCTACTCTGGTGTGGGATACTCCAGCTTCAGGTGGATATTGCTCCACCATGGACTTCCATGGGCCGCAGCAGGACAGTCGACCTTACCATGGTCTTCACCATGGGCTACAGGGGAATCTCCTGCAGCACCTTCTCCTCACCCTCCTTCTTCTCTGATCTTGGTGCCTGCAGAGTTGTTTCTCTCAGAAGTAAATCTGAAATACTCAGCAGAAGCTCAGGTAGGAGTAAATCTGACCTGTGAAACCATACTTTTCCTCGAAGACTGCAAGTTTCTTGTTTCTTTTCTTTTGTTGTTGAGATTCTAGCACTATGTCATATTATCTCTCTAGACATGGTCCCCAGATAAATCACCAAATCACTGTTCTCAGGTGACAGATGGTAGAGTAATAGTCAAGACTACATTTTCTGATGACTGAGGTGAAGGTCAACATCACAATACTTTTAAATTTTCCCTTTTTAAAGAATTTTTTTTTTTAACAAGTAACACCCTCTATCAAAACAGAGCAATGCAAAATACTCAGTGGTTATGAAATTCCAAAACTTAAGTTGCTGTTTCACTTATCCTGGCTATTTCATCCCACGTGTTCAAGCTTCATGATATATAGATAATTAATATAATGACACGAAACATCTTTTTACCCAAATCATACTCCTTCGAACACACAGATGGGCCTTTTCTTAGATGGGCTTTTTCTGCTGGCTCCTCTGTATGGTTTTGCTCATTTGCTATCTGATGGAAGGTGTATGGTCAAAAACAACGGACGCAAGTTGTTTTTTCTGACCAAAATGTTACTAAAGGCAAGCCTGAGAAGTAAATTTCTGCACTACAATAGTTTCATATATATATTGCACAAGTAAATCGCACATATATCTGCCTTAAGTTTGCCTTTACATTTTGTGCCTAAGCTCCCTCTCTATAAAATGGGAAATAAGGGACTGATATCACTGAAAGAGATGTACAAGTAAATAATGGTTTTCCCAAAATGCTTCTTTTACTTCCCAATGCAGATACAGTCATTAATAATAAAGAAAATCAAAGTTTACTGATGGAGAGCTACCTGTCTTCTGCCCATATTCAAGTAGGAAAGCAGGGGAAAAAACATCTTTATGGATTGTATGTGGCTAAAGAACATGAAAGAAAGCCTATTCACCCAGACCTGAATTAAGACTGCACAGGAAATTTGGTTCTCAGTGTTTTCTGCTACCGAGCATTTGACTCCACTATCTGCATAATGTTCCTTTGACCATTTCTTTGAGTGTATGATGTACCTAAAATTAACGTGCTCTCCTAGATACTTAGAGCAGGATTAATGTAACACCAGCTGAGGCCAGTGAGTCCTTCTAATTTGCTTATTAAAGTTAACAAGATGGCTTATTTGAATAAATTTTTTATGAACACGGGATTGCTATTTAGACCCCACATTATATAACAGTTATCCTCTTCAAAATACATTTAGAAACATATCTAACTGTGGAATATTTTAGAGTATCTTGCTGCTTCTAAGCACATTAAGAATTCTTTTTAATTTGTAAATGGAGTTTGAATTCAATAAACCTGCTAATTTTAAAAAGATCCAGCAAGAAATATAAATCTACAGGACTGAGAGGTAAATTTTACTTCTTGTCTTGCAGAGACTTCCCATTGACTCCTGACAAGTCTGAGTAGTCTGTCAAATTAATATACAATTCCTGTGTCAGCTTCATTAATCTACAGGGATTATGTCGTCCATCAATATTAAAAGTACTGTAACAGAGAGAGGGCAGACACTGAGAAGGGCTGTGCCTCATCAATTGCTGTGCAGCAGGTCAACATCAATAAATTATTATGAAATGGAACAAACCATTGCTACAGTGAGGTTGTTCCTAAACCCATCAATTTAGGTTTAAAGAATGAATTGCAATTTTTATATTACTTCTTCTCATCTCTTTACTTTCCTCCCCTCATCTTTTTTCCTCTGCTCTCCTTAGCAGTTGGCATTTTATTTTTTTTTTTTCTGGCTGGAAAGTCATATCTGCAGATCATTCAGCTTTTGTCATTCCCTTCTCTGTTTCTTTCCTCTCTTTTGCTTTACTTCACAATAATTTTCAGCATCACTTTTTAGTACTTTTCAACTTTCATTCTTGTTCCCCCCCCCCCTCCTTTCCAGCTGCCTCCCTCCCATACAGATTTTTCCCTTCTCAAATCAAATTTCTGCTAAAATAACTACTTTACTCTCATAAAATACAGATTCTTTAATTATTTATTTTTAATCACCTGATTAAATTATAGTTTCTCATCTAGTTTTTGGATTGTGGTAAATCAGAACATTTTTTTTTATCATATTGGAATTCTTTAAACTTATGTTTTTTACTGGATCTATCCAGATCTGGCCAGATTTATCCAGAAAAAAATGAACCAGATTTTAGTACAGATTTGACATTCTTTGACCAGTGTTGCTCTTGGCTGAACATTTACAGAAGGAAAAATATTTTCTCTTTGCATAATGAGTAACTATACAGAGGACATTGTCCGAGCTGCAGCTATCCTGGAATGGAAATGAAACATGATAAACTTTGTAATCAAAAGTAGTTTATCTGTGGAAAGAGTTGTTGAGAATCCAAAAAGACTTAGAAAGGGGAAAGTGGAAGCGTGTTACAAAAACCTGAGGGTTAATTCATCAATTTTACTTAAGAATTATTTCTTTCTTCCTGAGAGCTGTCATCAGAAGGGAAAGAAAAGAGAACTCCATGGGTATTTATGCTTTTTCTTCTTAGTAATTGCCCTGAAACTTTCCCAGGGTAAAACTGGGCCTCCTGAAACCAAATGATAAAGGCAATCACTCAGTTACTGAATGTGATGGGGAAGAGTGTGATTGCTGCCTTGCTGAGTTGATAATATTTGAGATAACACAAAAGGAGGGGGTGGGAGGAAGGACAGTAAGATTTCTGTGGACAAAGTGCTGATATTCTATTTTTTTAATCTTTTCATTGTGAGCTTTTATTTGTGCTTTCCAAATGAGGATGGGAAGGGTTGGATCTCCTAGCAAACCAGCATCCAAGTTGTCCAACGAATAACGCACTTGAAAAGCAGACATTGTCACTGAGCTTATTTCATTTGATTTCTGCCACAAAGGAGAAATGATTGGGTGGTTCTGTGTTCACAGAGCATGCACATATATTTATAGCATATCTATACCTGAAAAATACACAAGTTTGAAGACCAAAACCCAGACTAACACTATAGCTTGGAAACCAAGAGTGTGAGGGGAAGAGACAAAGAGGTGGTTATAGGACGTGTTGTAACCTGTCACAGTGAGACAAGGCTCAACGTGATTGCTGCGCCCGCTATGAGTGGGTGCAGGTTCAAGGCTAGATGTTTTCTTACCCTTGGTTGGAAAATGTCAGTATGTGCCAGCCTGCAAAAATTTGTCTGTAAAATAGTTTTAAGCTAATAACAACATCACTGTTCTTCAGCACCAACTCTGTTCACCAGACCTGTGTCCCTGCAATATCTATCTTTTCCCAAAGATCAAATTGGTGCTCAAAGAAGCCCATTTTTTTATCTGTAGAAGATGTGAAAGCAAAAATGATGGAGACTCTCAACAGTCTTTTAGAAAATGATCTGTGAAATTACCTTGAATGTTGGTAGCATGGCAGGCAGCTGTGTGTCAATGCAGAAAGGAATTATTTTAAAGGTGACAGTAGTTGATTTTTTTTAATTTGTTAAATAAAGAGAGTTACAGGAATGACCTAATTTTTTTGTTTTGAACCTCGTATTCCGAAGAGTTTCAACTCTCATGAGACTACAGTAGCAAACTACAGTATTACTGCATGTGTGTGTATGTAGGAGGCAAGGTATTGTGGCGGTGGTTTATTAGAAGATGTGTTTACAAGATGTGTGTTCTTTAACTTAGATAATATGAAAATCATCCATAATTACTTATCATTGCTTAAATAAAACCAGTGAATTACCGTTTTTAGTTGATGTTACCAAAGTTAGAGTCTACAGATGCTGTTTGAGAAGATCCATTTTAAACAAAGATTTTTGTATAGCCCATTTCTACACAAAATGAATTGCACTGAGCTGGGTGACAACTTGGTCTCCCTGCTTTCCACACCCACGGACACAACAGATGGGTGGGTGATAGGACCTCTCCAGAGAATATCCTGTCCTCCCTTCTCGTATAGCTGTTGTAGTCACTCTGATCTGAGAGGGCAGCCAGTGTTTGAGACCTCACTGGGGTGTTTCTGTGACAAAATTATCCTAATTACACGTCTCATGTCTTTGATGTGATCTTATTTGTTCACAAACCATACCCGCAGGTATGCTTCTGGTTCCCTGAACACAAGAGAAAAACACAAGGTTGCCTCCCTCACAGTTTTCTTGGGATCCTTCTGAGGGCAAAGAGATGCAGGAAGGAAGCAGGGGAGAAGGAGAGGAGGAAAAGTCTTTTGGTCTTGCTCTGAGCAAGCTTCACAAGTAAGATAGCAACTTAGGACCACTTATAACCTGCTGCAATGCTATCATCACCTCTCCAGAGCAGCCTGGACTTCTGCTTTGTATAAGCTCCAATTTGTGTCTCCTTAACCTTTTGCAAATAAGAGGTGCAATATGATAGCTTAAAACCAACAGCAGACTGTGCCTTTCCCTACTGTGCATCATTTCTTATGTGTGATGAACTGTAGCCAGCTAACTGTGTCCAGATATGCCCCAATCCTTTGATGAAGAAATCACTAAAATGTGGCAATTTGTGGGAGTCTAGGCGAGAATAACCTCTCACACAGAGCGTCAGTGTAAGGCACAAAGCTGAAAAAATTGTTCCCCACTCTTGCAACTGAAGTGGGGGGAAAAAGCCCTTGGAAAAATTGTGTAATCACTTCAGTTGCTACTTCGTGGAACTTGAACATAAGCCACTTAAAACTCTGTGAAAATAAGGAGTGTTGTGATCTTTCAGCCAGTACTCTACTGCTAATATGTAAAATGCTTCTCCAATAGACCTGAGTTCTACTTTCAGCTGACTTTTCTGGTAAGACTTTTAGCAGATATTCTCTTTGATGTTACATGCCTATCATTTTCAGGTTAAACTACAGAGGGACCATACACTTGTTAGTCTGGTTTCCTTCCAGAGAGTTCTGCAATGTTTCATCCAGATGACCAGTACAGGTTTTCAGGAACATGTAATTTGCCACAGGGAGGAACTCAGGCTGTTCATTACCTCCATTCTTAAAGGAGGCAGTAGACTTCCTAAATGCAGCAAAAATGACATCTGACAGCATGTTTCAGGCTGTGTGGGATGATCTGTCATCTCCTCAAGTTTTTGTAAATCACTATAGGTCAAGATCAGGGTAAAATCTTCAAATTTGTCTAAAGTAGCTTTAAAGCCACTGATGTTCTAGCTTTTAAAAAGTGGCTTAGATAGAAGCTTAATCTATTGAGTCCTGTAATCAACTGTGCTACACACTTCATTTGGACACTGGGATCACATACATTAATTAGATTCCATCTATTTGGCTCGCTGCAGCTATTTTATTCCCTGAGGACCAGAGACAACAGGTACAAAGAGATGTTCCTTCTGAATATCAGGAAACAATTTTTTACTATGAGGATGACCAAGCACTGGTACAGGTTTCCCAGACAAGTTGTGGAGTCTCCATCCTTGGAGATACACAAAATCTGTCTGGACACAGTCCTGGGCAACCAGCTCTAGGTAATCCTGCCTCAGCAGGAGGTCCCTTCCTGCCTCAGTGATTTTGTGATTCTGAGGTGGTTGAGGTACAAATAGCACTGCTAAAAGCAGGCAGAAATTTCAGCAGAGTGACTAAGAAAATTTCAAGATATAAACCATTTTTTTTTCTAGTGAGTTAGTAATCATTTTTCATGACATAAGCTATAGTCAGGAATAAGTTTTATATTTATAATTGGTATTACCAAAACTGTTCTCTTGAGATTTTGCCTCTTACAGAAATAAAAATGTAAGAAATATTTCAGCACTGGAAACCACAAAGTATTTCACAGATGGGGTACAACTGGAATTCAACGAGAAATAGTGTTGGGTTTGATCTCTGGCCACTGAAAACATGCACATGTTAACACCAGTCACTAAAATTTGGGGTGAAATCCTAGTAAGAAAACCATGTCAATTAACAATGAAGTTATATAGAAAATAACAGTTGGCCTCTAAGAATCAAAAAAATATAGATGAAAAAAAATGCTTAGAGTGTATATATTTACCAAGGTAGAAAACATGGAGTTATGGAAAAAACTGAAAATAGTAAACCATATCCATAAGCAAGGCCACCCTTTCCTTCACTAAAACTGAAAAGAAACACTTTTGAAACAAGGAATTGCCAGAACTTGCTACTGCAAAAAACCAATTATCTGAAAAACCTCAGCTGGGATGTAGAAAATGAAAACCAATAGACCAGCTGCAGTATTGGTCTGATCCAACAGGTTAGTATTTATTTATTATAAGGAATAACTGATACTTTTTTTTTTAATGACTATTTATTTTGCTCTATTTTCTCCCCATAGAGTTTAATCCGTTAGAAACTATTTGAAATGGGGGAGACAGCAGCCTAATGACTTACAGTGAAATCCATAGTTCAGGTAGAAGCTGGAGAATATCTTTTGGAAAGACACAATTATTAAGTTACAGGAGAACCAAATCCTTAGGTGAGTTTCTTCAAAGCTTAACTGCTCTCCTGATTAAAAGTACGTACATTATTTCTAGTCTGAATGTATTTAGCTACAGTTAGATCTGGCTGTCAGATACAGTTATATCATTATGTATTTTCTTCTATTAATAAAATAGAAAGCCTTATTGTATTAGAAAACTTTTTTCCTTTCTGAATAATTATAGACTGTGATCATATTAACCTTCCCTTTGCTAAACTGTTGCTTCAGCTCTTATAACCTCTCACTGTAAGGCAGATGAGACCCACTCCTCAAACACCAGCACAGAGCTACCCTGGAATAGTTACAAACAGTTTTACGAACAGGAAAGCATTTATAAAGAGTGATTCGGATTTTTCTTTTTTTTTGTTTTTCTTTTAGAGGTTTTCTTCTTTTCCTCCTGCCACATCCAATTCCTGTATCTCGGTTGCCCAGGCAACCTCTGCTGGCTGAGCCCTGGGTGCAGTGATGGGTTTTCAGTTCTCTACTACAGAAGGAGGCTGATATGAAAGATGAAGGAACAAGTAATGAGCTTAAGAGGGTTAGGAAAGCCCAATTAGGTGACTGACGGGAGTAATGGGAGTTTTATTTAAAGGTTAACAGTGCTAATAAATGCATTTATGCAGGTAATTAAAAAAATCCCATGATTTGCAGGAAATAGGAGGGGGAGATTTTACATCAGTACATTTCTAATACCAGCTAAAGTGTAATTGCTAAAAGTAATACAAAGACATGAGTGACATTTGCTAAGAATGTTACTTAAACTGAAACTGATACAGCTCATGATTCATTATGTATGCATGTCCCTGTATTTGGAAAGTATGAGCAGAAACTACCATCCAGGCAAAATAAGAGCATTTAAGATGTTCTGAAAGTCCTTTATATTGAGTCTTGACTTTTAAACAAAAAATCGTTAGCCCTCTCTACCAAAACTTCTGGTAAATAATAGAGATTCATTGGCTCTCCAGAACTTATGTTTCTCATTATTGAGCAGTAGATGTGTTGCTTTACACCTACAGGCACATTTGCTTGCTTTTGCAAAGGCAGCTGCTCAGGACAGGGAATGCATTTCAACAGAGAGAAATTTTTAAAGTTTCAAAGGCCCTGAGAGAATGTTTTCACATTAAATATTTTTCTTCTAACGAGGATTTTGTTTTTTTTTAAGCAGACAGCTTTCTTTTGGCTCAACAAAGAGTTGAATTACATGCAAACAGCTTATTTCCAAACAGTTGGACTTGACCCTGGATCCAATAGGAATTTGGACAATTTGTATCAGTGGTCACTGTCCCCAGGGTGGTGGCAATCCCTGTGAGGTTTTAGGTGTTGCAGACTCTTTGTAGGTAGGCATGGCATGGTCTTTGAATTACAAGTTTCAAAGGGTTTTGAAAGCTTTTGACATTTTGCACCACCCACTGATTCAGGGTATGACACTTCAAAGACCTCTTGGCTCATTGATGGTCTTCATTTTTTTATTTTGATGTATTCTAACGTGGCAACTTAGAAAAAAATCTGAAAGAAGTTAAAATAATTTTAAAATAACTTAAAAATAGAAAACAATCATATTCTTGAAATAAATCTATACTGAAGGCCATTATTTATATAATGATAAAAAACCACTAACATCACTCAAAGCGTATAAAAAGGGAATCTGTCCTTGTTTTGGCTGGGATAGAGTTCATCTTCTTCCCAGTAACTTCTGTGTTTTGGATTTAGTATGAGAATGACATTGATAACATATTGTCTTAGTTGTTGTCAGGTAATGCTTATACTCAGCTAGGCTAGAGATAATTTTCTTCACAGCAGCCACTATGTTTTAGAGTGAGTATGAGAAAAATGTTTATAATGCATTGATGTTTCTAGTTTTTGCTGGTAAATCAAGGACTTTTTCAGTTTCTCATGCTCTGCTAGTGAGGAAGTGTACAAGAAGATGAGAGGGAGCATAGCCAGGCATCTGAACCAAACTGGCCAAAGAACTATTCAATTCCATATAATGTCATTCTCAATACATAAATAGGAAGTCAGCCCCAGAGGACTGCTCAGGGATCACTGCTCAGGGATAAGACAGGTGTTGGTTGTCAGGTGGTGAGCAGTTTACTGCACATTACTTGTTTTGTAAATGTTGCTACTATTGCTTTTATTACTATTATGCTCTATTCCTTTTAGTGTCCTATGAAACTGTCTTTATCTCAACCCACGAGCTTCCCATTTTCCCCTGATTCTCCTCCCATTCCATTTGGAGGGTGGGGTGGTGAGAGAGCTGCATGATCCTAGTTGCAGGTTGGGGTTAAACAACAACAGGTCCTTACTACTACTTGAATCAACACATTCCTCCTACAAAATATTTCAGTTTTCTTGGTACAAAAGAATCAAAGCTACTTCCAGTTCTCTTGAAGGTGCTCACAGTCTCAGGAGTTTTTGAGGGAAAAACATTAGGAAGATTCCAGTTAAGGTGGAGGAAAACAAGAGTCTTCAGAAAACTGAGATTTTATTTAGACCTGAATCTCTAAAATGCTCTGCAATTATTTCCTGTTGTCTGGATATGTTACTGTACTACTACCACTGCCAAATCGTGCAGTGGTGAGGTTTAGTCCTGTAATGAATGACCCAGTTTACACCTAGAGCTAAGCAGGAATTAGCAGAGGAAATGTTCAAGAAGAGAGGAAGGAGATGGGGAAAAACACAGGACAAATGAAAAAAAAAATGTAGAAACTCTTAAAAGAAACAATAGAAGATAGTTACAGACATTATGGCAGCATTGCCAGCCTTAAGGGTATGTGAACTGGGAAAGACTTGAGGCAAAAATAGTCTCCCTCCTAAAACAAATAATGAGGAAATGCCAGAGGGGCAATAAAGACAAAGCAGTAGTGGAAACAGAAGATCAGCAAAAGAGTTTTCAATGAATACTCTCAGCCACCCCACACTTGAAGAACAGATTGCTTCAGGCCTTTTTCAAAGAGACAGGAAGGTGTTGTTATGCCCAAGGCTGGTTTAACGACCACTCTTTAGGGACCCCACCCTACTTCCAGTCATCCTAGGTGCTTTCCCACCTGTCCTCCTGAGCCTCTATGCTCAGTAAATGTCCCAGTGTGACTTTATCTCCACAGGACAGATCTGAGGGTCACTGAAGATGTTCTCAAAGACTACCCTTTGCCTGGAAAGGCTGCTCAGGTTTCTGTTGCATCTGATGAAAAGCTTGAGTATCTTCTTTCCAAGGACCTTAACTGAAAGTGAACTGCATTGCTCCCAGCGTGTAGGGAATTTTTTGCTTTTCCCAGAAACACAGAGGTACCCATTTCTGTCAAAGGTATCAAGTCCTGGCTCTGTTTCTTTGTCCTCCCCTTTGTCCTGTACCCTGCACTCACAGCAATGCAACTGATCCAGGCCAGATGATCATCTCCCCTGTTTCCATTGCATTTTCATTTGATATCACAACTGGAATAAATATGATTTGGTATCTTTGGTGAGCTTTTTTCCCAGGAACAATGCTCCCATAGCAATGCCATTTGGGAGAACAAGGAGGACTTCTTCAGTATTAATCTTTCACTGCTATTCTCTTTTGATTAAAATTTCTTTGTGATAAAACTGCTTTTATTGAAATACCCAGAAGACAGCACAATTTCATACTATTCCAACTTCCATGAGCAAATGAATGAGTGAGCTTCTGGAAGTTTCAATTAAAACTAATTATTAAAAACAAAAGAAGTTAAAAATAAATTATATATGGTCTTTAATATGTCAGTTGTGAAGTTAAACTGTTACATTGATCCCTGTTTTTCTCAAATGTGATGAACAGAAGTTAACTGAATTGTCCACATCTTCTTGTTATAGCTGCTTAGTCTAATAAATAACTTCAGAAAAGTTATGACTTTAAATGGAGTTAGTGAATTAATAGAAGACTTTTAGTAGTTTTCATTAACAAACTTTCAGTGCCAAATTTGGAGGCTGCAGACAAGAAAGGTTCTTCTTTCTATTCTGATTGTTTCAACTCTCTACATTGCAGTAGGGAAATTTAACAGGTTAATCAGAGAGGGGACAGGGAAAAGTAAAATATAGAATGAAGCCTGGAGACTTAAATCTTCTTTGGTTTAATTTTCAGTAAAAATTCATATTAAGTGGAAAGATACCATAAATTACCAAGTGTTAACAGCATGGATCGGAATTCATATTTACTTAATAGTTACTTGTTAATTGTTCTTTTCTAAAATTTCAATACAGAATCACAGAATCACTTATGTTGAAAATGACCTTTAAGATCATCAAGTACAACAGTAAACCTAATACTGCCAAGTTCACCATTAAACCATATCCCTAAACACCACATCTGCACATCTTTTAAATACCTCAATGGATGATGACTCAGCACTTGTTTGCTAGTGATGGTGTTCTAAGACTTCAGAATGCTGTTTACTTTGCTGATTGGTTGATTAAAAGTGGATTCTACACTATTTCCTTTAAAAACTCTTTACTTAGACTGTGAAACCACTCAGCTCATAAGCAAGGCATGCACTTTCCAATCCCTGTCCTTTATTAGAGTGGTTTCCAAATTTTGCTGATCTGCACTTGCCCTAAACTTTACAGTACAGATTAAAGGTGTCCCTCTGTGTTTGGTTTATTTGGTGGGTAAGCATTTTCCAAAAAATTTTGAACTAATTCTGAATTTGCAGAGGCAGAGGAGAGGGTGATTTAAGTTCTCTAGAAGAAGCAGTATTTCAAAATATGTTTTAGGCATATTGTCTACTTTAATAAATTCTGAGCAATGCTGTATATTATATTGTATAATGTGCTACTTTTAGAAGAAAAATAATCAACAAATACTGTGCAACATGGTATTTACAAATATGACTCCTATTTTTCTCTTAACTAGGACTAGTATGCAAGCAGGCAACTAGAAAGTCTGGGAGTGAAGAGAGTTGGTCATGTGAAAGAAGACAGGCAGAGACAAGTTTATTTTGCCTCAAAAAATCAAAGGTGAAGAGGGGCTATGATCATCCTCTGTAAATATGGGAGGAGAAGAGCTGTTTCTATTAATAGAGAATACCAGCAGAGGAATAAACAGATAGATATTATAAATAAATTGTGAATACATTTAAGCTGGGAATAAGAAGAAATTATCTAAGCATTAGAATAAGGAGAGTCTGATGTGATCGGTGCAAAAGGAGCAAATTTCAAACTAATTTGAAGACAGAATAGGTATGGAATAATCCCTCATGTGTTAGAAATACTTATTTGTAGCCCAATAGGCACACAAATGCCTAAGAGGAATTCTATGGTGTGAATGTGGGAATAGAGTCAGTGATCAGATTTCCTTTCCTTGTCTTGTTGCAACTTCAGTCCAAAACAAGTCAATTTCACAAGCACCTTGATCCATGTAGTTTTCTTAGGGTCCACTTATAAGAATTGTCCAGACCTGGAAGATTTATTGTTTCTTCTTAAAACGGTGGGAAACCATGATGCTTTCTTCATCTTAAGCAAGCATTTCTCCTGATATTTCCCAGTAGTTGAACTTCATTTGTAGGGGTTACAGAAGCACTCTCTGCAAACCAAGTGATCTCTGAGTTTCCCACATAGATCCTCCTCTCTGCTCCCAAGCTTTTTCTAGTAAGAAAAGAAAAACTCCCCTGGTCTCCCAGGCAGCAGGAGGTCCAAGGAGAAAGTCTCTCTGCTGCTGCAGCATAGTGCATGTCTGGAGTTCCTCAAGGAAGGGAATTGGTTGTGGGATTCATGTATTCACTGCATTTTGCATGCTCAGAAATAAATATTTGTGCAAAGACAGTGAGAAAAATGAACCTTGAACCTCTGGAACTGCTTAGATGGGATAAGAGAGAACAAGTAGTATGGTAGGGGAAAATGGAGAATACAAACAAGATTTCTATTTACATTTCTCTTTTGGGGCTGCTTGAAAGTTTTTGAGGAGTTTCAGAATACTAGAAGAAGCCACAGTTGGTGGGCAGAGTGTGAGCGTTGGGGTCAGGATTCAAGGAGGAGTTACTGCAGGGCTATCAGGAGCACAGGGTAAATATTTATGAAAGTGCCAGTCTTGGAACTGTGGCATTTCCAGATTAAAGAAAAGCAATGAACGTACTCTTATCAAATAGCTCCAGTAATAACCTTTCTTAGCCACCATTGTGCTGATGAGTTTTTTCTTTCATGAATTTTTATATGACTTTCAAAGTCTTGTCCCGTGGTTTGTAAATAAAAATTGACAGCTGTGCAATTATAAACTGGAGAAAGTGGCTCTGAAATTCTATCTTAAAAGACAAAAAGGGAAATCTAGAAACACCTCAAGAAAACCCTCCTGAGGGGCTGTTATTTAAAGACCCAGTTTCTCATCCTCTTTTCTTAAGATAGAACATCTTTTATACAGATTTAAAGCATGTCAGATACTTCTATGATAGCTCTTGATCAAGGTTAACAAAAATAGTGAAATACTGTGTTAATCTAGATTCTTTCCCCTCCCCCTTATAATAATATATTTTGCCTTTTATTTTCATTAACTATTCCTTTTTTTCCCCTTCCGGCAGACCAAACAGAAACACATTCCACAGACAAAGCCTGTAGGTGTGTTGCCAAGGACAACAGTCTCAGACATAAATTACTTTTGAACCTCAAACCCTTTTATTGCTCTTTATTGAAGGCCATCTGTATGTTGTTATGTTAATTTAAGGCTTTCAACTAACCCTCCCGAACCCAGCGATTTGGTGTGCTGGGAAAGGTCCGTATTTATAGGCGTTTTTCATGAGGCACTGTCACCGAGTTACAGACTGCAAACAGGTGTGATCTAGTGCAAGTTAAGGTTTAAAACAAATTTCATAAAGGGAAACATTCTTGAAAGAAACATTCCTAAAATGTGACTAAAAGGGAATTAAAGCAACCCAATAAAAATTTCATGAGTCATGATGTCACTTTATCAGTTAAATACAAGGGAAATAAAGAGTGGTGCATAACCCAACATGGCCCACTTTCTAAATTGCAGTTTCATAGCAGTTGCAAACATTCAGTTCTTCATCAGTATCAATTAGAGTATTGCTTTTTCCTGCTGAAGCTGGTGGAGCTTTAATGAGCTCCATATTTGCTGAAATGTAGCCTAGTATTTTAGAAAAAAAAAATAATTGCCCAGCAGTATGAAAATGCCAGTCAATTAGAAAGAAAATTTTCATGCTAGAAAAGCCTTTTTGCTTTGGTATCAACTTTGCTCCTTGACATTGACTGAAGGTAAAAATGAGTCAGGTTCTAGGGGAAAGAGTGTAATTGATGGTTTTATGAAATCGCACTGACTTATGTCAGCCAGAGACCTGGCTGTTGCTCTTTGTTTTGCTTTTTTTAATAGTCTATAGATGTACTCATTGTCCAGCTGGATCCTGTTATAAATTTTTAGGTACATAAACCATTTGGCTTTTGCTCCTTGCATGTTGCCAAAGTCTCTGTTGGCTCTGAATCAATTATAAATATTATAAAATTAGTGGATTAGTTGCAGAATGCTACAGGGTTTTGAACACTACCTTAAAGAGGTCATAAAATCATTTTGGTCCATAAGGACTTTCTGAAATAATGTTTTTTGAGAAAAAAATTTGAAATAGCTGATAGCAACACTGCACATACAGAAATATTCAATATCCATAGAAGGATAACCCTTCAAAACTCAAAACATTGCAGCAAAGACAGATGGCAAAGAGCACAATTTTTGTATTTACTACTAAGTTTTATAAGAACTCCACACTGTCAATTTGGAGCTTGGATGTCCCTGTTACACCTCCTAATATTCAAACCAGAAATCCAAGTTGGTCCATCATCAAGTGAGAACCAATACCAATGGGAAAGTGCAGTCCTCACTTGCTATCTGGGTCAGAGCACCAGCTTCAAGGTATATATATAGATATTGATAAATACGTAATATGGTATTTATTGTCAATGGCAACCCATTTCATAGAGAATCCAAATTCCTTGGAAGAGAGAACTATAACTAAAAATATCCCAGAGAGTCAGACCCTCTATGAAAGCAGCCTCATTTCTTTATACCTGGTATTTTCCATGGTCTGTAGAAGATATAATATTGGTCATAGGGTATCTCCCTTTGAGGGGAGACTTGAGCAGAAGCTCCGGTAAAGCACATATAGTTGGATTTCAGATGTGACACTTAGAGACAGATTGCTCTCAACAAATATTTTGTAATTTTCTTCTATTTTACCTTCTGCCAAATATTATCCTGAAAATATATTTAAAATATATTCAAAATACTTTTAGGAGAACCATTACATCTCTGAAAGCAATAATTAACAGGACAAAGTCCTTGCTTACCTCGCAGGACCAGAGGTAGGAAAGTGTATATAAACCTCTGCCAATCTCTTTCCTGAAGGCTTTGGATCTTGAACCTCTAGAGCTCGTACATCCCAGAAGTGTTATGGGCTGTGTTTGGAATGCCCTGTACATCCCATTAACCTTCATAAATTTACCTGTTACTACAGAGCCAAATGCTCTGCAGTATGAAGTATTGAGACTCCCAAGGCCTTCATTTTTCAGCCTGGGAACCAAAGCCCTGGTGGGTTAAGTGCTTGGCCAGCCACAAAGTCTGCTTTAACAAGAATTTGAAGCCATCTGCCTCAAGATCTCATTTAGGGCTCCAGCTACTGGGTTCTATGCTGGTTACTCTGTGTCTCCAATTTCTTAAAGCAGAATTCAGGGAATCCTAGTGCTCAACTATCCCTCAACCTCCCACTGGAATACAGAGTATAACAAGTAATACAAGTTAATAGAAGATAAGCCAATGAAAAATACCTCATACTGGTAGATAAGGGAAAATTACTGCAACAGAAAAGATGGAAAATAACAGAAGGAGAAAATCACCACATAACACTAAGAGTTTTACTATAATTAATAAGAAAAGGTGATGAGTAGGCAGGCTGTCAGCAGTGTGTGTGCATCCAAATGTATGTGGAAGTCAGTTTAGATATCAAAAGGTGATTGAGAACACCAGGGAGAGAAACAACAGTGTCCGAAAAAGGTTAGAAAGTTAAAGTACATGCATTGATGTGGAGAACATACTTCAGTTGGATAACATGATTACTGCAGAAAGACTCATGAAAAGATCATTTGGAAAGTGCTCAGAAGCAGTAAAAATATGACAAAAGATATGCAAAGTTACGTTGCATTTCTGGAGTATCTTGCATAAACCCTTAGGTGAAATATCATTATAGGAAAAGAACCTTGTGTAATTTTTCATGTGGGTATTGTCTGGACAGATTATTGCTTTCATATGCACATAGAAAAATCTTATGTTTCAAATTGTTTTTCAAATGAGCTCTTTGAAAAGGAATTTCAAAATATTAAGAAAGAAAAATATTAAAATTTTACTTGGCAAAGATGAAATCTGAGGGATTTCTCTAATTCACACCATTGAAAAGGATCAACTGCTGAACCATACATAATGCCATTTGATAAAGCAGAACTCCCTAAATAAATGGCTCTGCAAATTTACCTGGCTAGATTTATATTATTTAAACAAAGGAGATGAATCATTGAGGATACAATGATAAGTAACAGAAGAAAGGAAATGTAGAGAAAGAAAAAAGCCATGGGGATATGAGGATTAGTCAGTCTGTCAGTCTCCCAAAGGACACAAAAGATTATTCAGTAAAACTTAGACTGTACAATACAACAAATGGTCTGAAAGTGAAAAAGAGCATTTCTTCTTCAGCAATGTGTACAGCAGAGAAGCAACCTCTTCCCCAGGTCTCACTCTGTATTTCTTATGCTTCACTTGCCAGTTTTTGTTAGCAAACCTATCACATTTGACAGCTAACACACATCTGGCATGTCCACACCATCTGTAGTAGAGCCACAGAGCTTTAAAAAAAAAATCTGTGAAAACCAGTATTATCTCTTGTCATTCCAAGTCTTGTGTCTCTGCAGTGCTCATCACAGTAAAATTTAAGCCCTCCTGATGTAAATTAAAGATGTCACATGAGTTTTTCAATATCTCCAAGTAAAACCAATAAATCACTCTGATATTTTCATAAATACCTGGTTCTATTTCAGCCATCTCCAGTTTTTGAAGAAAAATTAGAGGTTTAAGACTATTTGATTTTTTTTTGATTGCAAACTAAACGAAATATTTAAAATAATAGAATCTTCTTCCAGCAAAACAGCTATAAACTCTTTGCCAGTCAAACAAAAGATCTAAAGGAAACTGAAACAGAGTGTTTTCATCTCATTTGCTTAGGGATTCTTCTCTTACCTTACTTTAGGAAAATGTAAAAAAAAAAAGAACATCATTTAGAAATGTATGGGCTTATTCAAAGTGCTCAGTTTAATTCTTTTTTGAAACCTAACTTTGCCTATTCAAAGCAATGTCCATTTTAACTAAGCCCACTTTCCTCTGTTGTGATTCTGCATTTACAACACACTGAAAATAACATGAATCTTCCTCCAGGAAAGCAAGCAATATGCAGACTCCCCTGCAAGACTTTCCCCATTTTACCTGGCCCAATGTCAAGCTCCACCCCAGGAGTCAGAGGTCCTTCAGAAATTGTCTTTTATTGTCTTTATTCAGGCAACAGAATTCAGTCAGGACTTCAGAAACAGACCCTATGACAATGCGAACAAAGTTCTCTTCTGGAGCTCTCTGCCTGGAGGGTTGTGTTTGGTATTCCCTGAAGCTGCCATTTGGAATTTTTGGGGACCTGTAACTGGAGTTTAATCTAAACTTTTTATGTGGCAAAAACTTTGTACATCTGAAAGGAAGGTTAGAAACTGGCTCTCATTTTGGTCTTGTTCAGTGACCTTCTTGGAAGAGTCCCAAGAGATACAGGCATGGAGGGAAGACACGTCCACGAGATCTGGGTTGTGCTGACATTCAAAGGGACCACAATGGGCTGGAGGAATGGGCAACAGGAATCTCATTAAATTCAATAAAGAGAAATACAAAGGCATCTACAAGGGCAGAAATAGTCCCATGCACCAATACAGTGCTTGAAGGCCAAATAACAGGAAAACAGCTCTGCAGCAAAGGATCTGGGGATGAGCTGGTGGTAGGCACCAAGTTGAGTGTCAGCCAGCAATGCATCCTTGCCATTCCAGACTCAGCCATTCTATAATTCCACTGTCCTTCACCTGTTTTCCTGTCCTCAGGAAACATTTTCATGTCACATTCTCCCCAGCCTTAGTGAAAATTTATCAGTGCCACTGTTGTCAGCTGGCTGAGGCAAGAACAGCTTTACCATCAGAGGGGACTTTCACCCACTCTCTTTCACCTGGTTTTAACTGGCTTGGTCTTGTGTAAATCTGTGATGTTTCCACACTGGTTACTCTGTAATGCAGATCCTAAGCAGCACAAGCATACAGATCATGATATTTGCAAGTACAATAAGCCTGGCAGAGAAGTTGTAGTGCTGTGGACTGATCAAAAGACGTCTTTCATTGCACAGCTGAGAATATTGCAATTCAAGAGAAATGAAAGTCTTCAAAGTTGTGGATATGCAGCTTAACAGATGGGCTTCTTCAAAGATTCGTTATTAGTCTGACAGAAACTATAAATACCAGAGTGGGAACTGAGCAACCAAAACACACACCTGCCTGTTTAAATCCATCAGAAAACTGGCCAGCTCTTTGCAGCAAAGGCAATGGAAAAAACACTCTCTGCTGGTTAAAGAAAGCAATATTAAGCACCTTGTCTTGGTAGGGGAGGCATAACTGTGGTTCTCATGTTATAAATTATTAGACCACATGAGATGTAATTCAATTTCATAACATTTTTAGGAAAAACAACAATGTGAAAACATTTATATGCAAAGATTGTCACTCTGTGGAACAAGGCATCGTTAAGCCCTGGGATTACCCTACAGGAGAAAATTTCAGACTCCCTTCCCTGCACAGCTAATGTCTTTGCTCTAGTGCTCAGATTACTTTTAGGTTGAGACCCACTGGAGCCTGGCTGCTTGTTTTAGGACTGAAAATGCTAAACAGCAAAGCAAAATGCACAGAGAGTGTATGTAATAACATGGCATATCTCAATATTCTAATGGCAGCCAGATGCCACATGAAAAAAAACCTGAACACCACAGGCTTCTTTGAAATCACCTGCTACATCAGGTAGAGAAGAGCCCGTGCTGACAGCCGTGCTGCTGTGGTTGCACAGCTGTCGATACCCTCACCACCTCCATCAGCACTAGCTCCAGCCTCTGCATGTGTTGAAATCTCACCATCAGTCATGGCAGCAATATAACCCCAGAACAAAATCGTATACTTAGGAGAACAAAGAGCAAAAGTAGGGCAACAGCCAGGTAGAGTATTTATATTGGACCTTTCTTTGTGTGAGCATGAAGCTTTTTGAGAAAGAACATGCTTAGTGCTGCTGGATGGGTCTATAATTTCTGCCAGACTAGACTGCCCCCAAAGCAAGAGACAGAGATGTTAACACCCTGCTGGTCCCATGAACAATGAAGTCCAGGTCTGTTCTTCATCCTGGAGGAGAGCATCCCTTTGGTAGAAACCACTGCTGAAAGAGAAAGCCAGTTTTAAAAATTACTGTGTGCCCCATGAAGTCTTGAGTTACCTCCACAGAAGATGCGTGCCTTGTTGCTTGGTTGCCTGCGTATTTTCACATGCAATAAAATCTCCATCTTGGGCAACAAATACAGAGGAAAATCTCTTTCACTTCTGCTCAGCTCTCATCCCACATGTCTGTTCTCAACTGCTGTACTATATTGTTTCCTTTGATATAGCTCTATGCAGTGATTTGCTAAATTTCATCTCTAGGTAGCCTATACTTAAATATTTCAGCTGAGGTTTGGTTAGCTTCACTTTATTTTCTCTTTTCTTCATTTTCTGCTGTTCTTCCTTTCCTTCATAAGGCCTTGTTATACCACCGAGTGTTAAGCCTCGCTCTCCTTTGAAACTGAAAAAGAGTATGCCTAGGAAGTGATGGCTTTCTTTGCATAGAACGGGTCATTTCTCTTACTCCTAAAAAACCCACACCACACAAACAATAAAAAGCCCATAATCTGTAAAATGTAGACTTTTCTTTTCCTCTCTCTCAAAGGTGTATTTTGTGCTTGTATGAACAGCACCTTGTTAAAACAGCACGGCAGCTCTGAGAGTCTACCAGTGAGATCAGGACCCCTTGTGTTTGATGTGCACAGAATGAGACTCTACCAGTTCAACACCACCTATGTTTTAGACCACAGGACACATACGTGGTGGATTATGAACTTGCAGTCACAGCTGCTCCAAACGACTCAGGTTACTTCCATGACTGGTGTCTGGAGGAGCCTGAGATTACACACATTTTCAGAGTTTGGGCACAGAGAATTTATCCATGGCAACAGCAGGGTCCTGCATGCAAACATAGCTCATGCTTTGAATCAGCTGAGGGCAGCAGCTTGGTGCTGGGTGGGAGAGGTTCCCCCTTGCTGGGAGGCTAAGTCCTCCCAGATAACTACAGCATTTCCTATCTGAGCTCCTTGCATCCAGATGCCTTAGCAAGCTCAAAGGATGTGAAAGATCGCACATGTATCCTCTGCCTCTTTGGCTGTGATTGTCTATCTCTATAACAGAAATAAATTGCCCTCATGTTTCGAAGGTCTTGTAAGGATTGCCATATTGAAGATATTTTTACACTCAATTACTACGGTAATATAATTATGATTGTTAAAATAATATTTATTGTTATTGGTGAAATTGCACTAAAATGCTGTGAGGCCTCACTGAGCTGCAGACATTGAAAATTCAGAGTTTTATATTTGATTTTACAGTTGGCCAAGAATCAGTTCTCTCTAAAACCTGAGGTGTGGGACTCTATCCAAGGTGGGAGTGCTGTGACTTTGCCCTCTCATCTCTAGCATGACTCTTTAAGTTCATGTCCATACAGGCTACAATTCAGGTTATGCTGTTGTGAAAGTTTTTGCATGAATCCCGGAGGAAAGCAGAGACTGCCGTTTGGCAGAGAAGAAAAAGGTAATAAATTATTAGGTAAGATAAATTCCCAACAATACGCATCTCATTGTATTAATCTGGACTGATTTTAACTATAGGTCACAAGGGCAGGGACGCTGTTTGGTGCCTGAGGTATTGTGTTGGGACGGGTGTATACTGAGGGAGAAAAAGGGGAGGAGAGGGAAGAAAAATGTGTTCTGGTTTATGTACAGCTGGGCACTTTTCACACGTAGATCATCTGTCTGGTTTCTGTTATCTGGGGCTGAGAGCTACAGCGCCTGGAGCTATGCAGGATTTCCCTTCCCAGTCCCATCCCCTTGATGAATTTCCTCTGGCTGACACTATCACTCTACTCCTTTACAAGGAAGAAGTTTCCAATGAAAAAAAAAATCAGTAAGATATTTTTAGATGGAGTCTTAGTTAATTTTTGTTTGGAGCAACTTTGTCATGGTTCCCTATGCTCATGCAGGGATTCATAATTAAGGTTATCACAAGTTGGGGGGGGAGAAAAGAAGCTTTTTATACATTGTAGATGGAGAGAGCAAATTAAATTGACTATTTGAACTCAAAGGTGCTCATTCCCTTCAGAGGATAAGACAGAAAAAAAGGTGCATGAAGAAAACCCCAGGAATTCCTGAAGAACACCCTATGCATATATCCTGCAGAGTTGCCTGCAACGTGTGGTCGTATTTGGGAGGTAAGCACAAATTGCTTTCAAAGATAAAAATTGCTTTCATAGAAAAAGAAAGAGAAACCTACGAACTTGAAGAGATTTTGTCTTCTGCCTAAACTGCTTGAGCTCTGGTAAGTCAAAAGCCATCACATTTGACTCATTTCAAGCAGTGTTATTCTAGCAGTGCATTGTTGTAAGATATATTCTTTATATTTTTTTTGGTTATTGAATTTCTGTGCAATGCATAGAGTTTCTGACAAACAATGCAGACATAATTTTAAGATCTGCTGAAATAAATGCTGTTTTCTTCCTATTGTCTTATAGTGATTTTATTTAATAAAATAGTTGTGATTTTGTTTAAGGCACTTTGTATGTTCTGATTTATGTTCAGAATGAGAAGGGGAAAACCCTGCTTTCTTCAAGAAGATATCAGTGGGGCTCCTCGCTAATTTTCATTGAGAAGTGGAGAGAGAAGTATTCTTGAGAAGAAAAAGTGCCCTCAGTGGCTCTAAGAAATGTGAAAGTGCATCCGAAGCATAACCAGTAATCTTTGGAGGTCACACTCAGTAATACTTATCTGAATCCAGTGCACATAGTTTGCTGAGCCGAGTAGAGGGGCCACTTTAATTTCAGTATCCCTGGAGAACCTATAAAATCTCATCTAAAGTTGATCGTTCGTCAGGCCCCGTGTGCTTCACAATATTCAACAATTGTGCATCCTATAAATCAGTAGGTCTTGATGTGATTTGAAAAGCCCTGGCTGGAGTTTTTAAGAGAGCCTGCTGTGGTTTTTTGGCTCCCATCCCTGTTTCCAGATGGCAACATGTATTTAAAGGCATTGCATACAATTCCACCCAAAACATAAACAAATAAACAAAACCTGTGCTAAAAATGTTCTGACATTTACAAAATCAAGCACGAGAAGCTGAGAGATGTGAGAATGCAGGGTCATTACACAGCCATTTCATGGAATATCCATAAACTAGGAAACTGAAATTAGACTTTCAAACACCCTTTGCCCCTCTTCTCTGAATGTCTTATACATGACTGATTAAATTTGTATGAACATTTCACAAGTTTTAGAATATCTCTGTTCTCTGTCCCTAATGGACACAGTGTTTTGCTGAGCTTTTTCACAACAGCACAAGAGCAGTTCTCAATCAACCTCAGCCAAAAATACATCTGTGTCTTCTTGTTCCCATTGGATGATTACTGAAGAAGTCTCATCATCAGCCCATGACATCTCACCATCCATGAAGCAGTATGAGCCCCTTCTCACCTTCCCAGCCTGATAAGCTACCCCGTGCTTTGGTGGACACCTGAGTCCACCACCTCTCTGCTCATTTCGCCCATAGTTTTCATTCAGCTACATGAAGTCAGCCCAGGTCAGCTCTAAGTATCAGACACTGAAGTGATTTCTTTCTCTCTGAGCTGATACCATTTATTACCATCTCTCCCCTGGGTCGTTCCTTGGCAATCTGATATTGCTTACATATTAAAGACTTATCCCTATTCTATCCTCTCACAGCCTCAGGGCAGGTCTGGACAGATTGGGCACACATGTTTGTAGAATCATTTTCTCTCTTAATACCTCACTTTTGAAAATTTGAGCTAATCTGTAGCACACACATAGACAAACTTTACTCCTTGCAAGTCTTTTACAGAAACACCCTCTCATGTTACACAGTTTAGCTTTCATTTATAATGCTGAACACAAATTTCCATAATAGCATTGGTACATCACTGACTATAAGTCATTGCCATGACTGAGTTATTTATGCCCCTAAATATTTACGTATTCCGTTTAAACTAGGAACTATTTATCAAACAAAGGCAATTACTGTGAAACAAAGTCAGCCTTTTGCTTGTGAAGAATGATCAAAATATAAGCACTCTCTTCCTTCTGACTACACATTAATCTTCTGTGAAATAAAAAGCCTCTCCCTTCTTCCAAGCCAGGAGCGGCAAAATGATTTCAGGCTGCATTTTTAAGCACTCTGAAGAAAATTGTTCTTTTGAGAAATCCTGGTTAACATATTTAGTGCTGTATGGATATTCATAGCATGATAGATTAGTATTAAATATGCATAAAAGCAGCATGAGAAATAGAGTATCAAAATGGCAGTACTCATTTATTTGATAACAATCTTGCCTTCAAGAATCATTCTATTTCATTGGCCAAGTTGATTCTTTTTAACAAAGGGACAAAAAGTTCATCAAGAGCTTTTCAAAGAATCTGAGAATAAGACTGAATTTATTAGAGTGGGGCCCAGTCTGAACAGAGTCTGCCTAATCCCAACTGGACCTTCCAGGATGTGATTTAACTACTAATCATTTCAACAAGGATTGCTTGAACCATGACATCCAGGTCCCCCATCATTTGGCCTATTGTATACAAATCTCCTCTCCTGGTAATTAGATCTCCTGACTCCATCTCTCTGTGCTAAGGTGAGATCAGCCATACCTAAACCACTCTCCACAGGCTTCAATCTAGCCAAGTCTTAAAAATTTCAGCAACAGAAGTCCCATTAACCATAACACCAGTAATAACAGAGTTCACTCATTAACAGCAGTGATAAACATTGCATTTATAACAGGTGCTGTAGTCATGTTGATGGAAGCTAAACACTAAATCACTTAAAACTTAAATGAGGCACATTATTTTAGACGTATTTCAAAATCAACCTTGGCATATGAGTGTTAATTCAGCAATTTCTGGTAATTCAGCATATCTGTTTGGCAGCTAAGTTTGATTCTCCAGCTACATCTATCTGAATCAGGTCCTTGCTCCTGAAACACTTATCCCTTCATGAAAAGAACACAATGTACCTGTGTCTCTAGTGAAAAATCACAATAGTTGAGAATATTTAACATGCAAACAGCCCTGCACTATATAGTTCATGGTCAGATCAGTAGTTGTTTATCCACATAAAATACATTCTTACTGATTTGCATATGAGCAGCATGTACAATTCTGGATTTTATTGCCATCATATGTTTACTAGCAACTAGGAAACATAAAGAAGCTAAATTCAATGATTAAACTATTTGCTGTCAACAGTCTGCCAAGCACTTATCTTCTGTTAAAACCAGAATACCATTGGTTACCTTCAAAGGAATTCTTTTTGTCTCAAGTGGAGAAAAAAAAAGGCCATAGAAATACTTCTTCAGCAGTGTCTTGGGTGGAAAAATACACATCAGTCTAAAAGCAGCCATGGCTGGGGATGTTCCTTTGCCAGGCCCTGCCGTGGTCCAGCGACTCCAGCTTGCAGCAGGTTCTTCACTGTAGACCCTTGCTAAGTTGCGCAACAGCACCAGTGAGGCACACGTTCTCCCACACTGACGTTTTGTGAGAATTGAAAACAAGGAGGCCTTTCCTGTGAACAATTGACATCAGCCCCTGGAGATCTTCAGAAGTACAAAGCAGCAGGTACACTGAAACCAAGACGTCAATAGCCTTTGAAATGGGAGATGCTGCTGTCTTGTGTACACAGGGTGTGTGGTCATGGTGGGAAGTCACAGGTTAAGATACGGCACTGGAATTAACATTACCTCTAACCATACCCAAGCATCAGTGTATCCTTAACTGTAGCTTTTCTCCCAGCTCTGTGCAAGTCAATCATGCTTCACAGATGTAAGCCCTAAAAAACAGATTGAACATTTCTCTGCCCCAAGAAGATAATGCGACAACTTGGGATTTTTGTCCAAGATGTCATTAGAAAGGTGAGAACCCAGCAGGAAGCATTGGATGAGGTATGGAATGTGACTCGAAGAGAAGTAACAGCTTTTCCAATGTCCATCAGGAACACTGATGCCTGTACCAGACTCAGAAAGCCACATCACCACCATCTTAGGATTCAGCTACTCAAGCCAAGCTATTCTAAGTTAGCATTTAAGACACAGCCACCTAATCATAGTCAAGTTTTTAATTACAACCAAAATCTACTAATGGATTATTTAATTGCTCTTCATCTTCTGCTGTGCACAGGCAGCTGAGCTAATCTGGACTGTTTTAGCTGGGCTGTCTTTGCACAGAAGTAGGTGAGAGAAAAACACATGATTTATCCACACAGCCCAGAAGCTGGCAGTTAAGGACAGTTTTCCTCAAAAAGTTTACACTAGTTCTACTTTGTTCTATATCTACTTTTCAGGAACTATAAAATGCACATTCTTTCCCAAGCTCACAAAGTAATTCTGTTTGTTCTGGTAAAACAGCATAGAATGAAGCAGGCTGGTCTGTAAACAATTTATTTTTCTTTTATCAGCTCTACATTTTCCATAGACTGTTTGTCACAATATCAGAAAAGCACCACTTCAAAAAAAAAAAAGGCAAAAGGGAGCCTGGCTCATGTATTGGACTGCTGAGATAACACTGCAGAATTTCAGAGGGAAAAGCTGTGTTCAGAGGTAAAAAAAACCCAAGATAATAAATCAGAAGTTCAACTTTCTGGGGGTGAAGTTTGTATTATTTTGTGGTGCTAAAATGCCTTAATATACCTTATAATTAAAAAAAACAAATACTACAAAGCCATCCAGAGTGTAATACTGGGGAAAAAAGCATGCATTCCTCAAGCTGTGAATATGGACTCTGTGATGACCTCTTGCCTCTTAATTAAGCAACTATTAAACCCAAAACTGTCAGTATAGTTCTCTAAAGTGAGTATACATGTGCAAATGAAATGCTTTTAACAATCCTTCAGAGAACTCCTAGCAGAAACACTAATTTATCCCAGCTCAGCTCTTTCCCCACACACTCAGTGGTCTCCGTGCGAGCGATCGGCCCCGCGCAGCAGGAGCCACAGGCGCTGGGGCTGCCTCGGACACCCAGCCTGTTCCTGCAGGTGACAGCACCAGGCAGGCAGGGGCTTGGGTGGCAGAAACAGGGTAGGGATTCCCTAAATGCAATTAATTAGCTCAGCTGGTAAAGCTAACACACGCCGCTTGCAGTGCCAGGTAGAGCTGGTATTCCCGACTTATCCCATACCCATCAAAAGTGCTCTTCATCCAGATTTGAAAAATATGGTCCAGTTGTGCATTTTATGGGCAGTCAGAGGTCATTGCCTCTGTCGTAAAGACAGCATCAGCCACCACTACAGCAAAGGTTGTTCAAGCAGCAAAGTTTTCTGGTTTTGTTAATTAGAAGTGGTAAATTACAGATGACTAAAATGATGGCTCTACCAATTTTTAACGGAAATGCGTTTAAATGTTGGGTTTTTATGCTTTCAATACAAATTCAAAATCTGTTCAAGAATACCATGAGACATTTTACAAACTTTAGTGGGACAGTATCTTCCTTTTAGGTCATGTGGCTTTTCCAGGTAACAGCAAGGATGGTTGCAGCCAAAAGAAGAAATCAAAATGCTTTTTTTTTCACTTCATTTTTACTTCTCAGTTTTCACTGCATGTTGAGGTAAAATATATCACCTCTTGTTGAAATACCTTTCTATAAAAAATGAAGAAAAAATTATTACTTAGAACAATAATCAAGAAATATTTATTTATTAATTCACAGTAGTTCATGTTGACACTTTAATGGAATTATGATGAAAGGGGAAATAAATGTTCACTTTTCCAATGTTGGCATTAATAATTGGAATTAATTACCTCAGTTTATACACTTATGGAATTAATTTTCTTATATAAAATTTAAAAATTATTTTAAAGCATTAAACTAAAAAGTAGAATATGTTTAATGTATATTATATATTTACATTATAAATAGATATAATACTACATTAAAAGTATATTTATATTATAAAATACTGAGGTTTGGAAACTTGAAATCTGAAGCAAATATGTTTCTATCCTCATAAACTCATGCTGAATTTAGGTTACAACGTGGTTCGGTAGGCTCAAAAGCAATAAATCAGCCTTAGAAAAAAGAGCAGACCATCTTAAAAAGAACATACAACTTGCTCTTTAGATTTCTTTCTAACTCTGATTTTTGTGATGAATATTGCTCAGTCCACTTGAGTGGGTTACAGAATTTGCAGTTTAGCCCCTGATGTGTTATGGCCTCTTCATGATGAAGCTGCGACAAGCAGCACCAAGAAGGGCAAGAGCATCCACGAGCTAAATGAGGAGAAGAGAGAAGAGGATGCTGGCTGAAAGCTTATCCAGTGCTCGTTTCAAGATGCTGAACAAAGAGACAATTTTTCCAATCATTCCCATAGACATACTGGTTTAAAAATCTTTGTCCTACTAAGTTCACGCTGACACTCAAATTTTACCACGCTGAAGTCTGAGCATTTCCTACTAAATCTGTGTTTTTCTTTCCCACCCTCTTCCCAGCTTCTAATATATGATTTTCTTACTGTAGCTGAAGGGTCTGTTTACACCCTGCCCTGGCTGGAGTTCAGCTGGGTCAAAAGGTTATGTTCCCCAGTTCAGCATTACCTTCTCACCATCTCCTCCCTGGCAAAAACTGGCACCTTTTCAAATTGCCTGCCATAAACTGTTCAGCTGACTGCTCCTTAGCCTGATTCAGTCAAACTCATGAGGTTCAGTTATCATCATTTTAACTGCTGGATTTTTCTTTTTAATACCAATTTCTTTTTAATACCAATAGCAATACCAACACCAACACCAATACCGTCACCTCCTCAGATCTGCCACTTTAACTGCTGGATTAGCTTTTTAAAACCAATCATTTCAGAGTTTTGGGTATACACTACAGCTAAAGAAATAAACTGGCCCAAAATAGAACAAAAGGGAGGAGGATGACTTCTGGCCATGGGCTGGAAGAGGCATCCTCATAGGCAATGGTGGGGAGCAGACAGAGTCAGTTCACCCAGGCTTGGCACTGCTTCAGCAGAGCTCCAGTACATCTTCTAACCCAGATTGCTCTGAGCAAGCCTTGCTGTGGCTCAACGTCAGGGTAACAGGCTTTTCTATATCCTGAATTGCTCAAACACAGCTCCCTCAAGAAGAAATTTGAAATGTTTTGGCTGCTTTAACAGAAGAACACATCCAACACAATTGTAACTGGATTTTAGTGATCACAGTATTTAGCAAGCAGCTGATTTTAAGATGAATTTGCATACATATATACTAAACAGAACAGTCGCCTTCATTCTTAAATTATTTGAGGGCTCCTGGATGAATGTGTGAATATGACATTTATTGGGAATAAAAGAAAGAGAAAACTGTAAGAGTGAATAATACTGACTGGCTGAGCTGGAGTACCCTTGTTGCCCATAAGTACCTTTTTGCCATTGCTAGAAACAGGCAACATACATCATGCTAACTCAGCAAGCTCACAGAAGTGAGTCTTGCCAGGTATTGCCCAAGCTTGGCTTGGCCTGCCTGGAGCTTTGTTTTAGTTTTTTTTAGCTGTAAGAGCTTTTTTTTGTGGTTAATTCCTAACTTGTTTGAATAATCTCCTTGTATGTTCATTGAGTATAACTGTAATTTTTCTATGATTAGGAGTAATAAGCAGCTACCTGGAGAATATTCATGACCCCAACATGATGATGTGTAGAGGAATGAGGTACGTTGTGATCATAGTGGGACCCCGGATGGGGTACTGAGCAGTAAAGCGAAGACAGAAATAGGGGTTGGGCATGGTAGAAGATGCACAAAGATAGTCCCATGTGGGCTCTGGAACCAGATAGAAAAAATCATCAGCATTATATTCTTGCTAGCAAAGTGGAGGAAGAAATCCCCACCAGCAGTGCTGCACTGTTCCCAGAAAGGACCCGGGATGTGATAACTCAGCACTGCAGCACCATCCTCTTGGGCTGTAGCCATCAACACTGGACCCAGAGGGAGCAAGGGGTGAGTGTAGCAGCAGAGAAAGGGGAAAGACTGGGAACTGTGAGTCTAATAATTTCAACTACTATTAGGTTGACTTTTTTTCTGTAATACTCTTTATTTTATCACTTGACCTATCACAATTAGGTCTTGACTGGTAGTAACTCTTTGATTAGACTGTTAAGATTTCAAGTACACTAGCAATGCTTTTTTCTTCTCTTAAACCATAAAAAGGGATAACAGTAACATTGAGGATGCAGTGGCTATTGATAAGACAGCCAGGTCAGAACTCCAATAGCTTTTTCTGCCTGTAACTTAACTCATATGTTGAGATGGTAAAAAAGAAAAGGACTACAGTTATTAGGCAATCCCAGAGAAAAGGGATTGGAGGAAACTACTGAATTCTCTCCCTGGAGTTCAAGGACAAAATAAGACATTCCTAAATATTTAGAAGTGAAAGCTATTTAAAAATAGTTATGACTTTGTACTTTTCCCTGGTTTTGTGGTCCCTGTCAATAGTTAGATTTTATTTAGTGAGACGTATTTTTCAATTTGCATTTTGCATGTTTGCAGATTGATCTGATATTGCATCCTACAAAAGACCCCACAACCAAAGGCAGTGTCCAAGAGCTGTCCTCCTGTTCAAGTTGAGTTACACTATCTGTATCTTACACATCCACTTCAATTAGCACCTCCAATTCTGACTGACTCAATACTGTCAGGCTAGGCTGTATTAATATAGCTGCTTGTCCCACAAAAGAGGAATCAGGCTTAAATCTTTACTCTAGGTCTCCTTGCAATTTAAAGAATAGTACCAAAGGGGAATATTTTTCTAACTAAGGCATGAATTTTAATAGGCAAACACGTGATTCTCTGTGCTACACTGTAAAATAGCTATAAAAAGTAACAAATATTTAGCTGTGTGATCCATGTTCTGTGCTGGACAGCCAAATGGGAATTGCTCTCATACTTGCCATTCCATTCCTGAGCTAATATTGCTAACTTTTGTACTGCTTTTTTCTTCTGCTGAAATCACTATATAGTAGAACTTGGCTGGCAGCACTCAGCAGGCAGAACACATATAACTGAAAAAAAATATATAGTCAAACAAGAAATATTTCCAAATCTTGATCTGCACAGAAAAAATATATGGGGTATTTCAGTAGAGGAACCGATTATCTGAATAGTTATCCTGGAAAAACCCCTAGAGCAGACACCATGACTTTATCTACACCACGTAGGAAATGCAGGCTTGCAGTCAGATTCGCAAGCTGTCACAAAAACACAAACCTCAGCCTACTCTCAATTTCTAAAATATGTCTTGATGTACCTTGGCAGTTTCCAGCTAGCTTAAAAATCCTTCCTCCTCCACCCTTAACTCCAGTGTTAAATGTTTACTGACAAACTAATTCACCCACTCTCCCACGTACCTGTTCCAGCTTTATTAAGAGCTAAACTCCACTCCATGAAGTTTCCAGACTCTGATGATTTCTTTTCAGTTTCTTTGTTATACCTCAGGCAACAACGGTTTTATTCTCACCTAACTATTCCAGGCAGAACCTAAAAGACTTCTTCCCACATCAAAGTCTGTCCCTGGAGGATCACTCCTTATATCTACTTATGCACCCACTGAGGGCTACCAGGAACAGTCTCCCCCCCACCCCAGCAAACCTCCCAGCTTTCTCCTGTTGAATCATAGAATTGTTTGGGTTGGAAGGGACCATAAAGATCATCCAGTTCCAGCCCCCTTGCCATAAACAGGGATGCTTTCCACAAGATCACATTACTCAAAGCCTCATCCTACCTGGCCTTGAACACCTCCAGGGATGAGACATTCATGACTTCTCTGGGCAACCTGTTGCAGTGCCTCACCACTTTCACAGTAAAAGATTTCTTCCTAATATCTAATTTAAAACTATCCTCTTTCAGCTTAAAACTGTTCCCCCTCATCCCATCACTGCACTTCCTGATAAAGAGTCCCTCCAAACTTTCCTGTAGGCACCCTTTAAGTACTGGAAGTCTGCTATAAGGTCTCCTTAGAGCCTTCTCTTCTCTGAACTAAACAAGTCCAACCCTCTCAGCCTCTACGCACATTTCCATTTGTCTTAAAGAGTACACAATGAAAACCGTGTAATGTACATAAAGACAAGAAAGAAGAGGGGATGAATGTTCAGAAAGCTATGAGGATTCAACGTTAGAAATTGTTAAGAAATCAAATAAAGCAGAAGAGCTTCAAAAGGCGGGCTTCAAAGCAAGCTTACGAAGGTGCAGGCTCACAAAGCCAATGCAGCTACATGGCACTGCACTTCATTCTGCCTCAAGATTTAAGTCACTCCTAGAGCAGCCATCTCAGCACAGCAGAGACCATGAAACATTCTTTTATTATTTTAATGAGAAGAATTGTAGTGCCTCTGTGCACATCAAGAAATTGCAAACATGTAAAACAGAACCTGCAGAAACGATCCTGTAATGTAAAGGAACATCATCAAGGAGTCCAAAATTAAAGTGACTAGTGGAAAGTTGTCAAGACTGAAGAGACTGATTCTTATGTGATTTAATAAAGCTTCATATAGGACACAGAAAAAACGTGCCGTAAAGTGAGATGGCCATCAAGGGCTTCAATAAAGGAGGAGCAGCAGCTCAGAGCATGGTTTCTTTCATTTAATTATTACAACTCAAAATAGTTCTTGTGAATGAGCTGGAGACTCCTTTCTCCTGAGCCAATGAATCCATTAGGAGCCAACAATTTGGGCAGGACTCTGTAGTTTTGCTGGAGATATTTGGAGACGTGCTTGGAAGTGGCAGTCAGGTTTCAAAGGCCATGTTGGGAAGGTACCATCAAGTATTTATTTCAGTGTTGAGTTACTAGAAGCTGTAGCTATGTGAAATGAAAGCAAACAGGGCTGCAAAGGGATATACTGTTTCTTTTTACACGGCTATTATTTTGCATCAACTGTCCAGTAGCACCTGTGTTTCTCCGTAGCACCCTCCAAAGACGTTCTTTGATCTACCAGCAAATTGAAGCCAAGCTGGTTAAAGCATATAGAGTTTATTTTCCTTCCTTGGGGACAAGGAGTAATAAATCTTTTGTTCAGAAAGTAGAAAAATTTAGCAGGTAAAAAAAGGAAAACAAACATTTACAACAAACTTTACACGTGGATCTGTTATGAAGATTTCTCAGCCTTGAGTCTCACTGTAGCACTTGCATTTAGAGATGCCACAAATACAGCCCTTTTTTATCAACTGTTTGGATTTGCTTCTAGGCAGTGGAAGATGTGCTGGAGATTTTCTTCCCCTGAATCAGTAAAGATCATCTCAGAATCACTAAAAAGAGCAGCTACAAAACAGCTGCAAGACCTGAAAGTGTAATAAATCACATAAATAAGCCAAGGAAAAAAAGTTTGCCTCCTCTTGCAAGCAGTGACAAAGAAGAAAACATGATATCCTCAGAAAAGTAGTCCTTGCTTATCCTAGTTTTGTCCCTGGTCTCCCTTCCCTGCTGCTGAAAATATGTGTCTCATGCATAAAGAGGGGAATTTTTAAGTTTCTAAACCAAATTGGTCACTGCTGTTGCAATAATAATAATAAAAAATCCTGAGAAATGTACCAGCTGAATTTTTAAAAGTAGAAAGAAATGTCTTCTTTGTTGTAGTAAAATGTCAGGCTGATGTGCAACTGAAAAAGTCAAGACTAACAACACTTATTGCCAAGCCACAAAAACGACTGAAATTGTGGTTTGTAGCTAGGATTTCTAAGCATATTGACTTCAGTTTATAATAAATAAAAAACTAGAGCAAAAGCTGTAGATCTCCAATGCTAAACAATATATTTTATTGATATGTCTATCGCATTTAAGTTCTATTTAATGTAAATAAATATATCAAAATTTGGCTGTTGCCAATAGCAGCAATGACGTATAAAGGGAAACTTGCACTCCCTGTCACTTTACCAAGTCACTTTGCCGCTGGACTAGAACTGCTTCGAATTAACACAGGTGTGACTGAGAAGAAAATTAGTCCTCATCTCTAGCACGGATCTAAACATAAGATGTGAGTTAAGAGAAATGAATTTTCCCCCTCTATACAACCACTCTTACTAAATACATCCTTCTAAATGTCAGGCTCCCTGACGAAGTAAACACAGTGTGAGTCATAAGCTTCTTTAAATGCAAGCCTACTATACTAAAGGAACTGGAAATTACTTTTAATTTTCTCTTTAATGATACTGAAGAGTGCATATCTGTAAGATGACCGAATCTGACACCTGAGGCAGAAGCACAGATGCAGTTTCTTATTGTCTGTAAATCATCTCCCATTTAGTATTTCTTATTTTAGTACCTCACCTCAGGTTTTTTCTCTCAGAATTCAATAAATCATATCATGAAATTTAATCATAGCCTTCTGTATGAGTTATGAAATAATCATTGTCTGCTACATTATTTCTCCTTGATAACTTTGTTGCATAGTGAAACTCCATACAGTGTCCTTTGCTTCAAATAGCTAATTCTTTATTAACAGAGAAACAACAGCAACAGCTCATAATAATCCTTTTTATTATGCTCCAACACCCCACAAAGTCCTTGATGTGTCTTATATTGTGAGGCTCAGATACACAAGACAGAGAGGTCTCATGAGATTGCCAAGTGAAGAAGAAAGGAGAGTGAGACAGAAAAGGAAACATTTATTACTGGAGACTAAACCTGAAATTTAGTATCATGGAGTAGAAATATTAGTCTTCCTGGGACCAATTTCTAGAGTTGATTCAAAGCACAGTGGCCTCTGTATCTGAACAGAAAAACCAGATTACCCAGTGCTGCTCCAAGACAAAAAATAATCTCAGAGCTTGCTCCTCTCCCTGGATGGAATCTCACCACTTCCGAAAAAGCCTGGACTCCTCAAAACAAGGTGAAATGAAGTTTGACCTTCAGGTCAGCTGAAGGGAATAAAACAGAGGGGAAGTTAGCTCCAGTGACAGTGATTCACTACGTGTGCAGTCCCAGTAACAGGCAGTGAAAGAACCTGAGCAGCTGCAAAACTCTGAGCTTAAACTTTGCATGGGATGTCTAGGTAGAAAAACACACAACACATTATTCAGCGAGTGTAGCAGAGGTGCTATTAAAGAAAGAAAGGAAAAAATAAGAACAGATAGCTAAATACTATTTACAAACACTATCCTAAAACTCATCCTGATTTTTGAGCCATTTACAACTTTGCTAATTCTTATCTGTCTCTCCAGCTTTGCTTCTGGAGAATGTTTTAGCCTCGGTTATGTTTGATCAAGTTCCTCTTGCTCCTTTAACGGCTTGGCTTCTGTTGGCACATTTGACATTATTGTTGCACTTGGTATTTTTTTCTCTGTTGCCTTCCCAATCTTCTGTGTATTTTTGACCAGTTGTCAGCAGATAACTATGTTCTGTGCAATTCAGGTGTTCTATAATGTAGGATTCTTGTGAGAAAGGATTGTCTTTGTTTACTCAGATATACTTGGGAAGCTCGAACCATACACAGTCCTACTCAAGAACAAAAATGGGAAGCTTGAAATGTCAAAAGACTTTTTAAAGGAACACTAACATTACCCAGTTCATGGAAATAATCTTCAGTTATGGATGGATAAGACAACTGGATTGATTATCTGCCTTCTCCATTACATCTCTCAAACAAAGCATGAGATATACTTTCGAGCCTTGATTTCCCTCCACCACCACCAAGTTCAAATGATTTTCTGCTATTGCAATTCCATTCCCTTTAACTAAGGCAGTACTGATTTATCCTGCTTGGGAGAAGAGAAACCACGGAGAAGATGAAATTGTCTTTAGTTTTAGCAGCAAACATTGACATTGGTTTCATTTTTCAATGCCATCACAAACCACCTGCAGTAACTCCCTGCATACCATCAGGGAGCTGAAATACTTGGATATTTTTGATATTAAAAGACATAACTTACACAGATGCCCTTTCAAAAATCTACTTACTAAAGAGGATTGAAAGATTTTCCTGCAGTAACTGAAAAACCTTAAAAGAATCAGGTGCCTCTTCATTTCACAACTACCATGAGACATATGGGGAATCAAATAAAAGGTGACCATGACACACAGCAGCATTAAGCTCAGTACTAAAATAAGGACTTGCAGAGAGTTTATATTTCAAAACACATTTTTGTAAGTTTTGCTAAAGAAATCACTATTATATAATGGAATTTTCACGGCCCCTGCCTCACATTAAATTTGCTAAAGCAGCATTTTACATGAGAGCAGCAAGGAAACGTGCATATACTTCAATTTTGGAAGCAGATGGGTCTTCTGCTATGCTAAAAAAAGGAGTTGGTAGTTTAAGTGTTTTCAGTAGAGCTGGATGCCATCTCCCCTGCTCTGTTTTGGGACTGTTCCTCTCCAAATCCATCTCCCAGGCAACCCCACACACCCTCAGCGACAGCACAGGCCGAAGCCTGAACACAGACATTCAAGTGGGTGCGGTATTTTCCTGGGACAACCTGCCCCTTTCAACTAGTATCTGATTGACAATTGCTTTTTAGGAGAAACAACCAACTCAAGGTATTTGAAATAACATTTTCCAACGAAGAAAAGAAACAAATGAACAAACAAGAGTAATAAGATTGAAAACTCATCTATTTGGGAACAGAAAAGAAAGTCAGTCTAAATCAGTGAAAGATATCAACACAAAGACAAGGTACAAGGGAGGACAGGCTGTGAATGTAGAGCTTGACTTTTAACAGCTTTGCAGCTGTGTCCATGTATCTCCCTGCCACCTAGAAAATGGAAGATAATTTGCCCTCTTATTTTAGTGTTTAATTCTTAGGGTGTGCACATACACAGTTGCCTCTGGATAATACTGCCTTGCAAATTCCTATCTCACCTAGCAGTAATTAGTGCAACTGGCCATATACTGTGTACAGTGCACATCAATGGCAGGAATGCTATCACACATTGAACTCTGGATATTAATTAGGATTAAAATGTTATTTCAGTTTAGCATAACTGACATTCATGGTAAGCTGACCAAAGGCCACTTTCATTCTGTATTTAAATGTTCACAGAAGGATTAAAGACTTTTCAATGAAATCAGTATTAAGTGCAAATTGAGGCTGGGGATCTGCTGCAGACAAACCTTCAGAAATCTGACTCTCAGAAGTCATTACATGCATATACTCAGAAGAACGAGCAAGTTGTGTGTGGTAGCTTAGCTTCCTCATGTTATCTGCCACATTGTGTCCTATTAAAATATTCTACCTTGTTTGACAGTTAACAAACTTATGTAAGAACCAGATTTGTGAAACAACCTCATACTGACTTATGCTTAAGTATTTAATTAAGTGTAAACCTGCTATGAAGCTCTGGACTTTGGGATAAGTAAAGGTCAAAGAAAGAAAAGTAAATATCAGATGAAAATTAAACGCAGTAAAGATTATTTTTATTCTTGATGGTATTTTCTCAGGTTAAGCTTTTATGAATTTTGGAAATGGCATCATCTGTTAACTACTTAAGACAGATAGCAACCTCTACAAAATATCCTGATTTTGCCAGAACTATGAAAAATGAAGCAATACTGAAATGGAATTGAATTATTCTCCTACACTTAGGTAAAAGCATCCCTCCCTTATCTCTGCAGCCAGAGAAATGGACTTAGTTGTGGGTGTCCAGTGCAGCTGTCATTTTTGGAAGAACATAGGTACTTCAGAAGCAACAGTATAATCAAAAATGCTTTCCCTGGTGGCTTCTCAAGCCATATAAACATTACTGAAAAGTCTACCCTCCAGAAAGACAGGTTCAATTTTTCAACTGAAGAAAGCCATCTGCTTAGCACAGACTCTCACTATGTGTAATCAGACACCAAGATGCAGAAGCGTTTTTCCTCAGAGGGTAACTTTTTAAGCCCATGCCAGGACACACACACCTTGCTGAAACCACCAACTGGTCCTCAGAATATTGCTATGGCACGGTAAAGAAAATACCCATAGCAAGCAATTTCGTGTGTGCTGTCATCACTATTGCTGCCTAGGGATTTTCTAACAAAACAGTGTTGGCTTGGAACATTTTTTCTGGTCAAAAGCCAAGCTAGCTACTGAAACATAAACATCAATTTAAACAACAATGGCATTACCCAGAGACATTTCCTTTATGCTAGCACAGCTCATGAACAGTCCTGTGACATGAACACTCACCTCAGATCTGAGCAGACAAATTTTTCTCTGCTCTTCTGAGGTTCTGCCTCGATTCACAGTACTGTCCTCATTGACAGGTGGTAGAAAAGAGTTTTCTCCTGTCTCCAGCATTTCTGGATAGACGTTCCTGCCCCAGTGTGCTTGGTGCTGCCCTGCTACTCAAGGAAGCTGCCTGCTTACCTCTGCTGATTGGGCCAGTTTTGTGATGGTCAATCAAAACTAACTGCTCTTCAAAAAACACTCTTCTTCTTCATTAAAGTTGAAAAGGCAGCAGCTGCATAAAAATAGTGGGAAAGAGATCTCAGGAATCAACAGCATGCAGCTGAGGATTACTGGGAAACCCCAAGACCTCCAGCCCAGTCTGAAACAGAGTTTCCACCTTCTGTACTCAAAGGTGCAACCCTGGGCACCCGGCTGCCCTGCATGAGTTTCATCCCAAGCTTTCCTACAGGACCTGTTTTACTTTATAGATGCAGTCAGGTGCCTTTGCTTCCTCTCCTCCACTCCAACTGGAAGGTTTTTTTCTATATGACAACATACTTTCTCTGGCTAAATTCTTATGTAATTAATAATATTAATTAAAGAAGTTCAAAAAGTGGAAACAAAGGACCAGCAAATCTAGAATTCAGTAGATTATTATAGTAATTTCAAGTTTTTCTAAGCCTCGGAAAACTATTTTTAACCTTTTTCAAGTTAAGGCATGACCTGCAGCCTCAGTAAATTATCTTGGGTTTCTGTAGCCCAAGCAGGTATTAATTATATAGGCAAATACACCATTTTACAATTACCATCCATTAATCCATTTGGTTGCTCCATCACTATTCCTCCCTGATGCTCATCTCCCCCTTTCTTTCCCCAAAGTCGTATTCAACAGAGCAGATCTATAAAAGCCTTTCAGTTCTCATCTGTAGCAGACAAAACCATTTAAAAAGCTAATCTCAGGTTTTGTTTCATTTGACACTAACACATTAAGCCTCCAAGAACTCTCTGTATTGTGCTGTCAGCTTACATTTCTCAGTGCTATAGGACTGAAAAGATGGAAATTAAATGGCAAGCCAGGGCTTCCTCCATCAGCCCCAGTAGATAACTCATTCAATCTCACCTCTTCAGTGCATTTTTGAAGGCAGCTGAACAGGTTTTCTTCCTACATGTGCAAAACTTTCATTTTTTCTGTAGCTGTAATATCTCCCTGATATGAGGTCCTGCCAGCACCACAGGGAACATGCAGGAACTCCTCAGGCTCTTCAATTCAGGCTTCTGCTGCCAGTTCACATCAACACCAGCAATATCCTTCCCATGCTGAGGGAAAGAGCAATTTTTAATGCCTCTGTCAGGCAGCAATGCTGCTCGCTACCAGCCAGGCATATTTACTTTTGTCACTCAAGACAACAGCCTGCAGCTTATTGATAAAAGATTGGATTTTCAACCTGTTTCTTCTGTTCAGATTGCTTTAACAGCGTGGACACAGTGTTCCTAGTTTCTGTCTGTGTACAGTGCTTTCTACTATGTGAGGCAATAGGTGGTTCACGCAGCCTAAGTACATTTTTTGACCCCGAAGGTTCAGGATCAAAACACATGACACAGCAGTGAAACAGAGAACGTGCCAAACCCTTCCACTGCAGAAGAAAGAACTTTACAGCAACTCTATGCTTGGGTAAACTAACTGACAGAACTGCAGAGCATCCTATGTTCAAACTGTGTTTCATGATTTCTTGCCAGGTTGGGTGGAAGGAAGAGAGGACTACTCTTTAACTTCAATATCCATATTGGTTTCTAGTAAATTCCTGAGAGGGAGAGAGGCTCCCTGTCCTGTGTGAGCAGCCTGCCCACAAACCTCACACTGCCTGCAGCACAAAGGCCCTGTGGCTGAAAAGCTTTCTGAATAGCTTTACTTCTGGTGCTGCAGATAATGGGGTTCTGTTAATGCCTTGACTTTGCTCCTAGACAGCCCTTATAGTCTAGCACTGGTCAATCTTCAGTCTGTTTAAAAAGACATCTGACCAGGCAGCACAGTAAATACCTTGGCCTCTGCTTAGCACAAATAAAATCTGAGATCAGGTTCATTTCATCCATTTCTTTTGGCTGCTCAAAATTTACCCTTGAAAAGGTGCTTATAGAAACCAGGACCAGTATGCAAGCATATCACCAAAAAATGAAAATTAAATAAATGCATTTAAACAGAGCATATTTGTTTAAAGTATAACTGTGTATACATAACATGTATGCATCTGTATATATAATGCACGCAGCAAATGTATCTAAATGCTCCTATAACCAGAATATAAATTAATAATTTATACGAAGGATTGTACTGTGATTGCTTGAAAGTCAGCTAGGTACCTACAGGGAAGCTAAAAATAACCCATTTACAATGCATTTCTAAGTAAACTACCTATATCTATAAATATTTTCACACATATATAAAAAATGCAAAGAAAATTATGCATTAGGCACAGTCTGTGTTACAAACTAATCAAGTTTCATATTGTAATAGGAAAACAATCACACAGAGATAATAATCACTAAGCACATTATGCCTGCATTGTATTCCTTTGAGATTTTCTTTGTAGGATTTTCAGGTTTATAAACACTGATATCTTGATCAGTGTTTATTAAAAACAGGGAACAAAACTTCCTGCAAACTGAAGTACTTCTTGCAAAGTTGATAGTTCCTTAATGTATTCTGTGCTGTTTTAATGAAAACAGATATTTAAAAACCCATGTTTCTTGCTGCATGGAAAAAGACAGACATCTCCTAAAAATGGATCCCAGTATTATCTCCTAATCTAGACTGAGTTCTAGTGCAGTCACAGATCACCTTAAAGATCATCTTGCTTTAACTTGCAAAACCTAGCAATCTTTTTTCTGAAATGTTTCACAATGAAATTCTTACTCTGTGTAGGAATAAATGATGCATCAGTGGGTTTGAAACTGTGCTTTAATGAAAACAGTACCTGAATTCTAAAGCTGCTGTTAAGTTTTACAGCATTCACAAGAACAAACAAAACAGCATTATCGCTAATATTTTTGTTAGACTCAGTCTTTTTGTTTACACAACCTGAATACATGTACTCTGGATATTAGCAAGCTTGTAGAGGATGTTTTGCAATAAGGCTTTGCAAGTATTTTCGTTGCATAAGAACTTCATTCATTTTTGTCCTATATGATTTTTAGCTTGTTTTCCTATTCCTGAAGAGTACCTATAAGGAAGAAATATATATTAGCTTTTTCTCCACAAGGTTGTAGAGACAAAGGCCAGTATCCTGGGTGACAGTGACAGCTATGCCTGAGCCAGGCACTGTATGCTTCATTTAGAGTTAATAGAGAAAACCAGGAGCTTCTGGCATACATTTCCTTTCATCCCACAGCAGACAGCTAAACCAGATTGGAGAAACCACGCTGTAAAGTGTTCACTGCTCCCCATTCATTACAAAAGGAGTTTAGGGGAGCTAGCTCATATGTTAATCATTATAAACAACAGTTAAGCATGGTGAATCTCTAGCACAACTGTCCACTGTAATGAACCTGGTCACTCATTTTCATTAGGTTCTTTTGAAGCAATAGAAAATTACTCTTAGTAACATGCTCTATGCTTCTTCTCAATAGTGAGTAGGACCAGCACCATCCGGGCCGCCAGCTCTCCACAGAGCTCCACCACAGGCTCCACAGGATGAGCTTTGAGAGCCACTGTTACACAACATGTCATTAACAATGTTTTCATTGCATTAGCGTTTGGGGATGAATCCAGCAGAAAAGATGCACAAATGGCCTTTTACAAGCATACAGACGAGGGCTACTCTGGCAAACCATGTGAAAACAGATTAGCATCTGAGAGGGGAGGAAAAGGCAAAGCCATTAATCTCCAACAGTGAACAGACCTAAGGTTAGCCCCGGTTCACACCCAACCAACAAATAATTTGCATAAAAGCATGTTTACTTCCAGCATACATTCAGCCATTCAGATCTCTCAATGTTCTGCTAAATATTTTGTCTGTGATACAGCCAGGTCTCAAGCAGCACAGAAGCCATTTATTGGTGTTCTTTAATGCTCCTTATTAAACGCCACAAGTTTAGCAGTGCCAGCAATTTCAAATATTATGACTATCTGTGACATTTTCAAAGAGTTCCACTGCTAGGAAAGACTGTCTGGGAGTACTTAGAGAGCAGTCACCGGGTCCCATCCAGTCAAATCAACATGAGTCCAGGAGAAGGGGAATCAACCTGAACCTTTGTATTAAGTTTGTAACAATATTTGGAAAGTAGGTTTGTCCTGACATGAACTTCCTTCAAAACACAGAGCTCCTGATCCCATGTGAATTGTCTTTGACATTTAAGTAAATCAATTTTCAGAAGAGTTTATAGGAGACTTGAGTAAACACATGGAAATATTTTTTCCCCATACATCCTCATTCACGCTCGCCAAAAATTTATTTTATTTGGCGATGGAGCTGTATTTAACTTCACTGAAGTGTCTCAGGCAAAGAACTAGGACAGGAAGAGCCCCTTCCCTAATTTTAGATATAGGGTTCAGCTTGGACCACAGATTTGTCAGCGAGGGCAGAGATTTATGTGACTGCATGCACTGGAGCATATTCACTTCGTTGACTGTCTGAGATACTTGACAGCTTTCAGAGTGATTAGGCACAAGATGTACCCTAAAGTTTAAGACTCTGAGTGCCTTACCATAGATAATTTTGTTTTTTGTGGCCTCAGAATTGCCATTGTACAAAACCTGCAATACAAATTGTCTCTCGTGTTTTCTTTCCATCACACCTCAGCAGTTCGGATACGTGGATGCTCTGTACCTGGATAATGCATTCCCAGAAGAATCACTGTCACAGTCCCACCATCTCCTCACTACTAGAAACAAGAGCAAATATTGTGATAATGCTCTCTGTTATGGGTGACATTCAAATGCAACCTGATCTGGGATGTGATTCACTGAACAGTGAGCCTTTTGGCAGAAGGAAGCAGGAACACATAAACTAAAGCCATTCCCATCACTTCACCTGCATATCTAATGAGGAAGGTGGTAGGTGTTGAGACAGTGAAGCAAGAAAAGAAAATACAGTATCTTTCATTGAAGAAAGAGGAATGGAAATGAAGACTATAATGTTTTTGGCTTTAAATCCACATAAAGGGATGTGCAATCTCCATAAGCTCCATATCTACTACAGTTACAGTTAGTGCATAGACTTACCAACAGCTGCTAGAAATCCATGGCTTTGGGACAGATGAGGAAGTTTACAAGACAGAACAAGGAAATACCTCCCTTTGTTCGTTGTTCTCTTTCCCCCAAATTAGGATCACAATTTGAGCTAGAGAGTTCTTTAAAACTCATTTTGTCCCTCTTAAATTCTGATCAAAAGTTCTATTAATTAGCACTGTTATGTTCTCAGACTTATATCTTGGAAAAATACAATTAGATCCTGGAAGTCACCAGTGAGCACAGTTGAGCATTTTTTCTCCAAGTGAATCCCATCCTAACTGCAGCTGTGAGTGAGATATTTTAAATATTTTAATATTTTGAGAATAGAATTTATGGCCTAATTTTCCAGCTATAGGCCCTTTTAACTCTGATTTTAATTAACAGAAAGTGCTTGAATACACTGGTAAAAATAATTACTCCTCTTTCTTTATTCCACTGAAGCAGATAGATTTTCCATATGCTCAGAACGTAGCTAGCTTCATGATTCTTTTATAGCTGAACAGAAGAATCTACAACAGACAGAGGTCATGCTGACTACAGCCCTGAGAACAACATTATTTCTTATTGATTTCTTTTGCCCTCTAAAAAAAATAAATTTAAGCCCCTAGTCCACTAGCCTAATGTTTGATCTGGCCAGAATAACACTACGGTAGTTGAATAAATGACCCATAAATTTTCAGTAATACACACTCATTTCATGTTTAAAAGCCCTCATATAAAATTTCATTACCCCATAACTTTTCTGTAGCATGTTCTTTAATGAAATGAGACCTCTAGCCAAGTAAAATACAGTTATGTGGGTTTTATTATTCCCCTTCAAACAAGCAGGCACAACTCTTAGCCCTGGTGTAAGAGGGCATATCGTAATCGCAGTCATTAGGATCTGTCTTTAGCTCTTGATGTTGAAAGCTGGAAAGATGAAGCCTGTTAGATGAAAGAGAATGTCAGTGTTTGATGTATAACCCTCCTTCACACTCCCATTCCTTGACCATAAAATTAATATCTACGGAAAAGCAGAATATTATTCTAGCACTAATATCTAGCTTTTATTCCCCAAGCTTTGCTATACATTTCATTTAAGGAATTATGAGGTTAATTTATATTTACTCTAAATCAACACGTTAATTACTTCACAGTCTTTATGTGTCTGACAGAATCAATGAGAAAAGAGTGAAATACCTCTCTCAACCTCTTTCTTTCCTGCATGCTGATCATCTACAAAAGTTGTTTAAATGAAATGAAAGACAGAATCTTCTTGGAAGTGTTGGTTAATATGCAGAGGCCTGAAGTGAAGCCAGAAAATGTATTCCATGGTTATTAACATCTAATAACATACAAATGTATTTCTCCAAGTGAGAATTTAGGCAAATGTGCACAGTGACACAGCAAAATAAACTCCTAATCACAAGTCACCAGTATTAACGAGGATGCAGCTTCAGCATCAGTTCCATTTCCCTCCTCTATTTCTTTTAAAAAAAGAGACATTCACGTCAATGATCAGTTACAAAATCAACTAATTTTAAGCTGTGAAATTCACATCTTTTAGGAGGGTACTTCAGCAGAAGAAGGAACATAAATCAGCTTTATTATTGATTTGCAACATATTGCAAATGACTACAAACACACACAGGACCAGTCACCTTGCCTCAGCTACAGAGCCCACCGAGAAGGTTCACCACACCATTTCCCATTACATGAACATATCCAACTGTCCACTTTCTCAGTTTTTCTAGCTCAGTGGATAATTGTTTAATAAAAAGTAGAATAGTTCCAACACATGACCTTCAAACAAAGAACTCTTTATCTCCTTTCTCCAAAGTGGAAGCAGATGTGGGTTCAAATCTTTCTTTCATATCAGTCAGTCCAGGAAGAAGCAGGACCCAGGCTTACTATACTTTTGGGAAGTTCTCCAAGTGGAGGGTTAATAGCTGTTTCAAGAGGCCTTACCTTTTCTCCTTATGGAAGCAAAAACAAGACTTAACCAGGAAAACTTAAGCATGATTTTGGCCAAGCTAAAATGACAATGAATCAATTTGTTTCTGTCTGAATCTCTTAAGTGCTTTTAAACAGCATGATATCTGGTCTAAATTAATTCATCTGGTTTTTAGGCTACACCTATAATAATAAATAATAATTTAAAGGTGGACCAAGGTTGTCATATTGTCCATACTGCCTCTAGTACAGATTTGGGTTATGCCAACTGCTAATCTCCCAGATAACATCCAGATTAGGAAATGGATGAGGCCACTCTGAGGAGGGGAAAAGCCAGATGCAAAAAGTGTCATTTGCCATCAAAGCCACAAGCAAGGCCCTGGCACTCTTGTTTACTAGAACAGTCACAGTCAGTCTGTCTTTCCTAGGGTATTTTACACTGCACCAGACTGTCTTTACCAGGCAATAGATGACCTACACATTCAGTCTTACAAAAGATAAATATCTGTGTCGCAACAGCCTTTACTTTCTCTTTGCCTTCCTTCATTATATGTGCAATGGGATAAATTTTAATTCTTTTTCCCTTTGTTGGTATAAACCAACAGACTGTACACCGTGACACATACCCATCATCTGGTAATAGCCCAGTTATGCACAAAAACAGGTGAAAAATTCACCTCAGGAATCAGGGAATGTACCTATTATCTTGCAGCCTTGCAAAGACAAGACATGTGAACTACAGTTGCCATTTGCCCTAGATGCAAGGGAAGATCCTTGATTAGCAACTATTTATGCACAAGAACAAAAGGTCAAATAACCAGATGCTTTTATGTTGGCCTTTTGAGGGACTGCACATAAAAATATATTTTATAGATAAAACAAGTACTATTGATCATGACAGAAAAAGAAACCAGCCCTTTATATCCAGGGACATTTGACAATGGTGTTACCTGGGTTTAGAAAATAAAGAATATTCACATATGGGGAAAACAGGTTCACTGGGGACGTGCCAACAAGATGAAATTAAAGCAGCAAAAGAGTAGGAAGCTTTCAACAAATCACAAAGTGAGAAAACACAGCACCTTTTCATCTGTGAGGTTGCCATCTGGAGAAATTTTTTATCCTGTTCCTTTGCCTGTCTTTAAAGCAACAAAAGATTTTGAAATGCTGACTGAAACAGCATAGAGATAATAACTACCCTCCTTGCAAAGCGCAGGCAGTGCTTGCAGAACCATTGCCCAGGACCTTCCCCTGCTGAGGGAAGTTTCTGAAGATGAGGAATCAGCTTCTGGGGAAGGGAGATACACTATGGGGCAGCTCTGGGATATTTCCAGGACAGTGCAATTTGTGTTCCTAAGCAATGCCTGAGGGCACAGAACAGCTTTTGTTTCACAAGTTGTTCTGCATATCACTGTAAGGCTTTCCTTCTGGTAGTTCAGTCCTAAACTATGACCTGAAGTTTAGTTCAACACCCTCCTTCCTTTCTAAGTAAATGCTGCTGAGAAAGGGGAGGGAGAAAGGGAGGACATTGCATGTCCAGGGTATAGAAGTAGATTCTATCTTTCTGCAATAATGAAATGGTCCCAGCAAGAAGATGAAAGTGGGAATGAAAATTAATTGGCAGAGAGATGCCTTTTCTTTTTTACAAAAAGTTTTAAGCACTCTTCTGATAGCTCTAAAATAGAGCAAATCAAAATTAGGTTTTGTGGGGGAAAGAAAAAGAACAGCAGATGATCTTCTTTCTAATCTCTTAGAGGTGAAACATATAGAAAAGTAATAGTACATTTTTTAATACAAACTGGAAAAATGCCAAGAAGAAAGACTAAGAGAAAGAATACCTGTAGAAAGATGGCCCGGTCACACCACTCCCAGAATAAAGCAGATTTTGGTTCCTGTTCCAAACTGATCATATGGGTCAGATTACCCATATAACCAGAAAGTTCTCTAGCTAAAAGGCTGGTGCCTCTTTCTTGGGTAAATGCTTTTTCCTGCTAACCATGCTGCCTTGAAATTCATGGCAAAACTTTTATTGAAACTGTATAACAGCAGTGATACAGTGTTATTAGACACACATTAATCACCATTCCATTAGGATGTTTAGCAATTTGGAAAACTGTACCTTTTGTTTAGCTGCTAAGTATCACAAAACTCTCAACACAATTATTTTTCATCTCTTCTGCTAATTCCTGACTCTTTTTCCCCTTAGTTACTGGAAAAGAGCCTGCCTGGTTTTTGTCTTGTGATGTCCAGAACTGAAAATGGAAATTTTTCTGGTCCAAAAAAGCCATAGAAAATCGAGGCAAATCTCAAAAGGTTGAATATCGTTGTGGCTTACTATTGGAGACATTAAAATACCTTTCTTCCCATAACTCACTGTCCACTCCATTGTTGTTTTAGGGACCCTGAACAGTTTTATTGTCTAAATTCATATGATTTTTTTTCTCCTGTTGTTAACTGGGTAAATGTAATGCAGTAACTGGGCTCATTTTGCAATGAAATAGTCCAAAAATGTAAGCTAGAACCTGTTCACAAAGCTGTACTGATCTTCGTAGGTCATGGGTGTATTTGACCTTTCCAGATATTTGTGGCATCCTATCATTTCCTTCAACACAATTAGCCCTGATGCAATTCTAGATAAAATATCATATGACAGCACTTAAATAAGACCAAATATTCAAAAAGTAATAGCGCACGTGAATACCATGATAGCCTTTACAACATATTTAGTTACATAATAAGCAGAGTAAAGAAAATAGAGCAAGATTCAAGAAAAAAAAGAGCTTGTTCTGACTCTGATACTGCTGCTCATGCCCTCTGCTTGATGCCCTTTCTAAGTACCAGATTATCAATGCTACAAGTCAAAAAAAAATGTTACTTTTAATTATTGTCACAGCTATTCCAATTATGCTGAAAAAGGATAGAAGTGAGTTTAATTGCTTTAATGCTTCAAGTTTTAAAGGTTACCTCTGGAATCATCCTTCCCTGCTTTCTCCTTGCTCCCTGTGAAGAGGGAGTTATCCGCCAGCCTAGCCCAGCAATAAATTAAAGCACCCCCCTACTGTCACAACACTTCTGAAGATTGCTTCTTTGCCATGCTGCTCCAGAAAGAGAGAAAGCAGGTGCATATATTACCTTCAATTAAATGTACTAAAGAGCACCACCTGTGCTGATGTTCAGCAATCAGACAGTATAATTCCTTAGCTCAGACTGAACTGCCTAAAGACTTAGAGGGACAAGGTTGTTCCAAGAAGTGGGTTTACCCACCCTTAAGATTTTTTCCTCCTTTCCACATTGGGCAGAAAGTTGACAACCTATACATTTTCTCCAACTATCACCAGAAACCTCTCTTGAGACATTCAGAATATCTCATATTTGGTGTATGCAAAACATTATTGTAACGATGCCCAAAGTGAAATGAATCATCCTCTTTTGGGAGGAAGAAAATCAAGGAGATGACTTCAAAAATTAAGTGAAATGGAATTTTTTTTGATAAATTGTGGAAACCATATATGTTTTCAAGTTGGAAAAGGTTGGTTTTGAAGACTATTCCATAGTTTAGGTGCACTTAAATTTTATCACGGGCAGCTAAGATGTTCAAATAACTTTTTCAAGTATCCCTGGTAGTAGGGTCTTTTCCCTGTGTGAGTGTACAGTTTAGGTAACTCTTCACTTCTGATTCTTGTGGTCTGTTTAAAGGCAAATGATGTGCTGTCAAAACTTCTTCTATTGCTCCTAATAGAAATGTTACATTAATTCCTAAATTGTGTACTGATGGAAAAAATCTCTATATCTAAAGTGTAATTGATAGCACAGTGTGGTAAGGGTCTCCGTTTCATTTTGGTTATGCAGCTCCAACTTCACACTGTTTCTAAATAAATGGCAATTCTCCAGAGAAGTTTCATAGCTTAATTGGCACTTTTCTCCTAAACTGCAATAGAGTAGTGTAATTAATGCAGCAGCAAGAAAAGTGCTGTTCCTCGAGGACAAGAATTTGTAAGTTCCCTCACGTTGTCCTGGCAACTTTCTGGAGTCGACATAGATCCTTCTGTTGGAAGGAGGATTAGGAACATATCAGTTCTGAAACACTGGTGTCATCTCCAAATTACCTTGAGCACTGAATAGAATACTATACTGGGTTTCCAATTTGACTTAGAAAAAAAAGCCCTTCATGCTATGATTGCTAAAATAGATAATCAAGCAGATACACTTAGCCCCACTTCAAAGTTCACTGAAGCAAGCAGAAACAGGTTTGTCTACTTCAATTAATTTTAGAATTTTAGCTAAAAGAACAGATTTTTAGAGGTATCTAGACTGCCAAACCCCTTCATAAGCACCTCAATTTACAAGTATCAACATACTTCAAAATCTTTGGTCCTACATCACTAATGAGAAAACAAAGATCATAACTACTGGTGTACAGAAATATGTCTGTGTGTTGCTGGAGATTATAAAGCAACACAGAATATTAAGTAAAATGTACAGGGCTATTGCATGGCACTGACTTTGAATATTCCTCCTCCGCCGTGGGCTCCTCTTAGGGTTGAGCTGCTACATTTTTTTCTCTTGGACATCACTATTTTCTGATGCCAGCACGACAAGCTTCATACATGTGCCCATATTCTTGGCATTCAAAGTACCCAGCCCACCAACATCACAGCTTTCTTCTTCTTCTGGTGGACACAGGTGGCCTGCTTTTGGTTGGTCACCTTCCTGATGGGACGCCTCCAAAAAGTTTTAGCCAAAATTTGTTGTTAGCATCAAGGGAAGCCTGTGGTTTCATACTCTATGCCTAGCTACACCCTCCCTTCCCAGGTGTGCAAGAGCTCCCTCTTCATCTCGCTAGCACATGCTTCTGCCATGCTGTTTCTTTGCCATTCCTAGTATGCTCTTTATTTTAAATATTTCCCTTTGGTGGTTTTTTTCCTTGATAAAGCACTAAATCTCTTGGCTTAGATAATTCCTCCTCCATCTGTGTGACAGCTGCAGCTCTAATCTAGTTATCTCTGGGAACTGCCCATTCCTCCTCAGTTCCAGGCTGCCTCTCACTCACCTCTGATGATGCCTCAGAAGGGCTCAGATTTTAATCTCTCCCTGCTGTCTCTTTGGTTGTCACTCATAAGCTGATGATTTTCACTGTCCCTTTCTAGTAAAAGTAGATTCACTTTTATTTTCTGGCAATACAAAAAACTGAGGTTGTTGCTCTTACCAGATGCTCAGTCTATCCTTGATCCAAGGACCCTTGTTCTTAATTTCAATTATGCCCAGTTTGGTATAGTTGTGGGAGTCTGTTACCGGACGCCCAGTCAGGATCAAGAAACATGAGATCTTCCACAAGCAACTGGGATAAGTCTTGTTATTGCTAGCCCTTGTTTTTGTGGGGGATTTCAACCTTCCAGATGACTGCTGGAAGAATAATACAGCAGAAAGGAAACAGTATAGGGGGTTCATTGAGTGTTTGGAACGCAACTCCCTAAAACAACTGGTGAGTGAAAGGAGTAGGAGAAGGTGCCCCGCTGGATCTGCTGTTTGCGAACAGAGAAGGCCCTGTGGGAGATGGGACTGTTGGAGGACACCTGGGGTACAGTGATCATGAAAGGACAGAATTCTCAGTTCTAGGAGGAGTAGGGAGGGGGGTCTGGAGGGCAGACTTCGGACTGTTTGATAAAGTTCCTTGGGAGGCAGTTCTAAATGACAAAGGAACCCAAGTGAGCTGGATGCTCCTCAAGGAGGAAATCCTGGTGGCACAAGAGCAGACCAACAGTCTCCTGGGGGACATGAAACGCAGCATTGCCAGCTGGTTGAGGGAAGTGATTGTCCTGCTCTGCTCCACACCAGTGCAGCCCCACCTTGAGTACAGGGTGCAGTTTTGGGTGACGCAGTACACAAGGACATGTCTCTGCCCTGTGTATGCCAGAGTAAGACATGTTAGCCCAGACTCTCTATTATCATAAATCACTGTAGTCATGTTGTTTTGGTTCAGTCTCACAGGAAAAGATGCAATGCCCTAAATTAAGTTTTCATTAGACAATTTTCACACAACCTAGAAGAAGCATTAACATACTCCTCAAATAGCTGCAAGATACTTTAAAAAGAATCTCTGACACTGTCAAGTGGCTTGGAAAAGGTTTTCCAGGTAAGTAAGTACAAAAAAATTCTATGAAAAGGTGCATAGGCTCTATTGGTTCTACTTAACAGTCCAACTCAGTGAACCACTTCTTGTTTCCATAATGCCCAAATCACATCAGGAACACCCCACATCTGATGTTTCACTTGCATGTTTAAAAATGCATTAAGTCTCTTATCAGCGCCCCATTTTGGGCTATTCTACTGTAACAGTAATTGTTTATTCTAAAGAAGGATCTAAGGAGTATCACCATAGAAAGCCATTAAGGGTGAAAATCCAGTCTCTCCCTTCAAAAGATAACATTTGCTGGACTTGTACAATGTGAGAAATCAACAAAAACTCACATATCTTGTCACTAGAATACAGCTTCAACAGTGTTAGGATATTAGGAATGAGCCACTGACAAATCCAATGTGCAGTAGGTAGGCTTGGGGGAAGATCCACGAAAAATCAATCATGGTATTAAATCAGGTCAGTTCGGGATCCACACAACCAGACCAGTGCAAACTTTTGCTGATAAACTCATCCATCACGAATGCAGGGTGGGGGCACCCAATCTTGCTTCCTTGACTGCCATGACAGATAGCAGCCTCACAGTCACTGCACCAGCACCCTCAGGCGAATCCCAACCACCCCCACAGGTTTTAAGAAATCCAGCCTTTCTGAGTAGTCTTTAAAATACTGCTCCCCCTTGTTGGCTGCCACCTCATTCCCAAAGTGAAAAAGTTCGTGTAGAATTCAGGGAGAAAGCTTGTCTATGAACAGGGAGGAAAAAAAGGTCTTGAGAATTTCAGTTTTCTCCCTCTATTTCCTATCACTAAGCTCTTGTTCATCAACAGGCACATTTTTTCTTAAAGTTCCTTTGGTAGCTAGAACGTTCTCAGAATCCATTCCTGACCATCTTTAATGTTCACTGTCAGTTTTAGCTGCAGCTGGGCTTTGTCATTTCTAATTTTGTCCCTACATGCCCAAGTAATGCTTTTGCATTCTTCCTTGTTGTGTTTTTTTGCTGTCCACCTTCTTCTACATCAACCCTTGGAGAAACCTTTCTTCATCCCACTGATCCAGCCTCCAGCAACACCAGGGTAAACATTAAACCCACACCTACATAAAGGATGTTGAAACAATGTGGTAGTGAAGATGAATATATGAATATGCAGCTAGACATGAATATACAGACAAAAAACCTTTGCTGATCTTTTCAAATAGCTCTTTCAGGTCAACCTCTATGCATTAGGAAGAGGTTAGTTGCAGGAGCACAGAATTTTGCACAGAATTCAAATTAGGAAAAACTGGGATCACCAGGCTCATTGAGAGCTGTATCCATCTGCTTCAGTACCCTTCATCTTACAAGGGGGAACAGGAGATGTTTTGAAGTCAGGTAAGACCATTAAGGGCAACCATAGGACAACACACTCCTTGAGAAACCAGTTTCCTCTGTTCAGATATATAAATGCTGTCTGGAAGCGTGTAGTTTATGTCCTTTTTCTCTTTCCTAAAATCTTTCTAATTTTAATCTCCTATAATACATCAGGAGATTTTCTCCTTATCTGTTACTCTTTTTGATTGGATTCAGGTTCCGGTCGCAATGTCATTAAGAGATAGTAGGGTTCAGAGGTTAATTGTGTCTTGTATTTAAAAAGTACTTAGTTTTTTTACAACTACGTTCATTTTTAAATGATGTTAAAATAGAAACTGAAACAAAAACGTATACCTCAATTTAAAATAAAAATGAATAAAAAGAGTTACATTATGTCACTCAAATAATTTTTTCTTGTAAGCCTTGGGGAAAACTTGATGGCACTGAGAAATTAATGCAAATTGCTACTGTTAAGGTTTTATTAGAAAGAAAATTTAAAAAATAACTCTTTTAATCAGCTCCTCAGCTGGTGTGAATCAGCTTAGTTCTCTGGGAGTTATTGAGTCTGAAATGATTTATATCACCTGAAGATCATACCCTTTCATCTTTAAATATCTAATATTCTCTTATGGATCTTCTGCAGCCTTCTTTAATATATGTACACCTTTCTTAGAATCATAGAATGGTTTGAGTTGGAAAGGACCTTAAAGATCAACTAGTCCCAAACCCCTGCCATGGGCAGGGACACCTCCCACCAGACCAGGCTGCTCAAGACCCCATTCAACCTGGCCTTGAACACTTCCAGGGAGGGGGCATCCACAACTTCCCTGGGAAACCTGTGCCGTGTCTCCACCCTAATTGTGAAGAATTTCTTCCTAGTGTCTCATCCAAATCTTCCCTTCTCCAGTTTAAAGGCATTCCCCCTTGTCCTATCACTACAGGCCCTTGGAAGAAGTCCCTCCCACCTTTCCTGTAGCCCCTTCAGCTGCTATGAGGCCTCCCTGGAGCCTTCTCTTCTCCAGGCTGAACATCCCCAACTCTCTCAGCCTGACCTCACAGCAGAGGTGCTCCAGCCCCTGGATCATCTTTGTGGCCCTCCTCTGGATCCATTGCAACTGTTCCATATCCTTCTTATGCTGGGAATACCACAACTGGACACAGCACTGCAGGTGGGGTCTCACCAGAGCAGAGTAGAGGGGCAGGATCCCCTGCCCTGCTGCCCACGCCTCTTTTGATGCAGCCCAGGGCACGGTTGACCCTCTGGGTTGTGAACCCACTCTGCTGGCTCATGTCCAGCTTCTCATCAATCAGCACCCCCAGTCCCTCTCCGCAGGGCTGCTCTCAATCACGTCGTCCCCCATCCTGTATTGAAACCACAGATTGTCCCAATCCAGGTGTAGGACCTTCCTCCTGGCCTTGTTGAACCTTGTTGAAAAGGCACCAGCTTGTCCAGGTGCCTCTGGATGACATCCTGCCCTCTGGTATGACAACTGCACCAACCAGCTTGGTGTCATCTGCAAACTTACTGGGTGTGCACTCAATCTCTGTCTATATCATCAATGAAAATAGTACACAGCACTGGTCCCAGTACAGACCCCTGATGGGCAACACTTATCACGGAAGGGACAGCATTTGTCACTTCTTAAGCCATAGTGCAAAGAACCAAACTTCCTACTTCACCCGTAGTCTTGCCTTCCACTTCCTGTGCATCATCTTCCTGTTTACCATACCCAGATTTAGATTTATATCTCTTTTGCAGCAAACACCATTGATCCCTATTCAGTTTGTGATTCATTATATCATCCTCACCAATCAATGACTCCCCACATTGTATTAATAATGCCCTCTCCCCGCCTACAAACACACATCTCTCCCCATGAGTTTAAGCACTTGAACTCACTGGATTTCATCTCACTGATTTCAAATCACTTATGCAATTAATCAAGATAATTTTAATTATAATTGTTTCTTTCCCTCTCATTCTTCCTCCAGGAACTGCCTCCTGCCAGCCAGGGACTCCCCTTTCTAGCTACAATTTCAGTTCTGCAGCAGCATAATTTCACTCAAGGATGTAACAAGTAGTACTACACTGGTGTACTGCTGGCTATAAAGCTACTTTGGGACTTTCTACACTGAGGCTGAAAGTCAAAGACTTCAAGATTTAGTTTCCTCTTTCATAACATACACACCACTGCACTATGCATTTAAAACCCACCTCCATAACGTTTTAGTACTTAACATGTACTAATTCTGCTTCTGACCTGAAGTATTCACACACGGAGTGATTCCAATCATTTTTTGAAAAACTGAAGCGTTTCACCCATTTTTGCTCATCCAAATCTTTAATTATTCATCCTTGTTATTAACACTGTTGTCCAAATTCACACTAAAAATTCTTACCTTCTCCATTTTAAGAACTCATTTACCACTGCGTACTCCAAAGAGTTCACAGCACCTCTCATAGTCTGAAAATGTAATAAACAAAACCTTTACCCACATTTTATTAAAAATTACAGATTAAGATTCCTAAGACTAGCAATGTGTGCATAAGTAGTCTTAATGCATCCTAACATGCCTCTAGAGGTTGTATTTCAAGAAGCTAGGAACAAAATTTGTGCCACTTTTATCTATGTGGGCTTAATTCATTAGTCTAAATTCAAGTATCTTGTGCCCTGTGAGATATCCTAGGACTGGAGATACATAGATATTATAAAGGACCGAATGGAAGCCCTATATTCCCCTGGGCCAGAAGCTGGAGACCTGCTGAGATACCAAGGAATGAGATGAGACAACAGTATCTCAGTTGGCACTTCATGTTTAGGCAACTGAATTGTTCTTTATATTTATAAATGTGTCGTTTAATGTGTCAGTGCTTTAGTATGTATAAGCCTGGATTCATATGAAGGATGCTTCCATATGGAGAAAGACTACATTGCAGCTATACTGCTCTTTCCTGAAAGAGAAACAGCTTTTGACAGTTAATGAGTCAAAGGAGAATTGTTCAAAGCTACTTGACTTGTGCTAAAAAGAAGTCTTGAACAGAACCAAGCAGCACACACAGATCTCATCTCTGCCTGCACACCTTCCACTTTCTAGAGGAAATTGCTGAAATGGTTGACATAGTCAGTAACAAAAGCGCAGTCTCTTTTCAACGTCAGCCAGCCAGCAACCAGAACTACTCCTGCAGACGTATACTGAGCAGCGTAGGCAGGAATTATTTCTTTCAGAAAGATCCAAGGAATCAAATTGCAATCCTGCTTTTCATCCCCTTTCAAAACCTTTGGTTGTGGACTCCTACTGGGATCTATCTTATCTCCCTTTCTCTTCAACACCCACTTGGAGAAGGGAACCCAACCTATGGGTTTTGCGGCCAAGAACATACAGCTGACTCCCTCGGTTACTCTCTGCAGATGCAGACACTGCTATCTGCAAAATGTCACGATGCCTGGCAGGAACTAGATCCTCTGTAAAGAGCAACAAATTTATCCTGACCCTACTGAAAGTTTAACAATGATCCACAAAGTACTTCAAAGAACTAGCTGGGGCATAGCCTGTTTCTTTCATCAGAAAACATCAGTCCTCTGTTCATGAAAATGGTGTGAAGCTGCCAAATTCTGTTTCCGTCACTATTAAACATTAGCAATAATTTGTGGAGGAAACAGATATAAAAAGCCCTTTCCCATTAAGTGCACACATTTAAGAATAGTTTTTCCAGCCAAAAGTGATTGCCTGTTGACAAAATCACAAAATAGGTCTGGATTTTACAAAGTTAAGCCTGTAGTCTACTGAAGTGCAGAGGCGGAGTGCTGCGATAGATGAGTAATGGTAGTAAAGGTGTTCAAAGGAACCTGGACATGCATCAAGACTTGATCCTGTATCTCAAAGAAGTTAACAGAAAAGAGTTCTTCTTTTGAAGAGCTTTGCAGAGCCCTAATAAAGGTCCTTTTATGGACGCAGAGGAGAAAAACAATGACCAAGAGGCAGATTCATAGAATCATAGAATTGTTTAGGTTGGAAAAGACCTTTAAGGTCATCAAGTTCAACCACAAAGCTTACACTGCAAACTCCACCACTAAACCATGCCCCTAACACCACATCCATGTCTTTTAAATAACTCTAGAGATGGCAACTCAATCACTTCCCTGGGAAGCCTGTTCCAATGCTCAACAACCCTTTCAGTAAAGTAATACTTCCTCCCCAGTGCAATTTGAGATCATTTCTTCTCATTCTATCTCTTATTACTTGAGAGAAGAGACCAACACCCACCTCACTACAACTGCCTTTCAGGTAGCTGTAGAGAGTGATGAGGTCTCCCCTCAGCCTCCTCTTCTCCAGATTAAACACACACAGTTCCATCTGCTGCTACTCATAAGACTTGTGCTCCAGACCCTTCACAAGCCTCGTTGCCCTTCTCTGGACATCCTGCAGCACCTCCATGTCTTTCTTGTAGTGAAAGGCCCAAAACTGAACACAGCATTCGAGGTGTGATCTCACCAGCACCAAGTACAGAGGCACAATCGCTTCCCTACTCCTGCTGGCCACGCGATTTCTGACACAAGCCAGGATACTACTGGCCTTCTTGGCCACCTGGGCACACTGCTGGCCCATATTCAGCCAGCTACCAACCAGCATCCCCAGGTCCTTTTCTGTCGGGCAGCTTCCCAGTCCTTTGTCCCCAGGACTGTAGCATTGCTTGAGGTTGTTGTGACCCAAATGCAGGACCTCACTCTTAGTCTTACTGAACCTCACACAACTGGCCTCAGCCTATCCATCCAGCCTGTTCAACTGTGATGCACTGGAGCATGACTCCATGGACATGTCTCCAGGTTGACAGTGATGTGAGAGATCGGCACTGGAACTTTCTTTCATGAACATCAAGTGCCATTTATACTGGCTTAAATATTTCTTCTTAATCTTAAAGTTAGAATCCTTCTACCCAGAAGCTGTTCTTTTTCTAAACTGCTGTCCACATAAGTTCCTTCTCTAGTTGCCCAGGAGAGGGACTGCTGTTGCTTAGTTGGCTGTTCTTATGCTAGCCAACATCAATATCACCCATTTTCTTTCACTCTTGCCACCACATTAATGCTTCCTAATCTCTTTATCACCCTTTGCAAAGCCTCAGGAGCTCTACAATATGACACAGTATCATCAAAGAAAGAAACAAACCACAGTAGTACAAACTGCAGGAACTCCCTCTATAAATTCAAAGAATAAGTATTTAATAAGTATTTTCCATGGAAAGCATTAATATTTAAACACAGGGAGTGTTTCAGTTTTGCAAGCTCTCTGTCAGATGCAAATTGATGTTAAATATGTGGTGGCAAAGAGCAAGACAGATGACAAGTTCTCTTCTGCAATAAGGTGAGTTACCAGTAATGGCATGCCTGAGACACAGTTTAACAAGGCAACTTTGGCTGTGCTCAGCCAGCATCTTGCTGATCACCTTTTCATGGAGAACATCTGTGGGCAAACCAACATGTCTATTATTTCTACTGAGACACCTAGAGTTTAGTAGCTAGCTGCTTACCTTAGCTTTATACTAGCCTTTTTAGGGCATGAATTTCATAAAGAAGCCTTTGAAAAGGAAATATTGTGACATTTCTCTGTATTTATCAGGATCTTTGAGCTTACTAGAAGAGGACAGTTGGCAAAAACTGCCCTTCTTTTCCCATCCACTGGAAGGCCTAGGATACCACAGGCATTTTTAAAAAAGAAAGCAAAGTTTCAGAGGAAAAAAAAAAAAAAAGTGCAACATTACTTAAATACCCAGTGTCTTAATAATTTGCATTTCACATTGCCAAGAAATGACTATTTCATTGTCAATAGTCTATTTCATATAATCAGTGCAATTGTCAAATAACATTATTTTCTTATAATATACTTCAGCTATTTCAACTTTGGCACTTATATCTAGGAAGATGTTAGAAGTAAATGCAGGTAATATTTTCAAGGGAAAAATATAGTATGGAATTTGATGGAAGAATGATGCAAGAAGTAATTGCCTACAACGCCTAATGAAATGCAACGCAGCCACCAGCCTGCTGTCCTCAGCCCAAGGACTTGTTGAACCAGAGGATTTGCAGCTGCTGCAGGAGCTGCCTCTCTGCAGCTTTTTCACTTTCCCCACCTGCTGGCCATGCTGGCAAGCAGCACAGCACCAACATATGCCATAAAATGAAAATCTCTTGAGTGAAGCGATTCTGCCCTCATACTGAGGTACTTCCACAGGCCATTAATGAAGTTTCTCTGCTTTTTTTTTTTACTGTTAGAAGTGAGATCAGCGTCCATGATGAGAAATCCCAGTTAAAACACAATGAAAAGCAAAAATACCTGATCATTAAGTTTTTCAAAAAAAAACAGAAGACTTCTCTCACTTGAAAGGATTCCTTACCTGCACAGATTCCAAATACAAGGAAGAACACAGCTGCTGGGCTAAACTCGATGGAAAGAATCAATATTCACGTTCACAGTTCACTGCTAACAAGTAATGTGTTCACATGGGACTTTGAGATTTTAAGACTCTGAAACAATCTAACAAAAACAACATTAAATAAAACAGAAGGAAAGAAAAAGCCCCAAATGATTATGTCTATACTGTTCCATAGTATAACAGAGATAGGGATAGCAATGCCTGTACTGGATGGATTTCTTCATGATGCATTGAAGTCCAGTAAAGTTATCACGGCATTGCAGAGTAGAATTGCCCCTGGCAAGGCTGCACATTCAAAGAAAACAAAAAAAAGGATGATGTACTAGCAAAGAGAGGCAACTTGATTTCTCAATATATTGTGCCTAAGAAAAGGGAAAACAATTTTCCCTTCCTCTCTCAGTTCCATGTTTATTCACTGGATTAAAAACCACTAACACAAAGCTTACAATCCAAAGTAAAAAGACTCTCATGTCACAGCTGTTGTATCTCTGTGTACTCCCCACTCATAATTTCAACTAGCAGTGAGGACAGTTTCCTTATCGCTACCATAGTGAAGCAATCATCAAAGTATTCAAAATTCAGGGCAGGCTTTCTGGGAGAAGATGGTTCTGATTTTGTGTGTGGTGTCTGGCTGGCTGTCAGGCACGAAGGCTGACTGGCAGCTGGAAGGGCAGTGTTTCCACAGCACCCTGGAGCACGCACAGCACCGCACACCTGCGAAGGGCTGCACACACAGCTTCGTGTCAAGTACCACCACCGAGCAATACAGAGGGTTCCCCGATCTCTGATCAAAAATTTGCCATGATGCTCCTGCCACAAAAGGAATCCAAAGCTACACTCAGCTGTTTAGAGCTGTTGAAACATGCCATAATAAAATGGTAGAGGGAAGAGAGGAGCTGGGTTGCATTTGCTAAGCAGATTTCATCCAGCAGTATTGTAGTAGCACCCCATTAGAGATCACAGTATCACAGTATCATGAGGTTGGAAAGGACCTCTGAGATCATCAAGTCCAACCTATAACCCAACACTAACACCAACACTAACACCATCATCTAAACCATGGCACTCAGTGCCTCATCCAGTCTCCCCTTAAACACCTCCAGGGTCGGTGACTCCACCCCCTCCCTGGACAGCCCATTCCAATGACCAATCACCCTTTCAGTGAAGAACTTTTTCCTAACATCAAGTCTAAACTTTCCCTGATGAAGCTTGAGTCCATGCCCTCTAGTTCTGTCACTGGCCACCTGAGAGAAGAGACCAACCCCAACTGGCTTAAAGCAGTGCTTATAAGATGTTGGGAAAAGAGCACTAAAGCAGATACATATTTCTACCTGACAAATACGAATATTAAATCATAATACAAACAAATTGCATAAACTCAGCAGGTTAAAATAACAGCATTCACTAAAAGTTACTCAACAACATGCAAACCTCAGTAACAAAACCATTGCCACACCCATAAAATGCTGCTGCAATAGGCTTCTACAAGAAGAAATGTATCAACAAGCTAAAAGACAATCTTAGCATGCTACTTACAGCTCCAGCAAGACACAACAGTAGAAAAAAAGTGACTGTGAAAGGAATTCCTCACAGTAAAGTGACGGAATTACATCCTAGGTGAATTCCCAATTAATTGCCAATTTTTGTATGAAAATATTCTTTTAATTATATAAACAGAAGTTACAGCAATAACAAACATGTCTGACTTCAATGGATGACAAAATGTTTAGACACTTCAGTGGACACCTGTCCCAATATTTGTTTTAGCTGTCACTTGGTAGGACTGTAACAGATTTCTTTTTTCATCTCTGTTGATTCTGCAATATTTGCCATTATGATGCCTTAAAAAAAGCTATTGTTTGCTTATTCCTGTCTACTTTGTATAGCTAAACCTAGACTGCAGGTCATAAAAACATGCTAAGACCATCAAAGATTAAGAGTTAATCATTATTTTAAACTCTAAATCTGAACAAACAAGACTCAAAACCTCTAAGAAGCAGCCTAATTCAATTACAAAGCATACCCAGAGGCTTATATTTGCTGTCAGACAAACTGTAAGGCTTCCTTTAGGAATTGCTTTAAATAATTTGTAACATGAAGTAGTGACAGTAATGTCATAAACAGACAATCCGAAAGATATATACACAGAAAATTTTCCTGGTTTGAAATATGCCAAAAAATAGACTGTTCTGAAGCTATATACAGATATTCCATAGGCAAAAATATTGTCTTGGGATTTTTTTTTTTTGTTTTAGGGATCTGATGAAAAAAATAAAATCCAGCCCTTTATTGAGATTTAAGGGAGAACATGAACACAGATTTTTTTGTTCTTAAATTAGAGTATCTATAGACTTAATGAAACGGTAGCTCAGCTATAAATGAAAACACAAAATCCCTAGATCCCAGCATTTCTGATTGCAATCTGGAATCTGGCTTCTCTATACATACTCACTCTAGTGAGTTATGTGCAACAGCATCTTTTTTCCCTCTATAAAACAGGCTTTGAATAAAGCCAAATTAACTCATGGGTAGTGAAGTTAATAAAACTAAGGAGCAAAATGACAGTCACCTGAATGATTGAGACTTTATGCTCGAAAGAGTGAAACTAATTCTTACTTTCTACAGTACTTCATCCATTGCCCAAACTGAATATTGTATTAATGCCATTTTAAGACTGGTCAAGCATTGGAACAAGCTTAGAACAAGCATAAGAACAAGTCTCCCTCCCTGAAGGTCTTCAAAAAATGTGTAGATGTGGTACTTTGTGACACAGTTTAGTAAGGGATGGTGGTGTTGGGCTGACAGTCAGACTAGATGATCTCAGAGGTCTCTTCCAACCTTAATCATTCTATGAAAGCAACAAGATACAGAATTGAGATAAAGTGGAGCTATTTTATGCCTTCAGCAGTTACCTTCCCATTATTCACGCAGAATTATACAAGGCTGGCACTTGGATGCAAAAATGTTCTCTTCTCACTTCTCTGAACAACAGGGAAGTTTCTGTAATTACAGGGGACTTGCTGGCTGGTGTGCCACCTGCAGTGATGCCAGACAGGAAGGGGAACAGCCACCACACACCTGTGACAGGTTTGCCTGCTGGTGAGTTTAGAAACAGTCTATACAAAGGATGCAGTGTACTTCAGTATGCCATGTTAGTCATCACAGAAATGCATAAATATTAAAAAAGCAGGGTTTAAACCAAATTCACTACGCTTATTGTTTATATTAGTGACTTCAATGAGTCAAGCAGGTATTTGATTCCCCCTTACTGGAAAGAAGGAAAGAAAAACCCCAAACCAACCAAAATACAACAAACTTTACATCTTCTTAACTCTGCCTTCCTGCAAGCCCAGAGGGGCTCCATAGGTGAACCATAACTCAGGAAATTACACATTTCAAAACAGGTGAAACACATCCTACACCAATGTGAATCATCAGGGAAGACACCAATGACCAGAAAAGAACTGCAGGTCTGTTTTTGCTCTTTGCACCAGATGGTAACAATCGCCATCTGGAGAGAGCATGAACTTCATTTTACAGGGGCCTCCTCCTCATCAAACATACCACTGTGTTTACCAAAGTAAATAAGCATCTTGGGGAACTCTTCTTGCTCAGGCTAACTGAAGCAACAGCATCACTTCACTACATGCAAATTTACACGGTTTTGTAACTGTGCCCACCTCTTGACCCTCAAAGATAAATATTTTTCTGAGATTCCTAGAAGAGAAACTACACTATCAACTGTGTTCTCCTACTGTGCTGCTCTGCTTCACAGGAGCTGCAGTTTACCTGGCTTAGACTATTGTGCCCCTTAGTCCAACAAGCTTCACTGAATTACATCCAGCTTGCTCCTTGGAATGCGACTCACTCTGAGGATCTCTCTTCTTTTTTAATGTGTAGATTCTGTACTGTCTGTAACACAGCACTGATTTGTGCTAAATTCAGGATATGGTATACAACACTGCAGACCAGAGCCATGGGAGAAGGCTCAGAGCCCATCACAGCTCCTCTTAGGGACAGCTTTCCATGGGGAGCCATTACAGTTAGTCAGGCTTAGGGTCAGAATTGTCCCCACAGAGATGTCTTAGGTCTTAATTATCAGGGTCATTGTTATCTAGCAAGAACTATTTCTTTCAGAATCAGAAAGAAATGTGAAGGGAGAAGGGGGAACACACAGCACTTCAGTCAGTTCTTTGCTCCTGCCCTAGATTTAGAACCTGCTGCTTCTGCATGGAATGGACTAGAACCTGTTGGTTTAAAGTTAGGATGTGAGAACAGTGTCTTCAGAAATGTTCTGAAAAGCCTTTCCAGTGTTATCTTTAATTTTTCCTCTGCTTTGTCTTCAATTACTTCCTTCCTTTGTTCTTCACATTCTCCAAACAGAGCTCTCACATAGCTTATTCACCTTTACCCCTAGAACTCGTTGTCACACAATCATTTTCTATATCATTGCTCTCCCCTCCACATTTTTTCTTCTGTAATGTATCCTTTTATTTATTTATTTTCTAAATCTTGCCATTTCTTCAGCAGAATCTGGAATCCAAGTATTGCCTGAGTAGATCAGAGTTTTCACACTATTAATATACAAGCTAGGCTAGAACCAACATGATTCCTTGTCTCGGAGCTTGTACAGTAGACACTGAACTTTACAAGTACTTAAGAGTTGACAGATATGAATTATGACACCAGTTCAATGATTGTCACTGAGCAATAATTAGGATTTTTGTTAAATTAAACCTTTCAAAGAAAATAATAGAGTATACCAAAGAAAATCATAACCTGTTCAAGACATTCTTTTGTTGTCTGATATGCAGAAACCCTGCAATTCTAATAGTATTAAATACTTTTGCTAGAATTACTCTTTTAAAAAAGAGGAAAAGGACAGTGGAAAAGGACAGTATAGCCCAGAAAGCCCTAAAAGTCTACACCTATGTGGTGAAAATTTCCCAGGAAGTTGTTCTTCAAACCAACACTCACTTTGAATCTGTAAGGAAAGAAAGGAATACTAGGTCTGACCAAGAAAGGAAGGGTAATATGCAGCATTACTTCATAGTAACACAGAGAATAATTGCCAGGTCAGGAAAGAGTGAAATCTCTCCATTTTCTGATTCCCAGGAGGCACTGAGAGTTATAAGAAACCATAAATCCTCCAGGAAAATTTGGAACAAAATAGTTAATTTTCAGAGTTTGAAAATGCTCCATCACATACATTTGATCTGAGTGAGGATCATGAAGTGTCCTATGAAAACAAGTTTTTAAACTCTTATACAAATGTATGTTAGGCAAGCCTTGCCAAAATTCAGAAGTATATACATACCTCACTACAACTTTTCCACATGAACAACAAAATTAAAGAATTAAAAATACATGAGAATTTGTAAACCAACTGGAAAATAAGATACATAGGAATGGGTGAACCCTCCCCATTTTGTACTGATTTTCATGCACTAGGCAGTCCCGAAGTCAACCAGATTCAGTTCTGTACACAAGTTTAAAGATAAGTGGCAGTATTTTATTACTGTATATGTTTTTTCTTTTTAATAATCTGAGACTGCCTTAGCTCCTTAGTCCCATGAGCATAGGGGCAAGATTCAGAAGGCAAAGAACAGCCATCAGGGTGATGAAGGAAAAACCAACAGAGACGTGTTTTAAATGCTTCAGCTGAAAGGCATCGTTTCACTTCAGGCTTAGCTTTCCTTGATGGTTTCTCTTTTCTCCAGTCACGAATATGAACTCTCCCATTTAAAACTAAGATTTAAAAACAAACAAAAATGCAGCTGTTAATAGATGGCCATGGGAATTGTACTGGAAAAAATGCGTGGTGACATTCTGTGAATAAGCTATATATCCTACAAACAGATCACTCAGGCAAAACCAAATGTGCCATTTGTTCGGGAACAGAAAGAAGTGCACAACAAACTGAGAAAATATAGACATGGTCTAGCGAATTGATTGATGTCCCTGTGAGATATTTTATTGTGACACTGAATAGTTTGAGGCACCTTTGTATTGTCTCTGTAGAGATTTGTTTGTTTGTTTTAAAAACAGCAGTTACAACCCTTTAGATTAAAATCCTCTGAATTTACATCGCAAGTCCCAACAAAGAAATTTCAACTTCTAGAACCACAATTCTTCATGTGTTCAAAATTCACTACTCCATGCTTAAAATGTGATTACCAGCAAAAAAGCTGTTAAGTGTCTTCTGCTATTTTCAATACAGAGAAATGCTCTTGAATTGGTTCACTGACCCAAAAACACACTGCACCAAAGAGATGACAAGCCTAACTACTTAGATGAACCAACACTGAACTATCATCAGTTAATAAACATTCAGCACTGCGAGCTCTTTGTAATTTTTTTTTGCAATATCATTTAACTGATACCATTCTGCATTGTGATAATCATTACACAAAAGGTAACAAGTCCAGTGAAAGCTCAATGTCACACTTTCAGGCCTGGATGAATTCATCCCTGGCAGATTTCCTTGTGATATATAAATCTGAACTCATACAAAGCCAATCCAGAGGTGGTTCAGTAGAGCTTAGGTGATTAAAAAGCCCCCTATAACAAAAGAAAAAAATCAAACCCCCTTACCTTCAAATACTTGATGATTGTTCTTGAGTAGTGTCTGCAGGCCTCCATGTTCACTCTTCAGCCTTCTTAAAGTCTCTTTATTTAAATGTTCTGCTACTTCTCTCAAGGAAAGGCTTTCTGCAATAAATAACGGTGTAGTTATATGTACGTATATAAAATACTAAGAAAACTCACCTATATAAATTAATGATTATGAGTAGAATCTATGAATTATTTATCAGTACTGCCAACATCATGAGTGATATATATTTTGTATGAATACTGTGTGTAAAATAGCTTTCATTCTACAGGACTCTAAGAATTTCCACAGTAAGACACATTATTTTCCCTGCTTTTTTTACAGTAGCATATAACCCTTACTATGACAAGCACTGTTTACATGCATGGAGTTAGACAAAAGAATGACTCAATGAATGTCCTGTTTGACAAGCTACAGGGAGTAAATAATAAAAGTACTGGAGGAAATAATAATAATAAAATAATAATAAAAGATGAAGGAAAATGGAAAGATGGTAGCAGTGAGAATTAACTGAATGCTCATAAAATTAACAGCGACTATCATTACTCTTCCTAATAATGAGCTGAAAATTTCTAATTTGTAAACAAATGGCACTTCAAAGCACTTCTTAAAGAATTCTTGCAGAATTCTATCTAATTATTATGTAACTATGCAAAAAGAAAAATAATAGTTTCCCCAAACAGATGTAGAGCATTCTGATTTGATAAATGGGAAGAAATTCCAGGTTTGGGATTTTTGTATTTCATTGGTTGGGTCTGGGTTTTCTTTTGTTTGGTTGAAGCTTTTTGGGGGGGGACAAGGAGTGTTGTTTGTTTTTTAAATAAAAACTGATTCTGTCCTAGTATTTAAATGTAGAATGGAAAAAGAAAACATTAACTTAAAAATATTCTTGTATGCCTTATTTTCATCCCAGTGGGAAAAAAACCTAACCTTTGATTGCTACTGTATTGTTCTTGGTGTTTCCTAAAAATCTATTCCACTTTCATGAATATTCATATTTGTAAATTTAGTAGAAGACACCTTCTACCAGCAAAAGCTAAATGTAATATAAAGGAAAAACAATCTTACCTCCTTGATTCCAGGAATTCATATTTCCACCATGCACATTAGGACATGATTTTTGGGGGGTTGCACTCAAGAGCAAGTTTGCCACTTTAAGAACCACATCATCTACAAAATCCCGAGGCAGGGAAGCACAATTTCTGATTTGTTCTACTTTTTCTCTGGGTTGAAAGCCAGGCATCCAGCTTGAACCAGCACCATTTTCAGGAAGTTCTGAGCCTGCTTCTTCGCATACACCGTTAGAGTGATCCTCATGATTACATCCAACTCTTCTGTCACACCCGACCACGGCACAGGTCTGACGATTAGTAATATACTGTGCTATCTGCTTGTCAATCACAGCCCATTCTGTAGGTGGGTAGGTCCTATTTTTTCCAATAAGGCACACCTATTCCAGTAGAAATGGTTAAATAACTATTATTAGAGACCCACGCCTACACACAGCGCCCTAACCTGCACGTCTTATGCAAGGTTCTAAATCTACCTACAGGAGATATGTATTCAAACTCAATGCTCATTAATACCTGAGGGCTTTTTAATTTTAGTTTTCAAATACTGTTGCCACAGAAGAAATCCAGTAATTGAACCATAATCCATCATGCCATACAAGCACAGAATAAAAAAATTGTTCCTGACCTTAGATTATTTAAAAACTAAAGCTGGACATCTCTTTCTACTCTGGGAATATTACACTTCTAATTTTACTGGGCATGAAAAACAACAAAACTAAGTATAAATAAACAACATAGGTAGCTGAAAAAAGTCAGTCAAAAAATGAACTTTAGAAGTTTTTCATCCTATAGGGTGACTTAAGAAATAACCTTAAAATCTTAACATTATTCCTTGTTCTTAGAATTGTACCTATGACATTAAGAGCAGATTACCCAAGCAAACGAGTCCCTCTCTTCAGAGCATGTTGCCTCAAGTAATTCAACTGACTACAGTCTGATCTTACAATAACAATGAATAAACATCTATATACTTCAGACAGCTATCAGCTTGGAGAAAAAAAGAAAGCCCCAATTCCCACACAGTCCAAAATTACCCTTTTTGTTGATGGAATTCTAAGGCAATCTTCTTCCACATGAAAGCCACATACAGACCCCACTTGGGCAACAAAATCGAGATATTCTCTGTACTGTGTTTTCTTGCTTTGTCTTCGGCTGTATTTTCCACAGAAATCAAAGAAGCAACATGGCAGCACAAAGTAGCAACATGAATAGGAAGACCTACAAAAAAGGTAACCAACTGCTGACTGGGAAGTTAGTTCAAAGGACACACAAACTTAACAAATAACCCATCACACATAAGCAATAATGGAAAATTTTATTAACTGACAGAGCTTCATGAAATATTTACATGTTCCTCTTCCAGTCGATCTGTTAGCGTAATCAAAAATACTGTTTCACAGAAAATTTGCTATAGCAAATTACTGTGCTAACTTGGTTTGGTAGAACTACATCTCTAGATATTGAACTATTGCAGCTGGTTGTGAAGAGCACAATGGTTCAAAGAAAGGCAGAACCAACACCAATTTTACTCAAAAAAACCCAAAGCACAGATTCACAGCTGAAGAATAAAAATCAGTTCTGGTTTTTGAACATCAAAAGCAAAATGCTGTACTAAATTATATGAGAAAGTAAATAGTACACCTGTGCTTCTCCACAGGATGTGAAACATTTTGTAAAAAATAATCAATAGGTATCAAAAGCAGCAAGTCCTGCAAAGACAGCAGGTGTGGCTGCAAAAGTGACAGTTTTTACCAAGCATGCATAGGAGTAATTATATTTTGTTTTGTTTTTCAATTCCTTCCCTCCCACTCCCCTCCCTCTGCAAATACCTAGCTGCAATTACAGGTATCCATGGTGTTAATTCATCTGAATGGTTTCCTATGAGCCAGTCAGTATCTGGAAAGAGGTGACTGTCACCTGGCATGATTGTAGATTCCTAAAAAAGACAATTAATATATTAAGTGAATTTTATTACAAGCTTCTTTAACTAATAAAACTAATAAAATCCATTTGAAGTACTAAGCAACAATATAAAATCACATAAGCTTACAAATACAGGGTGAATGAAAACGACAGTCACCAGTGAAGGCTTCTTTGTTGGCCTTTAGGATACCATTTTGAATTATGAAAATTCAATATATATGTATTGAGGAGGTATCAGCACAGAAGTCTTCCCAGCACAGTATCAATTCACAGAATAGCTACTGGTCTTAAGAATACCCTATCCCAATATTCTTAAAAAACCCATATAAACAAAAAACACCTCAAAACCTCAAGCCAAACAAAAAAAAAAAAGAAAATCACACCACCAAATAGAATGAATTCTTCACACAGACTAAATTTTATAAGTTTAGAGTGCTTTCAATGTTTGTCTTCCACACACATTTTCTTACCTAGAACAAAGTTCAAAGAAAGTACTCAAATATGTTTATGCTATGGAAGTACATACACATGCTATTCTGTAAGAACATAAATGAATCTCAAAATAATTACTGGGCAGATTTGAAAAAAGTTTTAACTTTGAATTTCAACAGACCTTTAGGAAAAGCCCTGAGAATGACACCCATAACGTCATTTTACATACAAAATGCATGTTTTATGAGGTTTAACTGTACATGTATATTCAAAATAGTGTCTGTATAAGAATTTTAAAAATACAGAGAATTTCAGACATCTCAGGCTGCCCCAGTTCTCTTCTTCTGAAAACACTGTATTAAGTGATTTAAGTATCAATTCAGTGTATTGTTGTGAACTTGAAACATTATCTCTGACCATTTTTAGCTATGTATAATAATACTGTGTAATATACATTTCCAGATAATACAAGTAACAAATGTTTTTTGGTGGGTTGGTAGATGTTAAACCAAGTGTTTCACAAGTGTTTTCTTATGGTTGATTAAACAAGTTACTTCTACATAACACTTCAGTTTTGGTCATTCAATTTAGGCATAGAATGAATTATTAGTGCCACACTCCACATTGTGACGGTCACTCACAATCATATTTTATTCCCCATGCCTGACAGCACTTTGGTGATGCAGACTGCCACCTCTTACATTCATCTACATTGCAATATTCATCCTGCAGCTTGAGCTTTAAGATCAAAACAAAATCAGCTTTGAGGGAAACAAAAGGCTGCAAGTGCTTTCAACTATGGCTCCTGTGGCTACAGGGGCCTTGCAAAATGATTTCACTATATGACTCCTTCCCACATAAATCCATGTTTTCCTTATATGCGTATTTTGGATATTTTTAGTTTGTTTGGCTTTTTTCAAGTGTTCTCTGTGAATTCTTTTTCTTTTCTTTTAGAAAACATCAATAAAACCCATCCTTTTCTATTTGTCCCCTCATGCTGCAGAGAAGTATAGCTGATGCTCAGAAGTTTCCCTCTGAGTCGAGAAATCTGAGAAACCGTGAATAGCCAGACCTTAATATGAAAGGAATGTACAAAATCCAAAAATTTCCACAATACAGAAACAGAGGTAGAAAAATGAATACATAATACAAAGGAATGATCAGAAGTGACTTAGTATAGCACAACAGAAACGAAGCAGCACCACAGCTTGATGTTTTGGATCGTTTCTTGAAGGTTTTCAGCAACATCTGGTTGCAGACTGCAGCAAAGGAATCTGGCAGTTTGGGCAATCTGCACCCAAAATGGCAGGGAGGCAAAGAGAAGGCTGCACAACTGTGATAGCTCCACCTCCCAGCTGTGAAAACTACTGCTCATTTTTTGATTTAATTTATGTTGTTAGCATTCAAAGATATGTTGAATTAACTTTTAAACAAAACTACTAATGAATAATTTCAGACAGGAAATTCTTTTAATATATTGGAAGCTGACTTTTTTTAGAAAACGAAGTGAGAAATTTTAGGAACCTAGAGAACAAGAAACCAGGAACACCTCACCTCCAAAGAGTAACAGTACCACACTGTAACTAAAGTGTCAGACCAAGAACACAACCTGAAGCAAGGAACAAGTTAACAAAAGTTACAATCAAAAAGACTGACATACTTTTGCGTAATACCTCTAAATGAGTTTCAGGTCCATACATGTCCCATATTTTTCTTCTCCTCACATCAATTCCTCTACCAGAATGCTGAAATATTTGAATAACAAAAAGTATCGTGTTTAAGTACTACTTTCAGCAGAAAAACAAACAGGCCTCTCAAACAGGCTCACTAAAGCATACATTAACAGAGGTTATTTATTTCACACATTTCAAGCCTAAGCTGATTACTTTTAATCACTTATTTCCCTTCTAGATACGAAAGGAAAGACTAGGGAACGTCAAGAACGTTTCTGGTGTGAAATTTTACCTGGGCACCCCTATTGTTACTGTTCTTGAAAATCTGGATCTCTACAAAAATAAAAGCAGAATTTTGTTTCCTGTTTGCTTGTTTGTTTTTGAAATATCAAAATCTTTCCTAAGATGAGCACTGATGTAGCACCCACTGGGGTCAGAGAACAGTGCTTTTCTAAACAGTCCTTTCTGGGAGAACCACCTGTCAACTACTGAAGCTTATGGTGTGTTTGGACTACAACAGCCTATTTCCCTTTATGAACTTTTTCTTTTCCCTCTTAGTTTCTTACCTCAGAAAAATAGCCCTCAATTTAAATGAACTGCACTAATGAAAACAGATAAGTAAGTGAAAAGTTTCTAAAGTTCTGCTAATATTTTTTCCTGGTAGATGGACAAAATCTTATGTTAGCAGTAAAAATTAATTGAATTTTGGCTTTTTGCATGCCAGATAAAAGGAAAACATGACAAGAATATTAGCTATCTCTATTTTTTAATTATTATTTTAAAATCACTCTATTTACCCCTTCATTGTTTAGAATATGAACCAGTAGACCATTTCCACATCCAAGATCTACAAATGACTGTTTCTTGGTCAACCCTTTTTCCTTTCTCTCTTCTTCCCAAAGAATCTAAGACAAGAAAAGAAAAACGTTTAGACGTCTGGTCTCAAGATTCCTTGCAATAAAGCAGCTAAGGTTATTGGAAAAAAGGAGAAGGCTGGAAGAGATTCCAGATGAGACAAAAGACATTCCTTGAACTCACAAATAAAATAACTTCAGAAGAGAAAACAAAACCCACTATGTAGAAAACACTACACGTGTTTGTGGAGAGAGGCAGGAATTATGTTGCAAAATATCTAGAATTTCCTAAGCACTAAGCAGATTCTCCACTCCCCTCTAAGTCACTGGAATCATGGCTATATGGTATAAATATAAAATAAACTGCTGAAACAAAGGGAGCAAGAGACAAACAGAGGAAGGAAAGCAGCAAATAAACTTCAACAGCGTCTCTGTCAGGTAACGCCACAAAAGCATTTCTAATCACTGTATACATGAAAGAACTGGTGGCAGAGCTGAAAATAAAGAACAAATTAAAGACCCACACCCTTCCTCTCTTCCCCTTTCTTTCATCTTCTATGCCTGTAATAACTTCAGCTCATTCTATTTTAAAGAATGCAACAACTATAAAATGAAAATACTGATTTCTGTAGAGGTTCTATTACTACGAAACAGAACCATATAGAATATTATCAGGCAAAGCAGTTCCCTACCAGCAAGTAAGTGGCAATGGCAACATCTTCATACACAAATTTCTCAGGATCTGTCACTTCAGGCCACACCTTCAGAAAAAAAAATAGAGAAAAAAGTATTTTTTTGCACCACGTGAAATTAATTGAAAAAGCAGTCAGAACGATCCGGACACTCATCCACTTCGACAGGTTTCTGCAACTCACAAATCTTGCATTTTATTAAAAATATACACAGAGAACGTACATAAGGACTGTCTGATTGTGTAAGCCACACAAAAGAATAGTGGCTTAAAGTATGTCTGCTGTCATCTAATCAATAAAGTTTCCAAGAACATTATGGCTCCATATGGGCAGCTCACAAGTAAACTGCTGCATCTGTTCGGCATCAGAGCATGCACCCTTCTGCTTCACTCTCTCACAAGAAAAATATTACTATTATTCCTGTCACATGCAACATTGACAACATGAGCATCTGCAAACCTATTTTCACAATATAACTGGCATAGAATTATCCTGGCACAACCAAACATAAAGAATCAAAAACTGAAGTATGAAGATAGAAAGTGGAAGTATTATCCCTGTTTTGTAAAAGAGGAATTGAAACAGTGATTAAAAGCTCAGCACTACACACTAAGACTACTGCAGACTGAACCATTATCTTACCCACATATTTTTCCATTAGTACAAAAGTATCAACAGTAAAATCTTTCAGCATTTTCATACTATGTCTTACAAAAACATTTACCAATTCTCTTGCTTGTAGCTACAAGGATACAGGGATTACTTCAGACAGCACTTAAGATGATCACTGTCATTTTTCAGAATTCCCAGGATAAAACAATACTACAATATCCTCCTCTAACTCAGAAAAACATTATAATATCTAAAATTTAAAACAGTAATAGGAAATTTAACCTGCTTACTGACCAGTTCTGTTTCCAGGCTGTTCCAGGTTTTGAAGAAGGTAGTTCTTTATTTATGCCTTCTAGTGTGGATAACTTGGTATTTACATCCACTGACCTACTGCTTACTTCTTAAATAAAGTGAAACATTCTGGAAAGTTTTTAACTCCTCCAGATATTCTGGGGGCGTCTGGCTCCAAATCTTGTGTTTCCAGTTCAGTTTTTCCAAATACTAAATTGTTTGTTTCCCATGTACACAAAGAAAAACCCAAACAAACAAAACATCGAACCAGAAAACATACATTTCAATTAAATTTCTTTTATTGAAAAAAAAAATCAGTGAAAGAAGCAATTCTAAACAAACAATAAAAAAATTACAAGAAAGCATATTATTACTGTATTTGTTGCCAAACTTACCTTTACCATTTCCCTGTATTTTTCTTTAAGATCTTGATAAACTTTACTGTATTTTGCTACAGAAACGAGTGAGAGTGTGCTTTTAAACTCACTGGTCTTTTGCTCCATCGACCATTTAGCTAGTTTGGACAAAAGTTCATTTCCAAGCCATGCTAGTTTGGGGTATGTAACTCCATCTGAAAACCAATCTTCTGGAAATGGAGCTATGATAGACACAGACCTTTAAAAATAAAATAAGAACTGCTATTAATGCAGTGTATTTCATTATCTCAGCAACATAAAAAAAAGAGAAAAGAAAGACTAAGTGGAAAAAATCAGCAGATCAGACAAAGGTGTAAGAGTAGACTGGGGAATATGGAAATCTGTAATACACAGAAACAAAAGAAAAATAAAACAGGGAAGTTACTGAATAATGGAACAGTCTTCCTTTGCCTCGCTCGTTATCTGCCAATTCAAACACTCTACATGGGAGCCCATCCTACATTTAACACAGTGACTGATGAATCTCATATGATGAACAACCCGATCTAGCAACACAGCCAAAGTAACTCATGACAGTGAACTCATGAAAACAACAGGAAAGTTTATGAGGAAAATACATCAGTTGGCACACTTCATTATTTCATCGTATCTAACATTACTTAGATGTCATCATTCTCTGCCTTGACATGCTAAGGACCAAGCTGCAATGGTTTACATTTCAATGACTGAAAACCAGTACGTTCCACACAGGAATTACAATTTGACCCTCAACCATATTAACACCCACAGAACTAGACCCCTCCCACAGGCATTGCTAGTTCCTTGTGATCAGAACTATGCATACTTTTTCTAGACCACACACATGTACAGTCAATGTACACATTCAAAGTTGAAACAGATTTCTTTTGTGTCAATTTGGGTATTGTTTTGGTTTTAACTGCACACTATGCACTACGATCACACCATTACTGTCATTTAGTAATCAAATACCAGATTATGCCAACAAAATCAGCTAAATACCAATACCAAAATATGGGGTCATCCTTGCAATAATTCAGGATTTGCTTCCTCTCTCACTCCCAGCACTTACCATTCCTCATCTTTTACATGTGTAAGTTGAATTTGATAAATATTGCACTTTTTAACCTGGTATTTTCCTTCGCTGGTTTCCTCCAAAGGAAGAAAGGTCACAGTTCCACCGCAGACATCTGAAAAGATATGTAAAAACAGTGATATATTATTCCATGGGAGGCAAGATCTAGGACAACACAGGAAGGACCACAATGCTAAGAAAAGATCCGTTTCTTGTTGTGTCTGACATCTAAAACTATGGGACTGTTTGAATTCTCAAAATTTTGCGTTCTGCTGCACTACACTTTCCAAAATATTTAAGGTTGATCAGTAAGACTGTTCACATTCTTTAAACCTGAACATTTGAATAAAGCAAAAGCTAGACAATGAGATTTTTCTAGCACAAAACCACTCCTTTGCCCTACACCATAGTAAATATGGTGTCCTGGGAAGTACACTCCAAATTAATTGAGGCTTACGTATCACCCTAATATTAAAAAAGCAGTGCATCAACCTTTACCCTATATTAGTTTATTAGGATTTCCTCCACTGTATTATTGTCACATAATGTAAGCACCTAGAAAAAAAAACTTCATGAAGAAATCCAGCTTGATTTTTAAGCCATGCTGACACAAGTTCAACTTGGCCAACAGGTGCCACAGCTAGCTACTGTTTTCATAAAATCTGCATCTCCAAAGGGTACCATCACTCTTGACAAACTGGGAATCAGGTTTGTACCACAAGCAGCATTTGTGTGTGGGCAGCTTACTCATGACAGGAGTTTGCATGATGATGATCCTTCTTGCCTCCTCTTTTGAAGGAAAACAAAAAGATGAGACGTTTGCTGTACCTCTTCCTCATGTGCCTGGGTTCCCACTTCAGCAGTACCCCCCACAACATATTATCTCTACCCCTACCACCATCCCCTAAGGTTAAAGAGAGGTTGTTTAAACCTGAGTCCTACAGACATTTGACATCCGTAATTTGTATTTCAAATGCTGGTATTTCCTAGCCCAACAACAAAAAAGATAAAAAGCACATGACAAGGACAAAACTCTATCTACACTACCCCAAGCTGGGGTTGTTCAGCCTAGAGAAGGCTCCAGGGAGACCTGTAGCAGCCTTCCAGTACTTAAAGGGAGACTACAGAAAAGCTGGGCAGGGGCTCTTGATCAGGGAGTGCAGTGATGAAGGGTAATGGTTTTAAGCTGAAAGTGGGGAGATTTAGATTAGATACTAGGAAGACATTTTTACTGTGAGGGTGGGGAGGCACTGGAACAAGCTGCCCAGAGAAGTCGTGGATGCCCTATCCCTGAAAGTGTTCAAGACCAGGCTGGATGAGGCTTTGAGCAACCTCATCCAGTGGGACGTGTCCCTGCCCACTGCACAGGGAGTGGAACTGGATGATCTTTAAGGTCCCTTCCAACAAAATCTGTTCTATTGATACGAGAAGTAGTTACTACTGCAAAAAGTAGAATGTTTTGATTTACGCTAGAGTTAAGTTTAATCTAAGTAAGTGTGTTTTTTTGAAAGCTATACAGAATGTCCCTTTGATAGCATTCTTTATAGCAAGTTTCTTCAAATAGTGTTCTTCCAGAGACTGCTCAGAGAGAAATGACATCTTGTGTTAAGCATGATATGTGCTGAATAGATGTATCTTCTGTAATCACTTCGGATTACAGTCTTTCCCTGTCTAAGACACAAGGTCAGACAGAGGGCTGGCTCCAAAGCTCCAATCAGCAAGAGATTTGGCTTTTTTGAATAATAACATTAAAATTAGCCTTTGGAAATTAACAGAATATGTATAAGATTCTATGAATGAGGGAAAAAGAAGCATTTATCTCATCTGTAAAGGATTTCAAGCCACTGGAGAGTGTCCAGAGAAGGCCACAATGCTGGTTAAGGGTCTGGAGGGGAAGATGTATGAGGAGAGGCTGAAGTCACTTGGTCTGTTCAGCCTGGAGGAGACGCAGGAGGGACCTCATAGCAGTTTAGTGCTTCCTCACAGAGGAAGAAGAAGCAGGCACTGATCTCTTCTCTCTGGTGACCAATGATAAGGCTGGAGGGAGTGGCAGGAAGATGTGCCACGGGAAGTTTACATTGGATATTAGGAAGAGGTTCTTCACCCAGAGGGTGCTGGAGCACTGGAACAGCTCCCCAGGGGAGCAGTCAAGCCTGACAATGCTCATGAAGCATTTGGACATTCACACAAGGGTGTGAATGTTGGGGTTGTGCTATGCAAGGACAGGGTTTGGACTCGATGATCCTTGTGGGTCCCTTCCAATTCAGGTCACTCCATGTCTCTGTGATCCACGAGCCCCTCTCAGATGGGGCTGCTCTGTGAGGGCTGCAGCACCTCTCAGAGCTTCCCCCCTAGTTGCACAATAGAATATAGAAAGCTTAAAATGACCAAAATAAGGAAGGAGTGAGGGATTTGTAGGAGGTCTGTTTAAAGCTTTAAGGCTTCTCCTAACTTGAAGGAACTTCGTAAGCTAAACAAACTTTAGATTTGGAAAAGCTGTGTCCTCCCCCTCTTGTGTGTCACTCAGTCTTGCTGATAACCACCTGGACTTTGGACATTCTGTTTGGCAAGTTATACAAGAACAAAGAGGAAGTACTGAAGACTCAGCAGAAGCCAATTAGAGACTTGACTAATGACCAAGGAGCTCTCTGAGCGTGCGCAAGGGAGTAAGGTGAGAAGTTCACCCTGAGGATGACTGCTCGATTCATCCCCAAAGACCCTCTGAAGACCACAACCAGGAGGTACAGCACAGGCACAGCTGGGAGGAGACAATGGAAATGATCTCTTGAGGGAAGTGATCCTTCCCCTGTACTCCGGCATTGGTGGGGCCACACCTTGAGTATTGTTCTGGGCCCCTCAGTTCAAGAAAGATATTGAAGTGCTGGTGGAGTGGGTCCAGAGAAGAGCAACAAAACTGGTGAAGGGACTTGAGCACAAATCCCATGAAGAGAGGCTGAGGGAGCTGGGGTTGTTTAGCCTGGAGAAGAGGAGGCTCAGGGGTGACCTCATCGCTCTCTACAATTATCTAAAAGGAGGTTGTAGACAGGTGGAGTTGGACTCTTCTCCCAAGCAGCCAGCAACAGAACAAGAGGGCATGAGCTTAGACTTTGCCAGGGAAGGTTTAGGCTGGATATCAGAAAAAGGTTCTTCACAGAGAGAGTAATCAGGCATTGGAATGGCCTGCCCAGAGAGGGGGTGGAGTCACCATCCCTGGAGGTTTTCAAAATAAGACCAGATGTGGCACTTAGTGCCACGAGTCACAGCACAGACCCTGGAAGTGTTTAAGGGGAGACTGTGATGATCTAGTAATCATGATAGTGTTGGATTAAGCGTTGGACTTGACAATCTTGGAGGTCTCTTCCAACCCAGAGAATTCTATGACGCATTTTAATACGAAACAGGGAAAGTTTATGTGTATCACAGTATCACAGTGTCATAAGGTTGGAAAGGACCTCTGAGATCATCAAGTCCAACCTATAACCCGACACTAACACCAACACTAACACCAACCATCATCTAAACCTTGGCACTCAGTGCCTCATCCAGTCTCCCCTTAAACACTTCCAGGGTCGGTGACTCCAACCCCTCCCTGGGCAGCCCATTCCAATGACCAATCACCCTTTCAGTGAAGAATTTTTTCCTCATATCAAGTCTAAACTTTCCCTGACGAAGCTTAAGTCCATGCCCTCTAGTTCTGCCACTGGTCACCTGAGAGAAGAGACCAACCCCTGCCCGACTACAACCTCCTTTTAGGTAGTTGTAGAGAGCAATGAGGTCTCCCCTGAGCCTCCTCTTCTCCAGGCTAAACAGCCCCAACTCCCTCAGTCACTCCTCATAGGGCTCCAGCCCCTTCACCATCTTCGTTGCCCTCCTCTGAACACATTCCAGTATCCTAACATCTTTCCCAAACTGGGGGGCCCAGAACTGGACACAATATTCAAGGTGAGGCCTGACCAGTGCCGAGTACAGGGGGACGATAACTCCTCTGGTCCTGCTCACTACACTATTCCTGATGCTGGCCAGGATGCCATTGGCCTTCTTGGCCACCTGGGCACACTGCTGGCTCATGGTGAGCTTCCTGGCCACCGTGTATGTATAGGCAGAATTAGGTAACCTCATTATTAGCTAGTACCGCAGCACATATAACCACGCAGGGCTTTTGGAACAGCCCACCAGCGAGCTAACCGCACACCTGCTCCACCACTCACGCGCGTTACGGACTCGCCCCCCGCAGCTCGCCCCCCGCAGCTCGCCCCCCGCTCACCTTGCACCGCCAGCTCCCTGGCCGGGGGCCCGCGGGGCGGCGCCCGGGGCAGCAGCGTCCTCAGCAGGGCGCGCAGCGGGGCGCGGGGGCCCCACGGCCGGAGGGGCGGCGGCGGCAGCGCTCCGCACCCCGCGGGCAGCTGCCGCAGCACCTCCCGCCACGGCCGCCGCAGCTCCGCCGGCCCCGCCGCTTCCTCCCCGAGCGCCACCGCTCCCTCCGCCTCGACGGCGGCGCCGCGCAGCCGCCTGTTGGCCACCTGCGGCTTCTCCAGCCAGAGCCGCGCGGCCGCCCAGAAGCCGCGGGGCAGCGCGGCGCCCCCGTCCCGCAGCGCCGCCGCCCACCGCCGCCCCATGGCCGCCCCGCAGCAGCGCCGGGAGGCGGCGCCCGTCGCGCGCTGCTGCCGTCAGTTCCCGAGGCGGGGGCCCCGCGTCCGCTCGGCCTCCGGTGGCGTCAAAGCCCGGCGGATGCGGCTCCCGGGCGGCGATTGGCGTTGCGGCAGCTGGAAGAAGCGTCGCTTCCTTGGCGCCGGGTGAGCACCAAAGGAGCTGTGACAGGTACCCGTTCATACAACTCGGTTATGTTGGTTCAGGATATTTCCCTGAACCTGTTTACATATTCACGTCCCTTCTCAGATCTCGTGCGTGTTCTGATGTCCTTTGCGCTCCTGGTGGCTGCCGCTTCATCCTTTTCCTCTTGCTCAGGTCACTCGTCTGTCAAGGAGGAGCGCTCACCGCTCTCCATCGCTTTTTGGCTGAGTTTTACTCCCCAAGCCGTCATCCTAACACCAGTTCCTCTTGAATCTTCCTCTCAAAATTTATGCATCATAAACCTTCATCACTTTTGGCAAACCAGTTCTGGTTGCCCCGCACAATGTGCAGGAACGAGCCCTTTTATCTAATGCAATATGCAAGCAAAATGCTATTACAAAAAGGCTCTAAGTCTGCTAAGTTAATATGTTTACCTTAAATTTAAACAATTCAACTGTTTCAGTGTTTTTGTGCTGTATTTTTTACATGCATCGCCCTGGTCTGTGTTATAAACGAATGAAGGCAACAGAGGCCCAATCAAGTTTTAGTATCGCAGTATCATAAGGTTGGAAAAGACCTCTGAGATCATCGAGTCCAACCTATAACCCAACACTAACACCAACACTAACACCAACCATCATCTAAACCATGGCACTCAGTGCCTCATCCAGCCTCCCCTTAAACACCTCCAGGGTCGGTGACTCCACCCCCTCCCTGGGCAGCCCATTCCAATGACCAATCACCCTTTCAGTGAAGAAATTTTTCCTCACATCAAGTCTAAACTTTCCCTGATGAAGCTTGAGTCCATGCCCTCTAGTTCTGTCACTGGCCACCTGAGAGAAGAGACCAACCCCAAATACTTTTCTAAGTATTTATTTAGGTAGGAAAGCAAAAGCAGTGCTGGGCGGCTGGGCAGTAGCAGTTCCACCGCGGCTCACGCCTCAGATGATTCCAACAGTCCTTTTTATCCCCAGTACTATCACTGGGAGGGTTTTCGGGGGGTCTGTGGCCCCACTTCGGCCTGGATTTCTGGCACCTCAGTGTTTAACAGGAGGGGGTTATGTCATCTCTTGCAAAAGACAGATGGCCCCTCCAGTCTCCTTGGGAACCTCATACCAGATACCAGCAAGGCCATAAAACTCCAGCCTGGTGCCTCCTTCTTCCTTTATTTTATCTTTTCACAAACTGCTGCTAGCTTTGGGCAATTCCTGAAACTTTGCTGCAGAGTCAGCTAAAACAGATTTTCCTTGTAAAAAGACAAAGACCGCCGTAGTAACATTTGCAGTTTAACATTTACTTAAAACAATACTTTTTAATAATATGATGGCTAAATACATTCTGCTAAGCAGGTTATTCTCATCTTTGGGGCAGCTTCACTCTTCCCTTTGCTCCCGTTGGCCCGATCAGCAAATTACTCCTAGCTGCTTATTACAATGAAGCAAGACAATTCAAGTCTTCATGCTTGATTAAAAATATACAGAGAGTCAGATTACCAAGGCAGCATAACATTAGAATTAAACATATTTGAGCAAACAAAACATTATTTCCTCGGTTTGATTAACAAGTATTTCAAGGTTACTTTTTACAGTCTGTGCAGCTCTCAGCGCAACAACTGCAGGCAGCAGGTGCCATCAGCCCTACTGGGGAGCCAAAAATCAACACAGGGGTGCCGTCTGCTCCCAGAAGCAGGTCTAGGCTGGAGGGGATTTTCCATATTTCTGGCTGTTGTTTTTTAGAGGAAGGTCTGTGGCAGTGGCTGTAGAACCTTGGTGCAGAGATGCCTTTCTAAAGCAGACTCAGAACTGGGAACGCTGAGTGGCAGCTTCGAGAAATCAAGTCTCGGTACCTTTTTTTAAGTAAAACTCAATGCATTATGTAGCCTTTTTTTTTTTTTCCCTTCTCCAAGCAGAAATGAGCCCCTGCATTTGGGCCGTTTACATAGTGGGTGTGCAAAGAAACCTCGAAGGATTCACAAGGAAGTGGTTTGCTCCCTGCCTCCAGTGTTGCCTTTCTTGAGGCAGCTGCCATCGCTAGCTTTTCATTTTCTAACAGATCTGCGTTTGCAAGTAATGGTGTTTTCTGGCAGAATAAGGGTACAGTACAGTTATTCTTGACAGCTGCCAAGTGTCTTAGCTGTTGTCATCATTATGCAAGATTATTCTCAATAATACTGAAATATTCCCTTGTGATTTGCATACAGTTGTTAATTGTCCAGTCATGAATTTGAATCACTAGCTGGAGCACCTTCCACATGAAAATGTTTTCAGCTCAGTGAAACTGTAGCAGTTCTCGGCAGGTTGAAAATAACATCCTTATTTTTTACTGCCATAGCTGCATGCAAATTTCAAAATGTTATCATAAGGCTGAAATCAACACTGACGTTATTCTATAGGTCAGTCTGTTGCTATTCTCCTGTGGTAACTGCCTGGTTTGCTTTCCTAGTCAGTTTTGAAACTGTTTGCGTGGAACCAAATTATATTAAAATGTGTGAAGACAGAGAGAGGAATTATAATTTTTTGAAGTACAGGATCTTTTTTTGTGAATGCTTAGGTTTTATCATTTGAGAAATCTCATTGATTTGAAATGTAAATAAAGTTAGATGCAATAACCTCAGTATTTTCATTTTTGTTTTCCTGTTCTAAGCCAGAAGCCTCGTCCTCCTGCCTGATTTACCTGTTTTCCAGGTAGAAGAGTAATGTTTTTTTTTTTACCTTCAGGTTGAATTGCTCTTTTTCAATGTCTTTATTAGCTGTGTCGTCTTCCCCTCCTCCCCCTACTTTTCTGTCCAAACCTGTTGCTTAATACTGGAACTGCACTTTTCCTGGAACCAATTTGAAAGTCAGATGCAGAAATACTATCCTGCAGAGCTCTTTTACTATGTCTGTGCTGTCCAGAACTAGAAAATGACCTCTGTAAGAGGATTAGATTGAAGGAAAAGAAGTGTAGCAAGGAGGTATATGAAGATGATGAGGGGGGAAAAACAGTGATGGAAGAATTAGAACACTGAACTAGTAGTTTCTGTACTTTATTACATTCATAGTCTGTGCTGTCTGTCCCTTGGCCAGCCCTGGACCTGGATGTCTTCCCAGGACCTTTGAGAATTCCTTCTTTCAGCCAGACCAGTATTTAAAACGTGGCAAGCTCCTGTTCCCTTGCCCAGTCATATTTGTGTGTTGCAAGCATAAAACAGATCTCTGCCCTCTGCAAGAAGTGCTGGAATTTTCTGGATGTGCCGTGAGCAGGTAGTTGCAGAAGGCACTCTGACACATGCTTATGGAAGCAACAGAGGGATAAGCCTTTACCCTTTGAGCCAGGTTCTATCCCAAAGCAAGGTTCCCCTTCTCTCCAAAACCACTGCAGCTGTACCTACTGAAAGTGAAATCCTGCTGGTTCTGTGAAGTTTTGCAATGCCCTTGCATGACCCGTGTATATACACAACAAAAAGCCAGCAGACATCATGGGGCCTTACTGCTTTGGATCACATACACAGGAGTCTAAGGCCAACTTGGCATAGAAAAGATAAATGTATGCAGAAAAAATAACAATATTCAGAAAAAAAAAGTGTGGTGGAAGGACAGACAAAAAATTTTATAACCCACCAAATAATAGAAATTAAAATGTAACCTTAGGGAAGAAAGAGGGGAAGATGAAGTGTGGTTGCAAATTTTATATTTTGTTTAACTTGAAACTTATTATTGAGTATGGCAATATGATGCTTGAGAGAAGGGCATGCCTGCGTGCTTACGAATTCCAGAACTGCATCACCCGTGTAGGAGAAGAGGCCTGTAGTGTTGTGTGTTTTCTAGAAGTCACTACTGTGATAGTTTCATTTGACTTCATTTATGTAAGTCTGATATGTACCTTTTGGTGACTCATTGCAGAGCGGGCCTCCTTCTTGACCCTCTTCTGTTCAAGTCAAGGTGATGGACAGCATGTTGATCTTCTAGTTTCACTGTTCTAGATGTTCGCCATTTCAGTGCAATGCCTGGAGTTGTTAATGATTCCCCTGTGTAAAGCCACCTCTTTATTTGTGCCCCATACTCCTACTGGCCTGGGCGTATGTACCCAGGTAGCATAGTGATCACATAGCCAACTGGATCTGTGAGAGCTAACCCAGTTCTAGAGAAGATTAAATCAGGCAAAGGAGATGCAAATATGCAGAATTTTACAGATTTTTTTTTTCTTGCAATTAGTGTAGATGACATAAGGGTTTTATCACCCACTTACTGTCCCGTATATTCAACCAGTGGAAGATAAGTGCAGAGTTCCTGTCATTTTCCTGATGTCTTCTGTCTCATGTTTAGATATGATCAACAGCTCATCACTTCGGTTACATAAAACCAGACCTGTTTGTTAAGTTAATATATGTTAATATATGTGTTAATATTGTATGTTAATTATATGTTAACATAACCAACGTGCCAATTAGTTAAAAGTTAAATTTTAACTAGTAATATGGAGATAATACAGGAATCTCCTGCATTTGAATAGGATTTTGTATGCAAGTTTTATTATTTTACATCTAAATTAGAAATGAGGTAACAATTATTCACTTTACATTATTTAAAACTTTTCATGTTATGTTTTTTAAAACGTATTGTTTTATTGCCTGGGTGTTTTATCTCATCCCTGCTTTCTTATTATGCAAAATTAAACAGTGTTGTCCCTGTTTCATATTTTGCTTATTTTAAAAGGTTTGGCTCATATTTTAATAACAAAGACCATTTAATTAATTTACATTTGATCAAAGGCATTTTTTTTCTTAGCTTGTAGCAAGCCAGTTGAATTAGATAAATGGAAGGGCAAAGCTTTTAGTTGTCTCTGCACTGCTCAAGTCATACATTTGAACAAGTCTATGGATTTAATTAACAATCTTTTTTATTTCTTCTTTTTTATTAAAAATTAGACATCTGGAGTGCCTTAGTTGGTGATATGTTTTCTTGTTTGGTGCAGTTTGGCCAACAATGGCGACCACACCGAATCTGAAAGAACTCACTGGCAGACAGAGTTCATGTGATGCTTTGCTACCAGATTTCCCTAAAGGACCACTTTGCAAATATCGTAATAAAGCTTCCTTTAACTGGAAAGAGATGGCAGTGTTACTAGATGGTGAAGATATCATCCAGCTTAAGGTAAACTGCAAGAATTGTAAGTATGCTTTAATTTTGGAGATAGCAGCAGAAGCAAGTATATGATTTTCAAAGGGAGAGTATTTACTTGAATAATATTCTGTAGATATGGAACATGGAGAAAGTTAATTTGCCCATCCCCTTTTCAGAACAGAACTTAACTTTTAAGCAACCTGCTTTGTTGTCTCATAAGGCTCATTTCATTACTGAATATCAGTACAGGGGAGACCAGCAGGTGCTACATTACAGAACTTCAGTGTTCATTTCAAACTGAGAATGAGATGATTTGGAGTTGTGGAAGGAGGCAGAACTGACCTTTTTGAAGGTGGTATAGTTTTACATGGATTTAAGCTTATCTTGAACATTCACCATAATTGTTAAAATCTTAGAAGATGGATCAGAGAAATCAAAATGGGTTGTTCTGCATCTGACTGATAAGAACATAGGAAAAACACAAATGCTCTGTGTCTCTGAATTTCCGAGCTGTGTGGGCAAGTAGTATTTTTCATGTGGAGAAAGGGAATGATCCTGCCTTTCAAAGGAAAGCACAGGAAATCTTCTGGGTTTCTTCTTTCTTGCTGTGTCATTCTCTTCAGAGAGGAGGAAAGGACTTGAAAAACCTTTTAAAAAGACTTTGCCTAAGACACTGCACTTTTTTTTTCTAAATTACATGAGAGACAATTAAGAAGATATGGGTATCTTGGAGACAGAGATCTGAGGTGAAAAAATGCCATATCATCTAATGAAACAAAAAAGACATCCAAATTAAAACATTAAACGATGCACATCCCTATATTGAATGTCTGCATATGATGGTTCCATTAAATGGAGTACATTTCTACTTTCATCTGAACAGAACAGTTGTGGTAGCTTAATGGTTTTACCATTATGGCGTATTTCTAACTGAATGTAACCCCTGGAGTTTTACCTTTACTCTCACATTAAGGGCTGTTGCCCTTTAGAACCTGCCAGCAGCTTCGTACAGTGAAGTAATGAAGCTGCTATAAAAAGCAAGTAGGTTTTACCATATTGTTCTCTTACATTCAGAGTGAATCAGAACCATGCTTATTTTATAATAAAAATTAGCCACATAAACTGTATATATAATGTCAGACCATTTAAATAGATTTTTTTTAATTCTCTGGAGTTTTGGCTTTATATCTTTATCAAATGATTGTAGTTTGGGACCTGGTATTATTTTAGAAGAACATTTACTTGTTTTTGTTAATGCTTTTAGATTGCCGTTCTCATGTCATTTTTTTCCCCCTTTCCACTTCAAGAACAGAATATTCTCTGCTCTGGAAAGTGATCCTCTTTTTGCACATCATCCTGGAGAAGATTTGTGCCGTGAGAAATACCAGGAGCTCACATTCCTGCGTTGTAAAAGACTCTTTGAGTATGATTTTCTTACTCAGCAAGAGATCATAGAGAACCCAATAAAAATGTTTAATATGGTCGTCTGTATAGGAATGTACGATTGGTCTCCCTGTCTCCAGTATTTCTTACATTGTGGTGTAAGTACAGTTCAAAAGGTATAACGGGGTATATTTGAATTGAAGTATCTTGTAATATCATAATTCCAGTGCTATTTCCCTACTTTATTAAAGCTACATCTTTTCCCAGTCAATTTTTCTTTTTTAAAATGGTGATCATTTTAACTGTGTAGAAGAATCAGAGAGCTGTGGGATGAATTTAGTAATCTTTGTCATTAATCCCTGTCTCCACTGGAGTCCCACCTGGAAGGTAACGGTGGAGCAGTGAAAATGGAGAAACAGAAAGATATTTTGATGCCTGCAGTTCCACCTTTTGTCCACTCCTCTGCCTCTTCTCCATGCATTAGCAGCCAAAGAACTTTGTTCCTGGGCCCTGTTTGGTGACTGTGTCTTTGCTACAGATACTCAGTACAGATACTCAGCCTTCCCCCTCAGTGTGATGATTCAGGGCAGAATGGAAACTGGTGTTTCTCACTGCTTCTCACTGACACGAGTGGCTGGGATTGTGTTCATCAGACAAATCTTTTAGAAAGGATACTTGACATAGCTGGTCAAATAATATTAGTTGAGTTAATTAATTATTTCTATTCACACGACAGGGAAGGGTCTGGGAATTATAGTTTTGTTCTGTGAATATCCATCTAGAAAAATGGAGGGTAGCTTTAAAAACAGTTATGTTGTCTGATCTTGAATCAGCTACCTTGAGTTCCCAATCCATTTGCCATTGACCACACTAGAATAATCTTAAAGTTTTGCTTTATTGAAAGGGACATCAGTAAGGAAAAGTGGAAAGTAAACTCCCTAATTGTTTTTAATATTTGCAGTGAAGGCTTAAAAAGGTTGGAACTGTGAAAAGTTCAGTCCTCTGTGAAAGGGCCCTGAAAAGATCAAATCCTGTCTTACCTTCTCCTACTATGCTCTAAGTAGTAGTTTACTGTGCAGCAGGCTACTTTCCCTGGTCTCTTTAGTGGACTTCACTATTAAAAATCATTATGCATGTGCAATTTACACTTTCCATGATGGGTCACCGATTTCATTCGTAATTCTCTGGTTTTACAGGTATTTGCAGGTGCAATTTTGAGTGCTTCTAAGAGATTCGCAGACTTTGTGAAACAAGTTTATAACATGGAGGTAATTTTTTTTTTTTTTGATAATGTGTGAGAACTGAGCACCATCAGTGGTGGCACCACCTGTATCTTTGTTTTACTTCTGATCTCTTTATGTATGTAGGTACTTCTGAATAGCAAGAGAAAAGACCAAGGAGCGGATCAAAGCACTGAACCCTGACTGTCCTCACTGCTAATTATAATGCCTGGGTCTGTTTTAGACTGTCCAAGTTAATGTGCAGGCAAAGTTTGGAGACTTCTCCCAAAGGGCATAAAGATGGCACTATACCATTTTTTCCTGTGTCCACAGTCCTTTAAGAGTATCCTGGCAAGTTTTGTATGCTGAGACACTCCCACCTCCCACGTCTGTATTATACACTGTGCAACTGGTGAAGGGGCTGGAGCACAAGCCCTACGAGGAGTGACTGAGGGAGCTGGGGCTGTTTAGTCTAGAGAAGAGGAGGCTCAGGGGAGACCTCATTGCTCTCTACAACTCCCTAAAAGGAGGTTGTAGTTGGGCAGGGGTTAGTCTCTTCTCTCAGGTGACCAGTGGCAGAACTAGAGGGCATGGACTCAAGTTTCGTCAGGGAAAGTTTAGGCTTGATGTGAGGAAAAAGTTCTTCACTGAAAGGGTGATTGGCCATTGGAATGGGCTGCCCAGGGAGGTGGTGGAGTCACCAACCCTGGAGGTGTTTAAGGGGAGACTGGATGAGGCACTGAGTGCCATGGTTTAGGTAATGGGTTGGTGTTAGTGTGGGTGTTAGTGTTGGGTTATAGGTTGGACTTGATGATCTGAGAGGTCCTTTCCAACCTTATGACACTGTGATACTGTAACATAGGCTCTTGCCACGATGCTATAAAAATTCCATCCTGATGCTATAAAATGACAAATAATGTCTTAATGCCACAGAAACGCCACATGGAGTCCAATGGAGTCCAGGTGCCCTGCAAAATAAGTGCAGAGTCTCTGATACAGGAAGGCTCAATTGTAAACAGTTTCTCCTCCGATACTGTTTGGCCATGTGATCAGCATTCACTATCTGGTCTGACCCTCTTCAGTTTTGCAAGATATATATGTTGAGAGCACCCAGACTGAGCTTCATGCTTTTTTGTTGTTCTTTAGCACTTCCTAGGTATTTTTTTTGCCAACCATTCACTTTTCTTCCTTATTTAATTTTCTGAAATTGTGTGTTTATCTATCTACCCGTAAACAACAACAACATACCACTACATGTTGAAGAGTAGAGTGAATTCTTTTACTTTCAGTCTAAGCAAAAGCCTGAGGATATGTAATTCTCAAAATAATTTTTTATGTCTTCTTTTTTTAATTTTCACTTACTTTTCAAAGTTTTGTTACTGAAGAGTATGTACTGCAGGCCAAACCAGTCCAGGATAAAGGCTTGCAGTATGCACATTTCAGTGTGGCTTCAAGCAGGCAGTGTTCTCAAATGCTGTTGAGAACCAAGTGTATCCATATGTTCATCTAAGTTTATCCCCTTGAATAATGTAGGCTATTGGCAATTTTAAAAGTAAACAGCCTCATTCTGTTTTTCCCCTATGACAGGGGGTGTCATAGGCTGCTTGTGGTGCAAGCCGGCTTGCTGATTTTCAGCAGTGCAACAGTTCTTGAAAGAACAGACAGCTGAAAAATTAGCCAGTGGATGTAATAACCTGTACCTGGCTGAGTGAGTCAGCCATCAGCAAAGGATAAAAATACCTCTTACCCTACTGCAGGCACGATGTCCTAGCCTTAGGGTTACATTTGATTAGTTTCTTGGAAATAACAAGTTACTTCACAGTGGGTGAATTTGCAATAATTTGAAAATCTTAACAGTTTTAATTGCTGCAATAAAGTACTTTATAACTGTACCTTGTATCTCCTTATTTAGATTTTTGGGTGTTTTGCTCTGACTGAACTCAGCCATGGAACCAATACCAGAGGCATACGGACTACTGCCACTTTTGATCGTAGCACTCAGGTTAGTCCTTAAAGCACAGGAGTAATGTTTGACCCTTTTGAGCTCTATTATTTACTAACAAGACAAAATAATTCAGGGATTTCTTTGATTAACAAGAAAGAATCCAAATGTAAAAAAAAAATAAAAAATTTATGATATTTATGTTATTATAAATATTTACAATAAACCCAGCAATTTCTGTTTCTGTTATTTTAGCTTCTGGTTGTGCTATAAAATAAGGAAAGCATCCTTCTTTGTTGTGTCTCTTAAGGAATAGTTGGACATGCAGATTAAATTTTCTTTTGTCTTTAAATATGAGGGCTTTATATATGAAAATTAAGATTATTTCCTTTCTTTCATTGCTACAGGAATTTATCATCAATACTCCTGATTTTGAAGCTGCAAAGTTCTGGGTTGGTAATATGGGGAAGCACGCCACTCATGCAGTTGTGTATGCCCAGCTCTATACTCCTGACGGACAGTGCCAAGGATTACATTCCTTTATTGTACAGGTAGAGTAGAAACATAGCAAATCTCTTTTTTCTTTTTGGGGGTAAGTGGGTTCAAATTAAAGACTTTCTACTATGCTGTTATTTATTACTGAACAGCAGATTATGTAATTAATGCCTCCAGCATTTATTGCGGTTGTAATCTGTGTGCTGTTTTTCAATATTGACTCCTTTTGTGGTGGTTGTCCAGCCAGTTTTATACTCTCAGTTTTATGAAAAATATAAAAGAGCTGAAAAGCCTCCAGATTATCACAGCACCTGTATAGTTAGAACTATCCTTTGCTGTATGAAGTCCTGAAAGTCTAGGATGAGGCTTAATATGATTTATGTTTGCCAAAGCTGCTGGCTGATCTGCGTGAAATCCGCAAGCTTTTAACACAGAGATTAGTTTGTAAGATTAAATGCATTAGAAAATATAGCAATGCAGTAGGGAAGTTGTACATAGGAAAATCAACTAGATGCAGAATGAACAGAATTTTTTACAAGATCAGGAAATATCTAAAAGCTGATTGTGACATAAAAGTTTCATTGATTCCTACTATGTGTACGCATGTCCAATGTAAGTCTGATGGGAGCAGTCATCAGTGTTAAGGCATGTTTAACACAGTGATGCAATTAGTGCCACATTGCCAAAGTAATTTTCATTAAGGTATCTACATCCTGAAGGAGAGGATACTAAGTACAAGTTATATCCAGGATTATATGAATGAAAAAAAATGGAGAGCTTTCTTTAGGATTAATAAAGCAATACAGTGTGGGAATATTTTCACTCTTTGAACTGTTCAGCCAGTAACTTTCATTGTTGCACAGCTGAAATAATGTTTCGTTTCACTTCTATGCAGATTCGAGATACAAAAACTCTCCTGCCAATGCCAGGTGTGATGGTAGGTGACATAGGAAAGAAAATTGGGCAGAATGGCTTGGATAATGGGTAAGTGAATCCATATGTAGGAGGAAACCTTCTAGGTTATGTCACACTGTAGTGGAGCAAATACCTTCCTGTGTCAGCTCTGGCTTTATTTCTGAGGTGTTCGCTGGTGTTTTTAAGTTGCTCATATTTAAAGAAAAAACATATTGAAAAATCTTAAATTTTATTATTTTGTATCTGAGTAATCACAGTCTTCCTACTTCTCTCACATTTTAGAATATAAAGTGCCACTGATACTCTATGAGTATCCTCAAGTATTCTTGCAGTGATAGACTCTGAAACAGTAGTAAGGAAAAGAAACCCCAAAACCTTTTAAGTTCTGAGTAGAAACTTCATCAGCCTCTCCACTTATCTGGGAGCCATTAATTGTTTTGTCTGATGATTTCCAGCCCACAGGAAGGCTAGTGGAGGTCAAGAGAGAAGGTTTATTGTTACTAAAGACATAAGATTAAGGAGACCCATCAGAGAAACTAAGTATCTTCTTAAAAACACGGGATTTCTGGACTAATCCTGTTCAGTGCAGAAGAGAAGAAGGTTACTTTTATTTTTTTCTGCATTCTCTGAAATAAAAAAGTACCTAGGCTCCATTTCTGACTTCAGTGGCCTTAATTGTGTCTCTGCTACACTGATCAAAGCTGTGAGACGGGGAGGACAGACAGTGAGGCAGTTGAGGTAGAATTTTGCATTAAAACAGACATTATGTAGAAATCATGATTTAAACTCCTGTATTAGTTACAGAGTTCTGTGTAAAGAGAGAGACCTAAAATAGTCAGGGGTGTGGGGGGGTCACTCCTTTGGGCCTCAAATTCACCTCTTTCTGTTGATTCATTCGTTACAGGCAGATCTGTTATCCTTCATAACATGCCATTGAAATAAACAAGGTATAGACATCCTAAAGTGTCCTCTGGCTTTCCAGAAGATCATAGGTTTTCCATAGTTTGTTGTCTTACCAGCCTCCTCCTGATGTCCCAAATCACCTGTAGTGGCAAAAATAGCTCTGACTTTTATATTTGCATAGATCGTTCTTATTAATGCTCTGTTGCCTGAAGAAAAAGATGAAATGAACAAAAAATATATAGAAAATTAAATTTTATAGAGGAAAAATGTGAGAAAAGGCGTAGAAAAGAAGGGGGTTTGGGTTTTGGTAGGTATTTTTGCCTGCCTCTGCATTACAGACTAGTAGCCACCAGATGGCACAGCAACCTGAGTAATCTTAAATGTAGTTCAGTTCATATTTCTGTAGAAATGGCCAAATTCTGCTGTTCTTTCTTAATTTGCAGCATAGTTTTATGTGCAACACAAGGAAGGAAAAGAGCGTGCTTCTCACATAACATCAAAATGCACCTGATTTTAAAATCCATTTATTCTCTGATCTACTGGGGAAAAATAGAGCATTTCTTAAAATATTGATAATAATAATATATAATTATAGTCCACATAATACACTGTGAAAAAGAGATACCAATAACTTCCTATCTTAATGTCCAAAGGAATCCCTTATCGTAGATAATGGCATCACATGTCTTTTAAAGCAGTCATAGGGCATTCTGATCTTCCTATTTAATCTACATTGGCTGCTTTTAAAAAATACTATTATTTTCTGCTAACAGCTATGTCTAAGGAGCCCCAATCATGGATCTAGATCTCTTCAGTATGCATTAAGACAGTCCTTGCACTTGATAGCTTAAGTTTAAACTGCACCTGCAGATTAAGATAGAGGGATGAGGAAGCCCATGGTTAACAAGTGATACCCAACTTCATTCAGCTGAAAACTGTAGGAGCCTGTGTTCCTGATCTACCTCAGCCTTTTTCTTTGGAAGTTTGAGGCTAGATGGCAACATGGTTCACAAGATCTAGAGGAGTTTTCACTTCACAACCTTACAGCTCACACCAAGCTGTGAAAAGTGTCAGGACTTGTACACATGGATTCTCAGAGGTACATGAAGGCCTGGACAGCGACTGGAAAGGTAGCAGCTTCATAGCTCTGCATTTGTTCATAGACAGGACAAGCTGTGCCACTCTAGAAGAGGGACTATTGCTTGTGTGATGTGCAAAATGCAAATATTCACAGGGAGACAGTTCATCCTAGGCCACTAGACACTGCCTTGTCAAGGTGTTCTTATAAGCAGTTTAGTAATCTTATATCTTAGCTTATCGCAGAGAAGCACGGTTGCAGTTCTTGTGCATTATAGAGCCTGTTGTATGTGGTGACAAAATATTCAATGATGCTGTGACTGCAAGCATTAGTCTGCACCACATGCTTTGCCATTTTTTTGAATTTATGTGTGAATGCTATAGACACATACTAAATCAGATATGTTTCCATGAATTACACTCAGGATAATTGATTGGAGTGAAGATCAGAGTCAGACATCTCTGGCAGAGATGTCAGATTTTGTTTCTGCACTTCAGGAAGTTTATGCTCCTAATTTTCAATATGGATAAAGAGAGGTAAGCTCCTGAACACTTAAATAGGACATGGGGGAAAAAATTCCAGAGGTTCCTTGAAAAATGCCATTGATACATGCTACTTAAGAGAACAGAGTAAGTGATTGTAGTTTTTCCTTCTGGCTTTGAAAAACAATCTCTTGGGTCATTTGGCTGAAGGCTGGTTTCCTGCTAGTGCAGAGTGTGATGTTTTCAGAAAGAGAAAGAATTTCAGAAGTAATGTGGGAATTTTTGCAGTGTAAATCCAGTTGACTAGCTAGCTTCTTCTAGGTCTGTCTTTCCAAATAATTCTCACAGCTTCTTAATTAGAATGTCCAGAAATCATATGGGTGTTGCAAGTCTTTGTAATTTCAGCTACCCTTAAAAAAAAAAGGGAAGACAAAATCACTTTAAAATATTTTAAAATTGTTCTGTCCCTCTAATATTTGCAAGAATTTGTGTGATCAATATAGAAATTGTTAAAAATAGTACTCCGATTTTTCTTACAGAGACTTTAGTCTGCTTTTGTGTTTCATTACCAAAATGAAATCAAACTGCCACCAGGGGATGCAAGTGCTTCAGTCTGCATTTTTGTAATATAAAAATGTCCACCTGTTGCTCATGCTCTGGCAGTCTTTGAGATGTGCTGGTGTCTGAGATCCCAAAATGGAAGTAGTTGAGAAAAAAATAACCACTGAAAAAGCTCTGGGTTTTGGGGATCCAGGGGCTTTTCAGTAAACTGAACGGCAGGCCTAAGAGGAGGGATATAAAGCAAGAGCTTGGGTGAGTGCTGATGTGCATTTCTGTTTCATCCTCCTTTTTATTTTGTCTGCCCTGGCTGCTGTAACTTTACCAAAATTACCCATTCCTGCAGTGCACATCAGTCAATGATTGCCACTGAATGGGTGGTGAGCCAGTTTCATGTCTACTTGTAACAAGCAGCAAATTGCTGCTTTTCCCACTCCAGAAATAGAAATGATGCCCATCTGAATCTACATGGAGAAGAGTTTGAAAATCAGTTGTAATTGTGTTTCTGAAGTGGTCCTTAACATACCTCTCTTTGTAAACCATGCTCTGAGCTCACTTGGCTGTGTCCACTGATAATATGTACACAGTTTGTTGAGCAGACAAAACCTGTGATAAGGACAGAGCTAGTGAAATGAAGCTATCAAGGATACAGCAAACCACTTGCAGGCAGAAAGCTATTTATTTTAAATGATTTATTTCTAGGGGAGAAAAGGATCTTTCTGGGGAAAGGAGAATTGTTAACTCTGTCTCATTATAAGGAGGGGCTTTGTAAAACTGAAGTTTTTTATTGGCTGTTTAACGACTTTTCATGTGCAATTAAAGTGTGATCAATCTCTCCCCGCACACAGCATGCTGAGACATTCAGCATGTTCTCTGGCAATCACTGAGGACAGATTTAGTTTTCTAGATCTTGAAAACAAACAAAAAGATCCAAGAGGAAATGGGTGAAGGGGATTTAATTGGCAGAAAAGCAATAAATGTTGTAAAATATTCTGAAAGCCGCTACAGTTCCTTGTATTTTGGTGAAGATGGCGTAGACACACAATCTCCAAGCCTTCAGAGATTACTTTTCAATCTTTAATTATTTTGTTGTTGTTGTTTGTTACTACTTCAGTATCAGATCCAATATTACATTAAGATTCTGTGACTGCTAGTCTAAAAGTAGAACAGGTGGAAGTCTAGTCCTTCAAAGGGTTTTTGTCTCCTAGTATTTATCCTCTTAACTCGTGTTTAGATTTTGCAATGGTTGCAGTTATTTCCCTAAGAAGAACATGGTTGAAGGCTAAATAGCCTCTTAGATCTTCATTTTACAATCTGAGGCAGTAGGTTGGTGAAGATAATTTCCATGCTCAGCTTCTTTGCTTGTTTGCTTCTACTCCCACACTGCCTTTTTCTTTGTTCTGAGACAAACATTTGTGTAGCTGTGTAGGGGACTCAGCTAGGGAAATGGAACCGCCTGAAAACTTATCCAACAAAAAACCCACAGATTTGGCTGTCTTCAACCATATCTTTTGTCAGGTCTGGTTCACTGCAAGGCCACAGAAGAGGCTGTCCCAGTACAGGGGAAGGGACAGTACAGGGATGTGACTAAGAAAGTGAGTGTAGAAATCAGCCCTGCTTCTCAAATAAACATGCTTATGCTTGTTTAACATTTTTATTGTCTTGCAGCCTCTAACCAGACTCACAAACAGTTGCAATAATAATAGAATAGCTATAAAATAGAAATAAAAAATTAAAATTCCTGTGCCTGTACTTATGTTATCTGAATACAGTATCATCAAAACTCCAGTCCTTTTGAACAGTGCCTCTTCCACAGTTAAACCATATATTTTGCAAGACACATCCTGCACTTTTGCAGTTTAAGTCAAAACATGATTTGTGCATTGAAATCATTGCTGTTTACTTGTTTTGCCCTCTCCACTTAGTTTCTACAGTCAAGGTTAGACACACTGTATGTCTACATAGAGTGCTGCTGCACGTTGGTGAAATGTAGTCACATTACTAAAGAGTGCTGCCTTATCCCCTCGTTTTTGCCACTCACAGGTACCTCAAAACTACGGTAGCCGTTGTGAGTTTCTGCTGGCAGGCACTTGGTGCTGCTAATGGGGAAGGGTAGATTCAGATCTGGTCACACATTTATCACTCACAGAAGTACAGCCTTTTTTCTTCCTTAGCAGAGCTCTCTCAGCTCTCGACACTCACAGGAGTCTGCATATCCAGGACTCCTTGCAAGACTGGCACTTAGATTAGAGGACCTTTAGGGTGAGTTGGTCTTTGTGTGTCCATGAAGTCCATTAAGAGAGGAATAGGAAGCCTATAAAATGCTGTGTTGTTTTATCAATGCTGTTGAGCATTAATGTTACAAAGTTGAATTCTTAGATTAGAGCCTTGATTTTAGAAACTAGAGCTAAAATATTGCCTTGCAGTTTTCCCCAGCTTCTCTTTTAAACTCTAACCTTTCTATGAGTTTTCAGTCTGGAATATAGGGAAATGGAACCGCCTGAAAACTTATCCAACAAAAAACCCACAGATTTGACTGTCTTCAACCATATCTTTTGTCAGGTCTGGTTCACTGCAAGGCCACAGAAGAGGCTGTCCCAGTACAGGGGACGGGACAGTACAGGGATGTGACTTCTGCAAGCTTTTCACCAAACCTCTGAAGTGTTCTTCTTCTCAAGGTTTACTATATCCCGTAAACAGCCGTGAGATCACTTGACTCACAGCCTTCCAATACTGTTCACCTGCTTTCTGTTCCTGGCTGGAGGGATTGAAGAACTGTCCCTGCACCATCCCTAACATAGTCAATAACAGAAGTTGGCAGGAAAGGTGTTTTAGGGAGTCTGAAACTCACCAACGTATGTTTGAGAGATTTGTACTATAGGTAACAGCTTATTAATTTAGTACTGGCAAAAGGAGCTCAAAGCTTTTCCAGCTGCTCCTTTTTTATCAGCATTACTGCAGACCAGATGAATTACTATTGCATGATTTAAAGTCAGTAAGATTAACTTTGCTTGAAATGTTTCCTAAACTTCACTCTGCTCCACTAATCTAGGTAGAAATTTATATTATAAAGGTTTTTTGCCTGTGGGCTACATGATGCAAAATTGGACATTACTATAGAGCCCCATTATATATATGAAGTGACAGCTATCTGTCTTTCTTACTGAGAGGTCTTAATCTCAGTCACACTATTAGCTATGCAGAAGAGGCCCTAAGTAGGGTAGTTTTCAGACCTATGGTCTTGTCATCACCATGTGAAATGTAGACATTTTCCAAACTTGCTGGTACATGATATCCCCACAACTGTGTATACGGTTCCATTATTGTAAGATATTTCTTCAAGTCTTTAAGGAGATTTTTCCCCTAAATGCGTTGACAGATGTGCTCCATGTCTATTCACTATGGTTCTAGGCTAATAACCATTAGAAATGTGATCTTTGACTTCATTAAATCTTACTACTTGTTTTTAATATGTTCCGATATCAAGTTCAAATTGGCCAGAAAGTCTTAACAATTTCAAACAGCAGAGTTCTTGGAGAAGGAGCCTAACAGCAGTTGAAAATGATCTCACAAGGTTGCCTAACTCCCAGGTCCTGGAAGGTTCTGCTTTTATTATCAACACTGGTGCTTATAGGCAATATATCTTGTTTCTTTACATATGGGAATTTTCTGTGTGATTTTTAATTGCTAGTTCTGTCTCTCCATTTTGCTTCTTGAAGTTCTTACCATCTTGTATATGTTTATTTTGATAGCAACTTACAGAAAAAGAAGGAAGTAATGTATCCATAAGAGACAATATCAAGGAAGAAAATCTAAACTTTCAAAACCTGTTATTTGAACGAATTTTGATTTTAAGAAAATAGATTGTTCTATACTGATTGGAAATTTAGTGTTCTGGTTCACTGGCTATGAAAAAATGTTATTATAACAAAGTTATACATTTGGGTTTTAATTCAAAGAATTCTAGGTAATCTTTTATGTGGTGCAGAATTAGCTGCATTATATTTATGTCAGATTATGCTAAACTTTCTATAAGATTTTTTTTCCTCTTTCTGACAAAAGACTTCCTGTAAATTTAACAAATTGGGATTGTAACACAAGAGGTTCGAAGTGGGCAAAACTCTTTTTTAGTCATTTTGGGAGCTGTTTCATTTGGTGCACATCTGCCACATGTGTGGTATTAGTAGGTTTGAATTTTCTAAAAGTAGGTTATTAGAGTATAGATTTATGTATTAGTAGGTTTGAATTTGCTTTTTAAGAACTTTAGAGTTTCAAGCCTTTATCAATAGAAATAATTTTTGACAACTGCACAGCTTTGCTGAATGAATCAAACTAATCACTGTGTAACACACAAAAGGACAATTTGCCGTCTTGTTGATTATCATTACTACCACGAATCTTAGTGTCCATCATACACAGGACTAAACATTCTCCAGATATGTATTTGCAAAGAGGAGCTCAAGAGCTGCAGCCCCTTGAAATTTCTTCCTAATCTGTACCTGAAAGATTCTGTCATCTCTCTCTTAGATCAACTCTTCCCATAGTCTGGCTTATGATTCCAGCTTTTATCACCCATTCAGTAGCTTTAAAACAATAACATTTCATTTCTTTCTTCCACATGCCTTTTCCTACTCAGGAAGGACCCTTTATAAACATCCATGAAGCTCCCTTATTTTCACCATTCAGATTCCCCTTTAAAGTTCTCATTTACTTTAATGGCTTTATAAAAAATTACCAGTGCTTAGCTACTAACATGCTGTGATGAGCAGGTATTGTATTGGGAAATTGTTCTTCAGGAGTTAGTGTCTGCCTCACCGTTTGTGTGAGCACATTTGTAGCTTCTTGCCTTGTGCTTGGATTGTAAGCTCCTAAGAGGGAGCACCTTCTTGTAGTTCTGTGGACATGCAGAAACTAAAAAAAAGAGAATCCTAAACTAAACTTTTCACACACGCTCTCCTGTAATTAATGATTAATTATAACTAAGAAGTGTCAATTCTAACATGTGTGCTACTGCTTAAAAATATTGGATTTGCTTTATGCTTTTAGTGGTGATGGATTTTACTTTGGATATAGGGGGCAAAGAATGTGAATTTAACCAGAAGATCTTTTTAAAGGAGGGGTTTTTTTTTTATTATTTTCAATGGTATGAAAAAATATTAACAAATATGGAAATCAGATTTTTGGAAATTCTGAATTTGCTTCTGTTACAAAGTAGTGTTGTCTTACTGAAGCTGGCACTTAATAAAGCACCGTTTTAGTATGGTTAAGGCCAGTAAGCAACTGGTTCTTGGTTAGGATAGCATGCTTTTTTCTTTGGCTAAGTCCAAAAATACTATCTATCTCCAAGGCTGAATAAATTCAGTATGCAGATTTGTTTCCTTGGAAACAACTTGTTATTTTAAAGCACACGCAGCATTGCAGCCCTTATGTAATTTATTAATGTGAAAGACCTGGCTCTCATGAGCCTTATTAAATAGATCAGGCTGTATTGGCAGGAAAAAGGAATTTGCTTTGATTACAAATGCAGCTTTTCAAGTGCTATTAGATACTGAGATATTCGTGTGTGAAGCTGATATTATTGCTATTGTGCCAAATTATGTTGCCTATTTGGGTGAAACAGTTCATACACTTTCTTCCTGCTGAGTATGAGTACTCAAAACATTCTGCCTGTTTTAACAATTTCTTTATTGCTGCTAGGCTGCCACAATTTAGGGAAGGTTATCTTGCTTTTTGTTTTTAAGATGCCACATTTTAGGAAACAGAAATCCTAGTTTGAGTTTAAACATAGGAAAATTCTCCATTCATTTCCTTCTCAGGGCAGTGTTTCAGCTATGTCCTCATTTGTATTGAAATAACGTGAATGATCCTCGCAGTTCTGTATTTTAGACTCATAAAAATATATAGTGTCTCTGTTCCAAAGCTGTCTTCACACTGGACTGAACAACACTTCAGTGAAGTGCATGGTTCAGCAGAATTGTTTCTGATAGGGAATTATTAGGAATCAGAATGGCCCAGTCAGTTTCTGAGTAAGAGAAGGAAGTTGCTCATCCTCCCCAAGATTTTCAATAGCTGAGGTACCAAGATAAGTTAAGTTACCTAACTCATGCAAACTGAGAGTTGGCTTCAGGTTTCTGGGCTGTTGGTGAAAGTGTCTGTCAAGCTGCCTATGTACAAGGTCTCTAATAAGTAACTTTACTTGCCCCTCCCCTCAAACAGAATGCATTGCTGATCCTTCCGTTAGCTGTTTACTTGTGACACTGCTGAAGTGCCCTGCTGGAGTCCATGAAGCACTTGTTTTGTTGTGGGTTTTTTTTTGTAAGCATAGGCTTTTTTTTTTTTTTAAATGAAGTTAAGAGTGATAAAAAAAAACATTTGCCATCTTGAGTTTCCTCTGCTGCCCTGAGTCTAAAAGCCTTTGTTCTCCCAGGCATACTCTCCTAAAATTACCTACCTGGCTTGATGGCTGCTGTTTTCAGTCACTGATACATGCCTGAGGTCATTGTGCAATCATGTCTTTGTTGTCATCTTTTTTCTGTGATGTAGACACCTCAGACTATGCCAAGGTAGAATTTACATTGCTTCTGTATTTGTTTAAACAGATTTGCCATGTTCCACAATGTCAGGATACCTAAAGAAAACATACTGAATGTAGCTGGAGATGTCACAGCTGAGGGGAAGTACTCAAGTTCAGTCAAGGTATGAATCAAGATTTAGTTTCATTAATGCAGTTCATTAAATATGCCAAGGTGTAAGTAGGTTAAGAGATAGCACATGGGCCTCTCATGTTGGGAAGTATAACTTGATATATATATATATAATACCTTGATTTAAAAAAGGCTGTTGACACTTTCACATGAGATAGATTGCTGGAGTTTTAATAGCCTTTGAGAGATGTTTCAGATCAATACCTTACTAATTTTACTTACTTCATGCCCTTTTCACTACCCAGCTGATCTCAAAGTAGTACCCCTCTGAGTATTGCCTTATCTAAATGTGTTGAGAAACAAAATTTGACAATCCTCTGGGCTTCTGATCGTGCTACTAGACTTGAATCTTTATGGGGGAGTTAAATGAAGTGTTAGTCTCACCATTGAGTCTGTGCCTTTTATATGTTCAGGATGTTAAAGAGCGTTTTAGTGCAACTCTGGGATCCTTGTCCACTGGCAGAATTCTGATCACAGCAGTTTCCGTGACCAATTTAAAACTTGCCTTATCGATAGCCATTCGCTTCTCAGCCGTTCGCCGTCAGTTTGGACCAACTGACAAAGAAGAAATACCTGTTCTTGAATACCAAACACAGGTAAATACTTTGGAATTCACATCTACAGACTGTTATGTAATGCATCTCAAACTCAGAGCTACTGCAGATCAAAGCAGCCGAACTGAAGTTATTGAAATCGAAATTTGTCTGTGTCATCTGAAGAGCCGTTGTAGTGCGTCTGTGGGGGTTCATTCCAACTCAGGATCTTACGGCATGATCAAGCTTCTGACATAAGTTCTTGGAATATCAAACCCCCAAATATTCATGTTTCTCTGAAGTACTTAGAAACATTTGTCTTTATCTTCTAAAATAATAATCTTTTCAGAGAGTTAACGTCTTCTTCTATGCACATATGAAAACACCACATGATGTAGCAATTAGTATTTGTTTAAAAATGTACCTCTTTTGCCATTCTGCTATTTTTGTCTCTTTTAGCCTTTATTCTTTAGAAGTATAGGAACCAATGTCATTTATAGTGGTGAAGTCTCAAGCTAGCAGTGATTTTCAGAGGAATACAACCAGTGGTTTTCTGCAGATTATACAGGTGAAAACCACCTTTTGCTCTGAAAGCACAGAGTGTTTTGGATGACTGAGAAACGGAAAACTCAGATCTGCTGAATGAGAAAGGTTAATATATAAGAAGTGCTAAAAACAAACCTGCTCAGTTTGTCTTTGCAAAGTGGGTGCTTTTTTCCAGGTCTATGCTTAGTCTTGCAAATTTGAAAGATTTCATGAGTTTCTACAAACTAGCAAAACATGCCTTCTTTCCACCTCTTCTGAATAATCCAATGTCTGCTTCCCACTATTATTTGAGTTTCTCAATTTTGCATAGTTTTGGCTTGAACTTCTTATACTTTTATTACTCTACCATGAAAGCTTCCTCAAGTTTCTCTTCTCCTTCACGTGCTTCTTGGGCTCCATCTGAGTTGAATGGAGCAGCAAAGATGCTTTTTTCTCTGCTTCCCAATACTTTTTTATTTCACAAAATGCAACCAACACAGCAATGAACAAGCAGTTGAAACAGTTACACCCTCTGTGGCGATGTTGGTACCGAAGGAACCCATGAGTCGTGACTGACCCCAGCATGCCAGACATTATATAATCACAGGGCAAAAATATATCGTTGGTCCCCAAAGCTTCAGTGAACTTTTGCACTGGTTTTACAGAATGTTTATCACAAATTCATAAATTGCATGAACTATAATAACTTGACTGTAACTTGTGTGTAGTTACACTTAATTATGTTTATAGATGTTTATTGTTCTCTTCTCCATAAAACAAAGTAGAAGTAAATGCATTGGTTCAATATTATAAGATAGTTACATATATGTAACTATAAAAGATATATATCAATTTTTGATCAAATCTATTTAATTTTTATTCTAGCAATGGCGTCTTCTTCCTTATCTGGCTGCCACATATGCCTTGGATTATTTCTCCAAAACCCTGTTTGAGAACTTTGTAGAATTTTATGCAGGCCTGTTGACAAAGCAAAGGAGTCAGAGACAGGTGAGATATGTACACGTTTCTTCTTAGCTGAGTCCTTACTATAATAAACTGGAAATTGTTAAATGAAGGACTTACTTTGAACTCTTAGGCCGTTTTACTATCAAGAATGCTAGAGCAATGTCTTAGAAATTCGGGAGATGCAAAATAGTGATTAAAGTTTCATTCAGAAAAGCATTCAAATTAATTTTGATGGAGTAGTTAAAGATTTATTGGTTTATGTTGGATTTATGTCTATGTTCCCTTGCAGAAATGTTTATCATAAATATATGATAGTCATGTAAATTCAGCTTATAGTTGTTAAAAATGGTACTGTGGGGGGCATGTATCAAATACTATATGAAATGTTGCTATTCTTAATTCCTGCACTGACTCTGTGAATCTAGCTTGAGTTTGCAGTTAATCTTTGTGCATCAGGATAAATAGTTATATAGAAAAAAGTTAAGACTTCTGAGTTCTAGTGCTGAATTTCTCAACCACAGTCACACCATTGTAGTCACCTACACACCTATGTATTGCTTAGATCTCACTTAAAAACTCGGGCTTTTTATCACCTAAAATAAAGCTGCTGAAAGATATGTGTACTAGTGGCTGGGTAGTCTAATGTTTCCTCTTCCACAAACCACAGAAGAATCTGTTTGATTTTTTAATCTGATATTTTCTATCTGGAGGTCTCCAGTGTAGTCACTAATTTTAGGCAAAACAGTGGCTGTGAGAAAAAAAAACTGTGGTAGAGAAAAATCTGATTGTTCACTATGTAATGTAATCCTTATGAATTATTTCTGTTCTACAGGAGATCCTAAAAAAAAAACAAAACCTCAAACAAAAATGTTTTGCAAGTTACTCCTGTCACAAAGGTTGTGTAAAAGTTGCTCACTTGTCACTTGTTTTTCACAAAGGCTGATATGGGACGTGAGATTCATGCCTTATCTGCTGCAAGCAAACCACTGTCATCTTGGACTGCTCAGCAGGCAGCCCAGGAGTGCCGAGAAGCTTGTGGAGGACATGGGTACCTTGCCAGTGAGTTCCAGACTACTGCCTGTGCTCATCAGAAAGAGGATTGTTGTATTTATGCATTCTTTGCCTGTTGTTGCATCATGGTGTCAGAATTTCAGCAATATGTTTAGAAAGGGTTTTTTCTTTGTATCCATATTTTTAAAGTTCATTTATACCTGATACCACCAGAAGAGCTAAACCTGCACAGCATCTGCACCAGCATTTAGACAGAATAAGACTACATGTGATTCAGTCTCAGTCAAAAATAAAGATGCTGATTATATAGATGGAAATTCCCTGTGTAAGATGAATGCTACACTTTAGTAAAGTCTTTCCAGTATATTCATTTTCACAAGCTAAACAGTGAACTTCCAAGCTCATCTGATGGTAACGATAGCTATAGACTAACAAACAACTCCTGTATTTTGTCACAGAATAATTATTTAATTCTTCCTAGCTTCCATGAATATATTGCAATATATTAAATTGTGTACTTGTTCTTATTAAGTGAATCGTCTTGGTGAAATCCGAAATGACAATGACCCAAACTGCACATATGAGGGAGATAACAACGTCTTGCTTCAGCAAACCAGCAACTACTTAATGAGCTGGATGAATTGCATAAGAGGTATGTTTTCATTGTGGAATCCTAGGCTGGACCCAGCAATGTGTAGCTAATGGAATTAGGAGGTAATTTCATACTGAAAGCAATTGACTGTCATTTAATCATTTTGTAGAGCATAAGTAATGTGCTACAGTCTCCGTCATATGATGCACTCACAATACACAGATATTTGCTGCAAGAATCATTCTCTCCCCAAGTCTAGCAAAAGCTGTCTAGATGTTTTGCCACCCCTAATCAAGGTAAGTAATGTCTTACTCCCCAAGAAGTGCAGTTTAGTTCAATGGAACCATTCCTGAAGTTGTTCTAAATCTGCTCATTGTGCTTAAAACGGTTCATATCACCTAAGTTTGTAGCAATATCCATGAGCACATTTCGTAGCTCTCTAGGTAAATGATTTTGTTTCCCTTTTCTAGCAGTGAGTTCCGTCAGCATCTTACAGAACTGGAAAATTCAGAAATAGGAGTTGAATCTTATGGGGCTTAGAAGCAGTGATGTCAGGTTTTTCAGCATTTGTCCACCAGTCCTCATTTGGCTGGACTGGGCCTTAGTAAAATAAATACTATGACCTAATTGCATCTGGCCTACCAAGTGCATGCATGGCTTTGTAATAGGCTTCCAGTTCCAAGGTGTCTGATTTCTTTTCTCATAAATATATATTTTTTTTTTTTGATATTTCAGATAAATCTCCTATTAAATCCCCTTTTGGAACAATGAACTTTTTGCAAGACTACCATCATATCCTTGGCTGGAAGTTCACAGCCGTTAGTGTTGAAGATTGCATGAATTCCTCAGGTAGCCTTCTGCTATTGTTGAACTGAATGTAAAATCTTAAATTGCTTTCCAGAGGATAAGATCCAGTGATTAGAGGTTAGACCTCTGCTACGTATTAGATATTTGTCATATTACCATTTACTGACTTTCTGGAGGCAAAAATTAACAAAGAATTGGGCAGATAATGAGAAAATGAGAGAGCATTGAGCAAAAATGAATCTGTGAAACTGACAACATACTGGGGGAAGAAACTCTAGAGTTAATATATAAGGGGCAATTGGGTTGATTGCTCAAACTCGGTAATCACTTAATTGCACAAATAATTATGAAAACGTGCCCAGTGAGATAGTATCACAATAGCTATGGGGTGAAATCTGAATACTTCAAAATACAAAGGCTTCTAAGAACGAGGCTATTTCAAAACAACTACTTGCTTTTTTTTTTTGTTGTATCTCTCCAACTTGTGAAATCCAGCAGAGCCCAAACTGATACTTAAGCACATTTTCTCCTTTCTTGCAATACCTACTGAACTGTAGTTTTGTGATATCTGAATCTATTTATTGTTCCCCCCTGTTAGAAACTCAGCTGTTAATTTGTGTGCCTAAATTTAGGCAGCAAGTGAACACTCACAATTGCTTAAATAGTATACTACATTTAATCTTCTACTAAGACACAGGTAAGCAGGATTCATACAAGGACTTGATGCTGAAGTACTTCTTTTCTTTAGTTGTTCCGAGTTGCTCTAAAAAATATAACACACTTATGTACAAAGCAAATTATTCAAACAGTTACATTCAGCCTTCTTCACAGTCTTAGCAGTGAAGTAGCATCATTTCACAATGACAAAGTGACAGTACGTAGCATCATTTCACAATTACAAAGGGGTGGGTCCACACAACGTGGACTGTCTGCTGTTCCTGTCTTCTTCTACTTTGTAGACCTGAGTCTTAATATGGGAAGAAAATAAGAAACTAAAAAACTTGAGTCAAAAAACATTTGTGGCTAAATTGAGCTGTGGATATGCTTTTGTCTTTTACCTTGGGGTCAGTTTGAACTAGTGTATGGTCAGGCATGGTGTGTCTTCACTCTGCCATTGCCGGCTGACTGTTATACCCAGCTGTAATTTTCTGCGTCTACGCTAATGGGCAAAGTGGCATCTTAATGGATTCGTTAATTAACACTTCAGTTCTTTATCTTGGGTAATAAAAACTGAGACTGCAGTAGAATCTGCATGTGACCTTGCATGATAAGTGTCAATATTAAGAATTTGGGTTTTCTCTTTTTCACAGTTCCTTTAGCAGCATATAAATGGCTGGTTTGCTACCTGCTCCGAGAAAGTGCCCTAAAGCTGAGCAAGGAGAAGCAGTCTGGGCGAAGCGATTTTGAGGCAAAAAACAACTGTCAGGTAATACTTATTCAGCTTGCTTTATTTTGTTTAATTATATTCACTGAAGTTTATCAGGTCCTGTTGGTTTTATATTCTTATGTCATGAAGTACAATCAGACACAAAGCAGCAAGTCATATAATTAATAAAACACAATACTTGTCCACATATATTGTATTGAACATGATAGCAGGAGGACAGGTACCATCAGCAGAAGTCTTCCAGGATATATTTCTCTTCAGAAAAGTTGCAGGGATGTGCTGAGTGATGTCTGTAATTTTGATAGCACAACCTCTAAAGACTAAATTGACTACTATTAAATCTACCACAGCATCTGATTATTACATCTCCATCTGTTCTCCTGGCCAAATACATACTGTAGGAAAGAATCTTGCTCTGGCAGGTAGGTAAACTGCATGAGCTAATAGGTCTTTTCCATCTCTTAATTTCTGTAGTGCAAAGTACTCATGAAAGATACCAGACTGACAGCATTGGAACCTGAAAAGGAAACATTGACAATCTACATATAGCAGATCCACTCTCTCAGCAGTGAGTGTTAACAGCTAGAGGTGGCTTAACTCCAAATTTCAGTGTATATCCCCAAGGTCCCCAAATTATTCCGTTACCTCCGTGAGAAAAACTGGCTCGTGTCCAAGGAAAGAACACTTGTTATTTGTCACTGAGGACAGAGATCTGTTCCCTGAAGATGGCCAGTGTTACTGCCTTATCTGCAGTGCTCATTCAAAACCATCAAGAAGGAATATTCAACTCTGCACCTAGACAAAGCCAGCCTAGCTTTAACCAGGGGTGGTCTGTGTGAAACCACTGGTAGAGTGGGGGAAATCTTTCCTGGTTGTGCTCTAGAATTGGCTTATTAGAGAAACTCTTCAGGGTCACTTCAGAATGAAAGCTGCCAGGAAGTCTGACTGCCAGTCAGTTGGCCAGCTCTTGGGAGACTGGTGCCAAGGCCAGTGTGTGAGAGAGCATAGTTTGCCCAGAAGTATTAAGCATCTCTTTTCTTTTATGTTCAAGCGTGCCGAAATTTCAAGATACTTAGGCACACAACTGCTTTTCAGATAGATGTTGATATACTTTAGGTTTTGTTTTCCTCCTCCAATTCACTGAGAACAGTGGGATTTTTTATTTTAAATGGCATGCCTCAAAAACATCTGAAAATGATTTACAAGCTGTGCTTTAAAGACACGTACATATTTGATTTAAAACTCTCTAGGAATAAAGAAGCACTTTTCTGACAGCCCAGTGACTGACTAGTGTATGATATTTGTTCTTGCTGTGGGAAATATGGAAGAGATTCCTAGCCTATCCCTAGCCTGCTTTGGTTTGAGGATACCTAATAGAAACAATACAGAAGTGCAAGCAAAGGTGAAGAAGAAAAGTAGAGTTGTAGAGGGGAAGAATAGGGAGTTAATTCTTCCTTTGGGAATTTCAGAGATTTCATTCCGACTGGGGGGTTTACACTCACATCTAAAAATTCCATCTAGTAAGGAGGAAGACCTCCCTAATTCTGCAGAGAACAGATGTGTATTTTGCAGTTCCCACTTGTGTTTGAGCTTGGACACAAGTATGCCACTGAACAGCCATTGAGACAGAAACCTTTGGAATATATGTTTTTAAAATACGACAATGGATTTAAATGATGCAAGTATTCAAAAAAAAAAAAAAAGAAAAACTAGTCAACAAATTCTAAATTGAAAAAAAAAATCAACTGGAACAAATGGACTAGAACTAAACACCATTTTACAGCATTGCAGCAAATCAGCCACAACAGCAATGGCTTCATATGCCCCTTCTGTTCACCAGCTAGAATGTTTTCAGTCATCAGTCTGTTTCATGGTAGGACATATGCCATGATACAGCAGCAGTGAAGTATATAAAAGTAGAGGAGTATTCTTGTGTTCCTCCCAGCCTGGTTCCTTGTTGCTCAGTATCCTTCTTTTCTCTTTCCTAAGGTGTACTACTGTCGATCATTAGCCATTGCTTTTATTGAACAAACAGTCTTACAAAGATACCATGACTACACTCATGATCCCAACATACCATCTGCTCTGCAGCCAGTGCTTAAGAATCTCAGTGCTCTGTATGGACTCTGGTCTTTAAGTAAACATCTGGCTGTGCTCTACCAAGGTGAGATCAGCTCCCTGAATACTATGTGTGTCACTTTATAGATGTCCTAAATTAAAAATTAGCAATTTTTTTTTTCTCATGTTGTATCTTAACAGGAAGAGGCAATCCTAATTAGGATTTGGATTAGAGCATTTTCTTATTGCCTTAAACAACCATTCTGGACAAAATTTTCAAGAAGCACGAATGTGGAGCTACCAATTAACCCAAAAGACCCTCTCTTAGCTCAGATATGATGGAGGGCCTGCAAGTTTTGATGTGGTCCAGTGCTTGGGGAGAGGATGTGAGATAGGCACCCAGATGCTGAACTATAGTTAATTAGTGCAAAAGGTTCCAAATGTCTTAGATTGACAGTTTTGCAGTCAGCACATAAATGAAAGACAGTCAGTCTAATTACACAGGAGAATCTATTTAGTCTCTTGAATACTAAACTGATAAACTTATTTGTAAAAGGATTGTATCAGTGTGATCTTAACTGGTAAAAGCTTCTTTGTGAATGTATTTGCAGGTGGCTATGCTTCAGGTGAACAAGCTGGTAGATTTATTCAGAATGCTATTCTGGAGCTCTGCTACAAGGTAAGCCTTTGATACTGTTTGTTGTGATTAAATAACAATACAGTATACAAATACTAAAAAGATGTATCAGTTACTCTGTATTTCAAAGAGTAAATTAGCAGGATATTACATTGATATTTTCTGAATAACGTTCTGTAAAGTTTTGTAACTCATTGATGTTGAATCCAGTCCTAGTTTATTTACAAAAAAAATGAAAACCAAGATATGTTACAAAATAACAACTCTACCATTTGTCACCTTGCAGTCTTCGTTGGAAAGCCAATGAAATACTGCAGTACAGTTCTATATATTTCATTATTGCATTAGCTCATTTTTTTTCTCAACACAAAAGCTTTTCAAACTGCATTATATTCTTCTCAGGTAATTAAAATTTCAATGAGGAATCTGGAAGTTATGTTTTTAAAGTTCTAAAATGCATATTTTTATGTGTGTGAAGAGTACCATGTTGGTTAGCATGTTTTTTTTAAAACCCCTAAGTGAAGGAGGAAATAATTTAAAATACAATCTCTTATTGGAAATTGCACTGAGAGGAAAAAAGGCAAAATAAATCTCGACCCCTTATTGTGGATTACTCTTCAGTGACCAGTGGCTGGTACTTCAAGCAAATATCCTTTATGCTGCTCTGTAGTTCGTGGGTCTCAATAAACAACTACAGAAGTTGCCAAAGCTATGTCTTCTGTTTTTAAACAGTTGAAAGATGATGCAGTTGCTCTGGTCGATGTCTTTGCTCCTCCTGACTTCATTCTCAACTCCCCCATTGGTAAAGCTGGTGGAGAGGTAAGAAAACCCATTTTAAAATTTCTAAGTTTGATCATTAGGAAGGGTAAAGCCTATAAATAGCCATAACATATCCAAGAGACTTCACAGCTACAGAAGAAGAGGAAGATGCTTTTCAGTAGAAAGTACTGTACTTGGTGTCAGCAGAAAAAGACATTTTACTTTTGCTGGAGATAGGTTTCAAAGGAAATCTCATACAGTATTGCTCTAGTTTGCTCTTGTGAGCACCTGTGTCAATGAAAAAAAATATACCATCTCCTCAGAGTCCTTAATAAGTAACATGTCTTTAATATATAGCTTAATACCTTGGAGAGGTGGTAAGGTGTATTTCTTCTCTGCCCGGGACCTTTGCTGCCTTTGGTGGTATTCACATTACACTCAGTTTGTGTGATGTGCAAATAAATGATGTAGAAATTATTTTTTCTCTTAATTCTTTATAAATTGTTATTTTAGTAAGAGAAAGGAAAATTTAAAACTTGTTCTGGTTTAAAACTGTATCAAAAATTACCCAATTCTTTGAGAGTTCTGTTTGTCCAGTGGGTGTGACAGAGTGTCTTGCACTAACTAGTACAAGGTATAGCATTGCCCAAGGGATCTCAGTAATCTTAATACAGACTTGAAGGATGCTGTTTTGTTAGCACTTCTCCTTGCTTTAACAAATGTATAATCCATCTTTGTTAAGGCTGAAAGGAATCTTTTTGTATAGTCTAAATTACAGGAAGCAAGAGTTGAAGGAAGAACATAAGAATGTCCATACTGGATGCAGTTCACAGAATGCTCTGTAACTGACAGTGTCCAGGGAAAACACTATATGAAATAGATGAAATATTGAAGTATTCTTTCCTTGGTGTCTCAGCTGTTGGTAGTTTGTGATTTAAGAGATATCTCAAGCCTTACTTTGTATTTGAATCTTTTTGTTTAATAGCCACAGATGTATCCATTCTCCCTTCAATTTCCCCATCCATTTTCAAATCCAGCTGTCTTTTGTCTTCCATGACACTGTTATTTCCACAATTCGAGTATTGTGAAAAAATACTTCCTACTCCCTCTCTCTATGCGTTTCCTATCTGTGGGGTCCTTTTCATTCACTCGTAGTAGTCACTCGGGGGTGTTGGTTGACAGTGGCTGAACATGAGCCAGCAGTGGCCCAGGTAGCCAAGAAGGCCAGTGGCATCTTGGCCTGTATCAGAAACAGCGTGGCCAGCAGGAGCAGGGCAGGGATTGTGCCCCTGTGCTCAGCACTGGTGAGGCCACACCTGGAGTACTGGGGTCAGTTCTGGGCCACTCACTACAAGAAGGACATTGAGGGGCTGGAGAGTGTCTAGAGAAGGGCATCGAGGCAGGAGAAGGGGCTGGAGAACAAGTTCTACGAGGACTTGTGGCTGAGGAAACTGGGGTTGTTTAGCCTGGAGAACAGGAGGCTGAGGGGAGACCTCATCACTGTCTATGGCTGCCTGAAAGGAGGATGTGGCAAGGTGGGTGTTGGTCTCTTCTCCCAAGTATCAAGTGATAGGATGAGAGGAAGTGGCCTCAAGTTGTGCCAGGGGAGGTTCAGATTAGACATCACGAAAAATTTCTTCCCCAAAAGGGTTCTCAGGCACTGGAGGGGCTGCTCAGGGAGGTGGTTGAGTCACCATCCCTGGAAGTGTTTAAAAGATGGGTAGATGAAGTGCTCAGGAGCATGGTTTAGTAGTGGACAGGTATGGTTGGACTCTAAGATCTTAAAGGTCTTTTCCAACCAAACGATTCTGTAATTCCTCTAACAGGCCTTCCTTTGGTGAATCTTCCCCAGTTCTGCTGGATCCTTTCTGAGGTGTCATCACCACACAAGCAGGTCTGAGGGTGTGGGTGCACCGTGGATTTGGCTGTACTAAGTCATGGTCTCTCTCTGCCTTTTTTTCCTTGACATATTTAAAGAGCTGTATTTCATTCTTAAGTCTCAGCAAACCAAAATTCTTGTTTACTGGCCAACCCTACTCAGCAGAGCCAAGCTGTGTGATAAATGTTATGTAGAGACTGGTATCTGGGTATGGTAGTTTGGTTTAGTGTGGATAGACCCGGGAGAGAAACACTGAAGCCTGTGGAGACAGCCAAGAATTTTGATGGGATTGCTGAGTCAAGTGTACTGAATGCTTTTCAGTATTCTCTGTCTGTGTCTTCCTGTCTAAAGTTGTCCATCGTTCCCATGGTAATCAGGCAATACAGAAGCACCCCAGATGTTTCTAACTGGACTCTGACCTAACAGAGTGATTACTTTGGTAACAGAGTCTCTACAAATAAAGGAGGAACACTAGCTGTATAAATCCAGCCATCTCAACAAGAGGGCTGAAATCATCACTGGAAACTTTGTTTCTGTGGATTTTTGAGGATTAAATTAATGAAGGAGATAATGACAGGGAAGCTCTGTGAGAAGGGACATTATCTCTAATAATTTAAGAATATCTGTATTGGCCAAAAGCCATTTTCACCCATTGTTCTGTCTCTAGCAGAAGCTGTGAGCAGATGCTATGGGCAGGACTATAAAATATGGTGCAAGTACACAGTGATCTGTTCATAAAACACTACATCCTTGCCAGCAGTCAGCTGGAGATTTCTTAGCAGCAGCTGATAAAGCTGCTGTATAGTGGATTTGGCTATCTCCTCTTTGGCTAGCTCTTAGCTCACACAAATAGAGAAGCTATAGAGGCCTATTAATAGTCAAAATTAATATTAGAGACTAATAGTGTGAATATAATATGTGAAATATGCAGATAGGACTCTAAATACTACTGAGTTCCTTGTGTACTAAATATTTGGTAAGGTTTTTGTAAAGTCATTCAGTCACATTGAGAAAATTAGTTTCAAAGCAATGATATCTAAACCCGTGTTCTGCACAATTCAGGGAGGTTTTCTGAAGTGCCTCTAAGTCTGTGGTTTTCAATTTGTGCAAATATTTTCAAATGAAATTTCAGTGTGGCTGCCAATCCCTCACTCAAAGGAAATACTTTATAAAGCTTTTTGTCTCCTGGCTGTCTATATTTAATTATTCATTGCTATCTTTGCAACTTCTAAAAACCAATGCAAACATTTTAGTCAAAATTACAGTATGATAAAGAATAGATTATCCAAGCATAACAAGAAAATGAATTCAATTCAGGGTAACCTGCATTGTACTACAGTGGAGTTCCTTGCACGAGGTGCCACAGATCATCATCAGAGCAGAAGAAAAGTTTCCAAATTTGTTATGGGCACCTTTAAGCATTGATTTATTCAGATTTTCTTTCAAAGCATCTTTGATGGTGTAGACATCATTTCCCCATAGAAGCTCTGACAATCTCATCTTAAGTGTATGAAGTTATCACCACATTTATTTAAAGATCAATTAAAAATTGTTAGACGGTATTAAGTCATGGAATGCACTAAATAATTAACACTGGCCCACATAATGAAGGTAAAATGTATTCAATAGTGAATGTATTGTATTTCAATATTTATTTAAGTCATCGCAAATACATGGGGCAAGGCATCTTTTGCTGTAGAAGAAAGGCTTTTCACTGAAAGCTTTTATACTCTGTGGGTATGGTATTATATTGTACTCTAATTTACTGCTTAAAATATGGCCTTCTTTCCTCATCTTTCTATAATGTTATTTAAAGTTTGAAGCTTCAGTTAATTTCGAACTGCCATGTGTTGCTGAAATTACTCTTTTGCAGACTTCATTACCCAGGTACTTTTTTATAATCATTGCACTTAGAATTGCAAATTGATGAAGATGATGAATTAATGATCTGCTCATGACAGAGGAATTTCTTATACTCAGATCAAATGGTTCACATCTGGGAGAGAATTTATGTTACTTTCCAGAAATGTGTTGAAATAAAAGTAAAACCAGAGATGTAGGAGTGCCTTCAGTCATAGTCTTCAGGTTTGGACAGAACAAAGATTAGCTTAGTATAACCGTGTTTCCAGATTTCAACCTGTGATGATACAACTCATGTCAAGTTGAAAATAAGAAATTATGAAGGTTACTGGTTTCCTGCTGTTATGCCAAGGATGGCCTCAATGATTTATATTTGATGTAAATTTGATATTTACAGTACTCTGAAATTTTGTGCTTTATCTTTGTGTTTATTCTTCCCTTTTACTTAGTTATTCACATTTGTTATCCAGAAGTTCAATCACAATCTAATTTCAACCAATAAGTTAGATAATTCCTCTTGCAGAAGTTTTCTTTGATTGATTTTCTGTATGGACTAATCCTTTTTTTTATTTTTATTTTGCAGTTATATAAAAATATGTGGGCAGAGGTCCTTCAAGGCAGCAAAGCTCTGAACAGACCTTCATGGTGGGCAGAATTTTGTGTTAATAAACCTGTTATAGGCAGGTTGAGGTCAAGATTATAAAAAAACCCCAACTTTTAAGAGGTTGAATGGGTCTGAGATGGACATAGTATTTCAAACATCAGGAGGAAATGAGACCATATGGCAAACACTGAAAATGAAAAAGATTTTCATAGATAAGTGCCAAGTTTTAAAATAACTTTGAAATCAAGTCCAACTTGGTCTCAGTGACTGTTATAATAATGGCAGGAGCAAGAGCAACACATCTGCACACTATTCATATTAAATACTCAATTAAATACAGAAAAATTAAGATTCATTTTGATCACTGCTATGCAAAGTTTCTATGAAAGAAATGTTCCAATCAGTCTCTTGACTTTACTATCGTATCAAAGAAGTTAAATAATTAAAACCCATTTCCCACCAGTGATTATGGAAAAGCAAAATAAAAGAGATTTTGAAGAAATAAGAAAGGAAGACATCAAGAACACCAACGGTGATAAACCTTGATTAAGGGATGCAAATTATTTCCGACGGTGCCTTTGAACTTTCTGAAGCTGTTCTGATTTACTTCATATGCCTGTCTGTTAAACTACCTGATTGCACTTTCAATGCAGGAGTGGGCTGGGATTTTAGATAATCTGTCTTTGAGTAGTGTATAACTCTGTAAATAAAATTAAATGAAAAAACTGATTTATACATCTATTTTTTTAAAAATTGTATGGTAATGCAAACGTGTAAGTCTTACCTTTCCAGTACTTCAAAACCAGTGTCAAGACTGGGATATATCAACACACACAGAGATTGGATCTATGTTTTAGGTCAGAATATACTCAGATGGATTATTATAAATATGAGTTTATAAGAACGTATGACAGTGATAGGCATTATTGAACATAGGCTCACAGAGTGATTTGGGTTGCAGGTGACCTCAAAGATCATCCAGTTCCAACCTTCCTGCCACGGACAGGAACACCTTCCACTAGACCAGGTTGCTCAAAGCCTCATCCAGCCTGGCCTTCAGCATTTCCAAGATGAGGCATCCACGACTTCTCTGGGGAACGTGTGCCAGTGCCTCACCATCCTCACAGTAAAAAAAGAAGGGGGTGAGGAAGAGCAATCTTTGCAGTGTTAACAAAGCCATCCACCCTGGAGGCACGGACTCCTTAGGGAGCTTGATAACTGCCACAATTCTAGAATCAAACAGTAAATGACAAGACAGTATGAAGAGATGGTTTTAGTGGGCCCTGTATTAGTGGCACTGCCCATCTTAGCTGAGAAGTGGGAGGCTGGAAACAATCACAGACTGTTAGCTTTTAGTTGAAAGGAATGTTCTAGTAAAGAGAACTTAGCCAGAACTCCGTCTTAAATAATATTTTTACCACCACAAGTTCCAATGCCAATTAAAGATAATCACCCTCAACACACTTCAGTAAAAAAAAGTAACAACAAACAAATGAGAACCACCAACTGCTGAAACTGTTGTTTATAGCCCCACTGGAATAATGAATATAAATTGTCTTGTTAGCCCTTACCTGTAGGGTTTTTTCCGAACTTTGTTTTCTTTGCCAGAGATAATCAGGGTTGCCAGTGTTTTTTTCTACCTCCATTTTTTCTGCTTTTCTGATGAGGTGCCATAATTCAAGATGTTCCAATAGAAGCTGTTGTCTGTCTATGGAACTGTAGGAAACAGTTAAAAGTTTAGATGTCTCTGTTGAAAAAAACTCAAACCAAGCAGACAGTGTATTTATTTTCTTTGAATTGTTTTGCCTCTTTTAATAATGTCCAAAAGGTGGCATTCATCATTAATAATGTCCAAAAGGTCACTCCACATCCTGTGCTATCCATTGATCAGCAGCATTATTTCACCTTCTGACATGCAAGCGATGTCACCGTTACCTCTGAGCTCTTCGTAACTGATATGGTCTTCTCCTGTCTCCTCTCACAGGTGGGAAACAGAGCTGTGTATAGATTTTGCACATAAGCTGTGTCTATTTATGAGGCCTTTATAGCCCAGAACAAAAACCCAAAAGTCGTTTGGCACATAGCTTAAGCCCCCTTCATCCAAAAAAAGCCCTAAAAAATGAGCTCTGTCACAGTAGAACAGAAGACCCAGTGAGCCCCAAAGATACCCACCAAATACATGACAGGATAAACAGACACCTCTGTAGAAATCTATCCCTAAGCTGTTCCTGTTCATCTTATTTATTATGACTATTTAATCAGCATTGAAACTCAGAAAAGCTGAGTCCCTCTGTGCTGATAAGGACTGTTCAAACTGGCAGGAAAGTGTGCTGTGTGTTCTGAAAAGCTTTAAACTTTGGCTACAGCAAGCACTGCAGAGACTACATCAGCAAGAAGGTCATTATGGGCAGGCAAAATGGGATGCTCAGTGAAATGTCACAATTAGGGACACTAATATGAACTGTCACACAGCTTCATAGAGTCATAGAATCATAGAATTATCTGAGTTGGCATGGACCCAAAAGGATCATTGAGTCCAGCTCCTGTCCTTACATAGGTCACTCCCAACACTCACACCATGTGACTGAGGGCAGTGTCCAAATGCTTCTGGAATTCTGGCAGAGTGGGTGCTGGGACTGCTGCCCCTGGGGAGCTGTTCCAGTGCTCCACCACCCACTGGGGGAAGGACCTCTTAGCTTGCACTAAGCTTAGCACTTCGTGGGATCCTGGGATCCCTGCAACGTTAATGGCAGGAATTAGAGACCTGAGCACCAAAGCTAAAACAAGTAAAATCAAAACAGGGGTACTCTGAGGCCGTGGGGGTTTACTCTTTATAACATCACACATCTCTGCACCTGCAGCTCTGGGATGATGGTGGCTGCTCACCAAGACTGTTCACAAGCTCAGTGCAGGTGCTCAGCAGCTGTTGGGCCTTACGAGCTGCCAGCAAAGGCTGTGTGTGTTTACTCTCACACCCAGCTACAAAGCTGCAGTGCAGCAAAGAATCATCGTAGAATCGTTATAGAATGGTTTGGATCAGAAGGGACCTTGAAGGTCATCTGGTTCCAACCCCCTCTCGCCACAGGCAGGGGACACCTTCCATTAGATCAGGTTCCTCAAAGCTTCATCCAATCTGGTCTTGAACACCTCTAGGGAGGGGCTATCCATGACTATGGGAAGGGTCCTTCTACGGGCAAGAGCTACTCTGCGTTCAATATTATCAAAACTCTAGTATTTTCTTCATGGATATCTGGATGATCATTCTTTAATCAGTTATGACTATGAATTTCTGACCTGTATGTTTAGCCAGACCAATGTAATTAAATTATCAAAACATCCTTTTCCTCTAAAGTCAGCAATAAGCCAAAGGTTCTAGAGGTCTTCTATATCCAGCTGCTCAGAACAGCAGAAATTACAAGTGTGGACTTGCAGAGCTCCAACATGGAGGAAGAAGGATGTCATGAAATTTGGCACCACATTGTCTACTAAATCATAGGGCAATAATTCAAGAACTACCACAAGATGTCATTACAATATGCAGTTTGTTCCTCTTTACAGGACATTAAATGTAAGAGTTCTCTGGCAGAACGGAAAAGTCATTTCCCTCACGGTTCAAATGCCAAATAATATTGGATGTGTCGTTCTGATTTGGTTGGGGAGCTGGGTCAAAGGCTGTTAAATAGCTTCAGTCCAAAACAATTCGGCCATGGGAATCTGTCCTTTCAAGCTGACACATGAAGGCAGCTGAATCTGTCAGCAGAAAGTTGAGTCCAAGTAGGCCCAAAAGAGCCCCAACCTGCTGCTTCTCCTGTGCCCATGGTGGCTTGTCTCCCAGACAGTGGCATTTTTCTTCTTTGTGACTTTGTCCAACCACCTACCTGCCAAGGGCATTTCAAACTAATTTCCTCTGTGATGTGATATTTCTGTTGATGTGACTTAAAGCAAAATAGGTCTTTTCTGTCAGAAAAAAAAACCCAGATTGTTCAAGTACATTAGGACACATTGCTGATGGGACAAGATATACACATTAATGTTTCACATCTCCTTTTGTAGGAGTGATGATGTCAGGAAAAAGGCTTAGGGAGCCAGATGGAAATCCTTCCATCTTTACAGCTGAAATTCTGTGGACACGAATTTCCCAGAGGTGCTTGTTTCTGCAGACTTAAGTAGACTGATACGCTGCCATTTCTGCCTGAAATCCCCTTCCCCACTGTAATAAATGATTTATCATGCATTCTGCAGGATTGCAAGTTTCTCTTCTGTTTGCCTTTCTTCATGTATTTTCTTTACTGACTTAATGTGTTTTCAAACCTGAGTGGTGATTTAATATGAGCACATGCTAGCAGCATGACCAGTGTCTCTCTCAGATGCAACCATATGGACATCACGGAGGCCTCTTGTAGCATTGGTTTGTAGCAATGTTTTGTTATTCCCAGTTCTCATTAGCCTGAGATCAGAGTAAGGCTCCAGATCATTTTATCTCGGTTCACTGGCCTAAGGAGCACCATAAGCAAAGGGGAGCTCTCTGCGTGAGACATCCATGTGATAGCATAATCTGAGACAGACAGATCCAGCCAAGGGAAGGTCAGCTGTGATCACAGCAGGCTGCCCACTACGCTGTCAGTGGGAACAGAAGCATAAAGCTTCACTCTTCTCCAAGCAAGTCAAGTCTTAGGTTCATAAAATGCAAACAGAGCATTATGCATTGTTTACTTTCAGAGGCAGAAAGAGAGAAGAGTGTGGTTTTTGCTGAGAGCAACAGTTCTGTTGACTATCTTGCCTTTTTTCCCCCAAGTTTTTGAGGTCTTTTTGCCTTTGTTCAGCATTCCCACAGCACGAATCTCTCTTGAATAAATGCAGTTTCCATTAGGATTTTCTTCACTGTGTTTGTTAAAGAATAGACCAGCAAGTGTGTGGCTAAAACAATTCCCAGTGGATTTACTGAAGACAATTTACACATCTCTTTTACATTTTTGTTTAGGAACTATGGCCAACATTAGTATCCAGCATCTGCTGAGATTTGCAGAAGACTCCAAAGACCCCTTGTCAGTGGGCAATATCCCCCCTCACCTGCCCATGTTCTTCCATCCTCCTGCAGAGCATCACCTCAAACTCATTTCACTTGCTGAATGTGAACACTTCATCTTCCCTGTACTTATTGCTTTGCTAAAAATTCATTTTTGCAAAATTGTAAAATATCCATTGTTATTCCACCTTTTCTTCAAAGAACATTTACAAATTTTACATTCCTTGATAGACAAAACACCTCAATCCATAATGATAATTTTGTTTAGAAGTGCAATTCGTTGCAGCGTGTGTGCCATGGAGAAGTGCCAGGAATTGGAAAACAGCCCCTGGAAGGACTGACATGAAGCTCTAGTTTGATCAAAACTGTGACTGTGATAGAGATGTGCCTCATGGTTTCAACAGGTGATCTATGGGCCAACATGCTTCCCAAAGCATCCAGAGAAAAGCAACTCTACTGCTAATACCCTATACAGCACGTATGACCCACTGGCCCTACCACCTCCATGAAAGTCTTTAGGAGCTGCCTGTACATTAACAAGGGAAAACCATTGCCTGAGAACAAAACCTCTTTTAACAGTGTGATACATCATTTTTGCAAAATGGGAGAGTCAAAGCAGGAATCTATAGACAGGCATCATTTCCTATTTTTTCTTGTGACATAAAATGTACACATTTACCTCTAAGACACCATAGTTAGTGTCACCAGACACTGTGAGTAAAAGTCAGTGTTCTAGCAGTAAAAAACATTTCAGCTGGAGTAGGAACTTCCTGACTGACAACACCTCAGGAAGCCATCAGCAAAGAAATCATTGTGTGATTTTTAGGGATGTTATTAAGTATAGTCCTGGTCCTGCCACAGCGAACTGGAAGTAACTGTAAAATCTCTTTTACTAAAATGTGCAGAATTTGTGGACTGGTAAATAAAGGTGAACGCAAACTTGACATACTGCATATTCTGAAATGCTTAATAACTTTAAACCAGCTTGGTTTTGCTGACCCAAGTGTGCAACAACTCCTTCAAAAATATAGGAATAAAGAGAGATTTTGTCATTCTAGGTCTGACAGAGCTGAGACAAGATGATCGCTTTCCTCTCCACATTGGGTCGTTGCTTTCATCAGCAAATGACCAGAATTGATATACATGGGAAAGAATGATATGGTTTACAATTTTTTTAAAAGGTCACAGGAGCGTAACAGGAGGAGCAGGAAAAGGTGTGATCCTTACAACCTTGAGATGATCAGAGAATTATTTTTTGTCTAGTCCTAGATTTTAAAAAGCCATGTCCAAAGTTAGACCCTTAAAAATGTAGGCCTGCCTGATAAATGGGAACTGTTGTGGGAAGTGAAGATTTTTCTACAAGTAATTCTGCCTCTGCTCGCATAAACCAGGTGCCAAATTACTGCTTCCTCAGGGCACAAACTAGCAAAGGATGCAAAAACAGAGCAACAGTACTGAGTTCAAAGCTGAAGAAAAGTGTGGTACGGCAGGAAACTGGAAGAACTCAATGTTTAGCAAGTCAAAGTGGAGCTTAAAATATGATGCGACTGCAGTATTATCAGCCTGTCCAAAAGTGGAACAAAATGCCAAATGTCAAAACAAATCTAATTTGTGTCCAATCACAAGGGAGAAGTTTAAGGAAATGATTTACTTTGAAGGAAAGTGTGTGCACTAACAGACATTATTTGGGACAACCAAACAACAGACTATGGTTTTGTTATATGCTGAACCAAGATCCTTTAAATCTCCTTTTCAGAACAGCTGGTGCCATTTGAACAGCCATCCAAAAACGTACTTCTCTGAGTGTCATTAAATAGTGATTTTTTTTTTTTAAGCCCACACAAACACTTGGCTCTTTCCATCTAGTTTATCAATGATGAGTGTTTGCATAGTCCAGAACCCAGCACTGGCTCTATTTCACTAGCGCGAAGGAGAAGCCAGGAAAAACATATCTCCTGGGGAGTATTCCCACTTGTAAATTTATTTTTTGACACATATAGGGTGGAATTGGGTTTCTGTGCTTGTTTTGATCTCTTTACAAATTCTTATTAAAAGAATGTCTTCGAGCTCCACAGAATCAGCATATCCTGTTTCAGTCCAAACCTGTGGATAAATCCCACAGCCAGAAGTGCAGGGTAGTGGAAGCACAATTTTTAAAAAGTATTTCTGTAGAAAAACTAACTTTCCCACCATCTTTTCTTTGACGAGATAATAAAAAGAAAGAAGCACAAAAGTGCCTTAGGCAATGAGAAAGCAGCAGCCCTGTTCTTCTCTTGATACGAGAATACTGCACAGCTGAGCTGGGCAGTGCTGCAGATGAAAACCATGCACATTTTTATTAGCTGCACTTAGCACTGTTTAACAAAGGCACAACCCATCAGCACAGATCCAGTCAGAGCCACTCTTGAGTGTCACTGGTGGCCTCTGCTCCAGGGTCGCCCTGCAACAGTCACCAGCTGGTCCATGGGAGATATGCAGGAGTACTCTATTTGAGCAGGAGAAATCCACCCTTAGCCTTCATAATCCACCGCTGTTATAGTGAGAGCACCTGTCCAAGAAATTCCCTTCTATGTTTTTGCTTACTTTTTGGTTTGGGTTTCATTTGGGGCTTATTGGCAGAGAGGGAGAATTAAAGAAAATTTCACCTTTCTATGTAACAAGTTGACTCTTTTGACAATCAAGGATATAGGCACAGCATTACTCAGCCTTTTTGTGTTTTCTGCTTTGCAGTGTCCATTTTTCTGGTGTCTCATTGTACTTCAGCTGTGAGGTTGGTTCTACAGCAAAAGTTGGAGCATTTGTAGTTTCATTTCTGTTGCCAGGCTCCCTGTTCGCTGTGGGAGAATTCCATATCCAACGAGAGGATGATTTTCTTCTGTGTTAAGAAATAATCCTGGCACTAAACTATTTGAGTCATCTTTCTGTTTGCTTAACTTCTCTCATAATAATATTATCCAAAACTTGATTCACCAGCTAATCTCAAAAGACAGGATTTTATAAAGAAAAAAAAATCTTGTTGTTTCTTTTCTCATTTTGACTTAAGAAAGCTCAGAGTTGAAAGAATCACACTGTATTCTGCTACAATCGAGATTAGGGAGGATAAACTTCTACAAAATGGTACATTCCTTAGATGTTCAATTTACAACATGATCAATTATTGTCTGTTTCATTTACAAAGAACATGGCAGCATCATCGTTAGCATTGAGGTGTGTCTGCTCAGAACCATCACGTTACCTCTGAATTACCAGAATGATTCTCTCATATGTTTTCAGGGATGCAATAACAGTTCAAGAAAAGCAACTAAAAGGTTTCATTTAGTCTGATTCATAGATAGTCCTACTTCATAAGAATCAAGGTTACTCAAGATGTTATCTGGTCAAAAGCTGTTCTTCAAGACAAGGTTAACTGTATCTGTGGTGGTTCTTAAGCCTGACATTTTCTTGAATAAAGATTCAATTTTGAATTTTAATTAACACAGTGGAACAGGGAAGCAGAGTTAGTATTCTAGAAATCTAGTATTTTTTCCTTGCATGTTTTGTGAAGATTGTTGGAGATAGGAGGAGGGCTTACTGTAGTGTATGAGAGATGAAATCATGGACCAGGGTCCCATTATCCTCAGTGCTATACAAAGCTCTCACAAATACACCACCAAAGCTTTGCAACTGAAATAGAAGACAAGAAATAATGCACAATAAACAAATAATTACATCAGTACTGGAAAGCACTATGTGCAGCAATCTCAGTGTTCTGGTTGCCATTTTTAGCCAAAATTTTATAAACATGGTGTCAGGAGAGTTTAAGACTGTGATGTTAAAGGAGCTAATGGGAAGCTTGTCTGGAAATTTCCTACTTTGGAAAGGAGATTATGATAAAATAGGTACTGGAACTTGGCATCAAGGATTGTAACATGGAGTAAATATCCTATCAGTGAACAAAAGATTTCAAAGTTGGGATTAGCTGTGATGAGTCTTGAGAGTGAAGGTCAAGAATTTACACTTAATTTAACATCGAAGTCAGTGGAAAGACAGAGAAAACAAGGGACAGTGCCAAGGTCAGGTGCTATGAGAAAGTGAAAATAATCTTGTGTATTTGGTGAGAACATAGTAGGATCACAGGTGCATTTACCAAGAGCAGAGAAAAGGACACAATGAGTAAGTTTTACTGTATGAGAGATGGAAGTCAATAGCTTTTGCAGGAAATCCAAAGGAATTTTAAGATTTGGAGATAGTTTGGACACAAGGACCAGACTGACTGACAGTAAATGTTCATCCACGGGGGAAATCTTTCCTCAAACCACTACTTTAAGTAATTACATCTGTGTCAATTTTGTTCAGTTATTTTTTGCTTCCATATGTATCTAGGCAACACCTGGAATAATATTATCCTCTACAAGCTCAAAAAATCCAATGGTTCATTGCAATATGTTGCAACATTTTCATTTCAAAGATACAGATTTATTTACAAAACTCAATCCATGCATCTGTGATCAGACGCAAGAAAAAGAAGGCAATTTTAAAGCAGGTTTAGTCAAATAGTTTTCCCTCTGGCTGTTACATCTTTGTGTCAGAATTTATCAAGAAGTGAATGTGTAATTTTTTTTTAACAAGGAGTCATAACATTACCACAGTAATCAGCCCCTTATGAAAAATAACAAGGAACTATTCATGATATGGTATATTAATGAGAATTAAAATGAAAGTTAATAAGATCATTATCTCAAGAATTATACTGTAAAAGGTAGGAGAGGGAATTCTCTTATTACATTCAAGAATTACAGATGAACCGAAAGCATATTTTACCTTTTAAGTTTATGAAAATAATCAGATAATCTCATTTGTCTAATGCAGATGCAGTTATATTTTTGAGTAATAAAGTCATGTAGAGGAATTGCTGATAGTTTAACAAATGCATCCCACAAAACGTATTATCATTTTAATTACCTCAAGATGTTTAGGGCTATTTGCTTTTAATTAGAAATCAGAGGACCTAAGAGCCATGGTATGCCTGAATATCCCAGGGAAATTATTTGTTGATCTGTGGTTGCTATGAGAATATTCAGGACTATAGATTGTCTGTAGATTAATGTATAGCTATGTAAACTACAAATGCTTTAAAAAGCTTGAAGTTCTAATGTAAACTACATTTCAATGCATACACCTTTTCCACTTAGGCACATTTCAACATGTTCTAAATGATTACACTGTACTATTTCCACACTTCAAACTCTGTCTAAAGCCCTTCCTTACTGGGCCATATATGATTATCCCCACACAGTGCACCTATAAAACTCATGTTACAGGGCACGTGTGTGGCAAAGCAAGCAAGTCAACCTTTAAACCACCAAAATCCCCAAAGCTGAATAGTCTGTAGTGAGCAGTGGCCCTAGCGACAAAGCCTATGAGGGGTGCAGGACTTTAAGAAGGCTCAGGACAACAGCTCTGTAGAAGCAGTACTTTGTTATCCTCTGGCTGAGCCATAAGCACACAGACAGGTCACATTCCCAGACCACCTGCAATGTAACACAGTTGGCCTAACAGTCTGGGAAATATCTTCTTTCTTTGTCCTCAAACTTTGTGAAATATGTGAGGGATGGGGTGTAAAACTGGTTAAATCTGTCAAAGAATACAGTTACAGGTTACACCTGAGCAGCAATGCTGTGCATTTTAGAAGAGTTAAAAGGAGGGGGGTGGGGATACCAAGAAGCCAAGCTGTTTTCCTCATCGCAAGGAGCATAAAGCATAAGGCATGGCCTGAACCCAGCATTTCCGACAAAGTGGTTTGGTGGCACCTGTCCTGCCCTAGTGGTCCAGACAAAAAGAGCACCTGTGGATGCTTGGGCTGAAACACCTGCTCATCACTCCATAAACACAGCTTACCATAGGTTACCAAATTACTGAAGCAGCCTGTGATTCAGGAGGAGGATTTCTGATGAAAGGAATGGAAGAGTGTGTGTGAAAATCTTTTTTATCTGTGCTACAGTGTGACTAGGAACAAATTTATAATTTATGCAGCAGTGTAACAGCTGACACAGCTGTTTTCCCCTCCCACTTGTCAAATTCTATTTTGTTTTTAGTTATTTGACAGGTTTTGTATTTTGATGGAATACATTTTACCATATGGTTTTATTGCCTTCTCTGATTTGGTTCATCATTTAAAGATACTGTGAAATGTTTAAGGTCCAAAATATGGACGAATTGGAGTATATACCATTACATCCTCTTCAATGGTGAAAGAAATAAGGATTTACAGACAGAATTCATCTCTTTTAGGGGGCTCTGCTAAACATAGGAAGGAAGCTCTGTTTAGAGATGCTTCTTTGCAAAACTAAGTAATGCCCTCCAACAACATTACACCAGCAGCTCAATATGATGAATCCAAGTTCTGCTTTGCCTATCACCTCACCTGAAATGTTCCTATACCCAGGAAAGAACATTTCAGAAACCACTATCCATCTGCTTCCAGCTGGGATTTTACTCTCAGTAGAAAAGCCAGAGAATGATCACAAAGGCTCAAAAGCAAGACTTTTTGTTTGTGTGCAATTTTAGTTCAATTTGAACAATTACTGTGGGTTTGTTTCTTTGTTATTTTCCCACAAACAGCTCCTCAGAAAATCAGTTGCAGAAATGCTGCTGCATGGCCTTCCAGAAACTACATTCCAGAATCCTCCTACTCCTTTGAAACTGGCCTACTGTTGTGTCAGTAAGATCTCAAAAGCTTTAACTCTGGGTAAAATGTGAACATGAGAGAACGTGGTTCAGCTCCTGTCTTGTCTCTTCCCTTCATCATCTGTACGCCTCCACCTTTCTATAAGCTTCACTCCCATCCTGTCACATCCACCTCCAACCCTTTAAATTCCCAACATGAGGCATCTGCATACAAAGTCATGTAATGAGGTGGGCCTGTAGGAGCCTTATGCCTCAGGTCAGGTGATAGATACATCTGTGAGCGTTCCTGGTCACAGGAGACCAAGACATAGTGGGTCGTGTGGTGGTGAATGGTGTGCGTGGGGGTGGTAGAACATTTGCAGCTCTGCACTGGTGTCTGAGATACACTCACCAGGATGCATGGCTCTCTGAGCTAGTGTGTCTCCTTCACTTCCTGTGCTTGAACTTGTATTCTGTCTCAGGGGATGTCACATCTGGCCTATATGAAAAGAAAAAGCAATAAATTCAGTCACCATAGCATTAACCAATCTACACAGATGCCACATTGGGAGAGGGAATCATAGCTTTTCAGCTACAAGTCCAGAGATGTGATCATGTGACACCAAGTATGAACAACTCAGCATCTTGCCTCGCTTTATTTCCCACCAAAACAAGTCCTCTCTTCAACCTGATGTGATCCTCTCAACCTCTTCCTCTCTGATGTCAAGCCAAGCTCAGGATTCCCAAAGCTCCCCTGTCGTTCCACAGTGCTCTATTCATTTCTCCCATTATCCCCTACTCCACCATGTCCTAATTCCCTTCCCCATGAACACTAACGTGTGGCATTCACTCTACTCTTGTGCCACTCTGAGTGCCACTGTAGGTTTTGACGAAGTCAAATTAACGTGCTGCGATCCTCCTTTGACTGAAGTCCATTTATAGCCAGAGGCTGCTTTTCTTTCTTTTCCAGCTCTGTGCTTTTGCCAGTGGGACAATTTACATTGATGCAAGCCTGGCCTTGGTTGTGACCCCTACAAGTAAGTGTGTGCAAGGTGGCCCATGCTCTTCTCAACTGCTTGGCACGTTAGCATTAAGCTATCTGTAGCTTAACTCTTTGCTGGGAAGGGTGTTTGATATAGTTCCCCTAAGGAGCGAGAGAGAACAGTGGCATCACCCTGTACACACAAGTAAAATGAAAGAAGCTTTTTCCATTCATATTTCTACTTCCATCCACTGTGAGTAGCTAACCAAGGAAGGACTTCCTAAATGTCAATCGACAAGTACTAAGAAACCTTTATCATATTACAGATCTTCCTCATATAGAAGCTCTACCAGCACATTGAGCAGAAATTATGTATTCATGTTTGAAAAGCTAAGAACTCACATGTTAGATGTCTGTACTGAATGGCAATGGAAGCATAACCATCACAAGAGCTTTTTTTTTAGTATCTTAAAGAAGCTGATGACTTGGGCTTAGAGTATATAAACTGAGAGTTTCTTTGGCAAGACAGTTTTTTATCCAAGATAAAGGTCAAGCCCATCTGGAAGACATAATATCTGTGTCCTATAGAGACTACATCAACTATCTCACTGCCAAAATCTAATATAAACAGGCACAAAGGGCCAATCTGCTGATTTTCCCAGCTGTCACTGGTTTATTTAAGAGGCTAAGTCAGTTTTCAATTATTGCTCTGTTAAGAAGAATTGAAATCTATTGTGTAAGCTCTGTGCCAAATTACCATTGCTGCATGCTATATTTGCTTGAATTTTGAAAAGTTCGTTTTCTGTTGTCTTATTTATCTCCTTGGACAGTATATAATTATTAAACAATCCCTAAAATCTTTTGGCCATTTCACAGAACAAGAGAAACATATTTCCTTGAAGTAGTTCTAGCAAGGATACTGCTTTAAATAGGACGACTGTTTGCTGTCTCAATCCATACTGTCCAATACACCTTTTAAAGACACCAATATTCATTCTGAATTTATTTTTGAAATGTTAAACTAGCTCACTATAATAACATAACTCCAAACCGTATGGCACATCTATAGGTGATAAAGGTATTATACAAACATAAGAAGTTATGTGTATTATGAAGAGGTAAGGTGATAATAGGATGCACCCTGCAGACAGATGCTTCTCTCTGCAGCTGCTGAGCCTGTTTCAGGTCAGCACGTAACACTGAGGAGGCTGCAGAGCCAGCAAAGGTTGAGTCTTTCAAACACCAGCAAGGAGGTGGCACTCTCCTTTTAAGTACCAACACAGGGAAAGGAAGGATCACATCCAGCTCCTTCCTTAGTTTGAGATGTTGGAAACGCACTGCCCAGGGAAGTGTCTTTGCTTCTGAACAATTCTGGAGTCCACCCTGTTGAAAAGAGGGCCATGTGCATCCCAAGGTGTTAAAAACAGAGCTACAGCTCAACAGTAGAAGGTTACCTTTGGTCTAAGGGTCCCAGCTTCTTCTGTGTACAACAAAGCCCCCAGCACACAACCTTCCTTGATTTCCTTGCCTGAAGCAAAGCAGAAGTCAAATGCAAAATTACATTACATCTTCAGTGAGGCAGTGCTTCTGACCAGGGTCTCCACCAATTACTGCAATGCAGAGAGATATCTGTTTATAATCACCAGACTAGATATTTGTTTTGTTTAAAAGAAAATTTAGAACAGTCTCAGTTTGATATTGGTTTGAGTATTTCACAAATCGCCTGTGAAGTAATACATTGGTTTAGAACTTAAAAATTAGCGAAGGAGCATTAAATGAAGAGAACCATTAAAATAGATGGGCTCGAAGAAGCTGGTTTGAATGGACAGGAGGGGGGTTAAGGACAGCATTGTGAAGGTGAGGACAGAAATTGGCCATGTACTGTATAATTATAAAAATCTTTTTCTATTAATATTCTTTATCCTCATTCTTTTTTCTTTTTTTTTTTTTTTTTTTTTTTTACAGACTAGGTAGAGTTAAACATTTGTGAAGACAATTAAACAGCTCCTTTATTTATACAGAACCTCTGCAGATCACCAGGGGTGGAGGACTATTGAATGCCTGCCTTATGAGGTGATTCATGAAGGGTCATTGGTTTTCTTGGGAACCCTGTGTTATCAGAGATGATAGAATCTGGACTCAATTCCAGGAGAAAGGGGAAGACAGCATCAGCCTGTTTAAGGAGAGGCTCTGATGACTCAGCACATCTGAGACAACAACAAACCCAGACCATAACTAATATATTGACTGGGACCAGTTTGAGCAGCAGGTGCACGTTAGTCAGCATCTACCAGGAATATTCACAAATGCAAGCCCCAGTGTTCTCACTGGGCTCAACCTCAGCTCCTGAAAACCTACCAAAACCACTTGGTGACATGAACAAATAGGTCACTCTCAAATACAAGTCAGGCCAGCTGGGAGGAAAACTTGGGCTTGGTTCAGAAGTCACACATTGGCTAAAGGGGCTGGAATACATTGGCATGTGGAGAGACAAGTAGGAGAGACAGAAGATTTAATGTCACATTTTCACTCTGTGGATCGTGCCCAAGTGAGGAAATCACTTGTGATCTGTGGTACTTCATCAAGCTACAAGCTGAGCAATGCTCCATCTATTAGCACAGAGTGCTGATGTCTGAACCAGCCCTTCCTGGCCTTAGATGTGGGCTAAACAGTGCATCTGAGGTGAACATAGACCTGTTTGAGAGGTCTACAGCGAGGTGAGAGGAGCAGCACACTACTCTCTGCACGAGGAGATCCAAGGTATTAACAGAGGTAGTTATTTCCAGACTGGAATAGGGAGATAATTGGACTGCTAAGGGAGATGATACCTGTAAGTTTACATCCACATATCCCTAGGTCTGCTGCACTTGCACCCAACCAGCTCTGGTGAGATCCAGAAACCTGCTTGTGAATATCCACTTACAGCCTCTGCCCTTTGCAGCTGTCACAGGCAAGGAGGAGTATAGCCCATCGATGAATTGATGGTCTCTTCTCTCCTGAAGAGTTGCTTCAGAACAAAAATAAGAACATTCAGCCAGAGAAAGACAGAGAAGATTAGAGCAATAACAACATTTCAGATTAGTTCATTTTTTTGCACCTCCAGAAATTATTTGGGTGGGGGTATCTATTAAGTCCTACGTTGGCTATTAGACCCACCAGGTAAACTGCAAGATCTGTAGGAAACCCCCTGTTTATCCAGCTCTAACACAAGAAGGATGGAAGTACAAAAGCACAGGAACCCAACCAGTACCTGCTAATGAAAGGCACCTCTGCAGACCTCAAGGTTAAAACTTAGCTGGTTAATTAAGCAAATTCAGAAAGGCTGTAAGTCACTCAAGCCAGCTGACACGGGGTCTAGCTAGAGAGCTCCTCTCTCCTCCAAGACAGGGTAGCTGCATGTGACCTCCTCCCATGGGGAGTGACCCCAAGAATTGCTGAGGAGAGCCAGCTGTCCCCAGCCACCAATCCGGCAACTCGATGCCACGAACAACCATCTCAGCTCAACAGGCAGGAGCAATGCCAGGTACATTGCCTACTTAACTGTGGGATTGTAACCAGTAGATGAAAATAAGCATTTAAGAAGAAAGGAATAAAATTCAAAATCCTACTTTAATTTCACCTTTGCCTTAGACTAAACAAAAAAAAATATTTAAGAAGGAATTTTGAAAAATGAAGCAACCCATGGCATATTGGCTTATTCTGTGAAAGTGGTGAAAAGTAGAAGAAAATCTCTAATTTATAGAAGCACTCTTAAACTCACTGAGATCATCAGAGATGGCAGAGTTTGAAGAAGACTGTCTTTAATAGTGCGCAAATGTGCCTCTGTTTCTGAGCTGGAAACATATCCAGTACTCCAAATGGAGAGCAAACTGAAAAACATTCTTTGTTTGTATTTATTTATCCAATCTCATGGTGTCCTTGGTTGCCCAGAGGAGCTACTGAGAGTAGTTTCTTCTGTGCTGGTGTCTAGAGTTAGGTTACACACACTTTTAGAAATTCAGCTGTCTGCCACTAATGAATTGTTCAGTGTAGCTTGAGGGTAATGATGCAATTAACAAAAGTAAGCCAAATCCATCCCAGGTGAAACTCTACTGATGTCAATGGTTTTATTCTCCATGATGTGCTTATTCCAGTATGTGTAAAGACAGTATGTAGAAAGAAGAGTCTTGCAAAAGGACTTACATGGATTTAATTTTCTTGTCTGATACCAATCCTGCATTATAGTGCAATGTGTAACATTGCAACATTTGCATTGACAGCAACAGTGTACTTCTGTGGACTGACTCACATCAATAATTATTTTATTTATTATATTTAACAGTGTTCTTTACAATTCTACCCACACACATATAAACTGGTAGTTCCATTCCTTGATTTTTTTTTTAATTTGAAAAGCAAAAATAATTCTGAAATTGTTTCTTATGCCTGGCTGGTTTAGGAATGGATTTGCCTAAGAGGAGTCTGTAGCTAGAGCACAGCAGGCAAAAAGAACGATGAATTTTGCCTTCACTTCCCTCCTGAATGAGGCTCTGTGTAAAACAAAGCAATAGGATTTTCCTGCCCAAAAAGGCTTTCAGAGTCTGTTTCATCTATTATTTAAAGATATAATGAAATGCAGTGAAGATATCAGGGGTTCGTAACTGGTACCTTAACTAATAAGAAAGGAAGTACAGATCAAAACTGAAAGCACAAACCAGTCATTTCACCCAAGTCATGTGAGAAGTCTCTGCCAGAGCTCCCAAACCATTGTGATTCAGGGTTGCTCAATTACTTTTTCCAGACATTGCTGGAAAAGAGTATCACTGTTCTCCTGATAGAAAGTAAAGCCTTGATACAGATCTCCCTGGCCAGAAAGGTTCTCCAAGCTGCATGGAGCATTTGCCTGCATTAGCATGGGAGACATCAGCACCTGAGACTGTGACAAAATCCAAGCAAATAGCATTCCTGGTCAAACCAACCCTCGTTTGGCACCTTTAATAAAGAGCCATTCTTCGTCTTATTGCTTTCTACACAATGACAGTAATAAGGGCAAATTTATGACTAGCTGAGTAGTCCACTTGATAATAATCCAAAGAGTACAACCTATGGTCCTCAGTTTTATAATCCCTGAAAAAAAAAATAGTGTTTTTTTGACGGATCTGCTTAAGTATGACCTCTTGAATTATCTCTGCTAGTGGGTTGCAGCAACACTTCCCCAGCTGCGCTGTTATTCATCAGTAACCATAGAAATTAAAGTGCTGCCAAGTATGTCCTCTTTGTTTTTTTCTAAGGGCTGAAAGTTGACTCGGTGATGTGTTTGCCCCTCCTGACTGCATTCTGAACTCACCCACTGGCAGACCTGATGGAGAGGTGAAGACGAAACTTGCGGTCACTGGAAAGTTTTGTCACCAACGAGCTCAGTCAACAATGCTACCCCTGCGACTGGGCTGCTGGTGATTTTTCAAAAAGCCTGCAGATGGAAGTAGGATGTGGTGGAAAGTCATATCCTGTTATGCAGTAATTACAGTCATTAATGACAAATTTTTTCGTTTGTTTGTGTATTTCTATTGAAATTGAACTGAAGCAGGGATGCTATTTTTAGCCAAATTATTTGTTTTGGAAAGAAAGTCGTATAAAATCTCTCCTAAAGGGATGTCTTTGAATTAATTATTGGCCCACATTAATCTTTCTGTTTTTATGGGTAATTCTGCTACTGGGACAGAGTTCTTTGCATCTGAACTGGCATCTTGTCTTTTTAAAAAGTCAATAGAGAGAGGCACATGTCCAATGGACAGCAGTAACCTGGTGTTAAGATGGGATGAATCCTCTTTCTCCCTAATCATAGAGGGACACAATTTGTTAATACCAGACTCCTAACTTCTAGGCTGCTACAGTTACATGAGAGAATTACTCATGGTGCCTGATTGCCCATTTACTGGGAAGTATTTTTTTTCAAGATTAAGAAACTTTGGGATTTTAATTGCATTCCACTGGTTGCTTTTCTGCCTCAGTTTGTATTGCCCATTGTATTGCCCATTAATCCACGGGCAAGTCTCCACCCAATAGGTTTCTGCCTTTTCTTGCATATGCAATATCTGTCCTACAGAAAAGGTTTCCCACTTGCCAGGAGAACTTAGAATAATATGTGAAGAAGCGTGGCACAGAAATTTCTGTAGGAGCATGTTAAGAGGGACATCATAGAGGAGGACTTTCTGGCTTGTCTTAACAACAAAAAATAGTGCACACCAGAGCCTGGTGTCTTTCAGCACTTCTGATTTGGGATGAGTTTGGGTGGAAGCAACTTAAGTATGTCTACAACCACAGTGAAAGATTTGTTCATCAAAGTTAAACAAAAAATTAAATTTGGAAAAAATATGTAGATTCCCTCTGTCACCTTTTGAAGGTTCAATAATGACCAGTTTGACCTCTTCTTCACAGGAACTTTGTCTAGGGGGAAAAACCCTGATTTTTAAATTTTGACTTGCAATTATCAGATATTCCATGCTGATGTGTACCAAAAATTTTGGATAACTGGAATACTTGAAGTCTGAAAAAAAAAGAAGTTCATATTGGTTCAAACAAGGAAATGGGTACAAATACCATAAAGACAAAAAACCTGCCAATTCCAAATTCCAAAGGAATTAAAAGGTCTATATTTAGCTCCTATTATTTCTATTTCAATTATAAAATATTTCTTGTTAAATACACATCATCATCTCAAATTCTCCACTTGACATAGTTTCTTGGAGCCCCATAATTCATAGCTATTTTTAGTTTGCTCACAGATAAGGGAATGGCAAAGGACAGCAAGTAAATTATTCAGGTTGGTGTTTTTACAGGAACTTCACGGTTACTGCTCTAGGAATTGCTCTGGAAGCAATCCAAACCTGGCTCAACTCCCATTAAACCATTTCTCTTACAAAGGTAAGTGTCAGATCTTAAGTAACCCTTTCTCTGCTTTTGGGAAGGGTAGGAGAAGAGGGTGCATGACTCCTTGGTAGAGCAAAAGATTACTCAGTAGGCAGTTAACACTAAGTGTGCTTTGTGGCCACGGAGGGGACAGTGAAGAGGGTCACACCTTGAAAGAGAGAGGTTTAATTTAAATACCAGGCCTGGATATTAAAAGAGGTATTAGGCTGCTGGAATTTTTTATCCCAGCTATTCAGATTTTCATGAAAGATTTGCAATTCCCTGATTGCACATTAGAAACAAAAGTGTTTCCACCTTCTAATAAACTCTAAACTCCTTTCCAGAATCCCTTCAAAATACTCAGCATATGTTGCATGTGGCCTGCAGTCTGCCACAGAGTATTTCAAATTTACCTGTAGCCTGGACTCAGAAATTGAAACAGAGTGGGGGAAGCACAGAATTTAGATTCAGTTCCAGTTGTGGTAAATACCTTTGGGCTGAATTTTTAAATTTCTTTTATTTTATCTCTGTAAGTAGAAAAATCAATCTTTTAGCAGCTTGTACAAAGAGAAATCAAATTGATGGAAAATCTGGATGAATGATGGAGATGTGGGCCCACACTGCCAGCTTTCACTCAGGCTCATGCCAAGTTGTGAAGGTGTTCAGGTGTCAGATACCCCATTCAACACTACTAAGGGAATGTCTTCACTTTAACACTCTGTCACGTGCATGGTGCTTTTCCAAGTTCATCAAACTTGAACGTAGCCAGTGTCAATTTGGCTGAACTAGATTTGGCTTAGTTGCCTGGCATAATTGGATGGACCCAATGAATTTAGGAAAAAGGAAAATTTAAACTGGAATACAATTTCTACCACCCAAATGAAGTGTGATGTGAAGCAGTCCCATAAGGAAAGAGGCTGATTCTTGTGTCCAAAGTCTTTCAAAGCTGGACCACACAAAATCCTAAGTATTTCTCCTGGGAGCAATCATCCACTGGTAGGAAGACAGAATGGATGAGGTAATTTAAGATAGACATCAAACTCTTCTTTGAGGTGCAAGGAGGGAGGTATATAATCCCAGTAGAGAGAAAAAGACAGGCAGAGAGATTAAAGGCTAGCTCCAGAAAAGTCAGCTATAATTGACTAATAATCTAAATTCATGGGTGTGATGTGGAAAATGCTCATTCAGCAGCTGTTAATCCTGGAAACAGCTAAGTTTTACTGGTAGCTCACTTTTCTCTCTAAAGTCTCCCATATGCACATCCATGCTTGCCTCACCACAACAGCCCAAGGCAAAGCCCAGCCTAGAGTCTTCTTAGGCTGCGGGAGAAGTTGGAAACCCTCAAACAAATTAAAAAAAGATAAAATCAGCCCACTTTTCTCATTTCCTAGCCCAATTTGTAGTTGTTAGGGTATGATCTAAAAGATTAGTGTCAGCTTAAGGTTTTCTACCTCCAGATATTCCTTAAGTGTCATCTCTTAAGTGAGCCTTTTTAAAAATGAGTGTCTGTGTTCAGGACAAAAGTTTAGATGATGCATCCAAATGGGATGACAAGACAGTGATTGTGTGTGAGGCCTTCAGTGCTCAGCAGTTCCTGGTGTCTGCAGCACTGGCTACTTTTCACCCACCACAAGCCCTGCTCTGCAGTGCCAGCCCAAAGCACACCATCTCCAGCCCTGCTCCCAGCACAAAGGTGTTTATCTACCATGACGATGCCCGCACAGGTGGAACACCAGAAGGCTGAACACCAGCCCCTAAGGGACAGGCAATGCCACATTTCTCTTCTCACTGTGGCCAAAGTTGGATAATTCATTAGGAAGTCTGCAGTTTCAATCTTAAAGTAGCTACTCTATTATGAGCTTAAATCTCCTATTAAAGGTGGAGGCAGGAGCAGCCACAGGGTGGTTGTATATCCAAACTTGGTCCTAAACATTAAGCTGCTTAGCTGTACTGGAGCACGTATATACAAGCTGCCTGGGAGAACATAAATGTTAAGATCTTAGTGTTTATGTGAGAGTAACAGTGGTTTCTTCATGTATGTAGTTTGAAACTTAATAGTTTGAAGTAGTTTGAAACTTAAAGTAGAGAATAAAATGACCACAGGTGTGATTTTTTTAACAATATTTTTGACAGAAGGATACCCAATTTTATTAGAAGGATTTTAGAAAGTAAATATGGCCTACATCAAACATCAAACAGCTACTCTCTCGAACAAAATGGATGATTAAAGTATAAATCCCACTATGTCACATACAGACCAGGTTAATGAAAATAGTTTGGTGTTTCTATACCAGACTATATTTAAATACAGTACTATTTTTATAAAAAGAATCAAAAATTAGGAGAATCTGGACACTGTAGGAGATCATTTAGCACAGCAGTATTTTTGCAGCTGCACACCTCTTAAAAATAAGATAATGAGAAGAGTTTTCTGGAAAAAGACCTTTTAAACAAGTGCAACTAACAAGAAAAAAAAAAAAAAAAAAACAACAAAAAACCCCAAAGAAAAACAAAACTGGCAACTTCCTTGTGGCCAAAAGCCTTGACTGAACACTGAATTTGCACTTAGAAAGACATTCATTTTGTATACTATAAAATTTAGTCTGTTCTAAATTGCTATGCTTAGCACATTTGTTTTATCAGTGTTCAAATATCATCTAATGTTGCTGATCCCTTGGAAGATATTTGTTTTGCAGAGCTCATCCAAGTCTCCACACCCAGTGATGTCTAGCAGGCTCCTTCTCCTAGGACACACTGATTTTTCATTTGTTGCAGCAAATTCCTGAAAACATACAATGAATGGGAAACCATTCTAGCTCAATTGTGCCTTCTCGGAATGACACATGCTGACTGACTACACCAAGAAGGACTGAAAATATATAACCTCATTTTATGATAAGTTGTCCCAAATGGCTTTGGAAAAAATTTCTAATGTTTTTTATTTTCCTCAGACAGATATCACATTCATTCCATCTCAGAGCAAAATCTGAGGAATACAGTGAATCACCTAAGCCCAGGCAGGCATTGCATATAGAGACTTACCAAGGGGCTGGATAAAACACCATGGAAAACAACAGAGAAGTATCCACAGGCTTCAGTGAGCTTTGGGTCAGACCTTGAAAATCAGGGCTTTTTTCTTCTCCAATGACCTCCACATTAAGAAGAAATTAGTTGGGTTTACATCTAATTTATGTTCACATAAGCATAGAAGATAATTTACTATGCTAAGAATAAAATTCCCCCTGCTTTATAGATGTATTTCTTCACCAATAAATGCATTCATAGCCAACTTCCCTTAACAATTAGTGAATCATATGATTTGCAAATAATGCCATGGATGGACAGGCAACCAGCTCAATCAACACAGATTCATCTGAGATGTCTCTGTGCCTTAACTCCCCACTGTGTATCTTTAGTAATTTGGACATGAAACTCTTGCTTCTGATCCTAAACTAACTCCATGTATTGGTACAGAAGTGCTATCAGGTTTATACCATTGTCTTATAGGATGGTACTCACAGTCAGCCCAAGTGTGAGCTACCCAGTCCACAGCAAGTTTGTTGGGTTTTTTGATCTGAACATTGTAGGATTTCATTACCCTACAGCTGGATATCTGGCTGCAACTGAAATAGAACAGAGGTTTATTGGCTGAAGTTTGATATTGTTGTCATCTTTCCTCTAAAGAACTAAAGCATCAAGGATTCATCAAAGCACGGCAATGCTTGTGTTACCCAAAATAGGTCATAAACAACACATTTCTGAGTGCGCGTGTCAGACTGCCGACATCAAACACTTGGCACACTTGACACAACTAGCTTTTGAAAGAGACTGCAAACAATCAAAAGTGTCCAATGTCTTTATTGGAAGCAAGACGTCTCATGAAACATGTTTGCTAAGGACTATTATCCAAATGCAGAGGAGGGTAAAGCGATTTGCAATTTGTTCACAAAAAAATGATTGAGTGTCTAAACATTAAGTTTTGTGCCATTTTGGTGTATTCTGAAGAGACACCTAGACAAAAGACTAATGTGCTTCAACTGCACCTGGTAATGGTGTAAACACAGTTGCTCTTACATACATATGCTTACATTTGTGAGCTGATTTCAGACAGGGAAGGAATTATCCTGGTAAAAAAGCCTTTTATCAATACACATTCATAACTGTGTCCAAAAAAGTATTATACTAGCACATATACACTGGAAAATAATAACAGTCTTAAGCAATCCCAGCTACATGATTATAAGCACTGCCTGTCTCCTCGAATAGCTTTTTATCCCTCTTCTGAACATTTATTTTAAGGATGAAACATATAAAAGCAAATTGCACTCCATCTTTCCTGCAGAAAACAACATAGGCTGTGGTCCATTTATTGTCTTGAAATAACATTAAGTGAGCAAAAAAGACTGAAAGTCGGATTTGACATGTGACATATCTGTATATCACCTTTCCATTGCATCAAATACTCAATTATTTTTAATAAGGAAATTGATGCTGCAGTCTTTACCCAAGTTAAACATTCATTTAATATCACTGAACATTTCCAATGAGTGTTCAAGGCAGGAATTGGTCTGTTACATTATATACATTGTGCTTAGAAGCTGAGGAAAGTCTCAATCAAATTAAGTTGGTAAAAGACTTCCCAGAGGACGTTGGATGAGTCGGCAGCATTTTGCAGGGCAGATGCCATCAGGTGTATGTGCCAAAGAAGAACAGATGCAGAGCAGTCTATTTCGTACTTGCTCCATTTTCAGAAATAACTTTATGTATGCAGATGATTCCAAAATTAATTTTTACTTGTGGTAAGAGCTATTTGAAAGTGTGAAAAAAATCAAGCATGCATATATAGTTTAAACTTTCGGTTACCATTGTTTGGAGGGTTATTTTCTAAGGGTTATTAGCAAATTAGGAAATTCCTGCTGCAGCTGTGAGTACTTCTGTTTGAACATCTGAAATTCCACAGCTATCAGCACATTAGCTCAAGCCTTGGTGACTCGTAAATCTTTCTCAGAATCTTATTTCATGAGGTCTAGTTCAAGCATTAGATGGAAATTACATTTTGCAAACACCATACTTGAATGGTATTACTTAAAGAGAAGCAAATGGATTATTATTTTAACAGTAGTCCAGGTAGATATTAACAAGTGTTCAGAAAAGCAAAGATCCAGTTTGAGCTAGACAGAAGGTCTTTAATAGGAAAAAAAGGCAGAGACATTTTTGCCATTAGTAAGGACATGATGCCTTAGGGATATCTGAAGATCTGAGACAAGAACACATTGTCTAAAAATGCAAACTTGAGGGCAGGCACATCCCTGACACAGCACCTACTTTGCCAATAGCTGGTGACAAGCAGATCCACCCACCCAAAGAATGCTGTTTCAATTCCCACTTCTTCAGCCTCACTTTCGACACACTCTGCAGACAGTGGAAGGGCTGCTTGCAGCATTTGGAAGCTATCAGGTGGTACCTAAGCCTGTGTTTCTAAACAATCATCCTGGGATGACCTATGTTAGAGGTTATGGTAGGTATACCATAGTTAACAAACAAGAAAATAATTTCTATGACATTCATGCTGTTTTTTCTGTAATTACCACCCAGGCATCCTTTCTCCCTGCTCATTAAAAGCAACAGCCTGCTTGTGCCTGCTCAGACACTCATTCTGCATCACTGCCTGCTGCAGGGGTGCTTTGACTTGGCCTAGCATAACGCCTAGGCTGGTTGTTAGCAAGTCCTGCTCAGTCCCATGGATCTGAAACTTCCCATACTTTAGAGAACTTAGATCAGATCTCTACTTTCTATTCCATCATTGGCCTACAGATCGCTTGCCATATTCCCCAAAACATAGGTTTTGATCCCCTTTCTTAGGACTCAAGATAATTTTTGCCTACAATTAGTCCCCAGCTTAGCCCAGTGCTTTTCTCCTGAAGCATCTCTCTCACTGCCAAATACCCACACAATCAGGGCACTCATCTAGGTAAGGGATCTAGGTTTGTGTTGCCTATACACTGGCACAATGCCTTACCAATGGCAACAGACAGACTTCACCACTTTCCTCCACAAGCCAGTGATTATTCGACAGCTTGTGCAGAGTGAAATAATCCATCAAGAAATCTCAACAGCACCCAAGTTAGTCTATCTTCTAACAACCCAATGGTTTGAACCCTCTCCTAACAGACTGTCGAGGACTTAAATGTGCACTTACCCTTCTACAGAAGGTGTTCACCAAAGACTGGAGGGAGCTACAGATGGGAGAGGCTTCATTGACCTATGTGAGAACACACATCTCAGCAAAAATGTCTCAGCCAGACTAGACACTGGAAGGATTTTCAACCATGGAGTGTCCTTATCAACTCTCTGTCAAATATTAAACAGAGATTTAACCTCTTCCTCCAACTTTTGCCCCAGGCTGAAATGGGATATGTCCTGAGATTGTGCACCAGGGACGGGGGCCTTGTGAGGAGCACTGACAAAATGTGTGGAACCTGGGAATCCTGAGAGGACTTCGATACTGGTCTGCTATCAGTATTTTGGAAGTACTCCATATTTCCAACACCAGAAACATAGACATCTGCGCTGATGGGAGTTTGGTTTCTTTGAAAGGTATGAAAAACCTCCAAGGATCTATATTTTGGATTTAAGTATCTTAAGTTCCTTTGCAGGCTCTGGTCTTTCCTTTTTATCTCTGACACTGATATTATTCATGGCTTGTGTATTTTTACAGGGCAAGTGACATAATGGTCTACTACATCCAGTCAATAAAAACTCAAATGGAGCTGCAAAAAGCAAAAGCTTTATTTTTAAACCTGAAACAGGGATTCTGTGTTGTTTAATGGACAACCTGTAGTGTGGGGAATTGCTTTGGGGCAGATGAAAACAGGGTCCAGAACTCCTGTATATGTTCAAAGTAAATTGTTTCCAGACAATGACAAAGTTTTCAGGATTAATAGCACAGGTGATGTAGTGCAAGTAGGTAGCCTTCAGAGATACCAGTCCTCCACTCCTGCGTCCTGAAAGTCAGCTTTGGGCCTTTTACTGACTGTGTAACTGTTCTTGCCAGTGGATTTCCAGGGGGATTCTACTGTCAGCTCATTATGTTTTTCAGAATCAGCAACACAAAGTCACATGCGGGACACAGGCTGCATTTAGGTGCTTAACTGCAAAACTGTCATCCTTTCATGCCTCCATTTTCAACAATAACTTGTGTACCCAGTAGACACCACATATTCAGCACTGACAATGAAGTCCAGCACATCAGTTGCATCAGAAGACAGTTAATATCCTTCTATGTGTCTTATATATTGAAGATTTTTACAGCATATCTACTGAGGAAGGTTCTCTGTGGAAATGCCAGCAAATGTTTTGGCAGCTATTTGACATCCATTAATGCAGTGGGCAGAGCACTCATGCAGCCTGTGAAAAAACAATTTCCAATTGTTTTCTTAGCCTAAGAAATATCAAATGTACATGTCCCAGGAATGGGATCTAAACATTGAACTGTTGGAGGATGACTTCATATATACTTCTAGACAGCCAGCTTTCCCTGGAATTATAAAAAAATCACTAGGCCAAGAGATAATCCTTCTTTTTTTTTGGTTTAAATAATTCTTTTGCAAGAGTGGACTTGGGTTCCAGCCCTTGCTGTAAGAACTATTTAAGTATCTTGTCCATTTACTATGGATATTGTAGAAATAGGATGCACAGTTCATAAATGCACTAAAATTGGAAAAGCATGTTTGCACCTTTTAGGGAAAGGACCCAACCACTAAATTAAGAGTGTTGATTTCATTACTTCTTCTGTCTCATTCATATACCCTCAGGAATACATATGAAGCCTTAAAAGTGTGATCAAAACTTAGTATAGTACCATTGACAGACACTCCTTTCTTCTGTCTTTAGAGGGCCACATTCATACTTCACTATTAATTTTCCCATGCCATATTTAGCATAGGAAAACACTTGTTAGCATGTTCCCATTGTTTTATAGAAATAGTTAAAAACAATCAAAGTAACAACAAAAAAAGCACAACTGTGATGTTATTTGGCTTCTATCTTCTTTCTTGCAAAATATTTCAGAGTCTAAAGAAATTTAATATTAAGCAATGCTTTTAATATTCGGCTTATAGTTACACTGAGTTCATCCTCCTTACTCATACCCCTTGGGCTATCATTCTCCTTGCTGTTTTCATCTTTAAATAAACACTTTTAGCAGGTTTTCTTTTCCCTCTTAGTCATTATTTGGCTGAACTTGATCCTTTTTTTTAACTTTCAATATATGATTTTTTGAACTAACGCCTTTGACTTCTTATTCAATACTGTTACTCTTCAAATTCAACATACACCTCTATTATTGTTGCCAATAAGATATTTAATACCTATCTGAATTTTAGATATGAAGCACCAAATAACTTCTTACATTTGAACTATTTAATGTTAAAATCCAATTTTTACTTCTTAATCTGTATTAAAACTTCTTTATTGACACTAAGATTTCAAAACATCTTTCTCCAGCTGTATATCTCAGTCCAAAGCAAATCCAAAGGGACATATAATTAAACATTTTTCCAGATTTAATCGTATTTACTGAGCCTACATCAGTCATCTAACTGCTACACTTATCTGTGCTTTCTCCAAATCTATGGAAAGACATACACCCTTCCTCTTAGCCTGGTGACTTCTTTTTGAGGTACCATTTTCTCTTAGTTTTTTCTTTTTAAGGAGAATTTACAAAACTAGAATGTTCTAAGCAATGCTCAGATATCTGTAGCTAGGTAAGATGTCTTCTCCATCTTCCGTAGATTTTGGCAGCTTCTTTGCCTTCTATGTTCTTTAGTTTCCATTAACATAATAAATAATGGCTTTTAGCAGACCTGGGCCTAGCACCAATTCTTTGCAATACTCCTTCATCTTCCCTTCCAAATTGGTACGTTGCCATTATCATTAACCTTGATTTACAGTTCCTTGTCTTCTTGCCAGCCTACTTGAAAGTGTAGTTAACCAAGTCATTTTTAATTCATTTCTGAAATGAAACTCCATGCCATGCTATTATAAAGTCCAGATTCAGCAAATATTCTGAATTCCTATGGTATATTAATCCTGCTGCTCCATTTTACCAGAGATGTCATTTTGAGTAAAACACAAAGTCTAAGGAGTGTTAAGAACCAGCACTCCCAGCACAGCAAGAATAAGAAAAATAGGCCTGACAGGTTGAAGAGATGACTATAGGTTTTAGAAATAGGCAAATGCCTTTTATGTACAGCAGTACAGACTTTCTATTTTATCATTATGCCAAGGAGCCAGAATGAAATTGCCTTTATTCATTTTCCTCAAGAAAAATGGAGCCTGGGCTCCATTAATCTGCATTATTAGAAACATAGTTCATTTGTATTGGTATTTGTCTTCTAAATAATTTCAAGAACGTTGGCATTCGGAGGGGGGATGAGTTTAGTATGATTATCCTTGATTTATGCGATACAGTCCCATTGTACTCTAAGAACTAATTCTTCTTATTCAAAAGCTTTTTTAAAAATAATATTTGTTCTCAGAAGTCTTAAAAATATATTAAATTTACCATAACTCATCATGCTTTTACTGTCATGATTTTAATTTCTCATTTCTTTGTACTAGTTAGTGAGAGAGGTGGTAAAACTTCTCTATGCTGAAATTTTATCTCTACTTGGTTTCTTTTCACCTTCATCTTTACTGATAGTAGGAGTGGAGGTAATTGAAAATACTCTGATTCATATGTGCAGGAACTCTGAATCTAGATAAGGAAAAGCCTCCTCTCCATAATGGGACAAACTAAAAAATCATCACCCCACAGCAGTGTGCCTAAAGTGCAAAGCAGTTGTAGAAATTAATTCTTTCAAGTTAAAATGGAATGAAATCTATAGAAAAGTGCTTCTTCCTTAAATAAGTAAGAAGGAGGAAATTTTCTCCCGCTTTTAGGAAGGAAAAACAACTGGTGTCTGATTTTGTGTTCCACTGATTTGAAAAATGGGAACCAGTCTCCCAAATACATTAACTTGATGTTCAGCATTGCAGTAGAAGTTCAGACAGTAGCTTGCTAGTCCCCTAGCAGCAACTACAGTTAGAAATCTTTTGTATTTTCTTAAAGATAATAAAGAATATAAAAATGTAGGAATAAATTATAAAGCCAAGCTTTCTGTTTTTTCTGTTTCTTCCCTCCATTCCTGTGAGCCTTGCTGCACAGGATAAGCACAATGACAGTCTTTTACACAGTGTTAAATACAGCAATCCTCTTCTTCAGGCCAGAAAACAGTTATCAACAAAGGCTGGGGCTGGAGATTTCTTGCATTTGCTAATTCTGATTTGCAGAAGGAACCCACACCAGTGGCAAGAATATCTAGCTGGTTATATAGACAACAGTCTCTGTAAAGAGGTAGTGTAAGAGTTTTAAGCAGGCAAAAAAAAATTCTTATGAAGCAACTAAAAATGTTATGCAAGCACATAAGGTAGAAAGAGGAAAGGAACGAAAGAGAAGAAAGGACACTAGAAACCAAAGAGAAGGTGAGTGATCAGCTACATTGATACAAGAAACAACTTTATGAGGTTCCTTTAGGCCTGGGGCAATGAGAGATGGGAAAGTATCTTGGGAAGTTGTGGTAGCACTAAGAGTTGGGTTGCAATACATCCATTTTGAGACATTTGCCCCATCAGTTTGTCCACCAGCTTTATCTATCAACAAAACCCCATTTTGATCCCTAATGTTTTATTCTGTTTTTTGTTTGCTTGCCAACTATGGTTTCAACATAAACTTTGGAAAACATTACTGGACCTATTTGTCTGAAACAACTGTACTTTCTTCTTTGTTTTCATTTCTTTAACAGCTGCTTTCCAGCAACTGGGAAAGAATTTATATTTACTAAATGTTAATTATTACACTGCTCTCTCGCTCCCACCTCCACATGTACACTCTGATCCTGTTCTCCCTTATCATAAAAAACATCACAGAAACTACACTACACAGCTACAGTTACAGTAAAAATATTTCTTCACTCAGGGGTTCTTATTCAGTTATTGTTCAATACTCTCTCAGGGAAACTTGACTTCAGTGGGAGTTGGTCCATATAATGACTGAGCAGAGATTTCAGGGCATGAACTGCAGAGCATAGGAACTCCCACAGAAATTTTATTTAGCAGATCAAGGTAGTGAAGCTTCTCCAATAAACTGTTGTGGGAATACCAACAGCGTAACTGAAAAGCATTGGCTTCTGCCTCTGCTTAGGATATATTGCCAGATCAGAACCTGCATTTATATATCAGCTTAAGGTGGTAAAGTTTTTTATGACATTTCAGGCTTGATAAAAACATGTTTGTTATTGTTCTAGTATTACTTTTAGCATGATCTAATTTATAGACCTAATAGAAGATTTAAGATATCCTGTAGGTGGAGTTGGTAGCACTGCTTACTATTAAACCTTCCTAACACTTCCACTTACAAGAGTCTGTATTCAACAGCTTATAGTTTTGCCAGACTTGAACCATTTAGGCTGAAATTTTACATGTTGCTTAGAAAATTTAGCCTTAGGCCGAATTTTACTGGCAAACATCAGCTAAAATTGTGCAACTGTTCAGTTTTCTCCAAGAACAAAACTGGGAAAACTAAGCATTTTATGCAACATTAAAAGTATACAGACATTTTCTTGGAGAAAGTAGAAGCCTATGCTACAACACATATTGGAAACACAGTAAAATATTACCTTCTTACAGGAAGCATGTTTTCACAGTTTTCCACCAAATCTAGACAAAATTTTACAAGATAAACTTCTATGAAGTCACAGGCTAAACGAGCTCAACAGAAATATCTTCTGTTTTATAAACTAATTCTGTCCTCACTGAATGGTTTAAACATCTCAAATCTTCTGTAGTGCTGGGTTTTCAGAGTGATGAATAGCATACCTGTCTCTTCCAGAGTCCCTCCCTTTTGGGGCACAGTACAGAGAATTAGCTGGTGCAAATACAGATGAAACATGAATTTGGTTGTCAGGGAATAGAGATGTGAAACAGTCTTCTGAGAATAGGAGAGGGGGCAAAGACAGATCAGTGAAGGGAATGTCGCTCTGAAAATAAGAGAACAAAGATTTAAATCTTTGCTGGAGGGTAGGAGCTAAGGTTGGCTGAATTACAAAAAGTAAGAATTCCAGGATAATCAATGCAGAATCATAGGAACACGTTGAAGAAGGTGAGACATGAAGTGACAAGTTAGGAGTCATATGTTTTTACCCTATAATGGATATCTGTCTTCCTAATTCTCATCATTTGCTCTTGCCAGATAGTAGCTCTGCAGCCCATTGGTGATCTATACACGTTTCTCCTTCACAGCTGGTATCTATAAATTATGTCAATTTACTTCTCCTATAAATTATTTAACTGCCTGACAGTACCCTGCTGAGTTCAGTGATGATATATCATGAAATACCTCTATTTCTTTTACAAGAAAAGAAATAGGAAATCAGGCTTGGTCAAAAATGGGTACCGTAGTTTAAGATGGCATTGTCCTCTACACTGAACTATTGATTATTTTCCTCTAGTGGTTTTAATTATTCCCTTGGTTGCATCATCACCAGATGAAGTGCTTAAAAATTTCTCTTCCACATCAGTTTAAATCCTAGTAACTTCTTGCTGAAAGATGCTCAGACCTGCTGATGTTGCACTGGACCAGACTAAAAGCTTTCACATAATCTGATCACCTAATACATAATGGCAGTAATCTCCAGGTAGTACATGGTATAAAAAACAATGGGCAATGAAAGAAATTGATTACTACTGAGTCCAAAACACAGAAGTCAGTGGAAAAATATTAAATAGGCCTTTTTAAAATTCATTTGGTACCATGATGATGTAGTGAGCCTGTGGGAAATGCTGCATGATGTCAATGGAAAAAAAATACTTGTGTGCAAAGAAGTATTTTCTAAGATTTTAGTGCCTGATTTTGGCCTCTAAATTTATCTGTCGCATATTAAAAGGCTCCACATGTGCCTACACACATAATTTCTGTTATGAAAACAGAGTAGAAAATTATGAATCACTGGATAATTTTTATGACTTTTGTATGCTAAACAAAAAAAAAAACAGAAATTTCTGACTTTTTGGTTGGAAAAACCTAAGGTGCTGTTTCACCTACAATTGAGCTTAAGAAGAGCTGTTTACTTTTTCCACTGTTTGGCTTGGCCTCTAACTTTGTACAGTTTTACTTTGTGTCCACCAGTGCCAGTAACACTTCCTTTTCATTCAGCACCAAACACAAAAAACTCAGCTCCATGGAATTAAGTTCTTCCTCTTGTCTGTTCCAGAAAGTTGGAACCTTGTCTTGAGCTAAAGCAGCTTACATTTTGTCTTTGCTCTCTCAGGCTTCCTTACTGCAAGTCTCGACAGAAAAGTTTCAATGGCTTGCTAGGATTCTAGACAAACACTGTTGGTTTGGGGTTTTCTTAGAAAAGCTTTTCACTTTCTTGAAAAGGAGGAAATCGGACAAAAATTATCAGAGGAGAAAATAATCCACAAACTTAAAAGCCTGAAGGTTGCTTATTAAAGCAGTACTATACATTTGAGGAACTGTAGCTTTATGTTAAGGTTGTGGGCTAGACTGAGGTTACCTGGGTTCAGCTCTTGGTTTAGAGCTCTTGGTTTAGAGCTCTTGGTGTGTAGATTTAAGCAAGACATCACGAGCTACAGCCAGCAAGAAACTTAAACCATGAACAAAAGGTTTTGGTGGAAAAAAAGCACCCATGCCCAAAAGTCTCAGGCTGGGTGCTGTCTGCCCTGTGCTCATTTGGAATTCCTTTGCTTGTGCCCAAAGAGGTCCAAGCAGTTAATTTAGAGAGATTCTTAATCTCAGGAAAATTCTAACCCTGAAAAAGACATAATACTGTTTGCTTGTACAGTAGAAGTTTTCTCCCCATATTCTGTTCAAGTAATTTTCAGTACAACTTTCAGCTGTGCATACCCCTTCTGCCTTTGTTCCCTGCTGGACCCTGGATTCGTTTTGGCCCAAAGGCAGAGGAAGATCTCCAGTTTGCTGCCCCATAGCCCAAGAGGCCAGGGCACTGGTATCTAGTGTGAACAATTTTTGTGTCCAAAACCCTATATTCTGTGCCTGCCTGGACCAGCTCTTAAAATGCACAAAGCATAAGACTAATGTATAAAAGAAGGGTGCTGTTTCTGCCTTCAAGAGTTCTATTATTAAAGAAAAGCAAGAATGTTATTCTTTCAAAAACCAGATGTAAATGTCTAGCCACAGAAGACCCTGGGTTCTAAAATGAATGGATACACCATTCTGTAGGCTTGAATCCAGAGCCTATGCTCTAGAGGGGGATAGTATTCATAACATATAAAAATCCTCTCTTAGTATTTCTTATTGGTTAACATTAATCTTCTCCTTGCTTAATAAATGTGTTATGCATTTTCCAAGATATCTAATTTTCCCCCTGCTGTTCAAAGGGAGCTTATTTACTTCATATACACTTATTCGTTGCTCTCAGAGGTTGATGAACTAAAAATGCTGTTGTCTAAAGGCATCCAATTCCTCTTAGGAAACCAAGTCAGACACCTATGGGATAAATTCATATAATCAAATATCTTGTCTGTGTATGTAATAAAATTTGGTATCTCAGTTTCCTTGACCTACCTAAAACATCCACAGCTCACAGACTTACCGTCAAAACAGAAAAACAATTTATGAGTGTGTCAACTAGAATATTTACAAAGCATATTATAGAATCTAAACGTCAGGCTTTTTTGGACACGGAAATGGAGATATAAAGGCCCTCTGTAGCAGATTCACAGCAAACCACTGGTTGGAGCATTGCCACTTTGTAATTCCAATTAAACACTTTTCCATCCAACCATTCAAGCCCTCCAGCACATTTGACTGAAATCTGTGTTAATACATTTGCTAATGTAAGTGGCTGAACTAGCTCAATTTATAATCTCTTTTCCTTAAAGTGAATGGGACTACAGAGACAAACACTCTTGCACTGGATTCTTCCACATTTTCCAATTATACTCCTAAGTGTTACAAATGCCTCACCGTCAGAATATTAAACTTCTATTTCAGATTCCCTCAACCACATCAGTTATTGCAGCACCATAGAAATGTTGACTGGAAAGGATTTCTGGAGGTCATCTTTCCCACCCTCCCACTGCTAACAGGATGGCCACCTATGCTGGATCGAGCCAACTGTGATTTTGTCCAGACTGGTATTGAAAGCCTTCGAGAATGAAGACTCTAACACTGTGCAATCAAGAGTCAATTTAACCAGAGAAGCCAAGCAATTTAAGGCTGAATGGAAGGGCACTATCCCAAAGGGAGAACTAGCTATGGTTGTGTAATCCATTTTGTCTTTAAATACTTTGCAGATATTTAGCAGGAATATATTAAAACAGGCAGTATATAGACTGATCCTCATAGCAATCAGGTAAATTAATGAAAGGGAAGTCTTTTTTGGTATATTATTGCATGCAAAAACACAGATATAACCTAAAACTGAAATCCTGCTTGTCAAAGGGGAATATTTCACTGGGAAAACCATATATATCACTGATTATCTGCCCTGTTCTTCCTCTCTTTCTTGTTTATCTTTCTTTATGTTACTGACCACTCAAAAATACAGAACACTTGACTGAAAAGACCTTTGTTCTTTCTCTACCCCTCTAAAGCTCTTCATCTGGGTTCTCACTCAAAAAATCAACAGATTAACCACTGCACTTATTTGGATCACAATCTTTAATCTTATGTTGTGAAGAAAACTAAATATGCCAAAGTATGAGAACTTTGTCACAGGGATAGAGACAGAAAAGGAGAGTTAGACATTTAAGAGGGCTACTTATTTCCTGGATGTCATCAGCTTCAGGTTGCTACAATCTTTGTTGCTCTGCATTGTCCTAAAAATTGTCATATCTTTAAATCTTTCTGTGCCTATGCATAACAACTTCAGCAATAACACTGCTTAAACATGTTACAAAAATATATATATTTAATATAGATAGTTAAAACACCCATGTGTCATTGTAATAGATGTCATCAATAAGTATCCAGGTAAAAATTCAGCATTACATTATCATATTTGAGTTACATGTGTTAAAAAATTGTGCCCAGAGAAATTCACAAATAATTCTATATTAAAAAATGCCTAACGTAGCAATGTTTTTAAAGAGGCAAAGATATAATTATTTCATGCCCAAGCCTTTGAAAGACAAATAACACTACATTGACACTGAATATACTGAATATTCATGTAAAATTTTGAAGTTAACAAATTCCAGCAGATTCTCTTGCATCATTTTCGTCTTTCTGGGCCTGTATTGTTTATACACCCTTTCGTTTGTCTGTCTGTGACTCAGACATGCATCATCTCTATTTCTGGGAAAATATTATTGACATTTTGTCCTTGAATGTTTGTCACTGGTGGGGGCAGGGTGAGACTATCTAATGCATGGAATGTAGGTCATGAAAAGCTGAGGGCACTCAAGATGTTTTTGAACAAGAAAACAGGCTTTACTGGAATAAGAAAATAAGAAATTAGACAGTTTCATGTGATGTGATTTTAGATGCTTCACTGAAACACTACAGCTGCTCTATTGGTAATGTATTTTCTGGAGACAATTTGCTGAGTGATCCTACAATGGCTTAGTGTTGGTAGGCAAACTGGGCAAAATTCAGCAATTAAATAGACCTTTTTTTTCTCTACAGAAAGAGTGGGGACTCATCATTCTCTCCTCCAGTTCAGCTTGTGCACGTGTGATAGCTGCTAGGTACATGCTAAAGCTTAGACACTACTTCACCACCTCCAGCCCCATCCAAGGTAAAGAGCACTCCACGTTACTGACAAAGGAATTTGGGACGGTTGGAAAGTGCTTCCCAAGTTTTTTTCCATTCCAGTTCTTTCTGGACAGTCCTTACCAGAGCCTGCTCTTCTGGCTCTTCTCTGTTGAAAGCTGGCCAGAAAAATTTCAGTTATATAACATTTGCCAGACACTTTCTATTCTTCAGACTGTTCCTTTTCACCACATTACCCCAGATTTCCAATTTGCTTAACAGCATTTCCTCCCCTACCTACTTTATTAAATTCTCTCCTCAGCTCTCATTATCTCTGTAGGAAGCTCTACATTTTTTAAATTATTTTGCATCCCTAAATTCAATTTCTGGACTCCAAAGTTAAAGCACAATACTGCTCTCTCCTCATTCACACTCAAATGGGTACCTGAGAACAAGTTACAAAGGGAGATACTCATATCTCAGCCATTAGCACCTATCTTAGGAAGCTCTCATTTCCCATAGTCAGTGAAGAACAGTGCTTTTCCTAACTTAGATCCAGGTACCAGGCGTAGTGATTATCCTCAATAATCTGAAATACAAGACACAGAAGCCTTAGAAGAACTCATATAGGGAACATAATTTCCTTCCAGGAAAGCAGACATCTCTCTTTTGTCGTTCTATATTCCAGCTAAATTTTTAAAGTGTGATGACTTGCATGGTGTAAATCTAATGTTGCTGGCACTGGCTATTGGTCCTTTTGATGTTCTCTCTTTATCAAGTGATGCATAAAAAGTATCCCTTTGGCTGCCAGTTGTCACACCAGCCCAGGTGTCAGTCATAGCCTGAGCATGATCCTGAACCCACATCTCCCACTTGGGCGCTCATGTACTGAGGTTAGGCTTATACATCTCATTTCTACTGGTAGCCAGGTGGTTACACAGGACTGTGAAGACCACTGAACCCAGCGATTTCCAAACCAATGTTTGCATAAATGGGAGGCACAGGATGTTTAACGTCTGTCTGCTGCGCTTCAAGTGCAGTTACCAGAACCCATGCAACCTCCATCACTATTTAATAGCTTGCTTGAGAATAACAGGATGGTTCCCTTTTCAACAGTTGTGGCCCAGAAAACACAAGATTACATAACTTCAATCACTTATTGACAGTTTATAAGACAATAAGTTAAAAAGGTCCTCCGGGATTTGGAAATTTCTGGTTGCAGAAGGTTAATCTTAAACAAAACACCATAAAACAGTATCAAGAAATGAGACATTCTTCCAGAGTTACAGACAAATGCATATTGCAGGTAATTTCTCAGTAAAAATGCCTACTAGGAATCCTCAAATTTATCTGCAAATGTAATAATGTCCAGGAGAGAGGAAACACTGTCACTGATAAATGATGCAGCAGGATCTCTGCACTGGCAGTGAGAAAATTATACTATTTAGTTATTTGAGGATATGTGGTGTTTCTCCATCTGATTTTCAGCTACAAGGGGAAAGAAAAATAAACCTTTAAGTGCCAATTCAGATACACCTATATTGTAGTAAATCAGCCCTCTTACGTTCGAAAAGAACAGTTGCAAAGAGTAGATCAGATTAGAATGTTATTAAAAAAGTAAACAAATCTGTGTTTGTAAAACTTGCCTGAAAATAGCATATCCAAGGCTTAGATTTCAGATTTTACTGTAATACACAAAGTATAAGACAAGAGAATGTACTAAACTGACATTCAGCTCAAGGGAAAGAATTTGGACAGATGCACTGGTTGAACATAACATAACTCCAGATATGAGTGAGACTGTCAGGGTAAGCTTTCCTGGGTAAGTAAGTCACAGAGAAGAAAAGCTCAGAGGCAAAGAAATTAGGAATGACTGCACCAAAGTGGAGAGACAAGTTAGAACAGATGTTTCAATTACTGACAAAGCTGTATTTCTTGTGCTCTTTATCACTTAGTTTACTGTCAATAAAGAATCTAGTAAATAAAACAAATTACGGTCAGTGCAGAATGTAAGATAAACCTTCATTAAGAAAAAGAAACAACCTTAAATCCAATTCAGGTAAGGCACAATATTTAAAACTCTCAGACTGTTAACTTCTTTCTCAGTTGTTCAGTTTGAACCTGAACTGTAACCTTGGAAAATTAAGAGACTCCCACAGGAATGCAGAATTTCAAAATATAGTGATGTTAAATGTTTTTTTTCCACTCTTCTACTTGATATAAAACCAGTAGATTAAAGTCAGATTGCATAGGAGTTTGAATTTAAAAAGATTTGAATACGTTATTAAATGCAGATGATAAGCTGTAGCAAGGACACAGGGGAAAATCTACAGTTCAAGCCATGATTATTCTTTCAACATATCTTTACAGCTCTGCTCTTTACACAGAATGAGACTTCTCCAGTTCAGTCTGTCCCCTCTGTAAAGCTCTGGTGATACAGTCTGCGAACATGCTAAGCACCAAAGCCCTCAAATATACATGCCAGTAGTTTATACTATTTGAAAACCAAGCCTCTTTCATCTTTTCCCTTGACAAGCTCTAGTGTGCCTGACACACCAGCTGCTCAGACCTGAATAAGGGCTTTTTGAAGCAAAACCCACGAGCACACCAAACACTCAAAATGAGACTGAAGTAGATACATACTGCCTGAAAAACAGGGATAAGTCAGAGCTGTGACACCTACAGTGGTGCATGTATTATTGAGGCAATATTGGCAATTGGCAGCATAGAATCATAGAATGGGTTGGGTTGGAAGGGACCTTAAAGACCATCCTGTTCCAACATCCCCTATCATGGGCAGGGACAACTTCCAGTAGATCAGGTTGCTCAAAGACTCATCCAGCCTGGCCTTGAACACCTCCAGGGATGAGGAATCCATGACTTCTCAGGGCAAACTTCCAGTGCCTCGCTACCCTTATAGAAAATTTCTTCCTGATATCTAATCGAAATCTGCCCTCTTTCAGCTCAGAACCATTACCCCTTGCCCTATCACTGCACTCCCTGATATCATCTTGGTTTAAAGGATAAATCAGCCATCCCTTTGACTTGGTTCAGTATCAGGTGAACTAATCAAAGAAAATAAGTGCCTACAAGTCTGAAAACTTCTCAAAACAGTAAGAGGTTTACATTTAAAACAATTTCATGCCAGATTTTGCCACACTGAATGTTTACAGTAGATAAATGGCACACACACATTTCCTAATGGCATACGTTGTGCTTTGCATGTTTCAGTTTTCAGTACACTCTCCTCTAAATAAAACAATCATAGATTTTTAAAGCTTTTGTCTGTAATTTTTCTCCTTTCCAATAGTTAATTTGCTGAATGGAACAGAAATCTGCTTTCCACTGGAGGCTATCTTACAGGTGGGATGCCAGTCGATGTCTGTGACTCTAGGAAAGACAGGTAACAGCCCCTGAAATGTGCTGCCTGGTCAGTATTGTAGTTGCTTTCCATTTTTTTACATGTTTCCTCCATAATAAGGTTGAAAGGCACTGAGAAGATTTCTCCCTTGCCTCTTGCTATATCTCTGCTATGGAATGAATACAATCACTAAAGCAGCAAGATTGGCCACAGCTCTTGTGCTGATACTAATGAGGTTCCCGGTACAATTTCCATACCCCTTCCAAGCTTATGCTATAAATAACAATCTGTGCAGCCTTACATGGCTAAGTCTTGTTAAAGTTTCTGATGGTGCCAAAATGTCCCATCTCTCTGCATGCCAGATGCTTTTAATAAAGCAACCTCCATCTTATGGAACTGTGATTGCATTACCCTCATCTCCCTGAGCTGCTTAAGGTGATGGGTAAAGTTCGGTTAACTTTTTTCCCCTTTCTTGCCCTTTCACCTCTGTGTAAGAAATAGGATCATTGTTCTCTGAAGCCACCCACAAAGAAGAAAGGATGCATATGGACAGCCTCTTTCTGAGAGATTTTCACATTGATTTAAGGCTTTGTTCCATTAGGAGAGCCTATTCAGGGCTCACTTCCATTGCTTTTAGAGAAAGCTCTCTAAAAATGGCCAATAAATCAGCACATTTTTTTAAATAAATGCTCCAAGATCTGAACCTAGAGTCTGTGCTAGGTCCTGAGAACCTGAGGAGCATCCCATTGAAAGTGCCTTTGGATAAAATCACAAAATTAAGACCCGAGGACCGAGCCTAGGTGACTGCTCAGTAAGCCTAGACAGTGCTCGTTGCTATGTCCTTGTGCAAAGATGACAATTCTTAAATCATTTTTCTCACAGAGGCACAATTTTCACCATTTTCCCCAACACTGACTTAGTTAAACCAATTTAATAGGAGTTGAGGCATGTCATGTTTGAACCCAAGCAATGAATGGAATCAAAGCCTGATTGCACATTTTCTGAGAAAGTGTCAGAGTATGCTGTGTTGAAAGGGTATTTTTCTTCCTAAGCATGGTTTTGTTGTTTTTTTTTTTTTTAAGAAAGATACAAACACCACAAGGAGCCAGATGGTACCAGACTGTAGCACCCCATGCTGCAAGAGCAAGCTGTGGAACAGAGACTCTGATATCCTACATAAATTTTGGCATAACTAGAAAACTAATCACAATACATTGACCTGAGTTAGGTGCAGAGATTCAGCTGTAGGTATTTGTAGCTTTGGAGTTCAGATGTTTTTAGGTGTTGATGGCACTTGAGTAGAGAAATTTCAATATTGCAGTATTGGACCTCAATACTTAATCTCAGTTAAGACTTGTTTAAGATAACTTCTCAGACCCTAGTCCTCATAATCTAAGCCCATCAGGACTTTGCTCTTCCCCTTGGGTCTGGAATCACACAGCACGCACAGAACACTGAGCAAAAAAAATCCAGTTTTTCCCATTCTTGCTTCTGGTGCAATTAGCTAACAAATTCATTGTGATTCATGAAATGAATCTGTCAAGAGCTTAAAGGTCAACTTGTCTAAATCTATCTCCTATGTGGAAAGGCAGAAATAAAAGACGTGGAAAAAACTAATCAAACAAACAAAAAATCCTTTCCATAACACTGATGTTCCAGTAAGTACAAAATTGCTGTCCTTTCTTGCTCTTAATGAGTAAGCACATTGCTAACTGCAGCCCATCTGCAGGTGGACTGACATGGACTGCTCAAAGCCCACCTGGGACAGAGCCTGCAGCAGAACATCAAGGAAGTTGCAATAGAGAGGAGGGATTGCACACAAGCTTTAGGATTTATCCCAGAACTGCTCAATCCATGACTACTTACAGTCACTGACTTCTGCCTCTGTGGTTCCACTGTTGCACTCTATGTCAGAAAATTTCACAGATGAAGTCTTTTACTATTGATGAGGGAGAAGTAGGAAAAAAGTGTATTCCCACACTCCTGCTTGTGCATTAAGGCATGTGCCAGGCATGCAAAAAATCTCAAACTAAATTCTCAAAGCTTTGGGGAGATCTATTAAACCACAAGCCCAGGCTAAGACAGAGTGAGTGTGTGAGTCAATGCACTTATTTAGAGTTCAGCAGTAGCTGGGCTCTGACTGCAAGCTTCAGGCTGTGCACACACAGGGTGAAGTCAGTTGTTGTTCTTAAGGGGTTCCAGTCCATGGTACGAAAGCAGAACCCAGTCTTTGCAGTACATGCAGCAGTTAAATGTCTGGCTTTCAAAAGGGGTATTTGAATTCATTTTTGCCCCTGAAAGGAAAATCCTAATAATAGTCTTATCAGAACTAAGTCTACTTTATTTAGAACTGAAAAGTAGGCTTGTTAAGGTTATTTTCTGAGATCTGATATCTCTTTACTAAAGCACAGAATTTTACTACATGCTGTTGAGGATTGGATTAAGGCTATTCCATGGGAGTCTTTTAAATCTTCCTTTATTGGTCATATTACCTTCTGCATCACCATAAATGGATTTATAAAAGTAAATGGAAAAACAGCTGATCTAATTGCAGAAGAAAGTAAGTGCAGCCTCAAGATTTAAGGCAACAATATGATGCTATAGATTATTTTTTTTTCAGTTTTCAGCCAAAGAGGTAAGAAGCCCCATTTAAAAAAGCCTTCTTGCAAAAAGCCACCACTAACTGGGAGATTCTTACAGAATCTTTAAAAGAAATGGTTTGTAGAGTTAAAAAAGTATCTTGCTTTCACATTCAAACGGTGTTTTAACAGAAAGTTACTGTGCAAGAGATGTCACAAGAGTAGTTTCATTGTGTACCAAAAACCTGTCTCCAGGCTCTAAGAGACTGAAGTTAAATCTGTTTACCAGTATGTCCAGCTTTAGCATTAATTCAAATTTTATCCTGCTTCAACATTAGCACTGAAAATCTAATTTTGTTAATTCTCTATTTATATATCTGGTGTAAATTAACAGACTCTTACAATATTAGAGTTTAAGACCAGATTTTGCTATTGCATCTCATTTTAATTATATATTGGTTCTCATGTTTAGAATAGAATAATATTGATTTTGATTACTGAAACATACCTTTGCTATCCTAGGAGAAAGATGCTGACAGCTAGGCCATCTCCGTGGAACTGTGTATTCTATTTCTCTTTCAGGCAATTGCAGTTACTTGTGTCTTCGTATTTCTCACTTCAACAGCAGCAAAGGCTATATACTTAGTTTAAAAGCCTTCATAATTCAGGAAAACTTAGCACAAAGTATTATAGCTCATGTCTTTAGTCACAATTTGGGTACAACTCGGACTCCTCACATACTCTGAATGAAGCTGAAGGTCCTAATCCCTTTATTCCACAATGGTCAATATCTGAACTCAGTATTTTTAAAATTCACAATGTACTTAAAGTGTTCTGGAACTCATCCTGATCAGCGCAAATCTCCTCTGATTTGAGGGTAACATTTTCTTAGAGGTTAAACTTCCTCTTAAACCCTTTAGTTTGGCTAAATCTACGGACTATTACATAACTGTATTATGTTTACTGACTTTATGCACTCCTTGTGAAGAGTATTGTTAACACCTCGTGACTGCAGAGTCACCTTTTTTAAGGGTGGGGAAGAACAAGACAGGACAAGACATAGAATAGAATAGAATAGAATAGAATAGAATAGAATAGAATAGAATAGAATAGAATAGAATAGAATAGAATAGAATAGAATAGAATAGAATAGAATACAATACAATACAATACAATACAATACAATACAATACAATACAATACAATACAATACAATAAAATACAACAGGACTGACCTCCATTTGGTTTGATGTACCTGCAGTTTGATTCTTATAATGTTTCAAAGGGATCTGCATTCTTTGTTTCTTCATAAGGAGTCAACATACCATTTTGTACAAATCCTAAAACTGGTTGTGTATTTTCCATCTGGCCAGTTGGCTGAAATCCAGGTCAGCCCCTCACATAAATTTGTAGTTGTTCTGTGACAAATGTAAAAGAGTTTGTTGCTCTTAGTCCAGTTCTCAGCAGCTTGTAATTATAATCACAAAGACTAGTACTTTATCTGTATTTGCAGCAAAGATGAAAGTGATAGACTAATGTCTGGATTTAATCTTCCCCTTCTTCATATTGCTTCTCAGTGTCACCACTGAAAACAGAGTTCATCACTATATATATCAGGTAATGCTTTTGTGTTTCCCACAAAAGTAGAACTTTATTTTGAGGACATTACTATTTTCCATATTATAATGAAGATTTATTTAGTACCATTTCATGATAAGCTAATGAAAACATCTTGCCTCACTACACCCCCTCCTCTGATTTACAATATTGTATATAGGTAATAACAACGTAGGAACTCTTGTTAAAAAGTTAGAATTTCTCAGAGATTTCTGTTCTTAAATCTTCCCTTTCTTTGTGTGACATTTCCCCAGGCTTGTCTGCTGCAATTATTTGGAAAAGACAGTTTGGCCAAAAGCAGTGGGTAGGAGGGGAAAGACAGGGATCATGAAGTAAGAGGCTATGTAATTCAACGATCTAAGCTAAGTGGTGAGGCACATCACATACAGCTCTTATGATCCCTAATGCTCTCCTGAATGCTTTAGTAGCAGAAGGGCTGAGCGCTTTCTTACGTCTTGAAGAATCAAAGGAAATTCAATAAATCTTCTCTTCTATTTCCCTCCTGAAAACTGCCTTGTTTAGAAGTCTTGCCAGTATCAAAATAATTGCCTGATGAGTTTATACTGTATAATGTGCACAAATTGCGTGTCTTATATTTAAGTTATGTGCTGCTATGTTATCCCATGCATAAAAATAGAGAATACCAGCTATTCTATGCATATGTACTTTCTAACAGATATACAAGACAGTTGACAGGTGACTTGTAGTCAGCCACTTCTATCACACCTTTAAACCATTAGGTGTTTTTTACAGCACAAAGACTCCAGCTACTCCCAGATGATTCAGACCTTCCAGAATCAAAGACATTGTTAAGGTGCAAAGATGTTTATAGGGATTTTTCCTGTTTGTGGTTGTTCAAATGCTGAATTATTTTGCAGCTGGCTGATAACAAAGGCTATTTGCCAAAAAGAGCTTTTCAGACAGATATCAGCTGTGGTCATGCAGATTCGATCTGTCAACACAGGCACAGTTTTTTCACAAAGTGCCACAGCAGAGTCAGTCTGGTCACAGGATGACTTCTACATGCTTTAAAACAATTTGGGAGGCACATCACCTTCCAAGCAATGAGTAATACCATGGACTTCAAGAACCTGCCTTTACTTCCTGCCTTTTTTTGTCTTGGATGACAGCACATCAAATTAATGAGCCCATGTGTCTAACTATTAATGCAAGTATCCTTCATAAATTAATTCAAATATTTCATATCATATAATGGACAGAGAAGCAGATCATATTTCGCAAAGTGTTTCCCTTGAAAGCATATTTCTTTGGGGATACTTTTTCCTCCAAATCCTATAAAAAAGGAGAGCATCCTTACCCTTCAACTTTTGCCAGTTTAGATTGAACACTGGATATTTCATCTCAAAAAGTTACAAGAAAGTGGAGGATTTTCTGTCAAGGCTGAATTAATCTGATTTGATATATTAGCTTCAAGTTCTTCCTATGATACAAAGTGTGGCATTAGTTGACAAAGAAATGTTCTAAGGAATACTTTCATTTTATTTTTACTAGTCTCTGTTTAAATTGCAAGAACCTTAAGATTCTACTAGAATATTTTATTTGAGACTTGACATAAAAAGAAACCCAAAAAACATCAAAACTAATTCTCATAAAGAGGAAAGAGAGTAAAACCGGGAAAGTAAAAATCTTGGAGAATGGACAGTGTCTTATCAAGATTTAAAAAAAATCATTGATATTAAAATTGTCAGCTGAAAATCAATTCAAATTAAACATCAGGATGCTTAAAGACATCACCCTGAGTAACCAGGTATGTTGCCTTTTACCCTGCTGAGACACCAAATTCAGACATCTATTAAGGCACATATCCACAGTCATGAACTAAGGTTTCAGTGAAGAAGTCAGAGTTTATTTACTACAGCCACCCCATCCCTCACCCACTTAATGCCACATGACTCTCATTCCTGTGCTCTGAACAAAATGCAATCATAATAATTTTTTTCCAGGCATTCGGATCAGTCTATCATTTCCAATTTCAGTTCATTTTTTCAGCTGAAATGTTACTAGTATGACTTAAAAATCCCATCAAAACCTATCTTTTTATGCTTATTTACATATTCAGCAATTAGAAGCCCTTAAAATGTCAAGAGACTTTCAAGTCTCACTTGGAGCTATTCATGGAGCGCCATCACAGTTCTAAGATTTACTGAGAGTTAACATGAACTGTTAGACAGTTTTTAAAACAGCTACAATTTAACTGAATTTGCTTATAAATAAGGAAGAGGACTGAGAAAAAAGGAGAAAGAAAAAGGAAAACAAACCTTAACTCCAGATACAGCTGTCTAACCTCACCCTAGGCTACTGTTACACTGGAAAGTAGTTCATCATTATCATATGAATTGGTTGCTATATTTGGTGTTATGACGGCCATCTACAGGAAGGACTGGAAAGTGGATTTTAGGAACTATAGTCTTGTCAGCCTGGCCTTGATGCTGGGGAAGGTCACAAAACAGATCAACCAGGTGATCAGGCCCAGTCAGCATGGGTTTATGAAAGGCAGATCCTCATGGACTAACCTAATCTCCTCCTGTGACAAGCTGACTCACTTGGTCAATGAGGAGAAGACTATGGCTGTCTACCTAGACTTTAACAAAGACTTCGACAGCATTTCCCACAGCATTCTCCAAGAGAAACTGGCTGCTCAATGCTTGGACTGGCGTGCATTTTTCTGGATTAAAAACTGGCTGTGTGGCCAGGCCCAGGTGGATGGAGATCCCAGGTGGATGGAGATAACCCAATTGTTGGTTGATCACAAGAGATGTTCCCTACGGGTCAGTGTTGGAGTCAGTCTTCTTTAATATCTTTATCAATGATCTTGATGAGGGGACTGAGTGTACTCTCACTAAGTTTCAAGACGACAGGAATGTTGATCTGTTTGAGGGAGGGAAGAGTCTATAGGGGGAAGAGAACAGGCTGGATCGATGGGCCAAAGCCAACTGTATGAGGTTCAGCAAGGCCAAGTGGTGGTACCCACACTGGTGTGACAACAACCCCATGCAACGCTACAGATTTGGGGAAAGGTGGCTGGAAAGCTGCCTGGTGGAAAAGGAAGTGGGGTTTTGGTCAACAACCAACTGACTATGAGCTGGAAGTGTGCCCAGGTGGCCAAGAAGGCCAACAGCATCTTAGCTTGTATCAGAAATAGTGTGGCCAAGACAAGGGATGTGATTGTCCCCTCACTACTTGGCATCAACAAGGCCACACCTTGAATACGGTACTCAGTCTTGAGCCCACACTACAACGAAGACATTGAGGTGCTGGAGTGTGTCCAGTGAAGGAAAATAAAGATGGCGAAGGGTTTAGAGCACAACTCCTGTGAGGAGTAACTGAGGGATCTGAGGTTTTTCAGTCTGGAGAAAGAGAGACTGAGGGAAGACATTATAACAAGAGACAAGATGAGAGGAAATGGCCTCAGGTTGCGTCAGGGAAGGTTTTGACTGGATATTAGGAAAAATTTCTTCATTTAGAGGGTTGTCAAGCTGCTTAGGGAAGTGGTTGAGTTACCATGCCTGGAGGTATTTAAAAGGTGGTGCTTACGGACATAGTTTAGTGGTGAACTTGGCAGTGCTAGGTTTACAGTTGGACTCAATAACCATAAGGGTCTTTTCCAGCCTAAATTATTGTGTGGTTCTATGCTTAACTCATTTGATAATATCTCTGTACTAATCACAGAAGAAAATAACTCTTAGACAATTTTTTCTGCATTACTGCCAATACTTCCACTAGCATTTTTTTAACTTATCAAGGGTAAGGACAGCTCTTTCCAAGTTCCCAGGATCAGATTTGCTAATGTCTGTTAGCCATAGAACTAATCTTTGATCTTTGCATTTCCTTGATGATTATTTCTACAAATCTTATATGTTTATTTGTATTAATTTTCCCTTTTGTGTTATATGTTTATAGATTATGTATGTGCATGCAAAATGAATACATGTGTATGTTTTATAGTACATAAAATCGGTAGTTAACTAGGTGTGTGTGATACATCTTTGTCACTCGTAATATCAGGGTTTCTATGGATTTGCTACCAATGGCAGATGAAATACACACTGGCCTGGCAAGTTGTGATCACTCACAGAGATTTGGAAGGATGTTTTAATACTTGCATTATGAGAATTCCAGCACTGACCGGATTTTGCTGTTCATCAATGAATTACTTATATGCTTAACTTCAAGCAGATTTTAGGATCAGGCCAGAGCTTTCTATGGTGTATTTATGCTGGGCCCATGGACAGTTAATTTGTTAAGCAGAGCACGCTCCAGTGACTGGAAGTAGATTGGTATTACTTTAATGGATAACTAATCTACTTGTTTTCTCTCTCAGGTTTTTGGTTGCATTACACTGCCAATCATTCTGTTTCGAATGAGCTAACGTGGTGTTTACCAAGACTCTTGAGACTTCACATGGAAAATGAGCAGAGTTATTTTGATTCATTGTTGTAACAGATTGTAAACCTCTCCTCTGTTTTTAGAAACATTTACCATAGCAGCTGAAAAATGATTTTTCAAAATAGTATTGCTCCATCCATGGGATTAGATCTTGGATTTAAGCCAAAACATCCTCTATGTCACTAAGACGCCCTTTTCTAATCCTCTTAATCTCTGCGCACACACGTAAAGAAAGTTACATAGCACACTGACTGGGCTTTTCTGTTTTCAGGGGATAATTTCAATCTAAAGCAAACCTACTCTGTGTGGCACATTACAATCAACATTACTTTCTATTCATTAATGTTGGCATAAACAGAAATGAGGAATTATCAATGTGAATGGGCTGAAATATTTTTGGGACTAACAGCAGAAATACTTAATAAAGCAGTAAGATTTGACTTCATGCAGATCTTTACTGTTTTGTATAAATCTAAAAACTGGACATGAACTAGATTCTCAATACAGAGTGATTTTAGCTTAAGATGCTTTCTAAAGATTGAAACAACATTTTTTTTCCTTATTATTAATATATAGCTGCCATTAAAAAATTTAAAAATTGTGTACAATAACAAATGTGCTTTCGATGGTTGTCTTTTGTTTGCCACATGTTGGTAAGGCTTTTTTTACCTACTTCTTATATAGAGTATGAGATTCAGATATATCATCTAGTTAATAAATTTCTATGTTTTACAATATGTGAAATAAGAATGTCATTTCCCACTCTACCTATTATCCAGGTTCTCTGTGGGCTCTGTGATGTAAATTACTTTATTGCTGGTTGAGATGCTGCTGTGTTTTTAGGGAGATAAATGAATACCAAAATGTGTCACCATGATTGGAAGCATCGAGATGAACTTTCAGGAAATCTTTGCTCCAAGAAAGATGCTTTCATCCTGACTTTTTCTCCCCTAAATCAGGACACAAACCAGTGCTGTGGTGTCAGATGTTGCCACACACACATAAATTTTGTCTTATGGTCAGTCTCTAGGAAATGCAGTTCCCATGAGCCACACACAGCGAATCATGTAATCCATAAGGTATTCATGGTGTACCACCTACACCTTCTGAAGAATGTGGGCCTCATACACCATGGGAATGGGACTGTAGAAAGACATAGATCATTAAATAAGCCTCTACACAATCCAACCACTCGTAAGCCCAGGAAGAGCTAGCTGATGCTTCAGGACACCATTGCCTTTTTCTTCTCCTTCTTTTCCCTCCATGCTAGTATAGGAAGAGGGGTGCTACATAGCCCACTTTTCAGTCTTTGACTGATTCTTTTCTTTTTTTTTTTTCTGTAAAGAAAAAGACATTATATCTTAATTTCACAGAGGCTACACTGTGACTATAAACCCACACTACACATGCAAAATGAAACTGTGTCAAGAGTTCCTTTTGTTCAAAATCTAAGATTTTCATTACTATACAATTCCTTGCTGCCTTACTGACCCCCTGAAGCTTAAGCATCTCTTTACATTCACCCCTTAGACTTCATTGGTCTGAACAGGATGGTAACTGTATCAAATTTTTATCATAGAATCATAGAATTATCTGGTTTGGAAGAGATCTCCAAGATCATCAAGTCCAACCCTTAATTCAGCACTATGTCTTAGAAGAGGAAAGTAGGTGGAATTAAATAGAAAGCAGAGTTTTCTGGAGTAAAGGGAACTATAGTTTACGATGATTTATCATCTGCAGAGGCATGTTTTTAAGCTTGGTCGGATGGATATGAATAATCAAGATCTTTCCTATCAGCAAGTTAGAGGAAACAACTTCTCCCCAGCTGTTATAATTAACAGCAATTTCTGCAATCTCTCACAGCCTTTACAGTTGCATACAGAGGCAAATGTATGCCTGACCTGAATCAGCCAGCAGAATTATAGAAATCTACCTGAAGTCTATGGAAGGGCTTTGCTAGCTGACAAGCTAAATTTCAAGTATCTATTATAGAACCTCTAAGCCTTAGTCTTTGATTTCAGAACCTTATTCTATACCACTAGTCTTGACAGCATTAGCAATTGAATCTGTTGGGTCAAATATCCTCAGAAATATGCAAAATAAATGCTATATTTCAAAAATATTACCCATTTATAAATAATCTTAGACAAGGCCCACATTTCTCTTAAGAAAATACTGATTGTATTTAATTACCTACCATGTTTGGAGGTACAACAGTTCAAAAAATACATTTTGCAAATATTGTTTCAAGCTAAGGCAAACCTGTAACGCCTACCAGTGTGTAAATATTGCTATTTGTCTTTTCAACACAAGCATTAAATTGCTTTAGTGGTATAACTAAGTTGTAGAAAAGATTGCTTTATTTTAAAGGGGTGGTGGTGATTTACAGAAGTTTGCCAGGCTGCTTTCAGAGACTGCTTTTTTTCAATTTGCCAGGATTTACTCCTGTGTCTTTCTCTTTCTGCAGCTGCCAGCACAGATGTGAAGCAAAAAGCAGTTCCCTCTACTTTCATGACATGTTCAGTTTCTGCTCGTGGTTGTTTAGCCCCATAACAATAAAACTAATGATATCGATTAGCAAGGAATCAGAGAAATTTTCCTTAAAAAAACCTCAGAAGCTCTCAGAAAATTTACTACAACAAAACCAGCACAAAGATAGACCATACGTACAGACATTTCAGGAAAAAAACATTTAAAAACTGGTGTATATTTATCACTGCACCTCTCCTCACTTCCTCAAACTTTGCCCACTGATTTTTCCCCTTCATATAATATCTGACATCCCAAACCACTGAGAAACTGTAAACGGCTTTTCAAAATATCAGAATACCCTTAATCTACCACAGAATTTTCTCTGCTTTTCCCTAAACAAGGAATTTCATTGTAAGATTTATGGGCTAGGAGAGCAATATTTTAGCAGATCGGAATGGCAATATTTAATCCCAGAGGAGTAACATATTTTAGATGTTGAAGTCTTTCTGTAGAGACACAACTGGCAGCTTTAAGCCCCTAATGTAACAATACTTGGTTTTCCTGTGAGATATAAACTTGCAGGGGATTACACATGTAACCTGCAGCAGGAAACAGAGAACTGGTGTCTGACCACAAAGATTAGCAGCACGATGGGCTTTCAAGCTCAGATATTCTTATGTACATCAAAAAAAAAAAGGTATTTGGGAGTATTTTTGGTGGTTTAGGTATATTTTCCTTTGGTTCTTGAGTACAGATTTATAGATGGGAAAGAAACTTTAGGTAAAATGGCTACAAAGGCAGGTGTAATTAATGCACTTCAAATTCTGATCAGGTAAGTTTTGGTAGGTGGCTGTGGTAGACACATCGTGGTGTAGTGAGAATGATGCCTGAGGGAGGCAGGATCCAATATTTTGCTACCTTTGACTGAAAAACCTACTCTGTTCTCCTGTAAATACTATGAAATGTGAAGTGTTACCACACTCAGAAACAGTCCATTTCTCCCATTACCCCAAAATTTTATGGATTACTTCTGCTGGATACGAGACAAAGTTGAGATTTTTTTCTTCCACTAACTCAAAGCTAGGATTGAAGTTTAATAACCAAAGCCTAAACCTTCATTATTCTGAAACTGACTTAAGATTGTAGGGTTGAAAATCACCTCATCTAACTTGGGATCTGTACAGCACAAACATCTACATCAACTCTAGTCATCCAAGGCCCTCTTCAAAGGAAGAAGAGTTTGTAGAAAATATTTTTTATGATACAACACTTTGACCTGTTTTGAACCTCTACTGCCTGAGAAGAGGAAAGCTACTGTTTATTCTCCTTGGTAGTGCAGAACGTCTATCCAGGTAGCTCAGAAGAAATGACCAATAATCTATTCAACACCAGCTCTGAGGTGCACTTCCTTTCACAGAAGGACAGACCAGTTGGCATTGCTGCTGTAGTACTGCACATCTTTTTGACCATCCCAGATGTTAGAAAGTCATTTTCAAAACAATTAGTCCTATGCCCTCTACCTTGACTGTCTCTCTTCGACATTTAGGTGAAGGTTTCTTGTTGGATGTTGGGCTACTTGTTAGTGTTTGCTTTTGTTTTTTTTCCCAAGCTCCTTTGGGATTTCAAACAGCAAATCATCATGCCCAGCTATTTATAGTTACAGAGGCAGAAGATTATTTTATAGTGGAACACAACTTCAGATGGAGGCAATCGAGAAGTCATTGAACTTAGCAGCTGTGCAGCTGCGTCACCAAACCCCTCATGCTGCCCAATTATTTGCCTTGGCGACTGCTTCCACTAAGAACTTGTTTTTTCCTGACTGTGTCTCAGTTGGCTGTTTGTGAGGGCCTGGCCAGTGTTTGTTGAAGAAAGAAAGAGCAAGCAGTTGCTTCTGTTATTCTCCAGAGATTTTTATAGGGAAAATGCTGTTTAGTATTGACATATTCTCAGGGTCTCCAGGGGAGATTTTCGACAGAAAGGCAGGGGAAGAGGAAGGGAGGATGGAAGGAGATCTGCTCTGTCTGACCTTTCTCCCAAGAGGACAAAATATCAAAATAGAAAAAATAAATATCTTTTTCCTCTTTCGTTTGTGACTGCTACAGTCTGAAGCTCCACCCCTGTATCCATGCTCTGTGCTCCTCAAACATGAGTTCACTGCTTAGTAGCAAAGCGCAGTAAACGTTGCCTTGTACGTTTGCAGGAAGATAAAGAATTAGGCTAGCCAGCAATATCATCTAAGCAACTCTGCCTCAACTGCCTTTGGTTCTATTTTCTGCTGAGGTTTACACCCCATGGCAGGACCTGGAAAGTTCTTCTACAGGAAAACCTCACCAAGCTGTGTCTGCTGACACAAGCACTGGGAAGGTCTGGATAGAACAAATCTGCTATTTGCAGAACACCAAAGTTGCAAAAATGATCTAATGTGGGAAGAGGAATGTGAACAAACAGAGACCTGGATTTTTTTTCCCCATGCATATCCCATTAAAAGATTACCAAAACCCAAGTAAATAAGGGGAACGAAATAAAATAAATATGCTACAACCCCTTTCCTTTCCCTTTTTAAGTCTTCTTCCTACTTCAAAGCAATCCTCAGACTTCAGTCCTGTATGTGTGTACAGAAAATATACCCATACTATCCATAAATACCCTCTCTGGGATAAGCACTCAACCTTCCATGTCTTTGAACACCAGCTTCTGGCTGGTGGTGCCTCAACAGAGGCAGCATCACCTTCTATATCCTGCAGTGTCTTGCAGTTAAATAAACTTTTCATTGACCCACTGCCCTGCTGTTACACTATGGACTTGAAATGCTCAGTACAGCACTCACACACTTCAGAGCATGGGAAAAAATTAAAAAAAATCCTCTTTATTCTGGATTTCTGCTAAACCAACAAAGCCTCAAGCAAGAAACAAGCAGTCAAAACAGAATTACGAGTGTGACACTTGTCTGGGATATATCCTGGTGCAAAACCAGTGGACAAGAGCAAACAGAGTGGCCACTGTGGAGGACAAAATGCAGAAGTATAAACCAGCCACTGTTGAAGAAGCTGTGGGGAAGAGCTTTGCACAGACTTGCTGTGGCGCACACAGTCACAAGAGATGTCACTGCTGGCTGGGCACATGGTAGTGCAGAACATACAGAAAACCAAGCAGAGAACAGGTTATACAGAAGGGCTGCTGTACACTGATTTTATGTGTGACGTTTCTGCAGCATTTTTAAGCCTTTTCAGATCCCCACAGGCAAAACCTCCTGGAGCTGCAGCAGACATGACCGCTGGACAAGGAGATTGCTCTGTGCAGCATAGCAGCCGCAGCCTGCAAACCACCAGCTTGTTTTGCCAGCCTTTGACACACAGACAAGCCCCAAGACTCTCACACCTCTCATGTCCAGATCGCCTGCAAGGGAAGGAATTGCCTTGGTTTTCTTACTTGCAAATGGAAAGTGCCTCTCTTTCCCATGACAGCATGTTTTTAAATTGATATCAGAGGTACAAGCGCACAGCGGAGGAGCAGATAGCCACGATTAATCAGCTGTGGGAGCTGGTATGTGGTGCTCAGGGGAGGAGATAAGGCCTGTGCCACACTGACTGCAGCTTAAGGGCTCTCTCTCCATTATCAGTACCTTTTGGGGAGAGTAATTGGTGTTTAGGGTTGTTACTCTTTCCTCCTATCCCAAACTGCTCTGAGGGTACAGAGATAAACGTAAGACACCATCCCTGAAGAAAGGAGTCTTCAAGTACTTGGCAGCTGTACAGGAGCCTGGAGCAGTGTCATGCCCATCTAGTTTTATGAAAGAAGTTAACAGACATATCTCATTTTCTTTTTAAAAAAATAAGGATTCCCAAGAATATAACTACATTCTTCTTATTCTGTGCCATTTCCCTTTCTTGATTTTGGTTTCAACCATACCTTGTGTTCCTAACAGCCCCCATCGCTGCTTATGAATGATCTTGCATTATGCATGGTGTTGTCTCATTCCTGTCTTCTACTGTACGCTGAGCCTGAAAGTTGCCTTTCACTTGTTCAGCCCCACAGGCACAGGTGGGCAGGACAGGCCACGGGGAGCTCCCCTGCAGGTATTACCTTGCTGGCAGTGCTGCACAGTTCCTACCTGGGCACCTTGCTGAGCTGCAGCATAGAAGCACCCTGAAATGCTCAGTTCTTTCCTGTTGTCAGTGCTGAGCTCTCCACACTTATTTTGCTGACCAGGCCTTGCAGAAATAATGAGGATGCTTTAGAAATTTTTGTAGTAATAAGAGAGGTCAGACTAATAAGTAGCAAAAACTTCCATCTTGTTGATCCAGTTTCTTTGAGAGATCGAGATCACACTTTTTTTTTTTGCCTGAGACACAGCCAGTAACTGCTTATAACAAAAGTTGCCTAAATGTTTTGGTTTAGATGCCATCTGCTGATTTGTTTTGGTTTACTTTATCTTAGCCAAGAAACAAAGATAGCAAGGTTGTGTTATAGACTTAACATTAACTGCTGGCATCCAGTAGATGCTGACTCTGTCTTGAGACAGAGCAATTAACTTTTGCTGCTCTGGCTGGTGTCAGGGGGACAAGTGGGAATTAAAAGTCTGCTCTCATATTTTAGCAGTTAAGGGTCACACCACAGCTGAAATGCTCCTGCAGCCAAAGGAAGTGACAATGATTTCTTTCTAAAAGAACCTCACCTGATCTCTATTAACTCAGAGTGAAATCTGCTACAAAGCAACAGCACTTGCAGACTCTTAAGATATGCCAGCTTCACAAGATTGTCAGAGAAAGCTTAGAAAAAAGGAACTATTTGTAGAATCATAGAATTACTTGGTTGGAAAACACCTTTGAGATCATCAAGCCCAGCTGTACATGTCCACTACTAAACCATATTGTTGATCATTTCATCTACCCACCTTTTAAATAACCCCAGGCATGGTGACTCAACCACCTCCTTGGGCAACTCTTCCAGTGTCTGACCACCCTTCGGTGAAGAAATTTTTCCTGATGCCTAATCTGAACCACCTCTGGCACAACTTGAGGCCATTTCCTCTCATCCTATCACTTGATACTTGGGAGAAGAAACCAACACCTACCTTGCTACAGCCTCCTTTCAGGTAGTTGTAGATGGTGATAAGGTCTCCCCTCAGCCTTCTTTTCTCCAGGTTAAGCAAACTTGGCTCCTTCAGCCGCTTTTCATAAGGCTTCTTCTCCAGCCCCATCACCAGCTTTGTTGCCCTTCTCTGGATGCTTTCCAGCCCCTCAATGTCCTTCTTGTAGTGAGGGGCCCAGAACTGAACCCACTACTTGAGGTGTGGCCTCACCAGTGCTGAGTACAGGGGCACAACCCCTGCCCTGCTCCTGCTGACCACACTGTTTCTCATATAAGCCAGGAAGCCACTGGCCTTCTTGGCCACTTGGGCCACTGCTGGCTCCTGTTCAGCTGTCAACCAACACCCTCAGGTCCTTCTCTGCCAAGCAGCTCTCCAGCCACTCTTCCCCAAGTCTGTAGCACTACACAGCGTTGCTGTCTCAAGTGCAAGACCTGGCACTTGTTGAACCTCATACAATTGTCCTCAGCCCATCGATCCAGTCTGTTCAGATCCTTCTGTAGAATACAACAGGTTCGGAAGACTAAGGAAACAATCTTCCTAGATACTCCTCCATATCTTTGGGAACAATAGTAATATTTGCTAAGAAAGAAGATAGCTGTGTAACCAGGATACCTTAGGAGATCTAGATTTAGCTTTTAGCAATTTCTGCCCTGTGTTTATCAAAGTTGCACATGCTCCTGCTGTGAAAACAGGGTCAATAGTGCTTCCTTTAATGCTTCTTGTCACGTACAGCCAGAACTGAGAACAACAGAAGCCCAACTAGATACTCTCTGAATGACATCAAAACACAACTCATAAATATGGAAAAGTGTAAATTACTTGTGTGCAAAACATTTCTAAACATAGTCTAAATAAGGGTGGAATAATCATACCATAAGGCTGCAAAGGTTTTTGGTAACATTAGGGACCAACCTCCCGTAATAAACTTTCTCTTGGGAGCATCTATTCCAGGCTGACAGAAGAGAAGATACTCTTGCTTAAATAGAGGTTGACATCAGCATATTATTTGTGTAAACTTTAATCTTCTTACAGTAGGAAACATATACAGTACAAGCCAAAAGTAGTGTAACAATTTTACAGCAAAGCTTACCAGTAAAATGCAAAATTAATTTGTATCAAATTCTTAAAAAACAGTACTTTCTCAAACTTAACTTTGTTCAGCACATTGTTTTGATTTATATATAATAAGGCATTAATTCTATAAGAATCATTTACTATATTCCAAATTGCATGACCTAGGTGTAACACTCTATAGCCTGATACCATTTTTGTTCCTTACCATATTTACAGATATTATCTACCTGCATTGACATCTAGCACAGAAGCACAAAGAACAAATACAAACTTTGTCAATTCTAGTTTCACATTGAAAAAGTTACATAAGAAAAAGCTCAATTATGCATTGCAATAGCTTGGTTCTACTGCAGCCATGACTGTAGTTTAAGAACAACTTCCCCTCCTTCTAGGAGGCTTCCTTACTTCCAGCAGTAGTTTGGATTTTCAAAAGCAGAACTGAATCTGCTCTGAACCTGCAGGAACCAGCAGTGAATGCCATTTCTACTTGTTACCCAAAATTTGTTTTCCTTCTCACACTCCCCAGAACACAGTTCTTAGAAGTTACATCTTCTATAAATGGCATAATTGAATTAATTCTAGTTACTATGTACAGAAATGGCTCAGGCAATTAAGTTAGTCCACCTTGTCATTAGTCAACAGAATTATAATTACTGGAGCTGTAAAGGAGGTATCTAGTGTTCCAGGATAAGTGAGTTTAATTATGGTGAGAGTTTCCTCAGTTCTATTTACATGACAATTTCAGGCTCTATGTTAAATAGCAAGTCATCATTTCCTCTTCGAACTTCAAGTAGTAGAGGTGATTCATTCATCACAGCCTCTTGCAGGTCACTGGAAGTCATCAAAGGACGTCCATTGACTTTAACAATAATATCACCATCTTGGATCCCTCCTCTGCAAAGAGAAGAAAAAGGCAGTAAGTACATATTCTATGCAGAGACAAAGTACAAAGACTATTAACCACCTCTTTGGCTGATGTGATAAACCTTCAAGTGTTTTAGTTTCCATTCCAATCTTCTGACTGCAAAAGACTAATTGATAGTACTCCCTAAATACAAAATCAGGCTCACGTTATTACATTGAGAATTTTCTTCTAAAACAGCAAAATCAAGTAGTCTACTTTTCTCTGTCTTCCACAAAAATACAGCAAAGGAGAAACAAAAGACTTCTGGTCATGACTGACTTACTCCACTCCATCCATTCGCAAGAACATGCTTTTATCCAGTATGTATTTCAAACATTGGAAATTAAACCACTCTCAAAAATTCAAGACAAGCAAATGTACCAGCTGAACTACAGGCAAATTATTTCTCTATTGCTGTTTCATCATAATCCAGAATAGCTACTCTTACTGTCTTCCTAATCTTCTTAATTCCTAAAATAATTTTTAGAAGTGAATTTATTTTCCTAGCAGTTCTGTAAAATAGTCTCTTCCTCTAAGATAAAGCATTATCTCAAACAATAGCTCTGACAATGTCTTAGGTGAATATTATCCTGTTTCCTGTTTAGACTCAATCCAAATTGCTATTTATTAACATTCAACATACTTTTCAAAACCAAATTTGGTTCTTTGTATTGAAGGTGTTTAAACTTGCACACGGGTAGTGTTTCAGAATGTCATTTTCAGGGTTCTGATACTGAAATATTTCAGTTTCGTGGACATGAGCAGAATCTTAGGAATCTCTGCAGAAGTATTTTAAACTTTTTTTAACCTAAAGGCGTAATTCTCAATTGCTTAAATACAAATCAAGACTGGTATGAGGAAGTACTTGAATATAAATATTACCTGCTAGCACCTATTCATAGGCTTATTTAAATATGCCAAAAGCAGCATATTTATTGCTTCAATTCAGAATTCAATTATGCCATAAGTTTTTTCAACAAACAGGATATTGAATTAAATTTTTCTTTTGATTTTTATTATATAATTTTCCCTTGGTTTTATTATGCTGGAATATATTTAAAATACCCACTCTAATACAATATTGAGAGAGTGTTCATCAACATAATGATGTTTCCATGAATACTTTCTCAGGAGTGATCACAATGTCTCACTTAGGATCTTCCACTTTCTTGAAATGCTCAACATACCTATGAGAAGGTGAGTTTGGAACAACTTCATGTACATAAATTCCACTTCTGACATCAGGAAAATCAGCATTACTGTGTTTCAATTCTTCCACCAAGCTAAAAGAACAACAAAATTTTATAGCATTTCTTTCCATTAGAGAAGTAGTAGCATTCAAAAATTCTTATTTATTATCAAATTTGTTTATTCTCAAAGTTTTTCTGGTCGCAAATGAATGACTTACCAGATAAGGGTTTGCTCCTTGTTCTTGTGATGACAATATAGGGGACCTGAATTTTGATTAAACAAGTAATGTAGATTTTAAACCAGTCTAAACTACCTACCTGTGCAAAGCACTCTGTATTTAATGGTCTCATATATCTCCTGCAAGAACCTGACCTACACTAGCCGTACCAGCAACAGAGAGCACTCTGTCCTAGGTGCTGTACCCAGACAGAACAGTCCTGCCCACAGAATTCCTGCTGGTACTGGGGCAGAAAATTTCAATGATTTTTCCTCTTTAATTTTGCAACTCATTCTTAATTTGCCTTTATCGGGAACAATATATCTTTTGGTAGCTTCAGTCATAAGACAGAGCAAAACAATGAGAGCTTTCCAAGGAAACTTCAGCTTCCTCAAGTTTTCTTGAACTGTTTGTACATCCCTTTCTAAAGAAAGAAGACAGGAACCAGCTGCAAAACGGAGACTCTAAAAACATCCTCTCATTTCTGAGGAAATTACATCATTTCAGGTCTGTGTACACTGGGGGTTAAAACCCATTTTTATAAAGGTATTATTTAAAACTAATAATGGATTACTCTGCTTGTCTGCAATGAAAACCTGGTGTCTCTCAGATGGAAAACAAGACAAGCTCCACACAGCTTCACTTTATTTTGTAGTGAGGAAGCTAACAATTAAACGACTAAAGCAAGCAAACCGAGGAACGTAGTCTTTTCCTGAAAACAGGCCTGGAGACATCTTACACTGCTTCACCAGCTGCCACAGGAGTACTGAAATCTCACATTGTGTTCACTTCATAATTACGTGGAGAAACATTTTGAGTTTCTCTCCATCAGTGGTGGCCCTGTGATGTTAATGCCTCTACCTTGATTTGTTCCAGCTGAGGATCTGACCCTTCAGGGATGATCGCAAGAGCATAACTCAATAAACAAAGATGGCTTTTCCAGCCCCAGCTGGAAATGATCTCTTTGAATTTTGTAGTCTACTGCCACATTGGAAATGTGCCTAATGCTGAGGAAGAACATGAGTCCTAATTTGTTATCCCAGAATATAGCCAGGTAACAGCAAGGCACAAAGCAATGCAAGAGAGAAAAGACAGTAGAGAAGTGGAAAAGGGTGTTCACATTCTGGTTTTGTTATTATGGGGACAAGAAGCTTTAGTTTTGCACTTCAGCAACTATATTTCCAGTTAATAGTTAGGTCCTAAATCTCACATCACATAACCCCAGTGCTGCTGATAAAACTACCATCAAACCCTCGGGCAGCCAATCTATCATTGGCACTTATAGTCACACAAAACCAGCAGTTCAAATGTCACCTAAAGCCTAATGCAACTCCAGATATCCTTGCCAAGAATGAAAACCAGTATTCAGGTTCTTCCCAATTTCCCTCAGCTATGAACAGGGCACCCACCATTATCAGTATTAAAAGAGCAACTGACAGTGATTTTCCAGGTCATAGAACATGTATTCCAGCAATATCATTAAAACATTTGCAGACTTCACAGAACCTAATGCACATGTCTAGATTCTCTGCAGATTTGTAATGGAACCTGAATGATGAAGTTCTGAACCACTGCTGACCACATTTTGTATGTATGATCATACAGATTACCTTCCCAAGACACTTACGCAGGTGTTATTGTCAGCATTCTGATGCCAATGAAACGTTTCTTCCCATCTGAAAAAACAACAGAAGATATTAAAAGAAATTTAGGCAAACATTGACAAAAGCAACTACTTTGATGACCCAAAATACCTATCAACCAAACAAGGATGTATCAGCTTTTAACAAAACTAAGCAAAAGCCACACACATCTATATTAAGGTAATTTTTTATTTTGGTTATCCTTGGTGTAGAGAATGACAATTCCCCTCCCTGCAAATAAGGCTAAGAGAGAAGCTTATTTACATGCCATTAGAGTTTTCCTTCAGCAAACTCAGGGAAATTTCTGTGATCTAATATCATGTGACTTTAGTTAATGAAAATTTCATAATGAATTATCATTTCATCTGAAACTGGACAAGACTATAATCATATGTTGTTCTCCTTAAAAGGTAGAAATGGGGTTTAAAAAAATTAAAATTTCCACCTTTCAGAGAAAGGACAATCAAAAGACACATTGATTCTAACACAAATGGCTTCATATTTCTACCCCAAAGAAGGAAAAGCAAGTTTTTTTTAAAAAAAAAACAACTTAGACCACAGGGTCTTTAAGGCCTCTCCCGACCCAAACTATTCTATGATTCTACGAAAATTCACTCCTTGAGGAACAGCACATTTCTGTACTTTGCTTTTAGGAGTCATGATATTGCACAGCTGTTTTATGAAAAAAATGCAGTTTGATGACTTCCTGAAGTGAGTGCTTCAGTAGTTAGTTATATCCGGTGCGAAACAATATTTCCCTACACTTGTTCCAGCATAAATACTACAATTTCTTTGAACTTCTCCATGTTCTCATGCGAGGAAAAAGTCTGAAAATGAGATGCACAGAGTCTCCTCAAACTCTTATTCTTTCCAAGAAAAGTAGTTCCAAGGAAAGGAATTAGTCCTGAAACTTACACATTTCCAATATTCCCTTTAGTGTCAGTGAAAATGGCGACTCCTAAACACTGGATTTACTGCATTCAAAGTAATCTTACATCTGTAACTGTCATCCCTACATCTCCCTGAAATGTTATGCCTCTCCTCTACTTTTAAAATGAAATTAAAGAGGTCAAAATCCACTATAAAAGAAGTGTCATGAAAAAGTCCAATTACTCAAAAATGAAGTCTCAAAAGCTTAGGGCAAGGCCACAATCTAGTGCGCTTAAAGTATTTTTGCCAGTAGCACTACAAGACTTTTATTTTGGGAAAGCCCATTCCATTTAATTTAACTCAACATCCTGCACAGAACCCAAATCACCAATGATTTCATCACCAATGATTAGAGGGAATATAAATTTCCAGTTTAGTAGAAGTATCAGCAGAGACTGAAAGGCACAGACAGCCACTTGTAGTGTTTTTTTATCATCCCAAAGGATGGGCATTTTAACATCAGGGTTAAATCACATCAGCAGAACAGTATGCGACACCTGCATGTGAATAAAAGAAGTCTCCAAACCTGTCATTTTGGAAATTTGTGCAATCAGGAGGCAGAAGGAAAAATAATTAGGAGAATTGGAATAAAGTGAGCTCATAAATCTACAAAGCAAGTCATCAGGATGAAGTCCCAGCAGTAGTTAAAAAGAAGTTCAATATACTGGAACAATCACGTTGGTCAAATGCAAAACCACAGCTTAAAGCTGGAGCAGAGCACGGTAGAGTTATTCAAATCAGATTTTGTTTTTGTAAACAACAGATCAGATTCAACACTGATTGTAGTAGTACAAAGTCAAGCAAACCAGCCTCAAGTACTAGTTCAAACTTAAATCTGTTTTGTATTAATAGAAAGTCAGAAAGAGCTGCCCCAAGTATCTAGAAACAGTTCACCATTTACAGTTTTCTGTTCCACAGTAAGGAAAGTTTTACTGTTCCACTTTTTTTAATTTATGTTTGCAACAGAGACACAAACCAGATAAGCACAGGCTGAAGGCAGAAGTGTTTACGACTCAAACTGTGGCAAAAAGAGAACTGATAGATCCAAATTAAAGGGTCAGGTACTCAAAATCTGATGGGCATGAGTAACTCGGGCACGAGTATCCCCACTGCAGGTGATTTCAGTGGTGCCAGGATATCAGCAAGATCCGAGTGAAGAAACGAATCCTGAACTTTTTATTCAAGCAGCTGGCAAAACTCCTGCTTTTCTGCTCACTCCTTTTGTGCTTAGATTGTCTTGCAGATTGCATGAGCATTCCCGAAAGCATTTAAGAAAGACACTCCACTGCCAAACAGAAACCATGAAAACAGCTTGAGTCTAATGCTGAACTCTGTGCAGTGTACCTTTCATATAAACTGTACAGCTGAATTCAATCAGTACTCTGAATCTGTACTCAGAAAGCCTCCAAAGTAGCCCTCATGACTATTGGTAATAATTATTGGTAATAACCATAAAAGTACATAGGTAAGCATATAGTTCCAACACAACTGAATTGTTCTGGGGACATAAAGGAGGATTCATATAAATTACTTTGTCGGATCTGGCCATTGCAGAACTCCTCCATTTCTCCTTGCCCAGGTGAAACAAGGTTCATTCATTTTTCTGCTAACACTATATAAGAACCCAGGCTGGAGCTTCTTTTTAATACTTTGTCAAATTGCTAAATTACTGTCTTCCATCCTAGAGGATCCAGTGCTAGTTTTATTGTTCTGCTCAAGTCTAAACCAGGAATAAATGGCAGAGTCAAGACTAAAACTGAGGAATTCCTATAGGATACTAACAAAAGACATTGAAGTAAAAAAAAAAGTATCAGTATACTGATGACTTCAAGAGATAAAGAACATACAGATGGTTAAAACAGGTATAGATGGAGACACTTAACTTCATGCAGCAGTTTAGTAATTCCCAATTGGAAAAGGAGGTTAACATCATTACTAATAAATCCAAAATTAGGAAAGGCTTTCAGGTCATTCAACAGATAAAATCCCTGTGCAGAGTGTGGTGAATATTTGGTCAAAAATACTATTATGTATTATCCATGCATTAGGTAATACAGAATATTTAGATAATAATAACAATCAGTGCAAAAAATTCATTCAAATGCCATCTTCTCCTATTTTTCCCTCCTCTCTACTCCACTACTTCAGTAGATCATACATTTGCAGCTACATACGACAGATGAGACTTTCAAATATTTATATATAACTGGTAGTTATCTGATCAACTGAGATTTAAAAGACTAAGGTCAAGCTTATTAAACAATATTCTGAGTATCTCCTATATGCCAGCGTAAATCTGGAAAGAGCAGTTACCTAAGGGAATTTTATCATCTTCAGGCAATATGATATTTAGAGTTAAATGGTAATACTCTTATTTCTATGACCTAATTGTACCATAAGGGTGGATCCCACTGAAACTACTGAAACGTAATTGGAGCAAATGAAAACATGATAAAAACATCCCAAAAATTTTGCTTACATAAAATCCTTAAGTCAAGAAATAACGTCTATATAACAAACCTGAAAACTATTACTAGAGGCCTAAAAAATGTAAACTAAGTCTCAAAAATGGTGAAAATACCTTCTGGAAATTATCTTTCTCTATACATAAAAGGTTTTAAACACCTGGTCTTCCTCCTGCAGCAAGACTACAAAAATTACTTCAGACAAGCAAAAAAAAATGTGAAAAAAATTAAAAATTGCTTGTGCCCAGGGTATGCCAAGCAGTGACAGCCACATTAGAACTAAGAGTGAATCCTTTTCCTTTGATTAGGGGATAATGTGAATGATAAAAAAAAATCAGACAGCATGTTACAATGACAAGATACACTTGAATGTTTCACTACGTATTTTCTAAGGGTTCCACAGGCAAAGCTCTCCAGGCCCTCCAGCTGGGCTCAGTGGATTAATGATTACCTGGAGGTGAAGGTGCCTGAAGGAGCAAGGTGGCTGATTTCAGTGGCAGCATCTCAAGCCTTCACAGGCTTTCCAGTCCCAGTTACCAGGAATCCACTGGCAGACGGTGGGCTTTCTGCACAAGGCTTGTATTCCTGTCTCTAGAGCCACACCTGGAGGGTGAGCAATCGCTCCGCCCTGTTTCTGGATGAGCAGTTTGGTTCTGAAGGGTAACATTACCCATGACACACCTGCTTCTCTCAGAAGCCAACAAACCTGGGTGAACTTGGGTGAATAAATAGCTTTTTTTGACTTGTTGACTGAAACAAAACTATCTCAGCTTCTTTGAAATGTACTTTTCAGCACATAACAATTTTTTTTCATCAGATTCCCCCCTGCTCTCCCCCAAAATGAAAAAGTAAAAAACAATCTAGTTTGGGGAATTCACCAAGACATAGATGAGGGGACTCAGAATTGTGAGGGTCTCAAATACACCAGCAGATGCATAAGTTCAAAATCTCTGACCAAGGGAAGTTTCCAAAATAACAATATCTGAGTGAACACTGGGACACTGGACAACAGTGTAGGGAAACAACCCTGGCATCAGCAACTGGATGAACTCTGGAGAAGACAAGCTTAATACAAAAAAGATTTAAGAGAAGCAGCAGCCAACAGTCATGATACAAGATGAGTAGGGTGTGGACAGATAAATTGGCAAGTAAAAGAGAAAGGAAGGTTTGGCCTGGGTGAAGCATTACTAGATCAGTTTTGGCTGTGCAGCATGTAGTATGACATCTTGTACCGTGTGACAGATACAAGGCAAGCACATAAAAATGTGCAGAATACTGCAGTTGTCAGTTGCTGGTATATATTTAGATATATAGGCTCTTTGGTGCAGAGGCCTTTCTGTTTTCTGCCCCTCCTCCCACTCCCCATGTGTATCTTCAGGAATTAGCACACAATTCTTCCACCAGGCTCTGAGAGTCTATCACAAAATCCAATTATATAGATAAATGACCAGGGCAAAATAAACACCATCGACTGACAGTGCACACACACACTATGCTCCAACCACGGAGAGGCGTTTTGAAAAGTTACCTTATTCTCCATGGTATACCTTCATCTCTTTTTTGCTTGGACAACATGTAAGAGAGGAGGACAAGACTGCTTGAACAAACCCTCATCTGTTCTCAAGATCATTTGAGACTGACTCATCTGTGTCCTCACTATCCTCAGAGACCCTTTTCCCCAAATCTATACAGATACTGTCTAATCTTCAGAGATTTGACTAACAACTTGTCTCTGTGAAGTTGTATTGTTTCCAAGTCTATTGTGTGCTATACTGCAAAAGAATGCTGCTCCTTTCAGTAACAGGATTCCAGAGCCACGTCTTTCGGCACTTCAGCAGGATAATAATTGGATGTCACCATTTCTTGCAGATCTTACCTTTACTTTGTTTGTCATGAGACTCTGTGAGAAACTGAGTGATGCGGTCTGAAGGAATGGCAAAAGAAATTCCAGCTGTGACCTTCAAGGTGTTAATTCCAATCACTTCACCATCCTGTTGAGACAGCACCCAATTAATTTGCTCCTAAGTGACAGGGCTCAGCTCACTGCCTAGCATTTCATGTTAAAAGCTGGTATAAGAAATTTTAGAGAGTTGTAATCACTCAAGAAATAAACATTACTTGTAAGGAAGGATCTGGGCTCTGATTCACATTTAACCATGATGGCCAGAGATATTACAGTACAGTTTGTTCATCTCAAGGTCCATCCCACCACTTGGCAAGAGATTCCCTCCACTGAGCAGGCAGTGGAGTCACTACTACCACTACAGTCATAATTCATTGACCTGCAAAATCAGTGCAGGTTTAAAGCAATCTATTTTAAAATTAGCTGTGTGGACTAACCAGGTCACATCTTTTCTGTGGTTTCCAGGTTTCATACTATGAACAAACACAACTGCTCTTACCAGATCCCATTTTCAGCACCGTTGTACAAGACTTCCTCTTGTCTGTGAGGAAATGTTTTTCAATGATGTATGAACTGAGACCTGATTTGCATAGTCTGTATTTTCTTCAGGTTATTTGCCTACCATTAGCTTGAACGACTGGAAGCCGCTATGACCTATGAATCTTTTCAAAAAAATACTACTACTAATTTCAAAATGGTTCTTGAAAGAAAACAAAAACAAAACCCAAGTCACCTGGACTTACCAGATTAACCAGAGGTCCTCCAGAGTTGCCGTACTATAAAAATAACATAAGAGAACAATAAATTGTTGCTTCACTGTAGGAAATGCAATTTTCATTTCAAACAGTATTTTGTTTGTAAGTAAATGCAAAAAAAAGCAGGTAATTTCTTAGGCAGCACAATATCAGGACCCGATGTTGACCACAGAAGATCAATATCAACTCTTATGATGATTTCTTTTTTCCTTTCAGGAACAAGCCTTAAGTTAGGAGCAGCAGCTTACCACGCCAGGTAGTCAGACTCTAAGTTTAAGAACGATCATTAAAATTGTTAAAATTATGATTTTGATTCTTCTAAAGACTGTCAGAACAAGGTTTTGAAATAAGGAATTGCTATTTAAAGTTATGTTTCAGTGAGGTGCATGTACAGTTCTTAAGTAGTTTAATTGATCAGCTTGGTTTGTAACACTGTTGGTCTCTCATTCTCCACCACAGAAGGACACAGAGCTTTACATATTCAATCACAGAACATTGCTGAGACACAGGCACTACGTGAAGAGTAATTTAGTAACCAGAAACATGCAACACTCTAGGCAGGGCATATAGTAGCTCTGAGCAGTCTTAAATTGCTTAAGATCTAATGGCCTTCAAAGCAAACATCCAACAGGACTATAGGAAATGGGAATCGGAGGAGTTCCTTGTTCATCCTTGTTGGCTCAAAAAATCTGGTTTTGAGCGCGACCAAAGTTTTCCAAAAGGTCTACTGAACAGTCAAGAGCAGCAACTTACCACTCAAAATAAACAAAAGCTAAGTGATGCATGACAGTGACATGAGCCACATAAACTGTTTACACTTAGATAGTACCGGGCAAACTTTACAGATTCTCAGAAGAATAAAACAGACATTAAAGTTTTTAAAACAGGTCTGAAGTTCAAGTTTAAACAAAGAGATCAGTTTCTTGTGTCATATCTTTTCAGAGATTAGAGGCTGCACACAATTTGTGTCTGACTGGCACAAAGGAACCAAGCTAATGATTTTTCAGCCTTCCTCAACATACCACCTTCCATTCACTTGTCCTCTGTTTGAAGGATATGACCATGAAAGAACTGCAGCACATTCAGCAGAGCTCCATTCAGGAACCTATGGCCCTGTTTTCTCCTGCCCCACGTTCCTGCTGTCCTAGCACTTCTCAGAAGGCAGCTGCATGCACATTCCTACAAGAAAGTCTTGGCCGAGCCACAGGAATGCTCTCAATAGACCAGCTCTCAAACTCCTCCCATTCTCAGGAGGAAAATAGTGCATTAGCTAAGCACAACACATGCCTATGCCAGGGACCATCTTCATATTTTTTGGTCTCAGATGGCAAAGCAACTTAAATATAGTCACTTTCCTTACTTCCTCTACTATCACTATTCCATCTGGTCTAGCATTATTTGACATACTACTATCCTTGCCTAAACTTGTTCATTAGCTTTTCACGGCAGCGAATGTCTAAATATGTAAAAGTAGTTTGATCTTGAGGAACATGTTTAGGCGTGAATTCAAGAATCCCATGTTCTAATTCTCTGTCACTAATTCACTGTGTGCTCCCAAGTAAACCGTTTTGCATCATCTCTTATTCTTTTACAACTACAGAAACTAAGTCCTATCAAATGTCTTGAGAGCTTCAGCTCTAAAGTCATATAGGAGCTTCCTGAAAAGGCTCACTTTTACACCATATCTTAGCACACAAAGTAATGATCCTCTTTTTCCCCGTACAATTACTCTCAAGTCTTTGATGATAACGATTTGTGAAGCACTTTGGATGTGTGAAACACTAAGCATTATGGTTTGCTATGTCAAAATTGATATCGAGGTCCACCAAATAAATGCTGAAAATATTTTCCTTTGGATCCCTCCAAGCTGCTCTCAAAGAATATTATTCTCATGTATTTCTATACAACACTCTGTGCCAGAGGACCTTAAGTACAAACAGTATCTTAAATTTTGTTATTTCACATGTAGATTCTTACTTGGACTATGTGATATGCAAAGGGAAAACAAGAACAACAGCAGCAAAATCCAATCTCCTCCTTAAATTCTTACATGGGTGTTCTACAGCTTGTTTGGTCAGATCAGCTGAACAAGCAGAAAGAGAAATGTGCTGACTTACTGCTGGTCTACACAACTATGTGTTACTGCACAAGATCTACAGAATGAGAAGAGTCTGTCATGTATAACATCTTCATAGACAACCTCAGAGAGGGCAGTTTTATTTAATATGCCTTTCACAATACAAAGATCTGAATGCAACTTACAAACACTTTGTAGTCCTTTATAAAAACAGGGGCCTATCACTGATTTTAAACCAAGCAGCTTTTATTTAGCGAATTCATCTTTCAGAGCACACTCTTCCCTGATGAACAGGCAGGGATTTTGATGTCCCAGCACCATGAAGCTCACCTCCTTGCATACGTAGTACTTACATTGATAATAGCATCTGTCTGAATGTAATCCATGTCTGAGTCCCGCAGGCCGAGTTCTTTACCGTCTCGCTGGGCAGTGCTGACAATCCCTGTTGTTACAGTGTTTTGTAAGGCAAATGGACTTCCAATTGCCACCACAAACTCTCCTGGCCTCAGATCAGCTGAATGTCCCAGTAACAATACTGGCAGTTTTTTCTTAAATAAACAGAGAATAAAAGAAGCATTAGTTTACACCTGAAAATAATCTGATTGGAAAGATCAAAAACTAAGAAAGCAGATGTTCCTACTTGCATTATGTTAATAAAAGAGCCAGTCACTGTCATATACCCCAAACTTATGCTAGGTACAATTAGCACACTACAGGGTGCTACTGCTTTAAAGGGTCTTCGAAAACAGCTAGCAGTAGTATCTTGCAATTTCATCCAGAAAAAAAAACAAACCAGCAAGATTCTGAAACACAATTCCCTGTTTAAGAGCAGAATGCCCCCTCCTCCTCCTCAAACCAGCATACAAACCAGCTGTTGCCCAGCCTGCTGCTTCCCCTATGCTATGTACCACTTTGCAGTCCATGTACTGGCATGAAGCTAGAAACATTAGCCAAAACAGCCTGGGTTTTCAGGTAAGGACACCAGAGTCTGGCCGCATATTAAACTGAGCTGCAGGATTTTTTCTTCTCTTTTAGCAGTTCACAGCACAGAAGAGACAGTAAATTTATTCTATGATATGAAAAATTTCCAGGCCTGTATTTCAGTACATTGTGTTCCCCAGATACATTTCCACAGAATCCCTAAACATATATTCCAGCCCATCACGCTGTACTAAATGAAACTGAAATAATCTTCCCAAATAAATCATTACTCTGTTTATGCAGCTCACCTTAGGGTGGATCTTTATTGTTGCAATGTCAGATTTCTTGTCAATGTCTTTGATGGTAGCTTCATAGGTATCTCCATTCTGTAGCTGCACTTTCAGTTGTTGTCTCCCTGATATAGCATTGGTGCTTGACACCACGTGAGCATTGGTTACAATTAAACCAGAATCAGACATAATAAACCCAGATCCACTGGAAAGTGGGACATTTCGACCAAAGAGAGGGTGCCTGTACAAAAGCAGGTAATTGTAACTCATAAGAGAAGCATAACTTAAGTGAAGATTATATTAGAAATCATTTACCATACCTTTCAACCCGAGATATAATAGAGCAGTTGGTGGCCAATGTTACAACCCTAACAAAAATTAAATTTAAAAAAGCTGACAAAGAAAGGATCCTTTGCAGCAAATTGTGACTGCTTTTAGTCAGCTAAGAAGACAGGAATTGAGGTTTTCAGACAATCAGCGGCTTTCTTTTCGTTTGGTTTCCAACTGTATTTTTATAGCCCTTCTTGCAAAGAGTCTGGGTGACAGAAAGGGGAGGAGGCAGCACTCATCTGATACCATGAGTTTCTGCTTCTATACAGGAAGAAAATGGAAGATGAGAAAAGATCTACAAATTGTTCTCTCTTCCAAACCGTGGTCCTTATTAGGAATTTGTTTAAGATTTCTGGACTATTCAGCAGTAAAGAACTGGAGCAAATCCCAGGCAGAAGGCAGCATCACAATTAGTGCTCAGCAGGCTGCTGGAAAAACATTTACTTATAGGGAAATTAGAATCAACTACATATGCAAAGATCTAAAACATCTTCAGTTGTAACGTTCTCTCAAAAGACCAGTCTCTACATGCATAAAGCCATGACTCAGAAAACCTGATTAGCCCAATTTTGCACATTAAAAAAGTCTGAAAAAATTCTCCAAGAAATTCTTAAGACTACACAAAATTAAGAGTACTTCAAGCAGAAAGGTATTCAAGTAATGGAGTACATATAAAGTTTGAAGTAATTTGTTCTGACAGCAGGTTGATTTGAGTACTCAATGTCCAAGCCTGCCTCCTAGGTTGTTTTGAGCAATCAGTGTTAAACTTGCTACCTCAGCTCCAACTTCAGTACACTGAATGTTGGTATGTTTTGGTCAGCAAATTCAGTACATTTTTTTCCTATCAGAAATCACTTGTGTTTAGACAGGTTATATCTGGTCAACAAGCTACCTCAAAGTTCTCCCCACCAAAATAAAATCATTGAAAGTACAATAAGCAACAAGGAACTATATTTTTCCAGCTTACTTTGTGGACTTTTTTTTTTTAAACCAAGATAATAAACATAACCTGACAAACAACATGTTTTAGTGAAGGCTGAAGAGACCTCCAAAGATGAGACAGACTTATTTTATGGTATCGAATATGTATTGTAAACTACTGTAAAGACTGTAAGCCAAATAAAATAGGCCTACTAAACAGGAACAAAATGCACAAATGGGTGGTTCTCTGGATAAATGGTTTGCTGTAATGTTTTGTGAGCTTCAAGAATTCAAAATGGAACTTAATATGCTGGAAAATCTTTATAGATCTTTGTTAAACAATGAAATTAAAACAAAGAATTGAAAGCGTTACCTGAGGAAAAGTTCAATGTGCACAACTGCAGGAGCAATCTTTTCCACCACATCTGCTATGAAGTTGAATTTGTATCTTGGGCTGTTGAACTGTAGGTGACCTATACTAGCAGAAAGAATTGGATATGTTAATAAGACAATACCCTTTTTTACCATGTAGGTGAGATAAATATGCTTTGGATTGGTCTGTTTCTCCTACTGGTATAGTTTCCAACAAGGTACTGGAAAAGGAACCAAAGTCAGTAAGTTCAAAACTTATCTAGCATTTCGCTTGATCCTGAGAAAATTAAACATCAGCATCACTTGGCTATAATTTCTTTGACTTTCTTGGAAGTCTACAAGCCTCGTCTGGAGTATTTTTCTTGAGACAATTACTAATAATTATTGAAAACACACAGGGTTATAGGAGAAGTCAGATTACAAGGGACACCAGGTCGCCTCTAGTTCAATATTCTCCTCAAATCTGGGTCAGCTACAAAGGCAGAACAAGTTGCGCAAAGGCTCTGTCCAGTTGGGACTCACAAACCCTCAGGAATGGAGACACCAGAAACTCTCTGGGTGACTTGTCCTAGTGCTTCATTGTACTCCAGAAGTAAGAGCTCTTCTTACATCTAGGTGTTCAAAACTGGATGCAGTGTTCTAGATGTAGCCTAACAAGGGCTGAGTAATATAGCTGCAGCATTTGGGAACCACATTTAGAACTCAAGTTAGGATTTTTTTGAAGCAGACGCATTAGACACCTGCCATAAATAACCTAAATGCACCTAAAAAGTCTTGCAAATTCACATTTAAGCTATCACAAGCAGCTGGGTGTAGCAATAGATTAATAGAACACTAAATACTAAGCATTCTGATAAAAGCCAGTGTAGTACTATGTTAACAGCACTAAATGGAGCATTCAGGAATATTGAATATAATTCTATGGAATGAAGATCTTAGAAAGGCACTTTTGTTTCTAATATCACAACATCCTGAATTCTAACATCACGAAGTAATAACACTGCTTGTGCTAGTGCCATACTGCAGTCCCTAATACATGGGAACACATCACCACATATGCTAAACATATGCCAGGGGACATCTCACCACACTCCAATAGCAATCTTGCATGTTCACAGCCTGATGCTTTAAAATTAACTATGAGATTTAAGGAAGAGAGTAAACGAGTTGTAATCAGATGCAGTAATAACATTTTTGGCTTTTTTTTTTTTCAAACCTGGTGCAACAGCACGCTCTTTATCCAAGGAGATATATGTATTCAGGAAGGAGAGGCTCAAAGTTCTAATTTCTAAACAATATCAACTCCTCAAAAGCGATGTTTTGTGCTATCATGATTTGTTCTAAGTTCAACTCACACTGAAGGACACACTCCGTAGTAGCTCTTGCATACCTAGTCAACACCAGACTCAAGGGTTCTAGACTTGCCTATTATTAATGAGTCCAGATACAGATTCTGTCTTCTGAAAGTATATACTTTTTTTCTCAACAGCTGCCTTTTAGCCAAGTCTTTAAGGGGAAAGCAGGTAGTGGGCATCACACAAAAAAGGAAAGATACACAGAAAAGAAAGGGGAGAAACGTTTAAGAGAGTTCTCATGGATTGTGGTATTCTGCATAGTTCTTAATTCAAAAATTATTTTCACCAATCCTTATCTACAGGTGTTTTATTGACTATTAAAAACCTTGTAACCTGTAAGTTACTTCAGATGAATATAAAGATTTCAGCAAGGTGGAGTCTAACCTATTTACAAAACAGATGTTTCACTGACCTATTCCTTCTTTGAATGAATTCATAAGATAGTGGGTGACAGAGCACTCAGTGTTGTAGCACCTACAGTCTCTCAGAAAGCTTTCACAATAAGGTGTTAAAGGACCTACAAAGCCAGAAACTGAGAGGCCTTACATTACCACAGCATCCAAAAGATCTAAACCCAAGACAGGAACCTGCGAAATGGACCCAACAGTGGTACCAAGGAAGAAATTATTGAAGAAACTGGATCAAGACAATTAGGCATTCCTCCATAGAAGCCCATGAGTTCCTTTTCCTGTTACTGGACATAGGATTTACTTCTGAGAGGAAAGAAACTATGCTTACATTTAGCAAGCTAAATTTATATGATACAGTATAAACAGAAGGAATAATTTGGCAGGACTAGTTGCAATCTATTATTTTTATGTACATTATCATGCACTCTGAAAAATCCCTGTAATCAATTGAATATGCTTTTTCAGTACTTAGTACTTAGAGACACCCCAAACATGAACCACGGAGGACAGTCAAATGTAAGCACAATATAAAGTTATTTATTTTGCTTACTGGGCCACTGAAGACTTTCCTTACCTTCAGATGACAAGCAGCTTGCCTGATCATGCAGTATATCCTCTGATGTCTACTAACATGACTTTGAATGTTTGCATACACAGCAGCGTTCAATGATGGGATGTAACATTATCATCACATTAATCTTGATAGAAATGTCTATGCATCTATGAAAGACAGCTGGCTGAACCCCCAGCTGATGAACTACCACAGAATTAGAGGGGAAAAAACATGGTGAATGCAAGATTTCATTTGGTATAAATCAGCACAGCTCTGCGTGAGTCAGGGCAACTAAATCCTTTTGCACCTGCTGAGTGCTGAATGTTCCGCCCATGCCAAATTGTCACAGCATCACGCACGGCCAAAAGCAGAGGAGTATGTCTGCCAAAAGCCTCAGCTTTGCCCCACTCCTGAGTAGCCACCAGGGAAACACCATGGGTGGCAGTGCCTTTCCAGGTAAGATTTGGGTTAGGTAGAGAGAAAAGGTTTGAAAGAGGTAGCAAATGGACGTAAACATGGAAAGAATAAAATGAAATGCATCAATACAGAGCAGAGACTGTAAGACTGAGCAAGGCTTGTCTTCTTTCTATACCACAGCCAAAGGATTTCTCTGTCTGAGCAGAAGTCAAGAACCTCTCTGTTGGAGTCAGAAGGTAAGAATACTCAAACCTGAAGGTGAATCCAAAACTGCACTATATACTAAGGGGAAATTTAAAACAAAGGAAGATCAAGAATAACAGCGATGCAAACTTTTCAAGAAAGATGTGGTTGAAGATCTACTGACTTGATCAGCAGTGAGCTGTTCTTATAAGTTTCTGGGGGGGCTACAAACCAGTGAAAATGGACTTAGAAAGTTGAGATGCCTGCACAGAAACTGACCTCTCTTCAGTTATCTTCAGCAAGCTGGAAGTAGTAAGAACCTTTCAACACATTATGTAACATCCCTGTAACTCAAACTGTGGACTAGGAAGATGTATCCGCAAACTAACATTTAGTCTCACACGTATTTAAGGGAATCAAAATGTTACTTACTATAATAATTGTGTGTTTAAATGTTTATTAAAAGTGTTGGTTTTCAACAGAAGTTCTCAATATACTCTACAAGGGAGGACTTGCAGCTTAAAAAAACTGAAGAAGGAAGCAACAAACACTGTAGAAACTTCTAATGTCATTATAACTGTTGCCGTAGAATCAGGGCTTTATGTCAAACCTTCAGCCAATCCTAGAATTTGCATTAGTTGCTAGCCACTAGCTGCTGCTATGTTCTTACTGAAACATAAAATGAAACATGTCTTTTTGTTTCTTTTTCCCCCCAGATACTGCTGCTGTCTTGCTCTCAGACCTCTGCTGGTCTGTGACAATAAAAGCTCTAAGTTCACAGCTGCTTTGTGCATTTCAACCTATTGACTCACTGAGATTTGCCACATATTTTTTCAAAGGTCTCTCAGTAACATCCATTATTTTCCATGTTATTACTGCACATTCAAAATCATCTCACACTAAAGCTAACTTATCTTGGCAAAAAAAATTAATTATGTGGTATAACCAAGATAACAAAGGTGCTGCAACCAGGCTGTACTTGAAGCAAAACCAAATATATACTATATTAATTTTTAGCTGTCTATACATTTCTTAATCAAAAGAACTAGATTTTCCCAATCTGCTCCATAGCCACAAATCAATGAGACTTTCAGCAGATTTTAAGTTGTATCCTATAATTTTAGCTAAGTGACTAGATCTTCAGAAGCTCCACTCACAGAAGACTCAAAATCCAGTTTGGGATGGACGTGTATAAACTGGAGATAAAGATATTCAGCCTATTTAGAAAAATGTGATCTTAGTTTCTATTTCTATGGGCTCCAACCACATTGGATTTACATGGCTAAATCTAAGTGCCTGTCAGGTAGGAGTATCCTTATTATCAGCTTAAGAATTCTCCCGGATAGCCACATTATCTACAGGTTATGAATTAATTTAAAAGCATTTTATTTACTTTCTTGCAGAGACAACAGACCTACTCCAATCTCATTAACACTGCTGCAAATCAGGAACAACTACAACAGATTTGTAGAGTTAATTTAGATGAAGAGAACTGTAAAAAATTTCAGCAGAAATAAATGGCCATAATCCCACTGAAGGCAATAAAGCCAGATCCATTCCCATTTGCAAAAGACTAAAATTTTCTGAATTTCTGCCAATTTACTCCCTGTACAATTAAAACAAATCACAATGCTTTCTTAAAGACAATATGTTGTATTAAATTCCACAATTTTATATTAAGAATTTGTGAGCCTGGGAAGCTCATTCTTTTAAGGTTGTTCCCCTGTCCCCTTTGAAAACAAGCTTCAGAAAAGATCTGTGTGTTTAGTAAAATTATTATGTCTAAGGGCAGACTGCAACCTGGCAGATCTGATCACCAGGGATAAACACTGTCTCTACTGTGCTCTCATGGAAAGAAATGAAAGACAAATAAAAGATTATAATGTCTCTGCTTAAAAAACAGGACCATCTGCTGGAAACATAGGTTCATGGGCAGCTTTTCTGATGAATTCAGCATTAAGATCAAGTTGCATAGCTGTGCACTGACCATAAAGCCTTGGTGAGTTTAATGCTACATTACGGTTCAGGCAACTTGTTTATACAATGGCTGTCCACTGTGCACAGATGAAAACAATTTGGTGAACCAACACCAAAGTGGCTTTCTTGTGCTGTGCAGCAATCACAATGGCCAAATGGAGACAGACTGGCACAAGCCTGCCAGCACAGACACCTCACTGACTTCAGATGCAAGATATTCCTCCTTCCCAAATGACTCTCATAAGCAGATGCAATAAGAACATCTCTTTCCTGTTAGCTACTCTATACAAAGCAGTGAAGTGTGAATATTTACCAAACACTGTACAACATTCATCCTCACCTGCAGGAACTCAAACTCAGACATAAGGAAAACAATTACTAAAGGAATGTGGTTGGAGTTTGTGGCTCCAGCAAGTATCTTGCAGGGCATTTCCCTAAATACAGCTGGAGACAGCCGTAAGGCTTTGATGACAATGATGTTATACCAGGAGGAGACTTCAGTATCTCTTATTGGGCTAATTGCTCAGAAGTGCAAGTAATGATATGCTCAGTTGTTCCTCTCTATCATCAAGGTTATGCACAGGCACACTCCGAACACCCCACGTAGCATTGTGTGCAGTGACTCTGCTCACGCTTAACCATATTTCAAACATTTCTTAAATGAAACTGACTTTTTAGGCTTATATCTTGCAAAGATTTGACTGACATAGGTGAGGCTTTACGTCACGACCACTTTTTGAGAGTGACTTCAGTTAAACAATGCAGAGGACAGACACATTCAGGCAGAATCCTGCAAAGGATTAGTGTCAAAGACAATGTACTTGCTTTCTGGAACTTCTTTCCTCAAAGGTCAATCTTTTAGGTTTCCTTGCCCCACTGACAAAATAGCACCGTCATTTTTCAAAAAAAGATATAAAACTTTTGACATCTGCACTGTCTTCACAGAAGCCAGTAGCAAAATAACAGTGCAGAAAAGTAACAACTGTACTAAGAAAGTCATACTGAGAGATCATAAACAGCCCTTTGTGCAAGAAAGACTGACATAGATTGCAGGTGACCTTGTGAATCATTTGAGCAAGGAGTTTGACACTTTAATAGATCACTATGTGGCATTGTTAAAAGTTAAAATTGCTGCAGTGAGAAATGGCTCTGTAAGAACTGGTCCTTGATTACAGACATTGTTTTACTTATATGTTTATACCATTACTTACACACTAGCCTGTGATACCTTATCCTTCTCATGGTAGGTTAACAGAAAGCAGGAAAACGCTGCATCAGAACTTTCCCATATATTAAGTGTTGAAGAAGGAAAAATAGCAAATAGTTTAAACTTGCCTAGGAGTTCTGCAGACTGTTCCTATTCGTGTTTCAGATAAGCCCATGGGTCTACTTAGACACGTAAGGCTAAGTGTACAAGTCACCATTTTCAGGGCATAGGTATATTAAAGACTATTAATGACAGAGTTGTATCTCTACACACTCATTTTTCATGCAGTCCTCCTACACCAAACTTCTGTCACTAGGAAACCAAAGCTAAATTTTCTCAGCCAATCTTTGTTTATCATAAGCAGACTTAGCATCAACATAAGCACCTGGAAATGGACAGGAGCAGACATTTCAAAAGCTGCTCCTTCTGTGTCACTGCATGTTTTGAAAATGGCTTCTGTCATGCTTTGCAAGGCTACCTGGATCTGAGATTGTTTTAATATATAAATGGTTAAGTAAAACTAGATTTACTTCACAATTAGCTTAGCCCTCGAAACTCCGAGTCATCTAAGGCCAGATTTCTTTCAAGAACAGGGAAAAGAGAGAAACTTGACAGTAATTTTAAACTGTTGACTTTCTTCTAAACCTCTCATTACAGCCATTACATGTTATTGTTTTTTTTTAAAAAAAATAAATACCATAACTGAGTTCTATTCCTGGCTCAACCACCAATTCAGTCTGACCTTGGGCAAGATACTTGGTTTCTTTGAGCTTCAGTTTGTGCAGCTGTAGAATTGAATAAAAAAATTCAAACTTAACAGAGAACCAGATGCTTCATCTAAGCTGAGGTTTTCTGGGACAAAAAATAAAGCCAAAATAAAGTGAACACTAAAATAGTTGCTTGAAAAAAAATGTTACCTCTACCTCATGGCTCCAAATTCCTAAGCCTATTAACAGTAGATTCAGGAGGATTCCTTACAGAAAATGTCACATATACCAAACCCTAAGCACTTATTAAGCCCTTAGATGCAGACTAGCTAACTCATTTTGGTTAAACGTTCTGATTATTTCACATGGATCAGTTCCAACCACGTATTAGGAGTACTAAAGCTAATGGATGCTGATGTGAAAAGGAACAGGCAAAGAGCAATTTATAACTGCAAATTACTGGACAGACTGATCATTGCAGCTCCAGGTTGGCATCTGGAACAATTTTTGGTTCTGACAAAATATTCCTGAAGGAACTCCAGGAAGATCATTTGACCTCCTCCCTCTCTGCACCACAGTTTACCTCCTCTCCAGAGTGAGATATATGAAACATCCTCTATTCACAGAAAGGCTACAAAAGCAGCTCTTTCCCCTCTGATCTCTCCCACAAATATTGGCAACGTTACTATCTACAAGGAAAGGGGATGGTTAGTGGTTCACCTGACTTAATGGAAACAGAAATGCATGATTTAAGACTCCATTATGCATATGACTTTTCTTTCCAGGAACAGCATGAGAAAGGTAGCAGAAGCAGACCCTTAAAATGACATATCAGTATGTGAAAAGAGATTGAGCAGCACTAACAATTCCAAGAAGCGACCCACTTTAATAGTAAAAAAAACCCTAAACAGTTGAAGTGATTTCTAAACTTTCTGAAGTTAAAGAATCAAGCCTGAATTTGCCATGGCATATCATAATATCTATGTAAAGGTCTTAGTACATCACAAACAGAAGGCCATTTGATATCCTGAGTGTCAATATTTTAAATTGTAAAGGAGGTTCACAGGCATTTTTTGCCTATTAAACTCTATAAGGCTAATAAACTTATTGTGAAAAGAAAACAAGAGTCAAAAGACTATGTTTTATGCGTTTTTTAATACTACTCAGCACTTTTCCTGCCCTGTCTGAGCTACATGGCTTTAGGAGGCACTTTCTTCCTAGAGACACCTGTCAGGTGAATCAAATTAACCTCCCCTACACCACTGGTGAAGGCCCCAGAGCAGAAGCGTTTCCAGGTCCTGCTCTGCTTCTGCAGGCCATGGTGCAATGGAGCTACAGTGCAACGGATCTAACAGCGCAACCTGCGCACGTGATGCCACTGAAGCAACAAGTGTTGACGATAGGAAACGAATGCAGCCTTGGCAGAATGAGAGCAAGCTTGTAGCACTGCCCTGCCAGGCACCATGCCTTGATGGCCGAAGACTTCACTGCTGTTCTGCCCTGCCAGCCTAACGCCCTCCACCAAGCTCCTGTCCACTGTCAAACACGTTTGCCTCCAGCTCACCAGAATGCTGCAGCAGCGACACACGCAACCCATGGCCATGACACTGAGGGGAGTCTGCCCAAACCTCAGGCCAAGGCTGGAGGATCAAGGAGGATCTGAGCACTCCTTTTCCAAGCCATAGCAACTGCTGGTAGCCAGGAGAGGTGCCTTGCCTTGTAACTCTCACAATCCCTCAGCCCAAGGCTGGAGGCTCAAGGAGGACCTGAGCACTCCTTCCCAAAGCCATGCAACTGCTGGCAGCCAGGAGAGGTGCCTTGCCTTGTAACTCTCTTACAATCCCTCAGCCCAAGGCTGCAGGATCATGGAGGACCTGAGCACTCGTTCCCAAATCCATAGCAACTGCTGGCAGCCAGGAGAGGTGCCTTGCCTTGTAACTCTCTCACAATCCCTCAGCCCAAGGCTGGAGGCTCAAGGAGGACCTGAGCACTCCTTCCCAAAGCCATAGCAACTGCTGGCAGCCAGGAGAGGTGCCTTGCCTTGTAACTCTCACAATCCCTCAGCCCAAGGCTAAAGGATCAAGAAGTGTTGTGATACCTATTACAAGGAGGACCTGAGCACTCCTTCCTAAATCCATAGCACCTGCTGGCAGCCAAGAGAGGTGCCTTGCCTTGTAACTCTCTTACAAACCCTCAGCCCAAGGCTGCAGGATCATGGAGGACCTGAGCACTCCTTCCCAAATCCATAGCAACTGCTGGCAGCCAGGAGAGGTGCCTTGCCTTGTAACTCTCTTACAATCCCTCAGCCCAAGGCTGCAGGATCATGGAGGACCTGAGCACTCCTTCCCAAATCCATAGCACCTGCTGGCAGCCAGGAGAGGTGCCTTGCCTTGTAACTCTCTTACAATCCCTCAGCCCAAGGCTGGAGGCTCAAGGAGGACCTGAGCACTCCTTCCCAAAGCCATAGCAACTGCTGGCAGCCAGGAGAGGTGCCTTGCCTTGTAACTCTCACAATCCCTCAGCCCAAGGCTAAAGGATCAAGGAGTGTTGTGATACCTATTACAAGGAGGACCTGAGCACTCCTTCCTAAATCCATAGCACCTGCTGGCAGCCAAGAGAGGTGCCTTGCCTTGTAACTCTCTCACAATCTCTCAGCCCAAGGCTGGAGGCTCAAGGAGGACCCGAGCACTCCCTCCCCAAGCCACAGCGACTGCTGGAGCCGCGCCTTGCCTTGCAGCCCTCTTATACCCCTGGAGCCTCCCAGGCTTTCCAGCGCATGGGAAAGTGACAGCTCCTCTCAGCCGGGCAGGCAGCCCCCGCCCCGTGCACCCTCCGCCCCGCGGGCAGGTCCCACCACGCTCCTACCCGATTCGCAGGCTCCTTTCTGGAGCTGGGAGACGGCGGGCAGCCCGTGCTGCAGCGCCTTGCGGCTCACCGCCTTCAGCTGGCAGATGTTGTCGTAGGTCCTGCCGTCGCTGCCGCACACCTGGGCGCTGAGCTTGCACTGGCACACGCCCTTGGCGAAGCGCTTGCCCATGGGGTAGCGGCAGTCGAGGCTGTCCCCGCAGGGCGGGTCCTCCTTGCGGCCGCAGGAGTCGCCCTCGCCCGCGGCGCAGATGAGGCAGCAGTTGCAGCGGTCGGGGACGTAGCCGCTGGGGCAGCTGGGGCTGGGGCACTTGGAGACATCGCAGCGGCTCGGGCACTTGGCTCGGGGCAGCGAGAGCTCCGCGGCGCCGGGGCTGCCGCCGAGGGAGAGCAGGAGCAGCGGGCTCAGCAGCGACAGCCGCATCCTGGGCGGGGGGGGGGGGGGGGGGAAGGTGCGGGGCAGCGAGGCGAGGGAAAGCCGTGCTTTGTGAAGCAAGGCGGGAGGATGGAGCGTGAACGCCGCAGAGGCGAAGGGCAGCTCCGCTCAGCTGCTCGCAGGGCGCCGAGCCATGGCCGAGCACCCCCCCCCCAGCGCAGCGCCGACCCTCCCGAGGAGCCAGCCGGCCGCCCCCGCGCCCCTATATACGGCACGGCAGCCCCGCCGCCGCCCGCCCCGCAGCGCCGCCTGGCCCCACCCCGCGGGCGGGACCCGCACCTCGGGCTCCGCACCTCGGGCGGGGCAGGCGCTGCTGCTGTGGCGGGAGATCGGCTGGGGCGAGCTTTAAACGGGAAGGGGGAAGATTTAGATTAGACATTGGGAAGGAATTCTTCACGAGGAGGGTGGTGAGGCACCCGCACAGCGCGCCCTGGGAAGTTGCGGGTGCCCCCTCCCTCGAATTGTTCAGGGCCAGGTTGGGTGGAGCCTTGAGCAGCCTGGTCCGGTGGGAGGTGTCGCTGCCCGTGGCAGGAGGGGTGGAACTGGGTGATGTTTGAGGTCCTCTCCAACCCAGACCGTTCTGTGATTCTGTGAAAGGCACGGGGTGAGCCGGGCTGCGGTGAGACACTTGGTGCCAACAGCTGTGGGTGAGCAAAGTAGGGAAAAAAATGCAAATATCTACATGTAAGAGAATATCATAGAATCATGGAATGATCTCGGTTGGAAGGGACATTAAAGTCCGTCCAGTTCCACCCCCCTGCCATGGGCAGGGACACCTCTCACCAGACCAGGCTGCTCAAAGCCCCATCCAGCCTGGCCTTGGATGCTTCCAGGGAGGGGGCAGCCACAGCTTCTCTGGACAACCTGTGCCAGTGTCTCACCACCCTTATCGTGAATGATTTGTTCCTAATGTCTAATCTAAATCTTCCCTCTTCCCATTTAAAGCCATCCCCCCTTGTCCTATCACTATACACCCTTGTAAAAAGTCCCTCCCCAGGCAGGAGGGCATATTGGGCAGCTGTGACCTTTGTGAATGCTGGGGGCAGAGAACCAGTAGATGTTTTGTTGTCCTTCATTCTTTTTCTTCAGTGCTGTCAGTGTTAATAAGGACGTTTGTCATCACTGTGACCAGTGTTGTTTGAAGTTGGACCCCTGTTATAATAGTAAACATAACAGCATTTGGATGTGAACCTCTTTTTGCAGACATGAGTGGAGCTGAACGTACCCCTTATAGCTGCTCTTTCATATGTGGTGTCCCAGCAAGTTGTCCAAAACACTTTCTAGCATTTGAAGGGGATCTACTGGGCTTCCCTCCATCATTTAGTTCAACAAAATATTTAGTAGCTTCTGTATAATATTTGTTGAAAGTATTGCTGAAGGCTTAATTTTTGAGGGTTTAGGGAGGAGGAGTTTCTAGCATTTGAAGGGGATCTACTGGGCTTCCCTCCATCATTTAGTTCAACAAAATATTTAGTAGCTTCTGTATAATATTTGTTGAAAGTATTGCTGAAGGCTTAATTTTTGAGGGTTTAGGGAGGAGGAGTTTGAGGTATTTTTAATTGCCAAGTATTCAAGTAAGACTGTCAGGTGGAACAGAGCATCTGTTGAGCTCTGTTAACCAGTCACTCACACAGTTTTCATAACATGCAGAATAAACCTTGCCTATATGTACCATCCTTATCAACAAAACACATTTGCTCTGAGGTAGTGACTAGGCATAACTTTCAAATTAATTAATCTAGATATGGATTGAACTAGCTTCCAGAAAAGTTAAGCTGATTTAAGGAGAAAGACCTTTAACATAACTCATCTGGAGGCGATACCAAACTTCGCCAGTCTTATTTGCTGAGTATGACATTTTCAACCTTGACTTCTGCCTGCAGTTCCCCCTTCCCTCTTTTTCATGGAAGGGATAAAACTCCTGCAGTCCTGCAAGGTGCTGCCTCAGGCTTTCTCCTGATGGGATCCCACGAACCAGGTTTAAGTAGACACTATTTGCTGACCAGCTGCATCTGGCTATAGGTCATAAAAAGGGAAAAAATATGATGCCATCTTCTGTGTAAGGACCTCTTGAATGCAACAGGAAGCAACCAGAATCCCCTGCTACAGTTAGTGTTTTATTGTTCCTTCTGTATTAGGGACAGAGATATTCTAAGACTGGGTTTTCCAAAATGCAATTTCACTTATGGCAAAGAAGGTATACATGATAGCTAAAGACACTACATGTGTTATGATGAGAGAACTGTAAAATTTGGCTGTAGAACACATTTTGCCATTTTTTTTGGAAAGGTAAGATTTACTAAATAACTTTATTTATAGACTAATATTTAAAATATGAAAAGTGTCAGTGTTTTGATATGAACACGCTCTTTTATGAAAAAGGAGACTAATAAAACCGAAAAGTGTTAGGTCTGAAACACGGATCAGAAAGAAACAAGAGCTCTGTGTGTGTGTAACGTGAATATTTTCATTATTTATGATGACCTTAGTTAGGAGGAGGCTGAGGAAAATATTTCCAATTAGAAATAGCATTCTGAATTACTGCTGTTAGACTACAGACTCTTTCCTAGCTGTACTGGCATTCCTTTTAGTTATTCCCTTTTGTAGTCGCACTTGGAGGGACCGAACCGAATACAGGAAAACAAGATTAATATGGATAGATAAATATTGCAATTTTGAATGGAAATTTTGCAATTTAGGGTGAGTGTGAGGAGTTTCACAGAATCTTTCATAATTAGCTTATCAGTCTGCATCTCATTAGCTTAGGATAAAAAAAAATCTGAAAGGTATTTTCTACTGATGGTTGTCTCCCAACCAAAATAAAACAGATGGCATAGTTTCTCAGATAAGCATATGGATAATATTGCCCCTGCTAGGACTGTGTATGAACTATATTCTAAGGGGTACTGATCAGGCTCCTGTTTATCACAGGAGATAAAACAAGAATCATAAGGAATATTAGGGATACCTCAGTCTCTGCAACATTTTTTTTCTTTCAAAATTCATTATTGCAAAAAAAAAAAGAGTGATGCAGAGAGTAAGGTGAGGGGAAAAATGAAAGTCGCTCCAAGTATTGGGAGTGACTTCGGAACAGTGAGCAAGAGGTTTCATGGCTCAGTGCTACTTGTTGAACACTTTTCACTCGAATTTAAATTAATTCAAAATTCAAATGTGGCACTAAGAACTATTCATGTGATAACTCATTCAGTAAAAGTTCTCTATGACTTGGAAAAATGACTGTTAACATGGGTTCTGAATCACCTCTGTCTGGTGGAAATGATGCTTACTGCATAACTGGAAGGGAGGTGCCTCAAGACAAATCCGAAGCAATGCTGGAAACGTTACTGGTGACTCAGTGGGTATCTGTCTTCTCTCTTGAGGGACAAATTGTGATTTTATGCAAGTCCCAAAAGACAGTGAAGCATGTGTCACCTTGCCCTTAAGAAAACATCAGGAGTTCGTACCAAAACTCACCTACTGCATTCTAAACACTCTTCTTCCCTTTCTCAGGATAGGAAAAGAAGTCCTTGATGGCTTTTTATGAAGTTAATTGTCCTGTTGTGCCTGCTTGTTTGCATCTCCTCATGTACATGCAGTCCCTGGCTGTTCCTCCTCCATACTGAAGCCATGGATGCTGGTCTTTTCTGTGCTTCGTAGTCTATGTAGCCATGACTGAGAAGTAGGTGGCACGTGACACTGCTCAGAATTAACAGTGAAATGTTGCCTTATCTTGGTGCTACATTAGGGATCTATACGCTGGTGGTAAAGGAAGTGCCATTTGGATGATGTATAAATCTAAATTTATGACCCCATAGCCATTAAAATGCATGCTTATTATGCATAAGAATATTTTCCACACTGTCTTGCCCCAATCCAAACTCAGTAATTATGTATCAGCTGGTTTACTCTCTCTTAATTTAGATCACAAAGTATTCTAATTCACACACTGTGCTAAATCTCTTTATTTTAATTCATCTCTGTATATTCATAAGTCTTATAAGTTTCTTTGGAGTGATTGTTTATTAAAATTTCTTGTTATTATTTCTTTGATATGGTTAAAGTTCAGAAACATTCACTTCTGTTATAACCTCACTATACAAACTGTGTAAATTAAAGACCACTCTGACCTTGCCATTGTGGTCTCTAAATTAAGAGCACATGTTTAATATTCATCCTTAGTTCCTTGTAGGAGTATTTTGAAAAGACATCCAAAGCACACTTTAAACTGGAGTAATAAACACTGTTTATTTATCAGATTGTCTGCATCTCATTTCCTGAATTAATCAGCTTAAGTCTGTTTGCACTCCTGACATTGCAAGTCTCACAAGCTGATCCAAGAGAACATCTGTCAGTTTGTTTTCAAGACTGGATATTGCAGAAGAAAAGAAGAGGTGGGGGAGAAATGAAACTTTCACAAACACTTCAGCTCAAACAAAATGAGAACTTTCTCGTCTCGCTTCATAAGCCAGGCAAGCTGTGCCTTAGAAATAATACTTTTTGAGGACGATTTTTCTCTTTCCCCCATCCCCTAACAATATTTGAAAAGCAGATTTCTGTTCTCCATGTTCTGCTCAAACTAATGCCAATAAACAATTTTAGGAAGTGTTAATGAATTCTAAAATGCATTTAAGAAATAATATCAAAGTATACTGAAAGCAAATAAAATCAAGAGCGTGTTCTCCTTTAGCGTGAGACACAACTACTCTGATCTCGTTGCATTTGATGCAAGAAAAAAAAGGTAGGCTCTTGGCACAGAGACAGGATTATTTGAAGGAAATGCCACAGCCTGCTCTGTTCTTCACTCTGTTTCTCGCCAAGAGAACAGTTTGTGTTAGTATGTTTAAGGGGAGGAAATTCAGACCGTTAATGACAGAACTGGCCCAGAAGTCATATGCATTAAATTCTGTCATAATCATAACAGGCCTTTTTCTATTTTTATAAGGGGGAATTGTATCTCCAGCTTTATCATTAAATATAGGGTCTGCAGTGAAAAGATAAGTGTGTATTTGAGCAGGTGTTTGGGAACAGGAAAAAAAGTTAGGATTTTATTGGAAAATACTGATTCATTCAAGAGAAAGGTATCCCAAGGAACAAAGTGTGACAACTTGCATTTGGAATTGCTGTTTGATGTGTGAGAGTGTGTATAAGGAGACAGGGGTAGATCTGGTCAAAATATGTGTTTGAAGAGGGGAGAACAGAGAATGGAAGTGGGTATCAAAAGACCCTTTTGTTTCTCCCCTCCATGACATCCATGAACCTGTATTTCAGATTCAGTTTTCCAATCTTTCTGGTCAAGAGCAGGGACTTAGCTTTGGTGTTTTGATGTTGACAATAAATACTCTATCTGCTCTGGAAAATTAACTTTTCTCATATAGAGTGTAAGAAGCCTTAGTTTTGTGTAGAAGCAAGTCAAGATATATCAAACTCTATGTCATAAGAAGAATTCCTGCTTCGCAGGAATTTCCTTTAGAGGCTTCTATGGCGTTCCATTAATCAGTCACAAACGTGTGACAGTCCATTGGGGAAGAGCTACCAGGTCTGAAGCTGCAACATGCAAGCTCAGGTAGCTGCTGAGAAGGGTTAGGTGAACAAGGCAGACCTAAGGCCAAGCTACTGCTCAGCAGGATACCTACATTTGTAGCTGCTGTACTCTTCCTTACCTTCTATCAGCTCTCCAAGGAGAAATCCAGCGACACCAGCCGCTGTCAGTTCAGTATGTGTGGGGCTATCTGAAAGACAGAGAAATTTCCCTCAAATCAAACCACACTTCTATGGATTCTTCAGAGCTGAAGACACGTTGCCAGACCCACACTGCATTTGCTCTAGCTCATGGATTTATGTGCGTGATTTGAATATGTAGGACCAACAGTCGCATGGAAATGATCATGAGTCATAGAAACTCCTTATACTTTAATAAAGAGCTATAGTGAATCGGAGGAAAACATACAAATGTAAATGGTATTTGCTTCTCTCTGCTTTGCTGTTGAATAACTGCCTAGAATCTCAAATAACCTCATCCCAACTGATTGGTCCCTATGAATATACATATCCTGCAAGATCCTGCCAAATGCAAAAAACGATACAGTACATTAAAGAAAGAGGAATGAATACGGATTGAATGAGTTAAAGGGAAAGAGTCTCTTTTAGATGTTTTCTACTCAGCTGGGCCCAATACGTTTCACCTTAGGATGCTCTTAATGAGCTGTCAGAAGCAATCTGGAAGTGTAGTTCACTGTAGAATGAAAAGAAAGTCGGCTAAAAAGCCTCCAGAAGACCATAAAGTAATATGTAATAGACATTATGATGTATGTACCATGTCTCACAAATGTAATTTCATCTGGAATAGAATAAATAATAGAGATTGTAGGCTGGGTAAAATCTGTGGCTGTCATATAAGTTCATACTCAATTACTAATATTTTTAATACTCTTTGATAACATATTTGTAAGCAAACAGTAACATTAAAGTCTGGATGAAACTTCATGATGTATAACTTCTTGGAATTCTGCTGTCTGAAAAGAGTCCATCAGTCCTTCATAGTCTATCTGAATTTATATCAGGTGTTTCTGTATGAACATATCTTGAGTCCCACACTGTTCTTATTTAAAAGGATAGAGAAACTGAAATTTTAAATGGTTTTTTTTGTTGTTTTTTTTTTTTTTGTGGAGAAATGTTTCTAGTGAATAAGTTGCAATTCACTTAAGAACTAGTGCAAAGTACCATGCATTTGCACAAGTAATGACCAATCCAGGAGTGAAACAGGGACTGATTTCTTCAATACAGTTCTGCATGCGAGTTTTGAAGCTTAATAGAGACCACCAGCCTGTATTTTGAGGGGGGAAAAACACACCAAAACCAACAAAACCTCTCCCCCTTATTTAGAACCTTGTTATATCTTAAAAAATAAAAATCCACTGCCCCTTATATTTCCTCTTTCCTTGCTACTGGTAAGGTCTTTGTTGGAATCTTGTCCCTAGGTTTGCATTTGCCACTTCAAAACTATGTGAATCATCTGGAGAGAATCCACAAGAGGATTAGAAATATGCCTTAATGCTAAGTTTGACAGAGCTGAAATTGTTTAGTCTAAACCAAAAGAAGACAGAAAAAGGACATGATAAGAGCATTCAAATGTGTAAAAGGTTGCTAGAAGAAGAGGGTTACGAGCTGTTCTCCACATTCACTGGGGCAGCTCAAGAAGAAAAAAGACTCAAAATGATGCTAAGAAACTTTAGGACTGGTACTATGAAGATCTTTTTAAACATAGAAACAGCAAAGCACTGGAACTGAGTTTTGTGGAGATGACGTGGAATGTCTTTTTTTTTTTTAAGGCCTCCTTTGACAGAAAGCTTACATAGTTCCTGCTCAGAAATAGCTCTAGAAATGAGTGATCTGCCTTGGGTAGGTAGGATCTTGGAACTCCCTTCCTGCTTTTTTCTGATCTTGTGACAATAACGCAGACAATCTACCTCATTAAAGGTTATATAATCAGATGGCAGAAGTCCTAAGTGAACTTAAGAACCTCACTCTGAAGGTCAAGAAAGAAATAAAGAGATGGATTAGAATTAGAGATGAAGAAGGATTCGTTGAAGACTACTGCAGACTAGCAGTTACAGTAGTGTGATAAAACCACAAGCCAAAACTCAAACAGAAAAGCAATGAGACTGAAAGTAAAAATGGTTGTACAGCTAGAATTTGAGGTCTGAGGATGATCATAGGATAAAGTGCTGTGGATGGGGAGATCAGAGAGAAATGTATAACAGATGGGAGGGTAGGGGACAGAGAAATATTTCCTCCAGATGGCATGTACTATCTCATGGAAAAACTGGCAAGAGTAGAGAATCTTGCCAAGAAGAGGATGTAGTGCAAAGAGAGGTTTACCAAGTGTGTTCTTTGAAATTCTATTCAACAAGTAAGAAGAGACATCTTGTAAATGAGTTACTCTTTTAAATGTGCAAATTCCTTGTATTAATCCAACTTGCTCCTTGGGTACAGTATTGGTGTCACTATTATATATTCAGTATATAACTACGGATATTCTCTAAACGTAATAAAGTCAACCTTCTTCTATCTTCCATCTCTTCCCTATTTTTTCTTGATGATACCATCCCATATTCTGCGACTGTTTTTTTCCCTGCTGGCAGAGTAACAAAGCTCAGGGGCCTGCAGATTTTACGAATCTTTTTATGGTGGCTTGGCATCGTAGAAGGGTGGTGTGGATGTTGCTGGATATCAGCCACTCTTTCTGTAAGAGGGTCTGCACGGTGGGTGCCAAGAGGAATGAGGATTGGAAGGCTGAAGCAGAACCGTAGAATTAATTACAGAAACAAATATAGAATCAATTCTAGAAATCAGAGGAAAATGTTTAAATTCATGAATAAAGCTTTATTCTGCTTAATCCATTAAAGGACAAATTGTTCAATTTCACTTGGGCAAGGTTAGAGGATATAACATAAAAATGGTGCCTGTCTAGGGTACACGATACTTTTCTCATCAAATTTTATCTCATTAAACAATCAGTCTAAAGGAAGATTGCTTAAGAAAGGTGGGTTTAGGATTCTTGTCAATCTCAAGTTTTCAAGCTTCTAAACCTTTTTCTAATTATAAATTTAAAAAATAATTATCAATATTTTGTTTCTTTTTATTGTCTTCTTTTTTTTTTTGAGATTTGCTCCATGAAATGAGAGCTCGAAAACCGTTTCATTACAGATTGGAGACTCTAATTACTGCAGTAGTTAATGTTTTAAGAAAAACACCATAGTTTCAAGATTTGCCATAAAATTACAATTTGGAAACTTTGGTTTAAGTTAGAGGCCTAGAATTTGAAGGTCAGTAGAAATACTGAGGAATTAAAGAAAAAGACAATATAAACGCAATGAGGATAATTATAGTGCTGCCTGAAGTTTCCCTGGGAAAGCTGAATGATGGCAGAAGAGAGGAGCAAGTAGAACTCCAAAGCCGGGTTAGGGTAGTTGATAGGATAAATGAAACCATAAAGTGGAGAACAATGGGTCAAGCGTGGAGATGGTAAGTGTGGTCTTCCCACGTCAGTCCAAAGAGCCAGTGGCCTTTATGGTGACTTAAAACAGATCCTTGGAGAAGAATAAAGCAAGTCTGAGCTGACGCTTCTCACGCCAGGCGGTGCTGATTTGGGAGCTGCAGTTCTCTCACATCCTGCCACCACTATTACATTTTAAACAGGAACTTTCCACCTCACTCTGTGAATCAGACTCACTGAGTGAAAGAGCTAGACTGCAAAGATGGTCATTAGACCTTCTCACCCAAGCTATGGACAATTTTATCAGCTTATCCCTCTGAAATAATTGGCCCAAAGCAGGTCAAAAAGACAGGTGTTACTGTGAGCCCAAGCTGTTTGACACAGGGTTTTATTTGCTTACCCTGGCACGTTTTGTATGATGTCAGCACACAAAGAATGTTTCTGCAGATAAAGCAAATGGCAAATGATTTCATGAGCCTGAATGTGACAGATGTGTGCAGTGTGAAGAAACATCGTAGCACAAACTACAGTGCTCGTCAAGATCGTGTTATTCCAGCTCATTAATCACATTTCTCTGGTTTGTCTCCACGGATGACTATCTGTGAAATCTCACTGGTGGTCATGACAAGGCTTTCTGCTTGCCACCCCCTCTCTATAGATGTCTGTTGAGATTCTGCGTGTCGTTATTGAAGCTACACCGAAAGACAGATGGGTGTTATGCTTCTTTCACGTCTGCTTCACACTCCTCTTCCATTCAGGGCCAAAAGCTGCCTTGTGTTTGAAATATCCCACAGTTTTTCATGATGAAAAGGTTTTTTTTAATCAATATTCTCATTAAAATATTTTTTATCAGCATGTTTTAACCAAATAGGCTAAAATCTGTCATGCTTTTTATGGTGATGACTGGATAACAGAAGAGCAAATAACAGGAGATCTAATTTAGAAGCATTTGCATAATGAAATTATTGAATCATATTCCAACAGTGAAATCAGAGCAGAAAACATATTTGGAAATGTGCAGACCTTAAGGTTATTTTTTTTTATGTGAGTGAGGAAAAAGAGGAGATGCTTGCCTTCTCTCCACTCAAAAGAGCCCAAGGGAATATGTATTTACTGCTATCCCCAAGATTTCTGTGTGCTCCTGGCCCAGTCTTTGGAAAATTTTACAAGTCAAGGAGTCATGCATGCCTGTTTTTTCATCCTTTCCTTGTCATGGAGCAGCTGCATTTGAGTTGTTGGGAAAGAGCAGTGACTACATATGGAAGAGAACAAGATGAATATATCAGTATCTGCAGTTGAGATCGAATCTGAAAAAAAACCTTAAATAATGTAATATTCATTGCTGCAAAAGAAAACAAGGATTCCAAAATTCCATTTGTGGCAGTGCACAGGTTCACGAAGCTTTTGTCCACAGACAAAAGCTTTTAATTTTGGGTCTTTTGGGCAGAATGAGCCTCAGTTGGAAGGGCAGGTTCTTTTATGGCTATGCCAGTTTCTTGATATTTAGGAACTAAAGAAGTAAATTAGTCAGGAACCAAATGAGACACACTGTTCTCCATTGAGCTGCCACTCAGTCAGCTCAAAGAACCTCAAAGCTTTATGTTCCAGTCCCTCTCTCCCCAGCCCTTCCTACAATTCTTATAAAAGGAAGAAGGCACTACACCTATCCACAAATTCTCCATTGGTAGGATTAGGATGTGTTTCAACTTGTAAAGGTGGTAGAGGAGGTGCTTGGCATTACATGGTGCCACAAAGACATGGGCAACTGAGAGAAGATGAAATTCCTCACAATGAGGTAGCTGAAAATTCTAGAAACAGGCTGAGCGTGGCGTTGCTGGCTGGCAGGCACTGCATTTAGGCATCTTGGTGTCACCTCTGACTGCATGTTTGCCCAATTCTTCTCCTTGAGAGGAGGAGATTTAGTCATGGATATACTGATTGGAGAACTCATTCTGGAAGCAAGGAATGGAATTCTAAACCATTTTCACCCAGAGGGAATTCCAGCCTGCATCTTCCCCTTTTTTTTTTCCCTAAACAAGCTGTTGGCAATTGTCTTTGAGAGCTCCCACCATTATTTTCTGACAATAAAGACACAATGGTCCACATAGGAGATGGCTTTTACAGTCTTGTGTTTAGGATACTCTGCTCAGAGGGATAGTAAAGTCCTGTAAATACTTATACTTTTACTGGTACATTGTATTTGTGCTCAGCAGTCTAACAGTGCCAGCCAATTATCTCTCCTGCAGGGATAGGATTTGTTTTAAGTGGGTGTCTCCCTACTAGCCCTTTCTGTGACACCCTATCTGGTAGGCAAGTTCAAAAATAAACCTATGCCATAAAACTCCACTATATTGATAAGTTTAATGTGTGTGTGAGAGGGAGGAAGTCAACTTTTTGTTGTGGGGCTTTTGTGTTTGGATTGAGGATTTTTTATTTGTTTTTTTTTTTGTTTGTTTTTAATTGAAGAATTAGAATTCCATGCTACAAAATCACATCAAGAGGTTGAGACCTCAACAAGGTTTTGGAACAACTATGTAGACCATATATAACAGAGTAACTTATAGCTATAATGGTTCAATTTCACTTATACAGAATAGAATGGGGTTAAGAGGAAGATGATAACTTTCAGACTGTCCCCACACAGGATTTCAGAGGTATTTGCTGTTGGTGCAGAACTCAGCTGTATTTGTAGTGTGGCTTCCTCAGCTCCCTCCTCTAAATATTCCCAGGAGGGCACACTGCTTGGCTGCTCCCTACCATTGGCCCCTCATTACACACGCAGTCTCCTCACTTGAAATTCAAACTTCCCGTTCCTGTCCCAATCTCTGGAAATACTGTCATTTCTTTTCACCTCATCCACACCAGCTCCTCTTGGCTTCTCGTCTAATCTGTCACTAACAGCTTGTACAAGCTCTTCAGAGGTTGTCTCATCAGAACTTTGTTTAACCTCACCTTTGTATTCTTCTCTGCCTTCTTGAAGAATCTCTCTCCCTCACTCCTTCCACCCCCTTTGCCTCCTTCACCCCCTGCATTTAAAGAGGTGGCTGTTATCACAGATACCTGACTTAGATGCGATGAACTTCACTCAAATTATATGATTTGTTCAAGTTAAATTATTCCCTTTTCAATCTCATTTTCCTAAGGATTCTGTATAAGGATCTCATTTTATAGTGTTTCGTGGCAAGCTGAAAAGCTTTTTGAATGGAAAAATATTCCATGGAGTGATGACAAAACTGCTCCTGAAGGCATATGTCAGATAGCTTAGGGACAAGTTTTGTGTTTCAGTGCAAATTCACACTGATATCTCAGATACTTAGTGCAAGTGTCCCAAAGTTTTAGTTTGCCAAACCAATCAGTCAAATCTGTCTGTTGTGTTCAGTCCCCAGAGTATAACCAACCCATTGAATTGTGACCATACTAGTCCCTACATATCAAGCTCAAGATATTTTAAAAATTATGCTTCTTCGTATATAAACTAATTTGTCCTCCCTTTTTTCCTTTTTTAAAATTATTTCAAATTTTGCAACGTTTGACTAAAAAAAATTACATGAAAGCATTTATCGTTTGAAAATGTTATCAACAAATCCAACTCAGCTGATATCAATATTTAGTAAGTAAATACAATTTATCAACACGAATTTTTTTCCCCATTTTTGCAATGCTCTTTTCTTGAAATGCAGTAAGTGCCAAAAATCTCTTTTTGTAGTGCACTTGATGCTTTCTTATACAAGCTTATTATTTATTGTGGTCTAAAAACATCTGCTTGTGGACACAATCACTTGGGATTTAGGTTGCTCTTTGATTACCATTTCTATCTTTGGAATTCAAGTAACTCCCACTCACCTGACAGCATCAAAACCAAACCAGAACAAAACCTCATCTATTTCTGGTGAGTTTCCCAGTGTAAATCTTACAGCAGATGTAGAAGGAGACTTATTCTAGGGGAAAATACTATGCACCTTTTAGCCTTTTAGATGGTAAAATCCATTTGAGTTCAAATCTGGGTGAGGAATGCAAAACTAGACTCAAAATGTTCTGAACTTGGTTTTTCTAATACTGTATAATCTGGACTCCTGGGTCAATGTCTTTTCCCTTGTGAAATGTTCTGCGAGTTCTTTAATTGACTACAAGTCACCAGGAGCCTGATTTATCTTCCTCAGTAGTACAGTGTAATGTACAGTACCGTCCAATGCACATCTTTGGAGTGCATTGGACACTGATCTGATGCTGACTCAGAGGGCAGACTGCTGTCTTCTGAATCACTATCACCTTTTTCTCTACCTCACCTGGCAGTTCTTCAAGATCACAGGTTCCATTCCAATTTTAGCCACTCAGCCTGCATTGCTTTTTCAAGATCTTGAGAGATTATAACCTAAATTTGTATAATGGCTGACTTGAAGAAGGGTCCTTATTTAAAAAACCTTTAAACCAACAGCTGATAACTAGATTTATTGTTACACAGGTAGGCTAAAATTTATCAGAGTGTGTACAAGTTACACAACACAAATATAGCTTTCAAGACACAATTGAAAAGATCAAACTGCCCTAGCTGGTGAAAATGCAAACTGTATAGGGAATTTAGCTGTCTTATTACAAGGTCTGTATCTTGAATCTGACAGCTCCCTCGCATATCTAAGTCTGTGTTAAACTGCAATAGTTTTGGTGGAGATGCAGAAAATTGTATGACCTGGAGAGCCGCAACAGTTCTCTGAGAGAAAATCCTCATGTATCACTCCTTACTATTACAGACTTGGAGTTACAGGAGAGCAGAACATTTTGTTCATTTCATGAATATCATCAATGGAGTTTAAGGTGCAATTCATTTGATCAAATGTGAGTGTCTCCTTCCAGATTAGACAAATAATTTACAGTAATTTCCTGATGTTAGCTCTATGGATGTTAAGTTTAGTCTGAACACCTGAGTTACCTCTAGACATGTACATTGCAACTACTTAGGAGGACTCAATTCTGTTGCACACATATAGATATACTGCCATTTGAGGTGCTCCAGGGTATTCCATCTGGTCTGCAAAAGGACCTGGACATTGCTCTTGTATGTACCTGGCAGCCCTGTGCAGATGTCTTGAATATCTTACAAACTGCACTGTTATTTAGACCACTGAATTCCACCCATGGAGTTAGGTGAGGGGAATCACATGCCCTGTGTTCTCTTTCAGTTGAGAGCTCAAAAAGGATTTTGTTCTGCTTTCACAGAAGACACAGTCTTTCCACGTTTTTGATGGGATTCAGCTCAGCTATGTGTCATAAAGATAACAGTTTGGGACACTAAATAGCCCTCAAATGACACTGTGAGGACTACGTTATTGCCTTTAAAATAAAAGTGAAGCTAGTCAGAATCAAAACTTTGTCTCGTCTAATGGCTGTTTCGTATCTCAGTCCTGTAGGTAAATATCTACATCTCAAATAAAACTGATAAAGTTGATACTAGGTATGTATCCAAGACTCAGATTTTATAATACAATAAATGAAGTTTGTTGCAGCTTTATGCCTCCAAAGCTCTGTAGTGGGAAGCTACTTGGTAGTCCGAGCAAACCAAGCAAAGGCAAACAGGCACGGCAATTACCCTCACAGCTGATTTTGTTTCTGTTAGAGTTGAGGCACACTGTGTAGTGAAAAGATGTTGGTATGACAAGTCCTAATGTATATTTTCATTAATTTCTGTTAGAGACTGAGCATCCACACTGCTTATCAGATTCAAAGAAATTTGAAGGGGGCTAGAACATTCTTAAAACATGCTGAATGATCCACAAATGCACTCTCACTGAGAGCAGTGGAGGCCTTCCCATTGCCTCTAGCATGAACAGGAGTGGGAGGCAAATGCAGAATTTTATTGCCAGAACCCCCAGAGCAGAAGCTCTTTACAACCAAAAAAAAGTGCATTTATGAGTTCAAATGCAATACATGTCATTTCCCTATTGAAACTTCCTTACATATGTAAAGTTGTACTTCTTGGCATACATACAATTATACTGTCCTGACCAAGCTGCCTGTTTCTTGATGAAGCCCCTTACGATTCACACTGTTGGTTCCTTTATGCCAAATTCTTTTGACAAGTTTGTTTCACTAGGTGTGTTTGTGTACACACAGAGAACAATGAACAGCAGGCACCATCTCGTTCATGCAGACTCCAAAAGAATTATATGCTTTTGAAAGCAGACCTACTGCCTGTTGTTGTAACTGTATTTCATATTTGATTTCTCTTTGACACATAGAATTTATGAGTTGTCTCAAGCAAACTTGTATTTCATGTTTTAGCTACATCTTTGTGTTTGAAAATAACATCTACTCCTTCCTTCTTACTCTTTTTGGAAGAGATTAGATGCAACAATTTTCTAAAAGCCTCATATGATGAAACAGCTGAAAGAGAAGCTTAAAAGAAGTCAACTGAAAAAGAAATGTATTCCCCACCATGACCATAACTCACAGCTATATTTTGTGAGAACTCTTAACAAGCTAATCCATCTGGTTTTGGTTTTCAGTCACAGATGAACTAATAGCCTCTCATTTAAGTTACTGTATGGAGCCGCTATGAGCTTAGAGAAGTATTAGTCATTTTATTTGCATTCAAAGGGTTGTGCTTTTTTTCATGTAAAGAATATCTCTTCCCTTAAAAAAGGAACATATCTCGCATAGCAAGGATTACCAGAGAGGCAGGAAAATCTGTGTTAGCTAAAAAATTGATTACATAGACTCGTTTGGGTTGGGCAAGGATCCTACTATATCATCAGTTCCACTCCTCTGCACTAGTACCAAACTGATGATACCAGTTGGATTATGGGATGGAAAGAAAGAACCTAAAATTATTTCAGAGTATATTTATGAAATTAAGGACCTTAAACTGCTCTGACATCTCTCCTGTAGAAAACACTAGCAAGATTTGCTTTATTTTTGCCGAGTTTCTTCTCAATATCATAGTTTGATATTCAAATGATACTATTTAATCCTAAATGTTTGTCGTCCCTCTTCTCACTGTTTCTTTCAAGAATGTTACTAAAAGCCCTTCAGCAAGTAGCTGAAAGCAGAATACTTGGAATGTAGCAACCACACTTCTACCACAGAGCAGAGGAGGTAACGCAGGACCTTCAGTTTGTCTGTTTCATTAAGGCCCACAGTTGTTAATTTACCTTGTTTGTGAAAACAGTTTTAATTGTGGAAATACACACCCATTCAAGGAAAGTCATACAGTAAGGAGGCAATTTTATTCACACCAGGCTTCCTCCTCCCAGGACTGTATCAGCTCTCACTCAAGTCTGTCCTAGTTTTTCTATTGTATCCATTTGACCTCCTCACTTATGAGTTTGAAACCCTGATAGATAGGAGAATATTTATTCTGTGCAATAATAATTCCAGAAAATTACCATGTTACAGCGGAGTATAATGAAGAATTTTGCTGTAGTAGGAATTCTGGTCTTTCATTTTGGTTTTAGCCTAGAAATTATATGACATGCTATAGACAGATAAATTGTTACCATTTTTTATTATACACATTGTTTTAAAAAAGCTCAAGTAGGGTTTTCCAGTGTGTTTTTTTCTTTTCATATTTGGCTTCTCATTATCCCTTAGTCCAGTACTATCATTATAGATTCCATAGGAAGGCAGAGACTATCTCAAAAAAAATAAATTACTCTATCCTAAACTTACCACCACCGTGTTCTTCATTTTCAAAAATGTCTTTTCCTCAGAGGCTGATAAATTATCACTCAACTTGGCTCAGGAGTGTGTTACCTTTTCTTCTATCTTGTTTTCCTGTAGGTAAAAAAATCAATCAGATATGCATACATGGCAATACGTCCTTTTGTTTCCCAGACTCTTACAGTGTTTAATTTCCCAAGAAACCTTAGGAGGTAATAGCTTTGTTCACAATAAGCATTTTTAGGACACGGTTTTGTAGGGCTTAGGGAAAGAGACAGCATATGTCTACCTTCTCAAATAGCTTGTGAAAAACCTGCCTTACGCATAACTTATGCCAAAGATGCCCAGACTGTTGAATGGAAGGACATAATGAAGCTCTGAATTTCTGTAGCCATAAACTCCAGTGAAATAGTGATTTCTCCAATCCATGCTATGGTACTTATGATGGTTATATGAGTTGTTTTGTTTTGTTTAGATTTGGTTTAATGTGTTCCTTACTCATTCTACTCTCACTGCGACTTTCTTAGAAGATTCATTATGGTGTGACCTTTTTTGTGGCCCACATCATTAGCTGTTGTTTCTAATTCTTAGTAGTTGTGTCACCTTTGCTATTAGGCTGTAACTATTTAGGGAAAGAGGTTATGGTCTTCATTCTACGGAAATAATTTTGTGGGCATACCCAGGAGTACATAGAGCTCCCAGGAATAATTTTTGGTTCTTTTAAGGGCTTCAAGGATCTCTGTTCTGTGTGGTGTCTGCTCTGTTACCAGCTGAGTAATACTGGTAGAGATCCAAGAAGCTGTTGATGTGAGAGGTTAGAAACTCATTTACATAACCTGTTATTCTCACAACCTACTTCAGAGTTATCTGCTGCAGAAAATGGATTTTGTTTTGTTTTCCTTTCAGCCTCGTGATGTATGTCAAGATTTTCCGTGGACAGATGCAATCAGCACTGGTACCATTTTGTCACTCAAAATGGCTCAAAAGTCCAAAGAAATTTTCCATTGGAGAGAGATCAAACTGTCCTCAGAAATCTGTTTTTATGAAACCCACAGAAAAAATATTCTTGAAGCCGTCTCCTTTTATATGCATGGTAAAAGCCATTTTGCCCATGAGTGCATTTGGGATTGTTGTATTTTCAGGTTGCAACTTAATAAGAAAGAGTGAGTTTTGAGTGAAAATAGATTTTTGCTCCTCTATCCTCAGTAAGTCACCAGTCCTACAGAAAAGTAAAAATTCTGCACATTTCTAAAATTAAAAATTATACTAAATACTTTATTTTCCCAGTATTTTATACACATATTTTTTTCACTGAAAGAAAAGCAATTTTTAATTAAAAAATATTTCCAAAGCATTTTGAAGCAAACCTAATGCTTACAGCAATAGTCTGGCTATCCTTAATAACAGAACCAGGACCACATTCTCCTGACTGTCACAAAAGCGCAAACATGATGGCTGCAAACCGTAGCCTCAGTGTTGTCTTTTCAATCCACTTGTTTCAGGCACAAATACAGATATCTATTAAAATTGAAGGAGCTCAGCAAGAGTAATAAGAAGATAGAAATTAGGATTAAAGGCTTCTGATTTGATAAATAATTCGAAACAGAAATAAAAATTGAATGCAGTAACTAAAAATTTCTATTGCTATACTATGTCCAGTGGAAGTTAGCAGTCAGCCATCCAGCCTGTAAATTTAATATTTATTTTGTTCACATAAGCATGTCTTAGTTCTTGCAGACTTGCTGCTTAGCTTTGCCATTACCTCACTGAGGATTTGTGCTCACGGGTGTGTTTGTGTTTGTCTAGCAGTGGAAATATTTTTCAACAACTATGAAAATAAAGGCTGCGTGTTTTTCACTTTTGAAAATATTTTCCTTGGCAATGAAAGTGATAAACTCAGTGGCTAAAAATGGTGTACTTTCTAGGGTATATTTCTTGGTTTATACCTGAAATAGTACACCAAACTCAATGACAACAAATCTCTCAGCTGGCAAGATTGATACAGGAGCACACACTCTGCCAATTAAACACAAAAAGAGGCCATTAGTCTCGATTTTTGGAGGTATGTAGCAATACAGATCATTTATTGCACATATTATTGATCTTTTAGTGTGGAATAGTTGATTATATCTTTGCAAACTTCACAGTTACTGGAGTAATACCTTCGTCACTGAAAAAGCAGGTGTCTCTTAGTCTTTAGAGTGTTTGCCTGGCTTTTCATCAACTTCAAACCACAGTGGCCAAAACTTAAAGGCCAACAGAAGGTGATCAACAAAGCCAGTTGGATGTGTAATGGAAGTTTACAACACTGGGATCATTGTGCTTTTCATAGTGAGAGCCAGCAAAGGTAGGCATATGGTAATTGCCCCAGTGTTTTACTGGTGTGACTTCCTCTTCTGAAATAAACCTTTTCCTTTAGTAAGAATCTGATTTGGAACTGCAAAGCCTGTATATGTTTATCTGGAAGCTTAGAATAAGTACTAAGATATTCAGTAGGTGTGCCCATCAGTTCATGGTAAACCACGAAATGGCAGAGACTCTATGTGATTTGATACTTTTATTAGGCTATTAGGAACATACTGACACAACTTCTTCTGTTATAGAATCATAGAACCATTTAGGTTGGAAAAGACCTTCAAGTCCAACCATTAGCCCAACACTACTTTGCCTACTATTAGCTCTTCCCCAAAATTAACAGTTCCTAATGGTTTGGGAGAGCAACGCCTTTCACTCACTTTTTTTTTTTAAAGACTGACTTATTAAGTAAATTTGAAGCTGCCTTCTGGATTGAGGTGTCATCAAAAATATGCAAAGAAATGCCTTGTCAGCAGACCCTAATGAAATGTAGATGTCAGGTTTGAGCTAATTGTGATATAGGAATCATGGTTATAACACCAGAACATAAACCAGAGAATCCAGTGGCCAAAATTATAAGTGCCTATGGACTTCAGATTGCTTTAAGCAGCTGATTAAGCATAAGTTTGCAGGACTGGATATTTCGTGTCAGGTGCTTAATATCTGGCCTACTCATCCTTCCATCAAGCCCACACAGTAGACTTTTGAACTATTTTGAGGATTTTGAGTACCATTGAGGATGATGGATGGAAAAGTGATGTAAACCAGCAGAAGCACATAAGAAGAAAAATTACTGGGAAAGACTGTGTCATGTTTGCCCCACTATGGTATCTGATTCTTCCTTATAAATACTGTAAAACTTTGGAAGTAGCTGCAACTTTCAATTAAAATTAGGGAGTCTTGCGTTCAGCTGAAATGACACGATGCATATAAAACAATTCTGCTTATAAAAATCTTTTAGTAGTGGAAACAGATTGCTGAACAGACCATGCAGTGGGTGTTACATTCCTGTTCTAAATTATAGGTTTAAATTTCAAGATGTTGGTGACAGTTGTTCATTAGCTTACACTCCCCTCACTGTCTCTTGGTTAAGTCATTTTTTTCTGCATCAGCCTGAAGACTAAACTATCCCTCCATAAACTGAGAAGGCTTTTTAGCATCAGCCACTGCATTTCGTGCTGTGCCTGTGCAGATAAAGAAATTATGTCTGTCTCTTTTGCTGTCATATCTGCTTTCATTCAGAAGCACTAAGCTTGTCTGATCACAAGAATAATACAATGAGAAAGCTAAATCTTCCAAAAAGACTTTTTTTATTGTTTAGCTCGGGTAGACCAAAGCCCATTCTGTCACTATAGGATATGGGATTCCTTACTAAGCATCTATCCAGTGTTTTGGTATAACCACCATTCAAAATCTCTTCTGAACTCTTCAGCCTGATTAAATTCCCTGTACGCTTACAGCTTTGGCACTGGTCACATGAACATCAGCACTGACAGTGCCAAAGAAACAGCAATACCCTTACCAAATTGAAAGAAAACAGGTTTTCCCTATCTCTCACCCTAGTGATGTAAGCATGGTTTCCCCCTACAGAGCACAATCAAATGAAATAAAGCTCTCATAGTTAGTGGTCAGACAGCTGAACATGAAAGAGTCTGAATCACCATGGCCTTTGGCTTATATCCCCCAGGCTCTGGGACGTTTACAGATGGAGGTCTCTTGATCCCTCTATAGCTGAAACTGTTCTATTTTGTCAAAGTAAATCCTGAAAGTATGCAAATTCAAGGATCAGAAGAATCTCTAAGGATTCAGTGCAGCCCTGGTGCCCTGAAATGTAAATAACTACAACCAGGCTACCAAATAAGAAGGAAAATATTTGTCTAACCTGTTCTTAAAAAGCTGCAATGAAGGAGACTCTACTTGTGTAATAGATCCTGGTATTTCATTACTCTACTAGTATGAAAATGCAAAATATAAATCTTTTCAGCTTTCCTCTGAAGATGAGAAGACCTATCTTCTTCATAAGAGGCTTTTAAATTGTAAATGGTCTTTTATCTGCCCTCAGCCTGTTCTAGACTAAACAAATATCGTTTGTTGAATCTTTTCTGAAATTTTGTATTTTCTAACCTTCTTATCAGTCTTATTGTTCCTCTTTGTACTCTAATTTGTCAACATCTTTCTTGTGCTGCACTGTGCTTAAACTGGATATAGCTCTTCATCCAAAATCTCACTGGATGGAGAATAAATTCCTCTGTATGTTGTCAGTGACACTTCTGCTGATTTGAAGCTTGCCATTTTTGCACTACAGCCAGAATGCTTATTCATGTCTGACCTGTCACTCATTACAATCCTTCATCCTCTTCTGTCACCCAGTCAGCTATTCCTCAGTCCACATTTATTTTCCGTAACACAGGTCATTAACATAGGTTTCCTTTCTCAAAGAGATTTGAATTCTGAATCTCCCTCAGCAGAGCAAGTAGTCCTTTCCAATTTACCATTGTCAACAAATTATAGACATCCAAATTTCTTCAAAACGCAAACAGGCCCAAAATTCTCTCTGAATTTTGCTGTTTCAAATCCTTCCCATATTGATAGTGTGAAGTCACAGTAACTTATTTTCAAATTTTTAGTGAATCACATGTTCACATCGTGTATTGTACAAGAAGATGTATGATGTGACACTGATTTACATAGCTTGGCTTTTATTACTTCACCTTCATCCACTCTCCTATTAAAGTACTTATCCTGGCATGTCAGCTCAGACCCTTTACCATCATTTTGGTATTTCCTACTGCCAGTCTCACACCAATGGTCTATATTATGACCTGTTTTTATTAAAACCCACTTTTGAGTTCTTTGGGATTCCAGAAGAAATGTGGCTAGCTAAAGCACCACTACAGATTTCACAGTGTGTAAGGAGAATGTTAATCCAGGAATTGCAATATCCTTGTCAAATCCAAAACACAGAGACTTTGGGTTTTTCTAGTGGGCTCTTTATAATAATAATAAAAAGTCCATCCAAGAGTATACTCTTGGGATTGAATCAGATTTGTATGTTCTTTGGACAAGGGTGTGTAAAGCAAATCTGTAACAAGATCTTTTATTTTAATAAGTTGAATTATAAGCACATAAATCTATTTCTAAGTGATGATTTAAGCCTCTATAATACTGAAACAGTTTATTTGCATGGTGACTTCTTCCAGAGACTTCCATTAGGTTTTTTTCATTCATGAAAGATTAAGTTAAAGAATGAACATGATTTTAATGTATAGTAGAGTATGGATCAAATGAAAAGTGATATTTGACTCCACTCAGCAAAGAACCACCTCCCCTTAATGGATTGAGCATTTGAAGGAAGAGAAATAGCATCAGGTTGTCTTCGGATGTTTTCTAAAGTTGGGTGAACTTACCCATTTTGTTTCCCACCATTTATTCAGAAGTATTGTCTCAGGACATGGATGATTTTAAGCATCGATCCAAAACCACACCCCATAATATGGGATATAACAACTAAGCAGGACAGGAAAAATTTAGGCACTGACCAAGATTATGTGCATATCCAAGACATTTATACTCACTTGACTGAACCTGCAGGCCTGAAGAACTCAGGGATTGTAACTTTGGTACTTTATTCCACGGGGTGTAAAGATTATCTTTGTTTTCATGTATATTCTGTGGTGTTCCAGTCCTTCTTCTACTGTATGAAACTAAATTTTTCAGTCACTTTAAGCACAATAAAAATAGAGCTAAAATTTTAACTTGGCTTGTATGTTTGCAAAAAATATAAACACAAAGAATCTCTGAGCTGGAGCAAATGAATAAATACCTAAGATATTGAAAACAGGCATATTGTACCAAATCTTGGCTATGCAGATTTCCATCTTTTTGTACTTTTTTTTGCTTTTTCTTTTACATTTTGTACTTTTTTAAGTATATGTAATTTTTTACCAAGAAGAACTTATGGGAATGTACTTAATGAATGCTTCAATCTTGCATACACAGTTTTCAGTTACCAGCTTGAGCCTTTTTGCTTAAACGGTGTTACTGGTAGTACAGGAATGGGTTTAACAGCTTTATTTTATAGTTGCTGTGGCACAACTAAACAAAACCATGAGAAAATTATACTCCTTTTGAAGATGCAACAAATATACGAAAGATTCATTGCTGTCCTATGTTTGTCTAATGCACAGATTTGAAGTTTTTCCTGTGGACTAAAAGGAACTGTTGGCATAATTTATTCTATAGATTATGTTTGACTTTTTGTAAAACAGAAATAAAGTCATTAAAAGCAGCGTAGTCATGTTGTATTAGATATAAATAAATAAAAAGAAAGATGATCTGCAAGTATCATGAGACTGTTTTCATTATGTTTGAATTCTCCAAACTATTTCAGCCCATGGAAAAACACTGCTGAATATCCCACACACATTGTTACTTTAATAAAACACCAGATGCACGTTCTGTTAGATGCTCACAGGACTATTTTAAACTAGTGACATTGAGAATAAAGGTGTTTGATTAATCTAAACCTTTATATTAAGATGTTTCAGCTTTAAATTGAACTTTCTGAAATTACAGAAGAGTATGTGAAAACATGCCTTGATACCACTTTTGAGAAACAAAACCAGTTCACAATTTTCCATATATTTTCCCTTAATTCATGGGAATTGGAGGTTCAATTTTGCAATTTCCTGTCTTCCTGATTATCAAAATTAACTGCAGGATAAAATCGTCTTCTCATTGATAGTCTCTCATATAATCTAACTCATAAACTCTGTGAGGTTTCTGCACAAAATGACAGAAGAAGTAAGGAATAATCCAAGCAGAATTTGTCAAAATCAGAGTCCAGTAAAATCAGCCAAGTATTAACTTCATGAAAATGTAAACAAAGCAGACAGTCTCTTGGCTTACAAATTGTGGAACGGGAGAAGACTCTAATAACAGAAATATGAGTGAACCAATGAAGTATTACAGATCTTTTTTTCAGAGATTAAAAGATCCATAAGATCTAGAAATATAAGGAAGGTCAGAGACTGGTTTTAGAGCATGCATTTGTAACCTTCCAGAATCAGACCTCTCTAACAGGACTTGCCAACCAAATCCTCTAATATGTCTCCTGTTCTGCAACCTTCTTTCCAATAGAATCTCTAATATTTTGTAGGACAGTAAAAGGGAGGGGGTGGTCACTAAGAGGACAACCAAGCAGGATGTGTAGGAATATGCTAGAACTTCTACAACCTGTGAAGAAATGCTCCTCACCGTTTAGTGCAAACACAAGGCAGAGCAGTCTCTCCAGTTTGTCCGTGTCCACATAACCTGCTCCTCCAAAGTCTCATACAGGAAAACAGAGCCACACACCAGAGCTACTCAGCAGCCATCAGGTGAAAGTAATATTCAGCTTCTCAGTCCACAAAAACTCTTTGTTTCCAGGAGTTTCCAGGCCTTTATGCAGGACCTCAGCACTTAGCTTTAATCTCTTGTGGCAAGAGGATGTGATGTTAGGTGTAGACCTTTTGCTAAATCTCAAATTCTCAATTTGACCCAGATCTGGGGCTTTATTTTAATGGAGCTGATCTATGTGAACTGAGAATGTGGCACATTGTCCAAACCAGAATTCCATGTCTCTGCAACTTAGTAAAATAAAACCTTAACTTGTGAACACAGAGGTCCAAAGAGAGCAACCATGATATTTCTAAATGCTCAGTCTAAGTTTATATTAGATTTAACTTGTTATAAACTATATGCAGCGTATTTAATACAAGGCTAGTTTATCAAAAGCAATTTAAAAACAGAGGGCAGTTCAGAAAAGATCAACAAATATATTCGGGTAATCCAGGTATAGATTTTAAAGTAAGGCTCAGAAGCACTAAGCAAGCAGATTGCAAAACTGCAGGTATTTCACATTACAAAGACCAACCCCATAGAGACACATATTCAGTGCACTGCTTTAGGTTTCACCTCTTGGCAATTAAAAAAAGATGTGTTTGGGGCTGTTTAACACAACACAACAAAGAATTCTGAAGCTTCTATGATTGCTGGGAGTATGGGAGAATGGATCTGATGCAAGCAGCATCTTCAAAAACAGCTCCCTACCCATTCTTCTCCATTTTGAGCAGAGGATAAGCTTTGTTCATACTTTTCAAAGCTGTTCTCTCATTTTCTGTTGGAAGTTTCATACGTTTATTTGCTTCACCCTTGTAACAGCATGAAGCACATGTGTAGAAAAGCCTGCTCACCCCCACAAGACGCAAATAGTTCAAGCTTTCTCAGTAGGCATAGAATTCTGGTAGCATGTGTCAAAACATCTTTCATATGCAAGTTGTGATTTGTAAAAATCTTGTGACAGGAATACTTTTGGATAGTAGAAAGTCCATTCCCAAAGCAGTCCCACTTTGCTAGTAAATCAGTGCTCCTGGTCACTAAATCTTTATAGGCAACAGGTAACCAGACTTCATTTGGTTTAAAATAAACATTGACCAATTAGTGCACTTTTCTCTAGACTCATTTTTAGACATAAGATTGACTTTTTTCCAACATTAACTGGGATGTGGCAGACACCCAGGATCCAGCAAGGGTGATGAAAAGCCTGACAGACCTAAACCCAAGAAAAATCGTGTCTAAAAAAGGAAAGCAATAGAGCAAGCATAATTGGGAAAATGTGCAATAAGGACAGCTTTTCTTTGGTTTAATAAGAAAAGGTGGTCATCTGTTCAATAACTCAGAAAATGCCAGACATAAACTTATACACATTGATCAACTGGTAAGCAGAAAAATTAAATAAGTAATCTAACAAAGTGAGATGCCAAATTCCACCTATCTGTGATAAAAGAAAAAAAGTAAAGAAATCAATTAAAATTTGTTAGTAAAGGGCAGATTTTTAAGCTGAGATGTTTGCTGACATGCACCTAAATTTCCCTGAAAATTCTTGTCTTTCAAGATTTTAAGAAACCTGTAGTTATCAATAAGTAAAATAAAGTGAGTAAACTTGAAGAACTACTACGATCTTGGATAACAAAGGAAGAATAATACTATAGTCATATAATTATCATTACTTCATGGTGAACAACATTTACTCAGCTGTATGTTTGCATGTAAGACTTTTGTTATTTCTGGTATGCAGGAAGAACAGAAAAAAAAGGACTTTTATATTGTTATAATTGACAGACCTACATCAGAGTATAGAAGAAAAACACTTTCCAGATTACTTAGTAAGCAGTTTATGAGTGTTTTCTCTTGAGTTTAATTCATTGGTACATGAATTCATGAATTTTAACTGTCTTTATACCATATAAGTCTTGACCAATATGAGACAAATCTTCAGGATTTAAAGAAAATTGCAGAGCTTATTACTTTAATCAGCCAATAAAGTAAGTATAGAGATACGCCAAGAATTTAAAATTCAAAAAGTAATAGTTTTTAGAGAATAGTTTCATAGATGCACTGAATGTATTTATTTTACTGTCCTGTTTCTTTATGATTTGTATGCTTCTGCACAGTAAGTGCATCAGCTTCCAAAACATAAGAGATAACATCCTGCTTACATTTTATATGGATGCTCAGTAATTTAATTCTGAATTGAGAATAAATTTGCCTCAATTAAACAATAAGTTGTTGATACTCTTTGAGAGGAAAATAGACTAAAAGAACTCAATTTACATCAGGATTTTAAGCAAATATGGATACTTTTCTGCATTGCCACTGAACAACAGTTAAATATATGTTTTTAAATATACATTAATTTCTAAAGAGAAATGATGGAAAAACTCAGAAATTAACTTGGGGGTTCAGTACATCACTAGACCTAAGCCCTCAGTTCTCCTACAACCACCTCCCTCTACCTCCAGTTATTTATGGCCAAAGGCCAAAATTCACAAGGACTCCAGAAAAGGAGGCAATATTTTGGTTCAAGGTCTCTTTGTGTCCCACCTTAGGTGTTTCCTTGTATGTCTTAATGCCCATATGCTCTTGCTTTCTGGTATTACAAAAGTAGGCAGGTACACTGGTACTCTGCTAAATCTGCTTCTCGAAGGAAAGAAATAGGTGTTTTGCATCTCAAACACATAACTATGGCAAATATGAGAAAAGGCAGACACACAGAAATGTATCTGCAGGTGGATAATGGTCCGTAATTCTTGATAAAGTCTTTCCTCAGTTTGCCAATAGATTGGCTGCTGAGTTTCACTCACCCTCAGTCCATAACCTGACTGACAGAACAGAAGTGTCTAACACCAGCCAACAGTGTCAGATATACTTCAGGAAACATTCGAGAAGAAATCACAATACTTTTAGAAAAGCAAAAATGTTCCATTTATCATACTTATTCTAACTTCCAAAAAAATTAAATATTTTCCATGCAATGGTGAAATTCCCTTCTGTTGACTTGGCAAGGAAAGGGTACTTTGAGCAGATTTTCTACATCTGCTACATCAGGAAAAACACCTGCTGAAAATTTTCAAGTTTCCCAGCACAGAACTCTCTAAACTGATTCAGCATCTAAATGGCATCTAAGTTTTATATTAAAATAATCTTGTTTAATTTGCCTTTTTATGCAAGAATGCAATGCCTTGAGGACCACGTTCATACAAAGGAATTCATATGGAATTTGACAAAACAAGTATCTGTAAAAGCTGACAATTTTAACTTAACATCTGCAGTTTTTAGGATGTTCCTGTGTCTAACCTCATTTACAAGCTTTCTTCTCTATCCCAGTATCCTGTATGTGCACTCAGGTTTTCCTGTTCCCAAATGAAGCTGTGTACTACCTCAGAGTAGCCACCTTTCTCCAGGTTATTTGTGGATGTCAATTATCAGAACGTTAAGCATTTCAAAACAGCTTAGAATTCTCTTCAACTTCTTTACTCCCTGCAAGTGCTTCTTTGCTTTCTTGGAACATATTTCTTTTGTGATTGAGTGCACAGATGCTTCTCTGGGAAAGATCTGTGTTTCTCTTGTGCTAGCAAAGGGGCTTGAAGACCTAGATAGGATCTAGTTCATCATTTTTTAATGGTGTGTAAATTTTTTTGAGTTGGTTTTATTTTGTTTTGTTTTGGTTTTTTTTTTTAAGAGGTTTTAGCTCCTACTTGGAAATGAAGGGTAATGGAGGAACAGTGTGCTACTTTTTTAGAATTCCTTTTCTAACCTTCTAGGCTGCAGGTTATTGATGCAAAGCTAGAGAGTGCCACCGCGTGGCTAGACGTTCCCTTGGCTAGCAAACTCTACAGCTTCAGTTTGCAAAAAGATGGAAGTGATAAAATTGAGTGGATTAGACACTGAAAAAACAAACCTAACATGAGGCACGCTTAACTTCTTTGAGGAAGCTGAAGTTTCAAAAATGGAGACATGAGGAAGCATTGGAGCTCGAGAGAGAGAGAGACTAATGGATACCCATTGACCAGGAATCCTGTGTGCTCGTTTCCACAGAGGTGCTTCATGCAAGCCTTTCAAAGCATGGGAGACAGAGTCCAGCCTTTCTTTACTCCAAAGTGTGTGCCTTAGCCATGAGAGGACAGGGCTGTGCTCCCTTTTAAGCAGACCCAGGGAGCATGCAGAGTTTGGCATGACTTTTATCCAACCAGGAAAGATGGAGAGAACAGTGATCTAGACTACTGGGTTTGAAATGTGAGCTTCTACAGGCTGAGGAAAGCACGGGTATTGAGGTCACTCCTTTCCAGTAATGAAGTATTCCATGATAGCATCACTGCCATTCCCTTCTCTGTAATCTCATTTTAAAATGAAGGGGTCACACGTGGCAGCACGGGTCATTTCCAAATGAAAAGCATCTGGCTTTGCATCTGAGAAGGTTCTTAGATATGGCACTGCTCACAGGCACCAGTTCATGCCTTCTTGGAATCAGAACCTTGCTGTTTCAAGTCAAGCAGAAATACCAAATAGGACCTACAGTGTGTCATTGCCTGCAGAGCTTTTCATAGCTCAGCAGGGCTTTTTCAGCTCATTAAGAGGATCAAACTTTTGCTACTGAATAGCTATATAACTAGGTCTGGGGGAAGCCCTCTGACCCTACATCTGCTATCATTCAAACATCCCAGATCTCACTGTCTGTTCTAACAAACAGACCCTATGCTTTTTCCACCCTACCTAGGAGACATCCAGACTACCCACTGTTCTGCCTTTTTGCTTCATTAAACTGGAAGAATGTTATCGAGCAAAAACTGATCATTCGCATAACAGATACAGGAAAAGAGTTTTATAATATCTTGAATAATAAGGCTTCCATTTATAATTGCTTGTACCAGGAAGAACACCAAGCAAGATCCATGTCAGTCTTCTCCAGAATTGTATATTGTAGTCAGTTGACCATTGAGTGATGCTAAAAAACCAGGGCCATTTGACAGGTGTCTATTGAAGGGAAGATGAATCTTACCACTCCTGACCGAAGGGAACAGAACTTAACAGCAAAATCCTTTAGCCTAGATCCAATTCCTCTCAGAATTCATAAATTCCAAATTCACTGTCCAAATGCATTGCATTTTTTACCTCAGAATCATAAAATTGTGTTGTACATACAGGCAAAAAAATATTTAAACATCTGACAGGTTTTGAAACAGTTTAAAAACCTAAAATGTTCTTTATATACCAAATAGGACTGTAGTTCTTTGAAATCCCATGCCTATGAGTCACTTTAACCACAACGAGTAGTTGTGTCATCAGAGCAAGGAAAGAGAATGCAGGTACTGCCTTTTCAAAAGCTGGATACAATTTTGTACACTATTCAACCAGCTTGAAGGGAATGCCCAAGAAATTCAGTTTGCTGTACACTGCCCAAGCACACTTTAACATTAAAAGGTGGAATTAGTAATAAAGGACTTGATTACTATGAAGGCAAAATTTCTGTGGAATCAGGGTAACAAAATGAAGTAGCTCAGCAAGAAAGAATATAGGTCTTATCAGCAGAATTGAATTCCAGATTAAGAAGTGCAGCTTCCATTCCTAGAATACAAAGAGACTGCCTGTGATTACAGCAATCAGAAACAGAGAGAAGCTATAAATGTATCTAGTCTGAAAGCCAAATGAAATGGAAAATAGATTGCCAAGAACTGAAAAGCAAGTTAATGAACAGAGAGTGACATCCTAATTTTCCCAGCACATCAGAGATGAAAGAAGACTTCTGTTGAGTTTCCAGGTCAGGGAAAGGAAGACCATACGGGATAATTAATTTCCCATGCTTAATGGGACAATATGACACCAGTCTGAATCTGAGTCTTCAAAGTAAGTTCCTAAGGCACCTGAACAGTATAAATTTCAAATTTAATGCTTAGTTCAAGTCTGATTTGGAGTGTCACAAAAAAAATTAAAATGTGTGCAGAATTGCTTTGAGCAGTACACACATTTCTACAACCAAGACTTCAGAGGTCTGATGCACTACCCAGCATAAAGCTTTCTTATTTTGCAAAATCAAATTGCTGAGATACTTTTAATGATGATGTATATTTACAGGCAATACATATCATGTTCATTATCTTTAGCAATATAATTATCATTATTAGCAATCTAAGTCTTCACTTTCTGGACCTTTAACCAAATGCCAGACTGCAGAGAATTACTTGTCTACCTAAGTCATCAAATTTTCTCTTCAGGTTAACAGACAGGTTGCAATTATCATAGTAGCAACTAAGTGTTAAATAGACCAGTCCTTACAGCACTCAAAGGAAGAAGATGCACTTCCCACCTCCCTGGAGCGTATCCTAGGTGTCAGTTATCTAGAATATATATAAATATCCTCTCTCCCTTTAAGGAAGAAGGCAAAAAACTGATGAAGAATTCACAAGGTCAAAAAGATGACAAAAGTGAGATACCTGACTGAATATATGGAAAGCATCCAGAGTGTGCTGTGAATGACAGATTTTAGGAAAAGGAAGATTCTTAGGCAATGAACCAAAGCAATGAGACTACATTGCTACACAGGCCAGGAAAAAAAAGGTTGGCTTTTTGCACCTTTCCTCAGGTTTGACAGTATGAGCAAATAAAATAGAATATGTAGCCAAAAATCCTAGCTGGTTTCTGAGACTCTGCGTACATCTTCCAAAGACACTTCCATACTTCCATTCTTTGTAACATCTCTTAAAATAAACCAGCAATTTCTTCATTATGTTGTTACAGAGTGAAAAGTCTTCATTTCAAAATGTATCTGAATATTTAATTGCAAGATTATCAGACTTTAAGACATTGGCATTCCTTCTCAAAATGTACAGCATGATCTAATACGTTATTTCTACCACAACATTGGTTTGAAAATGTTTTGAGGCACAAAGATAACAGAACCATCAAAATTAACCATCTAGGATTTTCACAACTAAAGTGAAGTAGTACATTTTTCTGAACATAACGTAGTCATACAGAAGATTGTAGGAAATGCTGTAGTAAGCCATTGCAGAAAATACTGACAGTTCTGAAAAGTGTCAGTTGAAAACAAACCCACAAAACTGTCTTTGCAAAGAGGGAAAAGGGCCACTGAAATCCACAAAACTACAACTTATACATTAAGAGACTTCAGTTTTGGAAAACAGTTACTTATTGCAACATGTACCCAAGTGTTTTCAGGAATTACAAGATAAAACTTAACCAGTGCCTTTAAGTACTGAAGTAGGTGAATTTGACAGGAAACAAGGGGTGATGTCTGGAGAATTGGATCAAACCAGTTTTCAAATACCCCACTTAACATGCTTGTGCAAATATTTTTATGACATCAAGTAAATACAATAGAGCTAGCCCATACAAAGGAACACAATTTGTACAGTGTTTTTTCTCTATGTCACCTTATTAAATATTTTTCATTGTATCTATGCATTGATCATTTTCCAGTATCCAGCCAGGCAGAAACAGCAAATAAATATTTAGTTTAAAAAAAAGATTGTTAGGTTTGGTTTTATTTCACAGGCTGATCCTTAAACAACAAGTACAAGGCTGCATATCTTGGAGACAATGAAATATAGTTCATAGTCATAAAACATGGTAATTGAGTTTGGAATGCTGAGCTCCAGCTTACAGCACAGGCATAATGAGACACTGAATGCCTTCTGGATCCTCCTACAAAACCAGGCAATATTTCTCTAGGTGCTTTTGTAGTTGTTAGACTGCATTTTTCAAAGATGCTAATGAGCTCTTATAGCATTGATCAGGAGCTAGGTTTATTCTCCTAACGTTCAGCTCTGTTGCAAAGTTTCTTGCTTTTTGGTAGAAAAAGAGAGACATTTCCCGATCCACAAGGAAGTTATGGTAGATTATTGCAAGTCTTGTGTAAATCTTCAGTTGAGCTTTTTTATTGCCCAGGTCCATGGCAGCAGCAAGTGCCAAATGATAATAGCCTGCTGCATCAAAGGGATCCTGAAATAAGAGACACAAATATAGTACCATTTATAGTACAACCAGTGTAAAAGGACATCCAAGCTCAGTGTATTAGGTATCAAACAAGAATAAAACAGATTCTGAACCTCAGTAGGTTTTCCCACTTTATTATTTACATTCTGAATGCATAAAAGTAGAATGTGGTAAAACCTGAGGTTATGAAACATTACTCAAGGTAATGATCTTCTGTAGCACTTTTTAGTATTTCTTACCTTAAGGTCATAGAATATTATGTCTCCTAAGATCAAGTACACCTTGACGTAATACAGTGTTTCCTCCTCAAACTCCAGAGGAGAAGAACAGAGGGACAAGGCCTTTAAATAAAAGTGTTCAGCTAGTTCACAGTGACCCAAGTGATGATGGATGGCAGCCAGTCGATGGTAAGCTATTCGTTCATTTAGCTGATTTCCTGATGAGATAATGTATGAGTCAGGACAAAACCATAGAAACATAGTAGTCAAATTTTTAGTTTTACTTCTATATGTTATTTGCTGATCTTTCATTGAATAAAAATAATTTTCCTCAAGAGATACATGGCCAAAACCTGCCCTTTAAGAAAAAGCTCACAGAATTCCTGATTTTCCCCGTGTAGTATTTGATGATGACTGTGATATTCTTAAGAAATAACTACATTCATAGCTCTGTTATAGATGTACACACCCTGTGTGTTCTCACAAAGAATACAAATACTTTGAACATGCAGTAGCTAAAGGCATTAAAGACTCTCTCATCCCTCCTAGCACATACTTTAAATCAGAAGTTATGACAAAAAGATGATTTTCAGGCTGATCAAAATGACCTGTTTGTGCATGTTTGGAGGGGTGAGAGGGTTCTTAAATCAGTTGAACAAGTCTCCAGTTTGAAGAACAGTCATTTTGGAGCATAGGCCTGTCATTCTTGACTATTTTTTCCTAGGTCAGTTCACCAGCAAGACTATGAACAAACCAGACAAATATACAACACTCAAAAGCCACTTGGGACAGTATTATTTATTAGTATTACAGCTTAGCTGTGAGCTTGGAATCCCAGGTTTCATTCTGTGCTCTACCAAAGATTTTCCATATAAGCTTGTACTTAGAAGAAACAGCAATAAATTCGTTCATTCTTGAATGGAAGCAAAACTAGCAATGATAGTGTCATTAAGAAATCTTGGTAAGAAACCTAACTGACTTTTTACAATTCTGCCTTGTGCTGGAGATATCTGTAATATTCAGATGTAAGTGAAATTGGTCTTACCTAAACTTACACTGAGCAAAAGAGATGCTCTTGCATATTCCAGACTTTCCTCGTAAGCCTTCAGATTCATCAGCAATTCCACCAGTTTATTGCATAATCTGAGTTCAATGGTTTTGTTGCCAGTCTTTACAGCAAGTGGGAGAGCCCTGTCCTGAAATGCAAAAGAACAGCTTGAGTACAGCTGAATTCCGTGACAGGGTTCCATTTAATGTCATTTCAAGAAGCTTCTAGTTTTATTTTTTTGCTCTTAGTGCATGCCATATCTTACACTCAGAAGAGGAGGTGCATGCAACAGGTGAATTCTATTAACACCATGACAAAGTACTCAGCTGCAATAGGTTATAAACTGGATCAGCTTTTGGTTCAGCATTTGCAGAATTGTTGCTGTGATGGGAGGGTATGTAACTACCAATGCAGTAGAAAAGTTGCACAAACCCTGTAGAAAGTCACTGCTTTCTCTTTTTCCCAAGTACCATTGAAAAATATGTCTCCAGCAGCTTCAAACAATTCCATGCCTAAATTTGGATCTCCTGTGTAAAGAGCAGCATCCTGAGCAACCTGACAAGAAAACAAGGAATAGGGAAAGTAAGTAAGTCTTGGTTATTTCTTGGTAATAAAATCATAAATATTAACAACTGAAAATAGATCTTTTAAGGCTTCTTATTACAATATAGGAAAGATTACATTTTATGAGACCACACTCTTTTTGGTACCCTGGTTTTGAGCAGGCCAGTGGCAGATACTGAAAGAAGGAATATAAGGACCTGGGCATGTGGAGTGTTACTATCACCCTTTTCCTAGCATTTATGTCCTGCAACATTTGTCAGCACAGAGCACAATAAAAACAATAGTCCATTTGATGGTTGCAACATATTAAATTAAAATGAAAATCAAATTGATAGAAATGAATTCTAATTGCAAGTTAGATATTGCTAACACTGCAGTTTTAAAAGCCTGTGAAGTGAATTGTGTAAGGAAATGCTGCTCTGCTATCCTGTTCTTCTGGAATACACACATGCCAGGTTAGCAAAAATTTGATGAAAGACAGCATTCCTCCTCCCCAAAGCAAGAATACCAAGGTGCACAGTTTTTGACAGGATAAGCAGCATTGAGAAAGGGGACTTGTTCATAAAGGAAGATGAAAAATCTTGCTTTGACTTTGTGATTTACTTTTCAAAATGCTTTCAGTTTTGGAAGTTGTGTTTTACATGCAAATTAAGATGTGATGACTTGCACAAATTACTGGCACAGTGGTCAGCCTGCTAGCAGGCAGAGTCCTGCTTTGACACCTTCTTCTCAGACAGGCACTGACTCTCTGCTCTAAGTACCACATGTCAAATTCATAGTACATAATACCCATTCATGTCCCTGGACCACCCCTGCTCTTGGAGGAAATAGAGAAGATAGATAAAATTATACCAAACACTGAATTGACTTTTGTGTCATCTGGTGGTATACATGACTTGGGGGCTATCAGCTAAAATAATTGAGTAAATGAAAAAGAAATAACATGTCTGTAGCACAGCTCCTTAACTGAAGGAAAAAAAAAAATAATTGAAATAGCCCCACATATAGTGTCTAGGAATATTTTAAACATGAACTTGTTTTCTGTGTGTTCTTGCTTTATTACTTTAGGTTAGTTTTTGATGGTTTTTTTTGTTTGTTTGTTGGGGGTTTTTGTTTTTGTTTTGGTTGGGTTTTTTCCCCTCAAAACAGCTTAACAATAGATGTCTGATTATTTGGTACTACTCCAGCCACAACACAAATCTTGCTACACTGGGTTCTGTCTACACCTGCACCACGAGGCAACAGCCTCCCTTACAAAAGGGGAGAGGTATTTTTAACCTCTGCAAAAGCAAGAAACTGGTTCCCCAGGTACTTCAGTGGGTGGCTAAGAGCCATGTAGATGACAGTCAGGTCTGGGCTGCAGCACAGCTCTAAGAAAGACTTCAGATCACCCAGTTTCAGCAGCCCCATGGGCTAGATCCCTGGCTCAGGTCATCTTTCAGTCTGTGTTAACACAGCAGCAGCAGGTCCCAGTTGGTTTAGGGGGTCTGAGGTGTGCAGGCCACATGCCTTTGGTCTCACTGTTGCTCCAGCTGGCTGTGTCGTGCCGTGCACAGCCACAGAAGGAAAGCTTTAGATGCTTCAGAAATGCTTCCTGAAAAAGCTGTGCTGTTTTCCCGGGGATCTGACCCTCAAGGCAGCATCCCAAGATGATCATTACCTGTTACCCACAGCAAGTGGTATGCATGTATGCTTTGATTGCTGTGGTGCTATAGAGCTGGTAGATGAAGTGATGAATATACAGAATTTTCAACAGAGCAGCCACTGAGAGAGGTTACTGCCCAAAATAGTTCCAGAGTCAGGTAACAATTTAAAATAGAGCACCACTGCAAAACACTGGGACTTTCAGCTGTTCAGCAGCACATAAGTGGTGTAACTATGTGTTCAGAACACCAGTTAGCAAAATCCCTGGAATCATTATATTGAATTACCCTCTTACCATAGCACCTGCATCATGTTAACAGTGTGCACTTCCCCGTAAGCGTTGACAACATACCTGAATATAAAGATCCACAAGCTCATTCTGCCTCAGAACATAATATATCTTTCCTGCCCGTAGCCAAGCATATGCTTCTTTCTCTTTTTTCTGGAGATCTATAAATATTCCAAGGCTTCTTTTGGTGCACTCCAGAGCTGACCTGTAAGCCCTGAAACAGAGGAAAACTACTAATCATGAGGGTTCTTCAGAATCAGGATTTTATTTTTCATAATGAAAAAAGCTTTGTGTTTATGTAAGAAATCTGTTCCCCATATTCAATACATAGTTATAATTTCTCAGCTATATTCAACTAGTAGTTTGGAAACTCAGACTTTTTGCTTTTCCTTGTTTTTTTTTGTTCAAACTACGTTTCCTGTTAGATTTTCATCACATTATATCACTCCAGGATAGCTTAGTCTAGATATGTCCTTCTCCTACCTCAAACTAGTGACAGGTGGAAAAAAAAAAATCTTTCCTTATCTTTCCTTATCTTTAGTACTTCTATCATTTATGGCTTTTTCCTGCAAAACTCAGAAAGGAATTGTGTCTGTAAACATTTTTTTTCTAAATGTCACCAAGGCATCCAACTTGAGTACAACTCAGACTAATCAAAAATTGTAGAAAAACTTGGGGTGGGGAAAGAGGATGAGCAGTTCTAGAAGCACCTACATTATCAGATCATTGGGCAGCACAATTTTCTTTAAGGATACTGTCCTCTCAAAACAGTAGTCGTACTCTTCATTGAAAAGACCTGTCAGATTGCTGGAGCTTACAGGACTTTATACCATACATAGAAGGCCCAGACTTCCTTATTAGTCCTTCTCAGTCTTGTGATAGACTCCCATCACCTTGACCGAGTGCATTTTCCTCCAAGCACAAAATATATTCAAATATAACAGGAACTACACAGTTACAGTGAATCCTTACACAGTGCATCTTTAGAACTTAGACCTCCAAAGAGATCTAAAACAAAGAATCATTTCACACTATCAAGACTTCAGCTCTGTCTCAACAAGGTATCTCATCTGAGGAAAAAGTCATGGTTTTGACAATTTCTGATTCTTACAGAAACTGAAGAGGCCTGTCACTCCTTTTATACTCACGACAGCAAGTAAAGATCCACTGAACAAGCCTGACACCTTCCATGCCAACAAGCTTCTAACATGAGGAAAGGCAAGAAGGCAGTTAAAATAGATCTACTCAGCCCAGTTACTGAATGTCACTTCCATCCCTCCTTCAGAGTTCTTGCTTTTGCAGCAGATGGAAACATACAGCCATCCACAACCCAGCACAGCAGCTGGAACTGCTCAGGCTGTGTGTCCTGGCATGGCCACAGTAATTTACAGTGGAGATGGTGACTCCAAGGGCATTGTAGTTTTCATTACTTCATCATAAACACATATGCTCGTTATTCAGGACTGTTAAATAATCCTGTGGGTCTATGGTCATCTAATATCACATTGAGTATATAGGATTATCTGGTAGACTTCTGAAGTTACACAGCTAACATTATTTGGGAGCCAGGTTCCTAGGATACATAAATTCCATGTACTACGTACACACAAAGCAGCAGCTTCTCCAGCTACTTAAATCCTTCTGCAAATTCCAGGTAGTTTGAAATCTTAACCAACTCCTTTGTCTTCTGCCCGTCCAAAGGGTTTTCACTAACTATAGATTAAATAGCAGTGAACAAAGCAAAACAGAAAAGTTGGGTGACACATTGGGAAAGTTAGATTCTTGGACTGGAGCCATTTAAAGCTTGAATAAGAATCTACTCTTTCCACAAATGAGGATTTTTTTCCATCCTTACTTAGGCATGCTTAAAAATACCCACACATCTTAGTTGCTCCCTGAAGTGAGATACAGTAAGAAACAAACAAAAAAAAAATGAGACAAAGCTACTTTAAAAATCACTTCAAAAATTGCCTAGAGAAACCTGTAAGTTTCCCCAGCACCTGCTAATTTCTATAAATTTCCTTGTACAGTTTGATTTATTTTGATAGAACAAAGTAAAAAAATTGGTAGTCTGAAAAGAAGAGCAATATAGCAACTTCTGGAGACTGACACTACGCAGGTTGGTTTCTAATGCAAAAGCTATCTTGTAAAAATCTATCATTGCAAATAAGTCATCTGCTAGCAGTAATCCTAGAGCTATAGCAGTCGTCAAGAATTGCATAACATTTAATACTTTTTAAACAGATTTTCAGAAATTTTAAAAATAGTTTGGCTCTTGAAGTGGTGCCAAAGCCTGCTGAACAGCTTGTTTCCCTTGAGATGAGTTACTCAAAAATCAGAGAAGTCTCCACCCACTAGCATTGGACACTTGAATTCTAATGAAATATATTGGCAAAAGAGAGTGAAAAAAAACCAGTCAAATTTAGCTGTTGCTAGTGTGAAAGAAAATTTAGAGTCAGAATGAATCAAAGTCATTCAGCATGTCTTACCTTTCTGTTCCTAAGGACAAATAGAGCTGACTAATGGTTTCCAAAATTTGTCCCTCCAGAACTTTGTTGGACATCTTCCTAGCTAAAGATAGCTGATACTCATTGTAGATGACACACTGAGCCTCATTGGGAACAACTGTACTGTAGAACTGACACAGCAGTTTAATTGCTTGTAGCTGACCTAAGGAGAATAGATTCGAAATATTAACCTGAATCCCTATTTTAAAATGAAAGTTAAATTAGTTTAACAGTAACTCCTTCTTTCATTTTCACAAATTCAGTGCAGTCAATGAACAGCAATATAAAAGTTATAAGAAGAGGGTTACCCTGCCAGTTTCTTCACGCCCAAAGTTAACAAAGAGGTCACTTCAGACTTGATCTCCCAAAATGAAATAATAGAAGTCACCTTACCTGTATAAGCAGCCTTAATCATGGTAGAAAGAAAAAATTACTAAAGTATAGGTCTTCTAAATGCAACAAACTTATGCAAAAGTATTCCATGTTACTGATTCTTTTCAGACCTTAAACTCAAGTCTGGTGCTACCAATGATATTATAAATATTGTAAATGTTATTTAACAGAAATCTCTAGACTTTTACTAATTAGTATGCCATTAAGTTTTTTATTAACATTTTTCTCTGTCATTTCTGACAAACCTTAGTACTACCAAAGAGCAAGGGAGCACATATTTATTTCTCACCCTTATCGGACAGAGCAAAGATTTCAATCACTTTGATAACTATCATGTAAATGAACATAAAATGTTGTTTAAGGAACAACTATAACTTACTTATATAACACATTCTCAAATAGGGTACATTTTGTAACCTTGAGGGAACAAAAAAAAAAAAAGCACTTACTTTCCAGATGATTTGTCTCCATTGCAACTAGAAAAGCCCATTCATAATAAAACCTCCCTTTTTCTCTTTGAGTACCATCAACATAGTAACATCCTAACTGAAGGAGGACTTGAATAAAGTCTTGGCCACAGTCCACACTTGGGAGTTTGGAGAACAGCTTCACTGCTCTGATATAATAATGTTCTGCCAGCTTGCTGGCTGCGACATGCAGGCAGAGTGCCCCAAAATTAGCCAAGGCTATAGCTTGGTTATGGGTCATATTGGTCTCTTCAGAAAGATGCAGTGCTTTGTAGTAGCTCTCAGCAGCTTCTTTTGTATTGTTTGTTCTTTTCAAAGCTATAGCAAGCATATTGTAAGCAAGGCCTAGTTGCTGAGGATTGCACCACGAAGAGCCTACGACAGTCTTTAAAATGGCTAAAGCCACATCGTATTGCCTGTAAAGAATATATAACCAAGCAAGTGAAACCAAGTAGTCAATAGTTTGCCCTGGCTTAGCAGAAATATCAGAGTCCAGTGCTTTCATCATGTAAACAATGGCTTTTCCATACTGTTTGTGGTAGCTGTACAGTTTAGCTAAGCTAAGATAGATAGTGCTGCATAGTCCTTGCTGCTCAGTTGTAAACGGAGAAGAAAGTGCTTGTATGAGGTAAGGTGCAATCTGGGATGGGAGTAATTCTTCAAGTTTTCTCAGGCCATAGATCTTGGGAGCATTTTTGATGACTAAATCAATCCTTTTCAAGGAATCCATTAAACTACTGGAGCTCTGGGAAGAGGTGACCTTTATGCAACTTAATACAATGTGCGGCAAACACTTTTCATTGTAGGACTCTGCTAGTTTGAAATAGCAGTTGTTTGATAAGATGTTTTGAAAATCTAAGTCATTTACCAGCAGTTGAAACCTTTCCAAGAATGGCAGTGCCTCTTCATGCTGTTTGTGTGCACTGTAATGTTTTGCCAGTAGAAAGCATGCCCTTGCCTCTGCATGTTTGTTCTGGCTCAAAATTGTCCTCTTCAGAGCACACTTTAGAATATCTGACTCCAAGTCAGCACTGCAAATGTAGTTGGGAATTCCCATCAGAAGAGACATAGCCTTGTCAAAAACATGAGCACATTTTTCTTTGTTTTTCTGTGTCAAATAGATGACTGTTAGATTTGTATAAAGAGCAATTATGAAGTACAAATCGCTAAATCCTCCAGTTACTGCTCCCAATGCTTCCTCAAAATACACTCGAGCCTGGGAAAACTTCAGCTTTTTAACACTGAGCCTGCCTAAGAGAAAACATAACCTTGCTAATGCCCAGGACATACCTGCTTTCTTTGCTGCTTCCCTTGCTAATCTAAAAAAGCTAACAAGTTCTTCATCATCTGTAAACCCATAAAACATGCTGTTGATAAATGGATAAGAGAAATCATATAGGTTTTTGAAGTTTTCGTCATACTCTTTCCTATTCAAGAAGAGTAACAATGACTCTAAAGTGTCAGATATTTGAACATCATCTTGACATATATGGAAGCAATGTCCTTCAGGTGGAGGAAAGATTTCTGTATTTGCAAAGCTAGCAGAATCCTTTCCTTCAGTAGTTGTCACTTCTGCCTGGTTGGCCTCCAATTTCTTGAAAGTGTTCAGGAGTTCTTCTATCTTGCCATTCTTGTTAGTGGATCCTGTGCTAGAATGTGAACATGGAATTTCTGAAATTCAAAAATAAATTATGGATCACAACCTCATGCCTGCATGCACACCCAGATCTTTGTTATACCAACAAAACCACTCATCAGTAAAGGATACTGTTAGAAAAACATTATGTAAACATGCTGCATTTTCTTAATGGTACTTCTATGAGACAAGGCAAAGGTGGGGAAAGAGAGATCAAGAAGGATCAGGGAGAAACAAGTGTGGGAGACTGAAAGAGTGGGGATAAAGGCAATTTGTTACGTGTAAGCAGGTTGCTGATCAGTGTGCTTGCCTAGCCAGGCCCCATGCCTGATGCAACCCTAATCCAGCTGAAGTCCAGCTTTAGTTCAAACTGGTTTGTGTCTGAGTGTATACTCAAAAGGCATACTCTGAGTGTACTCTGTTCTCTCTGGGTTTACACAAGCAAGAGAGATCTGCCAATGAATTACAATCAGTCTCGCTGGTAAGAAGACTAGAAACTGGAAAGACCCAAGGTCTGAGCTGTAGGCTGGGTAAAGGGCCCAAGCAATAGGGAGACTTAAGGTCTAAGGGAACTCTGAATTTGAGCACATTGGGAGGTAACAGGTCTGTGTCCTGATAGGAAACCAAGGCAGGTTAGCCAGGGGGTGAGTAACACTGTGCTGTTTGAGCTGTTGAAGTCTCACATGGGTGCTGTGAGGGTGCCTGTAAAGATCCTGTTCTCCTGTCCATATTATCTCTACATGGGAATGTGTAATAAGAGTTCTTTTAATCCAAAACCAACCCAGATTCTCTGCTGGCACAGACTAAATTCCTCAAATTTCCAAGTTTTTGGGGATTGATGTGGTCATTGATCTAAACTCTCCTAGTACTGACCTTCTTGAATGTCTTACAAATATAAAAAAAGACAGACATGCCATAATCTCTTTAGCCCTCCCACTGTCATCTAGAAAGGTAATAGGGAAGAGACCTAGGGATGTAGTTTGCAGTCATAGTCAGTGTAAGCTTACAGCTGCATCTCAGCAGGAGTTTACTGAAGTTGCTTATTTAGAGCTCAGTTTCCTTTGAATGGCATTTATGAAACTGCTCAGCAGAATCGTAAATCCCAAAACTGGTACTTAGAAAAATGTAGTACAATACATGTAATGATAGTGACAGCTTAGCAGCTAAATGCCAAATGGAAATAATTCTGCATCCTCATCAAAGTATCTCCTTTGGGAAATATATTTATGGGATGAAATTTTCTAGCACACAGAAAATATCCTGGAATTCAAAGTCAGCACTTGCCAGGTGCCCCATAAACAGTATTTTACCCTGTTAAACATGGAGGGGTCAAGGGGTGGTGCAGGTGTGTGTCACAGCAGTAAAAAATAAGTCATACAGTTTGTGATTAGTTATCAAACATCTTTCTTGGACCTTGCTATCAGTGAAAACCCACAACATCTTACAGCAAAGTCTAGTGAGAAGGGGTTACTGCAAAACCCAGGAAACCAAACAAGGAGAGAAGGAAGTTAGAATATGAAGATATTGGAAAGAGAAAAGCTGACAAAGATAGCAAAAATATCAGAAGTTGCATTAATTTTATGTAAAAATGGTATGCAGATGAAGTATTACCATATTCATGGACTTTCTGAAATTCTGGTTCTTCTAATTGGTCTGTAAGAAATAAAAAACACATTAACTATTAAGAATAGAATGTGTCCTAGAAATTTAGGAGAGAAGAAATTTCTGTCTGACTGAAAGCTAACAGATACCAAGGACTTACACTCCAGCTGCTACAACTCGCTGCTTACTACATGGCTCTCATCACACACCTACCACTGCTCAGTAAGGTGGGGAGACATCTGCATATCACAGAGTTGAGGCCAACCTGAGGATGAGGATGCATCACGGCTGCATTAGAATGCCAAGTAGGCAGCATAGATACAATATTTCCCCACAACTTGCCCTTAAAATGAGGTAACAAATAGCCCTTAATGTCACCGAAACAAGTTTTAGTGTTGCTTCTGTGTGGGGGAATAATTTTTTAGGGTACTTTGTGTAAATAGGAGTTTCAGATTTTTTGGCTATTCCAATAGCATGCAGATGAAAAATCCCTGTATCTATCCTTTCTTTTAAATTCTGTAGACATGACTATTATAAATCTAGTTTTAAATGGCACATCTGTAGAACATTTAATAATTATTGTTTTGTGTAGAAGATATTTCTCAAGGTATTTCAGTTGTCATGCAGCATTTCAGGATTAGATTTGCTGCCTTTCTTATACTAGATGCAACATAAGTGCTACTGAATGTATGAAGGATATATCTTAAAGCAGAATCAAGCAGAACTAGATCTAGTTAACCTGATGGAAAACTATTTTACTAGCCTTTAGGAATGACCTCTCACTGAGTGCTTACTTCTGGTCTCCTTTCTTTAAATGCTTCCCTGGCTTTGGTAAATGCCACAGATTTTTACAATAGTTGTAACTCAATGATCTGAAGATCTAATTGAGAAAGTGCTCATAAGTAAATACTTCTCATTAGACTGATGTAGATGGAAGGAATGAAAACCCCTTTTACTCAGATCACACAACAAAACAAGTGAATATTGAAAACACTTGCTCTGGGTAAGTAAAGTTATGTTAATTATGCAGTTTAAGAGGAAAAAGTGGTAAAGATGATACCATTAGCTGGGCAGGGCATAAAAAGAAGTTGGTAATTAAAAAGATAAGGGAGGAGATGAGATTTGAAAAATGTCCAATAGGCAAAAATAGTACCGTGTCCATTAAGCCCATGAAATTGTTTTAGCACCTAATAGAGATCTGAAATTTTATTCCAAGGCTTTTCATTTGAGCAAGGACAGTGAAATGCAGAGTCATTTTGCACACTGTCATGAGTTGTGTTTTGCAATTCACATCTGATGTGCCTGGGTTATTGTTCACACACACACTGATTTGCAGAATTAAACTAACACAACTGAGTCAAGCCTACAGACTGGCTCCTTCCAAATTGCAGCCTACAGGCCTGTCTCTTAGGATGGCATTAACAGAGAAAAAACTCTGTTAGGTATTTGAGGAGCTTAGACATCTCCACAGAACAGCCTGTGGTGGCAGAAGAAATTGGTGCTCCTGTTCAGATCAGGAAGACAATTCTATTACACTACCTTACACTGCCTGTAAAGGTGACACCCCAATTATTCAAATTAATTTACATAATGCATAAAGCACTTATCAAAATCTATTCATACAGAGAAAAAAATATTCTTTCAACTACATCCTCTTTGAAAGAACTGTTATTTCTCTATTTTTCTGTACCTTTAAAACTTATATCAAGCACAAAGAGGTGTATGTTTGCATTAGCTGTCAATAATTATTATGCTACCTTTCCTAAGATGAATGAAAAGCCAGCAGTATTTGGGTGAACATACTGCATTCTTATAATGCAACACTCTGCCACTTGAAAGCTTGAAGATATGTTCAGCTCAATAAGAGTTTTTAAAACGCTGCTGTTTAATTAACTCAAAAAAAAAAAGGACAAAAGAAGATTTGTAAATGCTTTAGTGGGAGAAGTCTTACAATAGCAGGAAAGTACCAAAAAGTGATATAAAGGAATTTTACATGTCATATCTACGATGCAATTGCATACTAGGATATTTCAAAGTAGGTTTAAAGGCTCATTGAAGTAGAAAAAAAGAAATCAGTTATATTGGGGATATAGGATCGGCACATGTATCTTACACAGTAAAAAGGAGTAAACCTCATACTTACCTATTCTGTACACAGAGCAAACGTCTGTGATGGAGGATTGTTTCAACAAATGTACCACTTCTTCCAAATTATTTTCTTTTGAAAAAAAAGATAGCTCTTCAGCTTCAAGAAAATCCAAGTCTTGTGGTCTAACAAAGAAAGGAGCAATTTTGAGGATGCCTGAAAACAGATTTGTCTTGAGTAACTCTGCATTAGTCAAATTGGGGCTTGTTAGAGAAGCCAATACAATCTTTACGTTATGGGTCCTGTTGTGTTCAAAATTAGTATCCATCATATATATAAATATATACAAATTGATAGCAGCTATGTTTGCAGCCAACAACTTCTGCCTTATCAGCAAGATTCATGTCTGTGTCATGGTATAGAAATTTGTGGGAGAATTTATTAAAAGCACAAATCTTTAAGGACATTATGGTATTGGTTTTCTAATATAAGCTTAGTTACACATCAAATGGACCTGCAAACCACATTTAAGAACTCCTTGTTGCAGCATGCAAAAAATCCAGACATATTAATAGGAGCAGACTATTTACATGGTGCCAAAGCATACTGAAATGCACCCTTTTTACAGGTTTCTGCATTGTAAGCAATTATTTTTAAAAAGAGCCACATTTTAAATAAGTTAAAGTCTGTAATTAAGGGTAGTGGCAAAAATAGAACTCAGATGATTTAACATAGATCTTGAAAGACCAGTAAAAATGGAATCTTCTGCAAGAGTAAGACTTCCTGGTTCTTGTGATACAAAGAGTAGAGACTGAACCAGGTATAAACAACTACAGCAACCCCTCTTCTCAGTAGGGAACTCTGGTACAGGCTGATGATGTTTTCCAACATTTAAGCAGACCTCATATTCCAATGTCATTGCATTTGTTTTGACTGATACAACTATGACAATTCATGTTAAAAAAAAAACCAAAATAAAACAAACCCCAAAACCAAACCTGAGTTTAACAGTCAGCATTCTAAAGCTCAAGAGACTAAGTCCCTTTTTGTTTATGAGTTAAATACACATCACTTACTTATTTTCAGATAAGTCCAGTTTAACATGACTTGTCTTTACAAAACCTATTTGGCCAGTAAACGTGTGTCTTCCAAGAAACCATTCCATGCATTCAATAAAGTAGCCAAGGATCTCAATTTTGTCACCTTCCTGGAAACTCATCTCTTCTGACACAGTACTTTCGTAGTTCATCACAGCTAGACAGGATCCCATTGCTGTGTAATAAGGAGAAACATAATATTTGCCTATAAAGTAATTTAACGATACAAATACACCTAATAGAACAGCAACTAAGAATCCTGGAACTTGTGAGTTCCACAGCCAATGTGGCAGGATTTAAGTAAAACGAACCTAATTGGTTTAGTTTAAGCAATTAGAATTGTAAATAACAGCACAAAAATCTTCATTTCCTAGCCATTAGAAAGCAAAGCATAAAGTGTTTTCAAAATTATAGCAAACTCCGTCATGAAGCAACAAAGGAAAAGCCCCTGATTTCCGTCTTATAAAGGACTTTGACCTTGGATCAGAGAGAAAACATTTGAGACAACTAATAAAATATGCAGTCATATACCAGTATATTCAGTATTAAATCTGACACATATAGTAGAAAATAAGCCATAGGTACTCTCTAACCTTGGACCATCTGCATATGTTTTATTTCTCTGGCAGTGTTAAAGCAATTCACATGTGAAAGAGCTACCATAGTCACAGTGGTGCATTTTTTAATTTTAAAATTAAAAATTTTAAAATTAATTTTAAAATTTGCAAACCTACAGATGCATCCTCGAGTTAATCACATTCTTTACCACTTTTTGCATCTACTTAATACAGTATTTAGGAGAAAAAGGTGAGAGATGAGTCTTTAGAGTTTAGTTCAACTTAAGCAAATACTTATTGCTTTTACTAATTTTACTACAATGTAACTTTGAAAGCTGTTTTCCCACCCTGATACAATGGAAAAAAGTTATTGAACATTTTAGAGTCTGTCCTAACAATAGTGTGGAATAAGTTTGGGTTTTTTTTAATGCTGATATTTGAAAGTAGTCTCTTACCAACTTTCCCAGTGGATTCAGATTCAGTTTTGTATGTAAAATCGATAGGATCAGAATACCCTTTAAGAAACCATCTGAAAGTAGAAAAAGAAATGGAAGTTAGTGTATAAAATACTTCACTAAATGTTGCAACAGTGATACTTTAAATCCATTTGAAAACAGATGCACCCCCTACAATTATCTTCTAATTTCTGCACTGTCCCAAACATTTCAGACAGCTGTTTTGAGTAATATCAGTAGTAAAGAAATGCTGCTTCAGTCAAACAAAGTTGAAAAAGTTCTGCTATTTCTTCCTCCCCAAGGTCAATAGAAAAATTACAGCTTGTTAACTACTAAGAGCACCAAGAATGGATAATTTTTCTGGTGATTCCTGAAGTGAGTCCATTGAAAAGTTCATTGATGTAATTTTGGCTTTATAGCAATTAGGAACTCGGATGTGAAATTGAAAAAAACTGCATTAAGGAGGTGGATGGCTTCTGTCAATAACACTGAGTGACAACACTGCTAGCCTTCTATGATCCATGTTTCTAGGAATCCCACCTGTTCCTATCCATATTTCCATGCATCCTGAAAAATGAAAATTTTCATTTTATGTTATTCTAGGAATGTTAATAGAATTTCTTTCAGACTCAGCATAAAAGCAATATCTATCTCATAAGATGGTAAATTATATTTAAAAGCTGCTCTGCAGGTATCTGCATAATTTCAATTGTAAGTCATGGAAGGAAATAGAGCATTTGCTCTCATGTTAATGGAAGAGGAATGTTCCATAACAAGCTACCATTTAGAGAATGCTATGTCTAAGCACAAGTGTACACATGAAATGGGTAGTGAGAGTCAGGTACCTACTGATGAAAAGGGATCAATGGCTCTGGAGAAGCATTAGACAGCACAGTCACGTCACCATCCACAGATCCACCTGTTACATCTTCACTAAAAGCCCCAGTCTCAAAACAACTCTTTGTTTCATTGTCTGTAGCCATTATCTTTCTTACCAGATTGTCAGGACATAAAACAAAAAATGTCCCTAAAAAGAAAGCAGTGGGACAGATGTCATTCCATGTAATTCAGTGTCATACAAGCTTTAAAACTGGCTTCAAGAACACCAAATACTCAGAAATTGAAAAGCTGGGATTTCACAAGAATTTTGTTTTTGATCATCAGCTATTCATTCTTTGCTGTAAGTTTTCCCTTTCAGTAAAAAATGCAGAGCTGAGGTGTTCAATGAAGTGTGGAACCTTCTTCTGCCACAACCTTTTGCATGTTCCTATTGCAGTAATCAATGATCTGTCTGTCCAGCCTGTCATTCTGTTTCTGACAGCGGCAGCAGGTGATGCTATTTAGGAGAAACATACGAGCCTGGCAGCCATCTGTAATCCTTCTCCTGTACATCTCCAGGATCTGCAATACTATTAATCAAATTGGAATGTACATCCCTCCCTAATCCTTTTGGTATCCATTTATGGACCAGTTGCACGTGAATTTCTCTAATCCCCATATGATCTTACTGAACACGATCTGTGTTTGTTCCTTTCTCTTCTCTTTCTGGTGAATTTGGAGTGAATATATTTAAATTTCAACTTCACTAAGTAGTTGAAAAGGTCTTAATATTTGATACTAGGACTTTTTAAAAAAGGTGCTACTCTAATTTTAGTGTTAACATGCAGAGTCTTCCTTACCTTCCTGTATTAGCAGGCTTCTGTACATCAAATTCAATGATTTTTCATTTATACAGACTTCAATGCCTGTTTCTTCCTCCTCTTGAGAACAGAGCCAGAAAGACTGATCTAGAAATAAATTCTCCATGCAGTGATTTATAAAACCTAGAAAAAAAAATTGATTTGTTTTCTTTGCAGTTTTACAGTATTATACAAAAAATAACCTTTCACAAAGTGAGAGACTGGGCCAGGCATTCAAATACTCCATTATTGCTTAACCCAAAACACATAACTAATTTTACTACATAGTATTGGCAAAATTACATCCATTAAGTCACATACATTACAGCTAATTTTAAGTCTTAGCTCTCACAAACTCAATCTAAAAGGCACACTATTTTTCTCTGTCTGATGCTGCTGAAAAAGCAAACTGGGTCCTCCAAACTGGTTCCCTATACTTCAGCTATATCTGAAAAGTCTGGAGTCTGAAAGAGGTAGTCACTACCAAGCTTTAAGCAACAGGTGCTTAGCACCACTTAATACAGATGAGTGGAAATAATCGCAAAAAATAATCCCTTTTTAGATTTCTGTTGCCTGACTCAGCTGTGTTGATTTATGCAGACAACTTACTCGAGTATCAGCTTCCTGGAATTTCTTTTGGACAGAGATGATGCTGTGTACCAGAGTAATGCAAATCATAAGGCAGTACTTAATTCTGAAAACTGGGACACCTTACCTTAGGATTTAGGGCTTTCAAAGCTATGAGATCTGGATTGGTGTATCCTAATCAGCATGGTATAGATAGTAGATTATTGTTGAAAGGGGTGACTTTGATACGTGAGGAAATCCTTGTGGAAAAATTTATGGAAAAGAAACGTGGGCAGATCAGTGATTAAGGTGTTACACTGCTATTTAGAAGATGCTGAATCGATTCCATGCCAGCCAGAACTTTGCTTAAGAAGAAAACAACTTGTGCTTTGTCTACAAAATCGGATTGAAACAGTATTTTTATCTAGTTCTCTAAGGAGCACTTTAAAATGCAAAATAGCAAACATGAAATTAAAAAAACTCATTATTTTACATTGATCTGATGGAAATGGGTAAATTCAATAATAATGCATACAAGCTCTCCATAAAGAGGAGAAAAAAATCACGTGCGCAAAATGGAGACAAAGATCTGAATCAAATATTGTTCTTCAGAAAAGACCTGTGAAGTTGTAGGATATTAAAAATGGACCTCCAATCAGTGTCAAACCAAAAGTTGTGCTCAGATTTAGAAACAGAACTGAAGCATGCAAAGCATGTGAAGCAATCTTTGTTTTACTATATATTTCCTCTAAAGTCTTAGAAACTCTGTCCAGTTTGCTCACTACTATTCAGGAACATAGGAAAGATGTGGAACAACAAGAAGAGTTCAGCGGGAAGCACCATCAGAGGTCTAGCAAACACACTGTGTGAAGAAGAGTTATAGGAATTGGAGATGATTTTCCTAGTGAAAACACTGAGTGGAAGTGCAGGTTAGAAGTCTTTAAATAGGTATTAGCATGGTGCAAAGCAAGAGGTGTAAACTTTATGTGTCTGCAGAGAACAGAAAGAGCTATAAAAGCGTTGAAGTTGCAACAGAAGTTAGGCTTCAGGACAAAACCACATGGATTGGAGTAGACTGCTTAGAAAGAAGATGTGAGATGCAAGGCACAGCATGGTTCTGCAGTATCTAACTTTGGGACAAAGGCAGGTTCTCCTGGAGGACTGGAGAGACCCTCTGACCCATCACTAGTACCCAGTTCAGGAACACGACTTGCTCCTGTTAGGAGTTAACACACAGAATCTCAAAATCCTGTTCAGCAAGTTCTCAGTCATTCGGAAATTGTGTGCAGGGGAATAAAAAAAGCATATTGAACTGTTGTATGGTGAAACAGCTTTACCCAGTGAGTAGTAGGTTAGAAACTTCCATATTTCTTCAAAAGTTTTAAATGTCACCACTATTAGATCTTGATCGCTATGAATAGACAGCAGTCTGGCAGAGAGCTCCTAAAAAAATCAAAACCAATATTTTAATGATAATTATACTACAGTCAAACACAATTTCTCACTAACATTTATGCTGAAATGCTATGTATTATTAAGGATAAAAAATCATCCAGGATTTTACCTATGAGATAGCTGTTCTTTAACACACACTTGCAACATAGCGTGAGCCAAATTTTAATCTGTTTTTTCTTACCAATTGTACAAACAGTTCCAATGACTAATTTATAGAGGAATCAAGACCTCAGGACTGACACACTGAATAAGACTAAAGGCCTGTCTGGTTCAGAAACGCCTGTGTCTAGTAGCCATATTCTCTATTTGGAGTTTTTTGGTTGAAAATTTCTCTTGGTCACTTGAACCCCTGTAAATTTTTAGGATCTTGCTGTAGGTTAGAACCAGAGCTTTGCACACATATGAAAACACACCTCCTTTGATGCATCTGGTAGCTTCGGTCTTGTCCCAGAGGAGACATTGAACAGTTATTCTGAAGTTCACTCTTCCCGTGGTCAAGAGAAATATACTGAAGTATTTTTTTTTATAATATACTGAAGTATTATTTTTTTTTATAAGATGAAAGACCCTTTTTCCCTCATTTGTGTTGCTAAAATAGCATTGTGCGTTTAACAAAGATGAGCAATGATCTTTGTAAGTGATGATGATGGATTTCAGAATGAATTTCAGAAATACTTCATGTAAAAGGACACAACATTTGCCAGCCTCCAGTTAAGTGACACTTTCCCAGTCAGCCAGAATTTCTGGTGGATGATGAAAAGAAGTTTGGTGAGCACCTTCACCAGCTCCCTGAATATCTTTAGTTGAATTCCATCCAGCCTCTCAGACTTGTGAATGTCTAACTGGCCATGCAGGCCTCTAGCCATTTCCACTTGGATCATGGTAGCTTTGTTGTGCTCCCCCTTCGTCTTCTGGATCAGGAGGCTAGGTACACAGAGAACATCTTATTTTGCTGTTAAAGACTGAGGCAAAGAAGGCATTAAGTACCTCAGTGTTATCATCGTTTGTCATTATTGTTCCTTTTGCATCCAGTAAAGGCTGGAGATTGTCCTTGGCCTCACTTTTGTCATGATTTGAGAAGTTCTCTGAATTAATTCCGTTTATCTTCCATGTTTTCAAGTCACACGACATGAAGAGATTAAATCAGTAATTTTTTTTGAAAACTAAAGTCCAACTTAAGCCTCTTCAGCAAGAACGCCTCATCACTGCTTTGATGTTCAGCATGCCCCTTTCTACACTAGATTAAATATTAATGAGAGCCTGAGATCTATTAATAAATTGCCAACACATGCTAAAATATCTCAGCCTCAAAGGCTTTATGCACTGCTGAATATCAAAACAACATTCTAAGGAAACTTATCATTATAAATCTTGCTTCCTGCAAAGTCCCAGACTGTTTCTAATAAGGCCATGACTATTTGTGTGCTATTTTCCTTCTTCTCCTGATCCTTTCTCCCTTTCTCTGTCTCCCCGCTAAGCAAAAGCCAGAGCAGAGCAGCAGGAGTACAGACTGTGTTCACAGCCACAAAGTCAGCAGGATGGTGATGTACAGTTCACAACACATGAAAAGAGAATCATGTAGAAACACAAGCATCCAAGACAGCCATAAAGCCATAACTAATATTTCAGTGTTTGACCTGCTAGCAAAGGAAGCTGGAACTCCTGGATCAAACAAAAAAGGACACCAGTAGTCAAATGGTATCACTGTGCTTTTTCATCAAGAGGAAAGAGGACACTTTAAACTATATTTGTAGCAAACCTCACTGGTTGTAGAAGATGAGTTGCCTATATACAAATAAATTAAAGGCAGTAATAAAAATACACCAAGCCTCTTTTGTGCTATTTAAAACTCTGGCCATCTAGCCTTAGGAAGTGCGGTATTTATGCTGTTCTCCTTCAGACTTCCTCTTTGGCTTAGTAGCAGGCTTCTTGGGTAACCTGCATAACAAGATGATTCCAAGCAACTGGAAACTGAAGTGTCAATACAAATCAAATTAAAAAAGCATGAATCAGAAAACAATTATTTCCTTTGAAGTAAATAAAAGCAGAAAGTATTTAAAATAAAACACCTCACTGCCTTTTTTAGCTGGGTTTATTTTACATGTTTGTTGTTCCAGACATTTTGAATGGTTCAATATTTCCAATGTCTCTAGATGATTTTGGGCAATGGGAAACTCTGGCCACTTGAATTCAAGCATATAATATGTAGATGAAAATATGACCCAAATTTCTCACAGATAATTTCACCAGCACAGAGTGTGTTCTCTGAATACATAAATCAATTCCCAAACAATTAACTTACACTGAATACTGCCATCACCTTCCTGCTGTCGTTTTCCAGAAGACGGAGCTTCCCTCTGAGCTGTCTTTGGAGTCTGGGATCAGGACATCCACTCTTCCGTCTTACCATCGTTAACTTCAAGGAGATATCTGGTAAACGAACAACTTACAGTGCTACAAGTCTTATGAATTAGCTTTGGAGAACCAGAGATTCCCTTAAAAATCACAGAATCCACATTAAGAACTATTTCTTCAGCTTCAGAAGACAGACATACAGAAAATTTCCCTATTGCATGTTTCCTTTTAATTTTTATTATCTAGTAGGAATCATAGCCTAGCATGAAACACAAGATTTTTTTCCAGTTGCATAATAAAGGCTACAACTACGCAAAGAAAAGTGATGCGAAAGTCTGTGGAAATTTTGGGAGACAACTGACACACTTGGGGATAGAGAAGACAGGAAAGGAAAAAAGCAAGCAGATTGGTAATTTGTCAAATGAGACAGCTCTACGGACATTGAGAACATGCCCAGATTTCCAAATAGCCCACGCACAGTTTAAAAATTGAGGCAAAGATACTGGAATCACACAAAAAAAAAAGTGTAGATAGTTCAGCATGTTACAACTCTTCATGCTAATCTTAAATTCATGTTTATCTGATGTGTCAGTACTTCAGAAGGCTTCTATAAAATGAATATTGATAAAGCTGTTTCTCAGCTAAGCTACTTGAGCAGTACCAACCAAGATGAGTGATCCGACTTAAAGCTCACTTAAATGATTTCCCAGCACATCTGAAAGAAGCTGTTGATCTTGACATCTGTTTATGAGAAGATTTTACTACAGTAAGGGTAAAGTTTCAGCAACTTCCTTCAGATAAAGGGGATCTTTGATAAAGCTGCTTTCACTCTGCATGTCTCAATTTAACTCAATAACAGTAAATCATAAGTTTTGAGATACTCAGATGGGCACATATAGGCCAATGATACCCATTCAGGAAGAATTTCTATTGCAAGCGTGTAAGTAGGTCATGCTTCCAGCAATAAATGGGATTGTTGTACATCCTAAAATATTCCAGCTCCTCTGAGCTTCACCTTTTAACCAATTAACACATTTTTCACATTCTAGTCTAACATGCTGCATCTTAATCAGCTTTCAGAGGGCTTCCTATGTGTCTCTCCAGGAGTTTTATGATGACTTCTGCCTAAATTACTCATTATTTTAAGGTCAAGAAGGGTGACCTAGAAATACAAAGCAACTGCTGAATTACAAGACCTCTCCCCACAGAAGCTGTGGTCATACAGCCAACTGTTAGTACAAAGAACAGAGAATTGGAGTCTTTGAGTGTTACTCGGATCACTGTTAGGTAATAATATTGTTAACCTTTTCATTTCACCTGAAGCCATAAAGATACTTGCACAAGAGAAGACACTTTCTTAAAAGCCTAAATTTTTGGTTTACATAATAAAATTGACTCCGAGCTAAATATTAAGTCTTATACAAAGTTAATATTGGCAAAATAATAATTGCATTGAATTTAAATACCTGAAATACAGCTGCTTCTGCCAATAGAACTATTAATAATGACTTATGGAAATGGAACACGTTTCAAAACCCCATTGTACCTATGGTAATATTCCTGTCTGCTTCTGTGAGCTCTGATCCATACCCTCAGGTAAAAGAAACCCAAATTCTATACAGAGTGAGACAAACAGGTACAAAAGCACAAATAATTTAACTACAAATAACCATGTGCCTGAGGGAGACTGTCTACCACTGACACGATTTGTCAGATCAAGCCAGAAAGCAAACCATGTCCCAGTGGGTGTTTTATCAATGGCTATTTTTGTACTTCCACAAGAAGGGAAATGTGATTAGACCCTGATTCACAGAGCAGGCCAGGAGCCCTGCAGAAAGGCTGCTATATCTATTTACTGAAGAGCTGCACTCAATTGCAGTTTCACTGAAGATGCAACATTAAAAAAAAAAATAAAGACTTGGAAACATTACAAACTTTAAAAAAAAGATATTTAGGAAGTGAAACCTAGACATAAAATAAGTAATTAAGTTTTTATTTGCCTTTTTTTTTTAAATTAGCCATTAAAATGTAGTACATAAATTATTTCTGGCTTTTAGAGCAGTTAATAAGTTACTTCTCCATTTTTATGAGAAATTCTCACCAAATTTTACGTAGAAGTTGGACACTTCACAGGTGCCATGAAGTGTGTTGTAAAGTTACAGGAGCAATGACTGCAATAGTTGTTAATGTAGCTGTCTCAATTAAAAAAGTAAGCAGTAAGAAAAGCAGTATAAATAAGATATGATGAAAGAAAATACCTTACCAGTAGGAAAATTCTCTGCTTGACTGGGAAGGTTCCTTGAGCTGACATTTGTGCATTTTTCACTTGGAGAACACTCTATTAAGATAAGTGAAAATAATGGTTAAGTGCATTTTCTAAGTCAATATAAATAACACTGTAACAAATCAAAACTTTCAAGGCATTTGATGCATTGGATAATTACTAAAAGAAAATAATATTTTTCCCCCTGTAATCCCCCAAACCCCGAAAAAGTATCTGAAGATCATTTCTCTTGTACTGAGGAAGAAGTTAAACCTTGATTTCATCATTTTGATGTGAAGCTTCAAGATGATGGAGAATTGGTGGGCAGATAGCCTCAGGAAACTGAAGTTCTATGTTGGAGGGAGCAAAGGACAGACTTCATTTTGTCTTCCTTTGCACCTATGCTTGCTTCAGAGGGATAAATTGGGAAAGATGCAAGTGCCTTGTACCAATTCATACACAGACAGAAATAATCCTTTTTTTTGTTACTTAACAAGCTGAACACTCAGAAGGAGGCAATTTAAAAGCAAGTCATTTCTAGGTTTAGAAAAATAACACAAAGTAAATATATTTTAAGTTAATAAAAATATTTCTTTTTATTTTTTTCAGCCCATATTTCTTCCAGTCCTTTCAGTAATGATACATTTTTATGCTAAAGAAACATCCACTCCAACCAATTCCATTTCCTCAAGGTTCCCTTGGAAAAAATCAGTGAAAACAAGGCTTGATATTTCTCAGAATACAAATGGAAGGAATAGATCTTTAATTTGCAAAAGAAAACTTCTGAGGCAATTTTCATGCATCCTAAGACATTTTCCTCTGCAACTCTGCCTTTAGGGAAAAATGTGTAATATAGCGTGACAGGTAATTTTCTAGTTTCTGTATCTTCCCTTGAGTACATCTGCTGCCATTCCATGAACAAAGTCACACAAATCAAAAATGATACATAAACACAGAGTTTTCCTACTTCAGAAAAAAGGCAGCAAGTAGTACAAACATCATCTTCAAGGCCAATTATTAGTGTATACTAGAATAGGAAATTTCAGTTCCCAAGCACTTTGGTTTTTGATGAGTTTTGGTTTGAGATTTGACAGGGGTGCTAGGGGTTATTTTGTTTGATTTTTTAAATTTGGATGCAATGGTATTTCCTTTTAAATAGAATTTTGATAGTGAGCTCACTGCAGTGTAGGCTGGCTGTATTTAAGAAACCTTATAGATTCAAGTTCCTCACAACTTCTGGGACCACATAGTTGTAGTTGTTTTTTCTTGTTTTAGTCAGGACAAATATAGCAATTATCAAAACTTTGGTAACACATGACTAATTGCTTTGATTATCATTTAACAGCTGATAAGGAAAATAAATTAGCATATATTCTTTGTGTGTGAACTTGCTGTTACTATTATTTCAATATTATCAGATAATGGACTTTAATTGAAAGGTATTTATTGAGGCAGGATTTTCCAGTGAATAATGTTTCATTTAGAAACTAAACCTGATTCCTCTGAATTTTAGGAGAAAGCAAATATTATGAGTAATCATTTTATACTCATAGGAGCTTAAATACAATAATATTTTGCTATTAAATTTGAGCAAAAGCCTAAGAATTACTCTAAATACATTTTAAACATTGAGATACTTTAGAGTGATATAATTAGATTCAAAGACTTAACATGAACTCCATATCCCATTCCTAATTAATAGAATTACTTGCATTCTTCTTGGCAAGATAAAGAGAAACTTTATACTGCCCTGGGATGCTTGTACCCAGTATTCTTTGATGTCAGTGGAGCTGCAGTTATGAACAGAAAGACACTGTCTACAGCATAGGATATATAATTCAAAATTAAATAGTTTTTCCATGATTGCTTGAAGTATCTTCACATTCACACAGTCCTCAGACCTAATCTCAAGTCTCTGGCTGCTGGTTTTGAGATACAGCCACCTGTGCCACTGCACCCTCTACCAAAAGAGTGTTTCCAATTTACATGTTTTTACTGCATGAAGCATATTTTTATTTGTAGAAAAATATGTAGAAAAGTATTACATCTTTTGGTTAAAAGAAGAAATCTAAGAATTTTATTAAATTAGTTAGAATCACAAATTTTTGCTTCTGGATCCTAGAGATGATAGCAAAAAGTACTAGACAAAATTTATATTTCAACATGCTGGCTCTTGGGTTCTGATAATTTTCATCTCTGTTTTTCTTATCGGATAGACAATCTATTTGTCTGCCCAAAGTGAATTTTACTATAGATCATTTAATAGTCCAATCTATGCAGCATTACCATGGAGCACATACAGCTGTTTGTTTTGTTCCATTTAACAGTTGTAAATGTATTTAAAAAAAACCTTCAGCTGAAAAACACGTGACACTTCTCTGCTTGTGCACAGCAAGCAATGTTTAAAGAACACAGTAATCTAAATGAAGAGAAAAGCTCAGAGCAGAGTGACCAGGATGTATTGACCCAGGCCTTACCCATTTGTTCCTGCAATGTGTCCATCCCAACTCCATCCCTGACAGTGCTGATTGCAGCATTGGCCTCTGCTTCTTTCCAGTCAGAGCTGCACCTTCCCTGCTCCATTCCTCTTACTCTCCAAGTTCTTGTCTTGCTGTCCCTCTCTGTGAGGAACGAGAGTATTAGCGCTGAGCATGGATGTGCTGCCTGCTCTTCCCAAACTCTCCATAAACTGCAGTCCCTAATAACATTATCAACAATCTGAGGGTGGGGAAAAAAATCAATAACATTTCTTAAAAAAAAAATCTCAGAACACATTCACAAATTGAAGAGCTGTCCCTCTCCTGCACAAGTTATTTTTAATCATAACATATATTAAAGTATTTTCTTTAGACTTCTTTAAGAGGATATGTTGTGTAACACCCAAGTTTATCCCAGTAAAAAGCTCCTGCAGTCAGGTGGCATCATGGCTTTAGCAACAAAGTAAAAGGTTTGACTAAAAGCAACAATCTAAGGCCTGAAGTGAAATGTACTTGTGCCCACTGCTAATTATTCATTCTTGACTAGATTTAATGCAGAGTCTCCAAGGAATAATATCATTGATATTAACAGAGGCAATGCAGGGGAAAAACATCTTTTTTAAAAGGTGATGAGAATGGAAAGGGTCCTGCATGCTCAATTCAAACAAGCAGGAAGCTTTTTAGAAATCCAGCTAAATAATAATTCCTCTGCAGGAAGACTGGCATGCAAGGATCCCAAGATTTCTTTGCAGTAAAGCAGAATGATCTACTGAGGCTGAGTCTGGCAGCAAGACTATTATTGGCATGCACATCAGGAAAAAAGGAACAGAAATGGAAGCAGAGCACAAGTAGCTGCAGTAGTTTCACTGCACCCTCTACAGCCACAGATGTGAAGGGCCTGCAATCCCATTTCCTGGGCACAAGATGCCTCAGCTTCAGAGATGTGAAGCCAGGTCACCAGCCAACGCAACCGAAGGACGGGACTCACAGTCAGCGTGTGCCCCCCTGATATTTAGACCCATTTCCTCAGTGGGCTCTCATATCTCTAACTGATTTCATAAAGCCACAGAATAGGTTTTGCTTTAGTCCTCTGACTTGAACTGAATCCAGATTCTTCTATGCTTAGTCCAGCCATACTCGTTAACAAGCTATGTTAATTAGGAAGATAAAACCTTGTAATTTTGTGATATTTTTGTTCTCATTTATTTTCCAGCAGACATTGGTGAAAACTGAAGCTACCAATAGAAGATTGCTTTTGCTCTGCCAAAACCTCAGACTAGTGTCTGGGCACTTAGTATCCCCTTATGGTCTGCCTTCAGATAGGTCTAGAAATTTCTCCTTTTTCTGTTTGCCATGTGATGGGGTACCCCAAAGTATTCTTCTGGCTTGCTTCCTCGTACACATGCCTTCCAGTACCTCTCATCCTCCAAGCTGCATGTCATAGATCCCTAAATCTGAGCCAACTGAGCACCAGCATCAACAGTGACAACAGCTCCTAGCTATGTGCCATGGTAGGCAAGTACATGAGACAATGCAGTGATCTATCTGCACAGCTTTCATACCCTGTTTTACAGTCATTGAAGCCCTTAGCCCGTGAGACACTTGAATAAACAATCAACTATTTACAGACAGAAGCGTGTCATGCAATTATAAAAAATTAATGAAGTATACTCATAGGTAGTATGATCAACTCAGAGAATTGAACCATAACCACATCTACCACAAGCACAGAAGTTAATGAAGTATGAAGAAATGTAGGCTGGATGGTATTTTAATGTTTTCATTGGCCCATTTTGCCATTTTTTACAAAAGTACTTATCAGAGCGATAAGGCTGATTTTCAAAAGATGCTTTGTGGGGCAGCATCACAGTTATCCATATAAAGTTATGAATATAAATTTCTATATACCTATGAGACAGACAGTAGCTCAAACACAAATTATTTTGATACCTTTTCTCAGAAAATACTATTTCCACTAACATATTTAGTTAACGTTGTAGTTCTGGTTTCAGATATCACTCCCTCTTGCTAACTTCCCTGAAAAACTGCATCTCAGACTTGATGACCTGGTTATAAATGATTAAAAATACTGGTGTGCCAGAGACCAAACTCACCTTGCGACAGATATGCTTTTCCATTTGTATAGTTGATCTTTTCCTTAAAGTAAGGATGTTAGCTACCACAATTATTTTCAGTACTGCACCAGGATTATATGCAATGTATTGAAATTTTCACACTTAATTAACATGGCTGTGTATATTTTGTAAATATTGATATCTCCTGTTGATGAAGATGTAAATATGGTGATATTAAGTATAATTAAATTCCAAAGGTCATTGCTTAAATTACATCGTTCTATGAATTCTAAAGCCAGTTGTTATTTTTAGATCAAGATTATCCTTAATCCCAGAACTTAAATTCAGTGTTCAGAATATTAATGTTTTCCATCTGTTCATATCTACAAGCAGAAATATCATCCTCAACAAAATTTAGGAAAATATACTCTGATTTGAGTTCTTAGAACTGAGTTGAGTTGGATAAGAGATATCAATTAACCTTCCGTGTCTTCTGCATCAGCACATGTTGGTGAAGGTAGTGCACATAAACAAGGTTGTGGCTGAACCTATAAAGCACGGTGCTGCAAGAGCACGTAGGACATCTGAATGAATCCAAATGAATATGACCTGTTTAAGAACACTGAGTGATAGTATTTGAGACTTTAAGCCATGTGAAAAAAATCAGAAAGGGTAAAAGAAAAAAAAAATGGCATGTTCTTACCAATGTTTTCACTTGGCTCTTCCAAGATACACAGAATGGAAATTAAAATCTCAAAAATATTTTTAACAGTCATGCTCTCCTCTACTTTCCCATTTCTAATCATAGAATAGAATCACAAAATAGTTTAGGTTGGAAGGGGACCTTTAAGGGTCATCCATTCCACTCACCCTGCAATAAGCAGGGACACATTCAACCAGATCAACTTGCTTAGAGAAGAGATCCATCCAACCTGACTTTGAATGTTTCCAGGAAGGGGGCTTCTATCCCCTCTCTGGGCAACCTGTGGCAGTGGAAAAAAATTTCTTCCTTATATCTATCTTTAATCCACCCTCTTTTTTGTTGAAAGCCACTATGCCTTGTTCTGTTACAAAGGCCCTGCTAAAAAGTTTGTCCCCATCTTTCTTACAGTACTGAAAGGCTGCAATAAGGTCTCCTCAGAGCCTTCTCTTCTCAGGCTGAACAACCCCAACTCTCTGAAGCCTTTCCTCATAGGAGAGGTATTCCATCCCTCTGATCGCTTTTGTGGCCCTCCTCTGGATCTGCTCCATGTCTTTCGTGTGCTGAGGGCTCCAGAGCTGGATGCAGTACTCCATGGGTTCTCACCAGAGCAGAGTAGAGGGGAGAATCACTCTCCTTGACCTGCTGGCCGTGCTTCTTTTGATGCAGCCAAGGATACGGCCAGACTTCTGAGCTGAGAGATTAAGTTCAGCTTTTCATCCACCAAGGTGGTTGTTTGCCGTAACTATCTAACATCAACCCATGTGGCTCTGTATCAGCACTGAGAACAAGAGAGTAAATAACTTCCCTGTGGATAAACACCTAGGCTACTTAAGCACTTTGAATGTTTATTTAGCATCTAAATGTATTTTAAGTGATACAAACTCGGTCCCAAATGACAAAGATTTCATAGAACTTTGCATCACATCTCTGCCCTTTTAATATTTACCTTTGAGTAGCATGTAAATACCCCAAGGAGCATAATAACAACATAGAAGCAATGCTACAGTATAATCACCATATTTATTATGCTCATGCTTTCTGATCAATTATTAAACCATTCCAGTACAAATTAAAGCAGATTCAGAGGCAACAAACCAAAGAAAAACATTCACCCACTATAAAACAGATCTAAAGAATATCAAACTTCAGTGCTTGAGTCTCTCAGAGATTTTTCATAATCCTATATTGCTAACTTACTATTATACTTACTAACGACTAGCCATTTGTTGATTAGATCTAACTCTCACCTCACAATGTAAACTTGTCTCCTATAAATAGTTCTTACAAACTACATTTATGTGCACTGACAAAGAATTTAATTTATAATTAAGACAACATGATTGTCTCATGCTCTTTGAGGCTTGATCAAGAAACTCATTTTTAGTGCAGGATGTTGGCCATAAAACTTAATGATCTTCATATTTTCCCAAACCAGGAGCCAACCTCTATTGAAAAGCCATGCATGCAAGTGGTGGCACTCCCCACTGATTTGGGGAGCCTCACTTTTTAAGGTAGGCACTTGCAGTGGTGATGAGCAGTGAGAGAGGGGAGGCAGATGCTGTACAGCTCAATAACTCCTACAGGAGTGCTACCAGGTTCACTGGTGTCATCCCTCCCCATGGCCTGAGCAACCTGGATGTGCTGCTTTGCATAGAGCTAGTGATAGATGCTGTCCAGGCTTATGAGGCTTAGAAGGTCACTCAGTCTTCCCTTGCCTTCTCACAGGGTACAGGAGGTGAAAAATTCTGTATTCAACAGCTGTTGAACACAAAGTGGAAATAAGACACTGTTTTCTTAGAGGAAGTTAAATAGAACAATTCTGTTAGCTTGCTTTTCCCTCTGTTTCTGTTTCCTTTGCTTGTATGTCATTTTTCAAAATACAGCCAATCAGAAAAAAAAACATTTTCCATTTCCCTAACTATGCTGGCTGAGTGATTCCCTCCCTGCCCCCGAATTTTTTGTTGTTTTAAGAGGAGCTGTGGATGACTGGAACAGTTTCTCTCCCCTCAACTCTTTCCCATTAAAGGGGGCTGAAGAAGAAAACTAATAACATCCACTGAACAGGTCTTGTCTCTCTCTTTAAAGGTGTATTTGCAAGTATGAGAATAGGGCCCAATATATGAAAATGAGTTATATTTGAACAAGTTGCCTATTGCATGCAATACAATATTTCTCTTATTCTTCATCTGCCCTCTAGGAGGCCCAGGACAAGTTAAGACCCAGCTTCCAGTTATCAGTGGCAACTATAACTATTTTAATTTTATAGATATGAAAATTCAGACAAAGATTGTTTGCAGTCATACAGGAGTGCTATAGAAGTGCTGGAGAAAAAGCCAAAGAGTTGAATTAATATATGCCAAGAAGATTATTTACACATATGGAAACATACATATGTCTGGAAACCTCCTGGATGGTACAAGATTACTGACATTGCTCTTCTGTGCATCCATTCCCATCTCATCCAAAGAAAATGAGCACCAGCTACTGTTTGTTTCTCTCCTTAACTCACCTGAGCCCCTGGGGGATTGGAGCAACTCTTCTAAACTGATAGTCTCCAGACTCTTCTAACCATGGCTTCTGTAGCTGAGACAGCAGAAATCTGGTAGCCCCCAAATTTCCCCTCATCCCAAGAGTGGAGCCCCATTCCTTCAGGGCTCCAAACCAGGCAAGACAGCGAGTGAAGCCTGCATTGCCTCCATTTGAAAGGCATTTGGCTCTGTGCATACCCTTGATCATCTGCTCTGCTTCATCTCCTGTACACCTCATGTGCCATACAAAACCTCAGTCAGTCTTGCAACAATACCACCTTAAGTTAATCCAAGTAATTTTTCCAAATGCTGACGCTAAAATAGTTATTTTATTGTTCCCAGTTTCAACTCATTTTTTTTCACTTCTGTATTAGTCTACAAACATCTTACAGGCAAGATTATAAACTCACAGTAAATCACAGCCTTGATCTCTATGAAATTCATTCACAGGCATGAATAAAAAAAATACATACTTTATACTGTATAGGTAACACCCAACGCTTTTCCCTCCACTGCTTCTATGTGTTACACAGAAAAGTAAAGTAAATCTGTAATCAGGGTAAACAGACTTAGGAATCTGAGTAGGCTCCAGAAACGGAAGATTCACTCCTTTATCACTGAAATAACTTTAGTTTAGTTAGCAATTCTTGGTAAACCATGTTGCAAGCAGTATCATTGCTCACGGTTGGTCTACAAATAAAAAAACCCTTAGCAAGTTTAAAAGATACAACAGATTTCTGCAGAAGTTTTAACCCCCTCTTACAATTAGTTTTTTTCATATCTCAGTAGCACTGAAATATACTCTCCACCCCAATCCATCTCTGAAAGCACCATAAATCCAAAATTTCCAAGTTCAGATAATGAAAATTGTAGACTCAAATGCACAATGTAATAGCTGATTAAAAATAAGCATAAACTTTAAGGATGCTTTAAATACAAATCTGATCACGGTTAGAAAATTATAAAAGGCCTCTGCGAATCTCCATACTTCATTCTGAGTGCTAGAATTGACAGTTCATCCTGTGGCAGCTAATGCAGAGGAATAAAGTAGGAGGAATGCTTTTGTTAGTGAAGAGCAGCTAAGCTCACACAACACTTGAAAAGGGAACAGAGAGCAGCACAGGAACTCCCAGCACAGCCCTGACAGATCACATTTACACACAGTTTAAAGTCATTTCATTGCTGGAGCACCACTACTGAATTTATGCCCCTTTGGCTGCAGTTCTAACATGCTGACAACAAACCTACAGTCAAATACCACAAGTAAATAAAATACAGCAAAAAAATGGACACATAGCTATAAAGTACAGAAATCCTCCTACCTTTTCCAAGCCTGATTCACTAGAACATGTGGGTAAAGAGCAGACTGATTGGTGCCTTTCTTAGCTCTGCTCAAAACTGACTCCAGCACAGCTCTTCCTGTTTGACCTTCTTATCTTTCCTGTTGATTGCACAGCCTGGCTTGGATGTGGCAAGTACAAAAAGTTGTCTATTAACCAATACTGTTAATTCAAAACCTTTAGTTTTTAAAAAAAAAATAAATCATGAGCTTCAAGTTGAGCCACTAAAGTTCATTATGCAAAGCAGAAATATCTCAAGTGTGCTGGAAGGCTCATTCAAACACTCCTGCTTTTCAAAGCAATAATTCATGTTAGCATTTTGTATTAGTGGCTAAAAGGTTCCATGGGACACATCCAGGCCATTGTTCAGACAAAGTAACAAATAGTCCTGTGGAAGGAGTACCAGGCTTTGTTTTCTTCTGATCACAGAATTATATTTCTTGCTATCATTACATCTGCAGAAAGCTTGATGAAGAATTGTTTAACAGTGAATCTATTCTAATAGGCTTGGTTTTAGACTGCACAGGTTTGGCAGAGCTATCCTGCACTAGACAGGCACATTAAATATAAGTTTTGGAAGCTAATCAAGTCTTTTGTGGAGTTCCTGCAGAACATATCTTCTGTTTCATAAGATTTTATCGCTGATCCAGATGCCACATACTAAATAACCCACAAAGGCAAGGATAAGAGAAACTGAAAACAATCTGTCCTGTTTCAAATTCTCTTGCTTTATGTCCTCCACACCTTGAGATATTTTTATATTCTTTTCTTCCCTAATGTACTGAAAATTTAATACACTGCTCTTACAGGTTAGCAGTGAGTACCCCGAGTGCCATCAGTGTGGGCTGCATTGCAGCAGTCACTACAAGAGAACAGAACAAATAGACCGTGTCTGCCCCAAAGACTGTACGTCTGTCATCTCAGACACCTCTAGTCAGTAAAATCCCAACATTTAAGTTGTCAGGCCATTAACCAGGGTGAGGTGTGTGTGTGTGTGTTGGCAGGGTGGGTGCTGTCAAAGAGCCTGTGGGGCTGGGTAGCACCTGGAGAAGGTTGTTTGAGGTGATGGGGTTGTCCCACACAGCACTGCTGCCCTCCCACAGCTCTTGCCTGGGGGAATAAATGACCCTTCAGATATATTCAAGGCCTTAGGTATGATTCCTGCTAATCTGCCTCAAGGAACATGCACTTAAAAGTTGGTTTTAGACTTTATAAACCTGGTGTCAATTAGAAATCCTACTCTCATTTACCTTACTTCATCCCATCACACTGTGTTAACGTGAATTATAAATGCTGTTTCATACCGATCGGCCAATCTGTTCCTGCAATATGCTTGGGAACCCTCTACCTTTCCAGAAATTATGAGGTTGGAAGTTATTCAAGCAAATCTATAAATCACAATGAACCAATCATACCACAGGGCTTTCTTCTCACTGCAATTAATTAGATATTGCACTACAATGCAGTACACAAAGCATGCAGCTTCAGATTTAATTTATTTATGCAGTAGCTATGCCAACAGCAAAAAAACACCACATTTCTTTCACCATTTTACTGATTAATTTTCTGTGAGTTTCATAAATGTCAATCTTTTCATCCCATATATTTTATTTGTATATTTAAGGATAAGATTTGGTCACACTTTATAACCTCGGTTCTTCACTGGCACTCCTATCACCTCTTCTTTTATGAGTACTCAAGGCAGTTTTGCAAAAAAAAAAAACCAAACAACCACAGCCATCATCTAACTCTGTATTTTTTCCCAGTGAATACCAATCTTCCATCTTCTACTTTTATGTCCCAGTCACTGCAGAATCTATCACCGATTAACATGTCCCTGTAATCTCAACAAATGCAACCAATTTTTATTTTAGAGAAGTGAAATTGAGAGATGCAACTTGCTTTAAGGAAGCAAGCAAAAAAATAGCAACAACTGAATTCCAGGCTCCTTAGCTCCTTTTTCAATACCTCCTTCTTCAGTTGTCCTCTATGATTTTACTCCAAAGTGTATTTTGTAACACTATGCACAGTATTTGGATTCTTTGAGGTGTCTGTTGACATGTAGTTTACATGGAAATAAGGAAAACAGCATTTCAGCTTTAGGATAACAACACCAAAATTTGGCCCTGGATTTCCTGCTGTGTAATTAAAAAGGTGCTAATCTGCATTACAGAAATGTAAGTGAAGAATCTTATTGAAGAGGTGAACAGCTACTCTCATAATCTAACTCCAGAGACCAATATAATGTAGCAAACAGGAAAAACAAAGGCAGCACAGAGTGGCTTCTGCAACTGTTGCCCCTTACAATATATTCTGATCACTAGAACCTGTGCTACCTATTCAGTTAGCTGAAGAATAGCCTTGAATATACTACTTATTTAACTATTAAAATTACACAAAGACTTGATGGCCCTGTTTACGTTAGGCTGTCCCTGATCTTTTTGGGATTATTAAAAGAAGCTGCCAGGAGGACGAGGAGGATATCACGTGTTGAAACAAGACACTTCCTCTAATTGTCTTTCTCTGGCATTGCTTTTCATCATCCTGTTTTTCAGCTTTTCTGCAGCTGCATGTTTGTCCCACAGCTTTTCACTACAGCAGTTTGTTTTAGGAAAACAAACACATTTTGATGGTAAGGTCAAGTTATACCTTCCAATATAACTATTATTCCATCACAGATGGGGAACATGGCTATGAAGGAGTCATCCACTGCCAAAGGGACTAATTTTAACATGTAATCACATGAAATATAAGTTGGTGCACTATTTACAGATAACTGTTAGCAAATACATTTACACAAGGAGGAGTGTTCCCATCCACTTTACTAAATCCATGTCTGGTCTCTTTCATCTCAAGTCTACTATAATGTTAAAAAACTTATTTCCCCTTGCTGAACCCTATCTTTAAAAGCTCCTCTTTGTTTCATGTTTTGCTGAAATTAGCATTCTATTCTTTACTATTCACAGCTGGCATGACAAATTTGAAATCACACAACATACTGCCTTCTTGGCTAAATTAGTTACTATTTGTTCCTATTTCAGGAGTTAAAGTATACCTACTTAAAAAAAATGCAGTGTAATGCCATCTGAGCACCTAAAGGTAAAATCTATACATCTTAAAGCATGAATGTACAGTGGCAACAATTTACTTAGCAAGTTGACCTAAATAATTATATTAATGTCAGCAGGATTAGCAGTGTGCATGGATATTGTTGTATTATCGTGTTCACACTAGGCTTCCACAAAACTTCCACAAAAATAGCTTTAGCCATATGTTTCCTTTTGATTAGGGTGTTATCTCTTCACAGTAACTGCATATGAAGTTTGCTAAAGAGTTAAAGTGTAGTGGAGTCCTGTCATCTTTTTCTGCCTGGTTGGAACCCAGATAGCTTTACTTCTCCCAGGTCTTGAAAAAGACACCATCCCAGCTCCACAGGCTTGTTCAGAAAGGAAAAACAGAAAACATGCAAAGAAAAATACACTCCCATCCATCAGTACGGAAGTGCTGTCGCCCAGTAGTCTGCAGGAAAATGCTGAGTCAAAACACCCAGCTGTTATACCACTTAAACAGTTTTAACCTGTTTATCCATCTCACTAAATAACAGCCAAATTTGCTTACAATTGCCAAAAGTTAATAACAGAAGTTACTGAGCTTATTATTCCTCAACACAAGCCATAACACGGCACACATCTGACAAAGCTTCCTCCTAAGTTTAGAGGGACCCAAGAGCCACTATGACTCATTTAAAGACATTTTTGGCCACAAACTAAAAAGGCAACGTGCTCCTGTCATGAAAAAGACACGGGCTCCTATCCAAACCCCAGTGGGCAAGAAGGTTATGATAGGATTCTCTCTATGTTTCATGTTATGGACCATAAGCCTCCATATACTAAAGAAAGAGAAACCTTCTAAAACAGTTTCATTAGCTCAGAATAAAAAATGATAACTAGTACTTACCACTTAGAAAATTATCATCTCTTTCGTTGACTCTCTGGGTCACTAGGATTTATTTTCTGCCACATATAGATAACAAACTCCCCTAATTAGGCACAAACTTTTAAGTTGCAGATGGCATGGAATGCTTTTACTTCTTCACAACCCCAAATCAAAAACACTCAAGAGCTTTATTCATAAGCTCCAGTATAGCAAAGGAACTTGCTCTATTCATTCTTTCTTTCTTCATTTATTTATTTTGAAAACAGATTTGATTCCCTTCACTTACTGGGATTAACAAAGCACCTGATAAAGAAGACCCTTAAAAGAGCTGACAAAGCCTTAAAAAATTAGGTAACAGGTTGATACGGAAACAATGCTGTTCTTCTACAAGCCTCCAGCTATTAAAAGGGGAGGAGGAAATATCTACATTCAATATATCTTGTACTCAAACTCATACAGAACACCTACTTTTTTTTTTTTAATTCTCCTCTAAAACCCACCTTTTACAGCATAGCAGGTGATGTAAAGGAAATTTGATGCTTCCTTTTATAATCAGGTGCACTTTTTTTTATTAAAGGTTAACTTTTTTCAGCTGCTTCCAGTTTGCAAATAGAAATAAGAGTTTGTTTATAAGGAAAAATTTGTAACCATCTCATAGGCATCCAGGAAATACTTATATAATGGTATGTTGATTTGAGATTAGTCCTTTTGTTATTTGAATTAATTTAGTATTTCTTTTAATTCTGAAAAATCTTTTGTTTTCTTTGTTAGGAACCAGAAAAAGGTACTAACTGAGTTTTTTTCCAGAGTGAGATTTTTCTGATAGTTTTCTGCTAGATTTTAAAATGGAGAAAACTATGTCAGTATATCTGAAACTGTTTATTGTGAGGACTGGATTAGAAAGCCAAGGCTCCGTGATTTTTAGAAAAAGAAGAGGGAGAAGCAGCAGCAATGAATATGTAGCTCTGCTTCAATTATTTCTGCATCCTAAGGATTTGCATAAATTTGTACTATTTGAATTTTTTTTATATATTTTTGAATACATATTCATGCTCTTTTTATTATAAGGGTGCTAAAGCATTTCTGAGATGGAGAAAAAGACTCAACAGAAAAGGGCTTACAATCCTTGGTTGTAAACTGAAACACTTATTTTGCAGTACTGAAATTTTACCCATCTGCTTAGTGATTCTGCTTAGTGCTAGAAAATGCAGGGTGAGAGAAATTTATTTATAGGAGCTTGAACATAAATGGAATACAGACACCTCCTTAGCTAGTTTTCTACTGAGGAAGTAAAATTTTACTTATTTAGGCAACCAAAGTGGAGAAAAGATACTTCAATATGGGTTCAGTGGAAATGAAGGCTTGCTTCTGTCTCTTGCTGATGCTCTGTGCAACAACACGAAGGAACACCTGCAGGATCCCCTTGCTATAAGAAGGACAATGAGGGGCTGGAGGGTGTCCAGAGAAGAGCAATGAGGCTGGTGAGGGAGCTGAAGAACGAGTCTTATGAGGAGTGGCTGAAGGGAACTGGGGTTGTTTAGCCAAGAGAAGAGGGGAGACCTCATCACTGTCTATAACTGCCTGAAAGGAGGTTGTAGTGAGGCGAGTGTTCTCTTCTCTCAAGTGACAGGTGATAGGACAAGAGAAAATGGCCTCAAGTTGCACCAGGGCAGGTTCAGATTAGACATCAGGAACAATTTCTTCACTGAAAGGGTTCTCAGGCACTGGCAGAGGCTGCCCAGGGAGATGATGGAGTCACCATCCCTGGAGGAGTTTAAATAGATGAGTTTGAGGAACATGGTTTAGAAAGGGGACAGGTATGGTTGGACGCGATGATCTCAGAGGTGTTTTCCAACCAGATGATTCTATGATTCTGTGATCCAAAATGATAGACAGCCACCAGGCTAGAAACAATCCTAGAATTGTGATTTATCATCCTGTAACCTCTGTGCCCTTGAGGAGGTGCAACACTGTTCAGTGTCACTAGCTTCTGGGTACAATGGAATGAACGTTGTCAGTAGGTACATCGCATGAGGGCTTCCCCTTTGATCAAAGCACCCCGAAGTACTATCTTCTTATCACTCAGGATTTACATCTCCAGCCATCAAAATGCCTACAATATAGAAAAATAAATTTTATAGTGATAATTTTTATTTTGACTAACAGCTGTAGACATCTGCATCTGTGTAAAACTAGCAAAGTGCCTGGGATTTTTCCAAATTACTGCTGCCCTCTAGTTGAGAACTGAAGAAGGGCTCACGTGTGCAAAGTGGTGTCCAGTTTTTGCAGGTTTATCTGTAGATCTAAGTTGCAGCTTCTAGTAACATCTTTCCTCTTATATATATATCTTTTTAGACCACTTGGTCACAAATATCACACCTAAGTATACCAAAAGATGGTAATAAACAAAACAACCCCAACACTTTGTTTCTTAAGTACCCAGCCTTGGCATACTTGAAGCAGTATTTCTTAGAAGAGGAACACTTGAGAAACATGAGGAAAGATTTTTCTATTTAACAGAGAAGAGCTGAGGCACAGCAGAGCTTTTGTCAATATGGATCTGAAACCATCAAATCTCTAGATGCTTCCAGTAGGAATTTTGGCCATGGAACCTGTAGCCTGATGCCTACAAGCCCAGGTGTGCTCCCTGGCAGAGCATGCCAAAAGCTTCTGTAAACTGTCATGTATCTTACCAGGCAAAGACTTACTTGCAGATAGTGCTGTGTGAGAGTTTTATCAACCAGGAACAGCCTAAATTCTGCTAGCATAGTCCTGTTTGGCTTTTTCTTTTTAATATAAGAACAGTGTTAGGGATGCAATGTAGGACAAGGAACAGGAAATCAGCATTCATCAGCCTGTACTGCAATACAGAGTTAAATTGACACAGGGCCAATGGATTGTAATATCATCTACTTTGAGTGAGAACTTGTAGCTTCACATAAAGAGTAGTTTTCCAGGGAGTCACATTTGCAAGAGATCATAATATGCTTAATAAGCGTTAACCTCTCCATAACAGGCACAAAAGGGACAGTATTATACTCCTTGCTTGTTTACTACAGAAAGCACAACATTATTTACATGTTTACAGTCAGGAACACTGATATCACTGGGTACACACATTGGGTAACATTACACTGGAATCCTTGGAAGCTTCATCTGCTGTTCTCAAATTAAAATCAAATTTTTGCCAATGTTTTTGCAAGTGTAATGACATTTATATTATTCATGTTTTGCCTTGGCTGTTCCCCAAACCATCCTTTGCCTTAGTATTTCAGCGTGTTTCGTGGCTGTATCCTGGGTGGTGGCCATTCTTCTGTATAAATTATATATTGATGTTAATCATTACCTACCAGACTTCCTGCCACATGCAGCACACTGCAATATTAAAATTTATTTGTTCTGACCAACTTTTCAAAAGCTGACTGCTGACATGAGAGAACAGTCCTTGATTGTCTCACTGTAACAAAGATTTCTTTCATCCTCAGCCATTGTTCCCTTTGATGTTATTTCACTCTTTTGGTTTTCAAAGTTTGCCTGGGAGTTTTATTTGACCTACTGATCATAATGTATTTAGGTTTGTAATGGGTAATTGATGTCTAAGTTATAACTGCTGATGTAATATTTATATTCTGCTCACAGTGTGAGAGCAGCTTTGCATAAAAGTTGTTACAGACATCTTGATAGTGCAATGCAGACATCTCAGTATAGTGCTGTGTTATTATTGCATTACAGCTGCTTCAGGCTAATTCATTATTTATAAACACGTGTACTTCTGGCTCAGGGAATAGTACGCAATTTATTTCCATACCCAGAATCTCATTTTAAGATCTGTTATTCTTCTGAAATTTCAGACTTGACATCTATTTTATTTACCATCAATGTCTTATCAATTCAACAAACACAGTAAGGCTGTAGAGAAGTACCTACATAAACAGATTACAAACACAATTGTGGCTTATTTTTGCAACTGTCCCAGAACCAGTAATTCACTGATATAGTAGCTTTAATGTCAAAAAAGTCATAGATTTGGGATTAGACATAAAATTAGACTAGATCAGGTCTAGTTACAGGACTGTAACCCAGAAAAAATAGCCTAACCATGAATTTCTGAGAGATACATGACTCAAAGTTTAAAAGTTTTTAATGCATAGGTGTTTAGGGAGGTTTCTTCACACAAAATAGAATCAACAAAAAGCAAAAAAGGGTCATGACAGCATGACATGACAGGTTCTTAGTGTTCTGTGATACAGAAGAATTGCTATTTTGAACTAATCTTGTCATTTAAAACACAAGCATTTCAAAATAAATTACTCTAGATTTTAAGATTACTCTTTGGCTTCCAGAAGATGTAATAGTTGTCAAAAGACAGCAGCTTGGAGTAAATGTGAACCTGATAATCAGATTTCAGGTAAAAAAGACAAGAAATACCAAAATTTCTTAGGAGCTTAAGCTCAGTTTTCAAGACTACCTAATAGAATTTAAAGGCATGAAATACAGAGATGCACAGTAGGATTTACAAAAGCATATATAATGTATGTGGGGGTTTTCTGATTTTTTTTTTTTCATGAGATATCCATTTAGGTCATTTTTAGAAAGGTTAGATCAACTAATAGCATAGCTAGCACAGACTGCCTGATTGCTCTTTGAAGTTTCACTCCAAGTTCCTATTTGACCTGAATATCTTGTGATATTATGTCAGCTTTGAAGATGAAGCCAAGGGCCAACTTCATCAGGTTAAACAACTACTTGAGTTTGTTGTCTTTTCTGTTCTGGATTAACATGTAAATCACTTCTGGCAATCAGCCAGATGATATTTTTTTTTCCACAAATATTCTTTTTGCTGAAGTGTCAAAGATTCTACTTGATTCCGAGTGCAGAAGTTCTAGTTCCTCTCCCTCTTGCTGGACCCTCTGTCATTTAAATAGTTTTAAAATATGACCCCTTTCATACTCAATTGGCAATGACCTAAAAAGCTTTAAAGACAAAAAAAAATCAAATTAAAGTAATAATTTCATTGTGCTGGGAGCCCATGACCTCCTCATTGGTGGAAAGTTCAGAAATATTAGAAAAAATCCTTTTTATTTTGTGTTTAACTGATTTTTTTTTTAAAGAAAAGCATAGAATAAAAATATTGTATGACAATTTGATGTGAAATTGGATTTTAAAATACTTGTATTATTAATTGAATACTACCCCATTGGATTCCCTGAATTTTGAAGGTAATAAAGGAAAAAAATCAAGGGAAATATTTTTGATGTGGTTAATTTCACTTAAAAACACAGAGGGAAAAACAAACAACTTGTGGCTGCTTGAGCTACATCAGCTTCTGCAAGAATCTATACTTTGTCAGTCCATAAATCTTCAATATAGTTAACACAGAGAAGCACACAGTCACGTGTAATCCTAATATTATTAATTATAATTATTGTTAATATACACCATATAGATTGCCTGATTCGGTTTGCTTTTAAAGTGCTCACTCTTTTTTTCCTTTACATGAAGCCATATTCCCTCACTTGTTGAGGGTAGATACATGAAGATATGTTCTGTTACTTGATGAGGATGTGTTTCTGCTAACTAGGACAGTTAGGAATGCAATAGACAGACAGTAAAGAAGTTTTTCTTCCAATACAGCTAATGTAATAGAGGAAGATGCCTGAATGTCTGTAAGAAACACATACAGTTTAAATACACAAGGGCAGTAAACCGTAATATAAGTTCTTCCATAGCAGTGGTCAATAACATCAGTGGAGAAATACTAGGAAACCTTTGTATTCTAAAAAAAAAAATATTTTGCCTTGCATCTAGTTTTCTAAGCTCTTCCAAAAAAAATGATGATGCTCTTAAAAGAATTCAGGATGACATTGAGGATGTGGAAGAAGAAGCAGGGTCATCAAGATTGCCAAGTGCCCATTTAATTTCCAGTAGTGACAGAAGTGGTGTATAGTGCTGGCAGTTTAGAGGTTGACTTCTCAGCCTTCTTTGCAGTGGCTGGATAAGCTGTTTGCTTTTAAAAATTAAAATTGAGAGCTGAATGCCTGCTAGCCAGAGATTTGGATTGGTAATAGGAGACTGAATCTTATGGTGCCCTGGTGAGTAGATCTGCCTATTCTCAGAATGGATCACTGTCCTGAGATCTCAGCTTTTGCCTATGAGACTGGATGCTTGGTTCAAATCATCCACTGTAAGTTCTCTTGCCAGCTCTTTTTGGATTGTTTCACTTTGACTGCAAAGCCAGCAATTCCACCACACCTTTGCTATCAACCCTTTCAAAGCCAAATTCCTTAACAAAGGGGAAAATATCTTTCTTTAGAGCAAGGATAACATCAAATTCAACAGAATTCAGAATAAACTCTGACAACTATTTTTGCCATAGACCACTTACATACTGAACTGTGACCTCTTTCCATGCTCATGTCATCTATACTATCTATGATATTAAACTATCTCCAACAGCAATTCAGCAGGGCTTTTCCTTACCTGTTGTTTCCTGGATAAGTCAGAGAAGATCTTTTTTAAACAAAAGGCCTTGAAAGTGGCAATTACTCTCTGGTTCACTAGTTGGAATAATGGGTGGCAGAACCAGTGGCAGAACATGACTTGTTTGTTGGGACATGGGGTTTCCTAATAAAGCTTCAGGCAGGAGGCATTCATAGTCCTAAACAAGGAAAATTTTGAAGTCTGTAACCTGGGCCTTTCGTTTGTTTCTGTAACTGATACAACTTTTCAAAATCCTCTTCTAGCTCAATGTAATAAAAAAAAGAAAGGCTTTAGTGTGCAATCTCCTTCTGCACTGCTGCCCAGCAGAAGGGTCAAACTATCTTTTAGCAGCCTTAAAGCCCAAGGCAGTTTCCTCTTCATTACATCCAATATGGATTGCACACCCATCACCTTCAATACAATGTTATGTCTAATTTAGCTTTAAAGCAACACTTCTGCATGGACACAGGCTCACTAGCATCACTCAAAGATTGCCTTGAACTCATGATGGTTATTATATGCAAAGATAGTTCATGATTTAAAACACAAATTGCAGTAATGCTGAAAGCCAGATTTCATTGATGTGAATGCGGAACAGATAAGAAGGATGCTGCTGCAGAGCTACAACAGAGAGGCTCTATTTCTATTGCTGTGATACATAACATATATACACACACAGACATGGATATTTCTCCATCATCTCCATCTTAATGAAGTTCTACAAGGCCAACTGCAACTCAGCTGGCAGGCTTCAGCACAGGACAGCTGGGCAGCTCAGGACAGCTTTCCATGGAAAATGGGTGGTAAAAAATTGCAGAATGAAAACCAGGTAATAAAAGCACTTAGCAGAACAGTGTTAAACAATCAATGATGCAACTCCAAAACAAATGACAGAAAGTGACAGATAGCAGCTCGGCACTGAACATACAAGTTCCCAGTTTTAAGTAATGACTGCATAGGAGCAAGGGGTGGAATCTAACAGAGCAGCATAAATTCATGAGTGACACAGAGGAAGTAAAGAGGGAACAATACGGTTGCTGTCTCCTCTACTACAGGAATGAGCAGACATCAAATACAGATTGCAAATAGCAGGTTCAAGACAAAAGCAGGTGGTTCTCCAGACCACACATAGTTCAGCTTTGAAATTGCTTCCATGGGATGTAGTTGCCTGAAGCATGAAGGAGTTCAAACAATCATCTAAGATAAGGGAAGAACATTCATGAAAGGTTCTCCAAAACAAAGAAAACAAGTCTGGCTCAGGAAGTCCCCCCATTAGGTACCCTCTACTGGTGACTGTCAGAAATGGGAAATGCAGTTGAATTGTCTGATCCTGCGTGGTTGCTCTGAGTGCAGGTCCACATTCTCCCCAGAGGCAGCAATTGTTTCCAGGGGCTCTCAGTTTGCGTCAGCTGAATGACATGAAGCCATGCTGTATTGCTATTCTCACAGAGCCGAGGATCACAATACCCTACCAAATCACGACACCTGAGCACTGCTAAGGATCTCATCTCACTTCAATTACTGCTGCAGGATGGGAAAGTTGTGTAGGTTTTCATGGTTGTAACTATTAGTTAAGTTTTAAGTTTTAGACAACTGTCAGTGGAAAAGAGCATAATAAGCACGTTGATACAAATGCAAAGCATGTCTGCACACCCCTGTTCCCTCATGCTGTAACTCCAAGCTGCCCTGAGCCCAGTCCGAAGACAGCATCAGAGGAGCTATGCAATTCAACATGCTTATGTAACCACAGCTGGCTCCTTCTGGGTTTGTTAAAACAGATGCTTTGGGTTTTTTTTTAAAACACGGTTTCTTCCAGAACTAGATTTTTCAGTGGATTTTCCGATTTGATGAAATGCTGAATAAGCCAGCTTTAACAAAACATCGTGTGTCCTTGTGCTCTCAAATATGAGGGATCAGAGGGAGTTCACCTGGTCCAGAAAGCACTGCCTTCCCCTCCTCAAACCTCCGCTTGCTGCCCAACATCTGTGCGGCGCAGCGCTGCCTGGGTGCGCCAAGGAACAACGCAAACATCCTCATCGTCATTCCCTGCGCGTTTTTGGAAACACGCTAAGGCACCTGTGCACCGATTCGCTTTGCTAGGGGATGACACCAACCAAGCCGGGCAGGGAAATGCAGAGGAAGACTTCTCCCGCAGAGCACGGGGGGGCTGGAGGGAGAGCCGGCGGGCGAGAAGGTGAGAGGAGGCGCCGGGGAAGTGAGGATGCGGGAGGAGATGCTGCAGCAGCTCTGCCCGCAGAGGCAGCGACACCCAGAGAGAAGGGGTGCGGGCGGCGGCGCGGTGCTGCCCGCACCGGGGCCGTGCGTGCGCGACACCTGCCGGGCGGGAGCGGGGCGGGGCGGAGCGCGGCGGCACCGCCTGCCCCGCTGCGGGCTGCGCGGCGGCGGGCGGGGATGGAGCCGCCCGCGGGGGCGCCGTGACGGGAGCGGCGGGGAGCGGCGGCGGGCGCGGCCCCTCCTGCGAGCCATGAGCACCGGCACAGGTAGGCTGGAGGGCAGCAGAACCCCCGCCTCGTATTCTGGGAGGGGACGCTAGGCTCGGGCACGTTGCGGTGCGGCTGCTGCGGGAGAGAGGGCAGGGGGTGGGAATTGCTGTCCGCGGAAAAAAACAAATCCCGTAAAATCCATCTGTGCGTATCTTGGAGGGCAAGCGGGAGCTCCGGTGCCGGACCCTGAGCATCCCCAGCGAGGGGCTGATACCCCACCGCTTTAACCCCGCTGCTGCCCTCTCCCCGCCTGGCATCCCAGCGGCTGGGAGCACGGCCGGCGATGTTTGGGTTAAGTGCTCGGCCTCTTCTGCTGGCCGAGATATCGTGGTGGATAGAGAAGGTGAAAATCGCGGAGGTTTCACGCAGCCCTAGAAAGGATTGCCACCCTGAGGGATCCTTACAGGAGTAATTCATCCTGTATGTATGCAGAATTTGAAAACTGACTTAGAATTGTGTTTTCCAGCAATTCAGCATTCATCTGTGTCATGTGGCGGCAGGAGGTGGTTACTTCAAAGCACAGCTGATCACAAAATATTACAGTCTTTAAGGCAAATTCAGGGTTGTGCTTTGGGGAAAGAGAGAGGCTTTGAGAGTTGATTGTGTGTTTCGTTTCTGAGGGTAACTGTAGCTACTAAATATACCCTCTGCCACAACAACAGGGAGATGTTGAATAGCTACAATTACACAGTGACTCTGTATGTCAACATGCTTAATCATATCACATCCTCACAGCGAGCCAAATGAGAGCCCAGTGCAAACAGAGAGGAAAACGTGCTCCCTCTTGTAACAGAGCAAGACCTGGGGTCAGACACCTGCCAGGGATTTCAGCTAAAAACTTAGTTAGGCATTTCCTTGAGTCTGTTGATGATGCAGATATTTCCATGTGTGCAGATCATCCATGATCCCACATGGTCTCTGGATGAATCATGCACTGCAAGTGTGCCAAGGCAGGTGCTCAAGAGTGCAGGTGAGAGCAGTGTCAGTGTGTGTTGCAAGGTGAATTGAACCATGTGTTAGAAATCCTGAGTCTGTTCTCTGTCTCCAAAGGGAATTGAGGTGGTTAATATGGGTGGTGACACCTGCATTAGAGATTAAATATCCTCTCTTACTCGTCTGTAATTTTGAACTGAAGAATATAAAATACTGTGAAACATTTAAATTCTGTAGCAACAGAAAGGAAGCTGGCAGAGGAGTATTAAAATCCAAAGTTTTATCTTTGTAATATTTAAAATGCCAATTAAACACATTGTGGGCTCATAAACCTAGTAGAAAAGTTAGTGCATAACTGCGTACTGCAGAGGAGACGACACAATTCTATCTCAGTAATTGCACCAAATCTGATGTAAATGAAATAGCAAAAAAATGAGCAGTGCCAAGGTAAAAATAACATCCTGGGGGGAAAAAAAAAAGAGTGGAAAAAAACCCTGAGAGTTCTTAGCTTTCATTTGAAAGTGTAACTGGCAGTTTTAGGAGTATTGTTTTTAAATATAGGTTTAGTCTTTTTTTTCCAAATTTTGATTCTGCATGTCAGTGTGGACGATGTAAACAATTTACAATCAATTTGTATGATAAATTAAATGTGAGGAGGCCCCACCCACTCTGCAAATTCAAAGGCAGTTTTCCATTGACATCAATGGGGCAAGTATCATACAGCAAATTCAATGCCACAATTTGACTAAAATTACTGTTTCCAAAAGATTTCCACCAAAATTACTGTGGAAAGGCTGTAATTTGAAGTTTGGTGTTTACTGTAACAGAAAGATATATCTGGTTCTGCAATGAAAAAAGGGTGCAATGTGGTGTGTTAAAATCAGCCTCACATAAGGTTCAAGGAATTGCTGCACTGCTTTGGTAATCCAGGAGAAATCTCCAGTCTTCTTGTTGCTCTTGAGATGGAGTGAACTGTTGTGGATCTGTGCTTGTTACTCCAGAAACTTTTGCTCTGTGTACCTGCTGGTGCTGATGCAACACATCATCAACTATTGTATTGAGAGAGTTTCATGCAACCTCACGACCCTGCCTTGTCATTTAGATGTAAGGTTTGTCTTTAGATCTAGAAATGTGTGGATTTAGTGAAGGAGATTTAGTTTGTAATACATAGACACAGGTAATATCAATTGAAGTGGCCTAATAGTAGATAATTTGAGCCATAATTCTGTATTGGTGGACTGCAGGTTCATGCTATAATTTCAAGTCTAGGAAGCAAATGGTCATGTGACATAGTAAAACACAGTTAAAATGCATTGCTGTATATGTTGTCTTTAGATTTTTTCATGTGCAATTTTCCTCAGTTAACTTCCACATACTTACATTGTCTGAAACTATTTTGAAGAGCTCATTCACTGCCCTTTACATCTGTATTTCCATGGCATGGCTGTGCTTTTAGGTTTCTGAATGTATTTTTTAGTGTTTGTAATATGCTTAGCAGTCTAATATTTCATTTCTATGCCATCTTGAAAACACAACAAGAAAAACAGAGTAGGTTGAAAATTTTAGATTAAGAAAATTAGATTCCCATGGATTACCAGAAATAAGGTAACATGGTAACTACTATTTAAGTGCAAACGAAGGGAAACACAGAGCTTGGGTTGGAAGGGACCTTTCAAGGTCATCTAGTCCAACCTCGCTGCAATGAGAAGGAACAACTTGCACTAAATCAAGTTGCTCTGAGTCCTGTTCAACCTGACTTTGGCTGTTTGCAGGGATGTGGCATCCACAACCTCTCTGGGCAACCTGTTCCAGTGTTTCACAATCTTCGTTGTAAAAAATTGTCTTCCTTTTATCTAGTCTAAATCTACCCTATTTTAATTTAAAACCATTACCCCTTGTCCTGTTGTAACAAGCTGTGTGAAAAAGTATGTCCTCACCATTCTTATAAGGCCCCCTTTAAGTACTGGAAGGCTGCAGTTTGGTCTCCCTGGGGCCTTCTCTTCTGCAGGCTGAACAACAACTCTCTTGGCCTTTCCTTACAGGAGAGCCGTTCCATCCTTCTGATCATTTCTGTGGTCCTCTTCTGGATCCACTCCAACAGGTCCATCTCTTTCCTGTGCTGAGGACTTCAGACATGATGCAGTACTCCAGGTGGGGTCTTACCAGAGTGGAGCACAGGGGCAGAGTCACCTTCCTCGACACCTTTTGTTTCATCCCAGGATATGGTTGGCTTTCAGGGCTGCGAGTGCACTTTTGCAGCTCATGTTCAGCTTTTCATTGACCATCACCCCCAAGTACTTCTCGACAGGGCTGCTCTCAATCTCTTCATCCCCTGGCCTACATTGATGCCGAGAGTTGTCCCCACCAAGGTGCAGGACCTTGCGCTTGGCCTTGTTGAACATCATGAGGTTCACATGAGCCTACTTCTCAAGCTTGTCAAGGTCTTTATGGATGGCATCCTGTCCCTCAGGTGTGTCAGCCATGCTGCTCGGCTTGGTGTCTTCTGCAGACTTGCTGAGGGTGCACTCATCTTGCTGTCTAGGTCATTGATTAAGATATTAAACAGCACTGGTCCCAGTATGGACCCCTGAAGGTTGCCACTTATCACTGATCTCCTTCTGGACTTTACCACTACCCTCTGGATGCAACCATTCAACCAATTCCTCATCCACTGAACAATCCACTCACCAAATCCCTGTCTCATCAGTTTAGAAAGAAGAACATTGCGGGACCCATTGTTAAAGGCTTTACAGGAGTCTGTAGCACTTCCCTTATCCACTGATGTAGTCCCTCCATAATAGAAGGCTACTAGATTGGTCAGGCAGGACCCTTGCTGAAACCATGTTGGCTGTCTCCAATCACCTGTTCTCTCTGTGATTTAAATATAGCTTCTAGGAGGATCTGTTCCACGATCTTCCCAGGCATAGATGTGAGGCTGACAGTTTGGTAGTTCCCAGGGTCCTCCTTTCTACCCTTTTTAAACATGGGTGCAATGAGTCCTTTTTCCCTGTCTCCAAGGACACTTTATCTGACTACCATGGCTTTCCAAATGCCATGGAGAGTGTCTTTGCAACTACAGCAGCCAGTTCCCTCAGAACTCAGGGATGCATCTCATCAGGTGCCATAGACTTATGTGTATTCACATTCCTCAGGTGGTGACGAACCTGATCTTCTCTTACAGTGGAAGGGGCTTTGCTTCCCAAGTCCCTGCCATGTGGTCCATCTACTCAAGTTGTGCAGGTAGAGAGGTTGCCAGTGAAAACTGAGGCAAAAATATTGTTGAGTACCTCGGCCTTCTCATCTATTGGTACCAGTTTGCCAGTCTTGTTCATGAGGAGGAGATACATTTTCTTTGACCTTCCTTTTCTGTCTGACATATCAGTAAAAGCCTTTATAATTCTTATCACTTGCCAAGTTCAGCTCCTTCACCTTCCTTACTACACATCACTACACAACTGGGCAGCATTCCTGTACTCATTCCAGAATACCTGTCCCTGCCTCCATTGCCTGTGCCTTTCCTTCTTGACCTTTAGTTTGACCAGCAGATCTCAACTCAGCCATGCAAGTCTCTTGCCGTCCTTTCCTGATTTCTTATACCTGGGGATCTTGCACTGGATGGAAAGCATCCTTAAATATCTGCCAGCTCTGTTCTGCTTCCTTGTCCTGAGGGGGTCCTATTGACTAAATTCTTGAGGAGCTGGAATTTTGCTTTCCTAAAATTCAGGGTCCTGACTTTATTCTTTGCCTGACCCATAGCCCTCAGGACTGTGAAATCCACCAGTGCATGATGGCTGCAACCCAGGCTGCTTCCAGTCTTGACATCACCTATTAGCTCATTTGTGTTGGTGATCATCAGGTGCAGTATCATGTGCCCTCTGGTACGGCTGTTTGTTACCTGGCTTACAAAGTTATCCTCAATGTACTCCAGGAGTTTCCTGGGTTGGTTACAGCTTGCCGTGCTACTTTTCCAGAAGATGTAGAGGTGGTTGGAATCTCCCAGCAGGATGAGAGCCTACAAGTGCGATTGGGTAGCCTTAATTAGACACAAACCACGAGTCTCCCTTTGTTGCCTTGGTCTCTGAGTCTTACCCATAAGCTTTCAGCCTGCTTGTGGCTGTTCTTCAGAGGCATCTCTTTGCCCTCTATCCATTTGTTGATGTAGAGGGCAATGCTCCTGTGCCTCCTTCCCCGCCTGTCCCTTCTGAACAGTCTGTAGCCGTTGATAGTTGCATTCCAGTCATGGGATTCATCCCACTAAGTTTCAGTAATGGCAACCAGGTCATAGGTTTCTATCAGCACGGTGGCTTCCAGCTCTTCCTGTTTGCTGCCCATGCCACATGCATTGGTGTGGAAGCACTTGCAGTTGGGCTATCGGCCGTGTCACCTTGTTAGCAAAACACCTTTAATTGCTTTGAGGTATTTCATTGGTGTTTCCCTGTTAGATTAGATTAAATTAAATGTCATGACACAAATTCACATGGCTAATTAGTCTTTGAACTATTATATTAGAGGGAAAATTTGATTACGAGGATCAGAGAACAGCTAATGGAGTGTTACAATCCAAATGGAGGAGGAACATGGTCATTCTGGTTACAAGAAAGGTTACGCAGGTCGGTCACACAGGGTCCTGCTCTGCTTAGGAAATACTTAATTCCTTTTCAAATTTCACATACAAATATGCTGATAGGAATATTCTCTAGAGACAATAGTACAGCTGTTTCAAACTGTAGTATTATTCTATAGTTAGATACACTGTTTTACTTTCAGCCTTTCATTTAGAGCACTAGAAGAAGAGAGCATTGAATGACTAGATACAAGCAGCAAGAGGCTGGCTTACTCTCCAGCTAATGAATGTGGGAAGAGTATAACACAGAAATCTCCAAGTTTTGTAATTAAACAGAATTAGAACTACTTCATTCCATTTCCATTTTCACTGTATTTCCCTGAAGAAAGAAGCAATGACACATATTTCCTGATGGTATTTTCTTCCTTTGAAGTTGGATCGCATAGAAAGTGTGTTATGTCTTAGACTGTAAAAATAGGAAGTCATATCTTAGAGTTCTTCAAAGTTTTGGTTCAAGATTCTTCTTTACAGCTCTTTAGAAAAGGATTTTGGCTCAGTATATGGTTCTTGGACCTTAAGAACTTAACAGTGCAGTTACAAGAGGATGAAATAGGCCAGAAGAGATTATCAGGTGATGGTACATCAGCTTGAAACTCCTGACTGCAGGACATCTGGCTCCCACGGGCATTCACATCTGCCCCATTCTTGGAGCAGATCTCTGGAAAGGTGGCTGGTTCTACTTTAAAAGCTGAGACATTTGGCTTTGTGAGTAAGATCTATTTCTTGCCAATTTGCCTGTTTGCAGCACGGCATCTGCACAGTAACGAGCACCCTCTGTGGCTGGTATCTGCACACATGTCTGCCATTTCAGTACAAGATTAAAGTCAATATACTTCTAGTTTTTCTTCTCAGCTCATTAATGTCTTATATAGATCCACAGAATGCTTTGGGTTGGAAGAGACCTTTACAGGTTGTTTAGTCCAGCCCTCCTGCAGAAGCAGGGACATCTTCCACTATATCAGGTGGCTCAAAGCCCCATCCAACCTGACCCTGAATGTTTCCAGGACAGGGCTTCCACTGCCTCCCTGGGCAACTTGTTCCAGTGCCTCACCACCCTCACTGTAAAAAATTTCTTCCTTATGTACAATCTAAATCTACCTTCCCTTAATATGCTTAGTTCCCAATAATCAGCTTTGCCATAAAGACATAGATGGCTAAGAAATGTAAAGAAAACTGAAAAATGAATCAAAGTGTGGCTACTGAAGTAAACTTTTCCCTCTTTTTCCTTCTGTGCAGTGGGCTGGGCAACATTCATGTCAAAGCAAGGGATCACTGATTTCAGTTTTGCCTAATTTCACAAATCATTCCCCCTCTGTGCTACACAAACCCAGGCTTTCAGCAATGGAAAAACGTTTGTCTTGACAGTTGTTAACCTTAACCTCAGTGCTGCATTTTCCAGACCTGCTAGGGCATTTCTGGTGCCATTAACTCGCCTTTGGACCCTGGGTTCTCAAACCAAGCATCCAGCGCTCACACTAATGAATTAAACATATTTATGTGGAAATGGGCTGTGCTGCTTGGGGCTTTTCGAAGCAGAGCTCTGTAAGCATCTGGATGAGAGGAGGCACAGCCTGCAGAGCTGTGGCTCTGCACAGGCAGGGCAGTGGATGGGCCTTCGAGATTATTGGACAATTTGCTGGCTGGCGGTCTGCATCTTTAAATATAACCTTAAGGCAAATATTTTTGAATTTGGATTATTCCCTGTGTCAAGATCCATTAGCAGTGTGTCAAGGTCTTTAACTGTTACCGTCTGAAATGTTGGAATGTTTTTTTCACAGCTTATTAGTTGATGTTTGTGCTCTGAAAAGTAGATGGAGTATTGTTCTGCATGCAGCACGGTTATTCATTTTTCCATTTCAGAAAAGGAATGTGAGAGGAATATAAACTCCATTCAGTGAATATTTCTGTCTGGTTTAGGAGTCATTTTTCTCCCTTTCTCTGTAAAAGCAAATCATTCTTCTACTGACATTAGGCAAACTGATCAATAACTCTATTTTGGAGGTTCTCTGGATCCTGTAGAACAAGTTGCTTGACCTGCAGTTGAGCGGAAAAAAAAACAGTCTAAAAGCATTTTGCCATGAAAAATAGACATTCCTGAAATGTAAATTATCACTGGTGGTATTTTAAAAAGACATTAATGTTCTTGTAATGTGGATTTTTTGCTATTTAGAAACTATTAATTTAAATAATAATGTCATTGTGAAAGGGTAACAGATCCCAGCTGCTCCTCATGGTGCATGAGGAACAAGTGTGGTGTCTCAGTTGCTGCTGTGTAGTAGCTGCTAACAAATACAGCATCCAGTTCCTTGGAAGTTTCCAAGTACCTGTTCTACCATTTCATTTCTAGTATGGGGCGCTCTCTGATACTTCAGGTGAGGATGAAATATGATTGTCCCACATTCTTCCTCTTTACTCTTGCCAAACTCACTGGAGCTTTGGGGTGGGGAAAAATAAAATTCCTCGCCCGTACTGGTTTATGGAGTTAAATGACTGGATTTAGAATAAATGCAGAGCAACAGTAGTTGTGTTCCTTCAAGTCCATTTCAGAGGATGACAAATGAAAATCAAATCCCTGTGACATTGTTCATATGATGAAATCCTTGGCGAAGTAGTAGTTTGATGCATATCATATGAAGGAGAAGCCACAGAACCTGCTCTGCTTGAGTGTGTTATACAAGAGATTTTTTCACTTTAGAAAATAGGTCGTATACCTCCTTCCCCTCACAGATGTGTCAATTGAGGGTTCAGGGATAGCAGGGAATTTCAGAAGTAATACATAAGGCAGCTTGCTAATTAATATCTAAACATATAGTGGGATCTTCTCTGCTCAGCAGAGTTAAGTGGGACTAAATATGCAGTGATTAATTTGGAGAGTTCTTGATCACAGACCACTGCAGGTTTTACTCGTTTTATTTCTATGTCGTTGTCAAGAGTTTTCATTGAGGTGCATTTTATAAATCTGATTGCCACAAATATTGCAGTTTAAAAATATTCAAATGCTCCAGTAGTCACAAAATATATTTTAGTGTCAATTTTATTTTTTTCTGTTACATTTGTTTAGTTTGCTCTGTTCACAAATTCTCTACCACTCTTTCCCTATTAATGTTCTTGGTATTACTAACTTAGCTGAGATCTGCAAGTTAAACAGGTATTTCTGTTCTTTACTGGGTAAAGGAGGATTTTTGATAGAGTTCAGCTGACAGTTCGTTTAGCTTTATGAAATCTTCTAGGGTTTGCCTTGCTTCTGTTTCTTTTGGCATTGCAATACCAGCAGCATTGAAGCAATCCCTCGGTTGCAATTTCAGATGCAGCACAGCTACAGAGGATCTCACCTTCAAGCCTGTGGACACAATTGTGCAGGGCACAGAGACTGATGGAAACCATAGAAATGGGCTGTGTTGCCACTATTACCCTTGATGACAGGAGAAGGGAATGAAAGAGGGTTTCAGCCAAATCCTGTATCTGGGATACAAGGCAATGGGGAAGAGCTGGGGCTGTGTGTCTGTGCCGTGAGCTGTAGCGAGTGTCTGGCAGTGACTCCAACACCTCACCCCTGTGACTCACACATATGCTCTCCGTTCTGCTGTCTGTTAACCTGGCTGTGAGTCAGGCACAAAGAGTGCCAGTTGTAGGGTTTCTGCTCACCTCTGTGTGCTCTGTAGCTCCTGCTCTGCTCACACTAAAGAAAACCCCATGCTCTGCCGTTGGCTTTGAACCAGCAACAGAAGTGTGCCTGAGAGCAGCGATGGTTTTCATCTGTGACTAACAGTGTACATTTGGGTACAGTGTCCCCACCTGCTTGGTTGACAAGGAACTATTAGAGAGATTCCAGCTACCAGGATGATTAAGGGAGTGGAATATCTTTCTTATGACGAGAGGATGAGACCTGGGTCTCTTTGGCCTGGAGAGGGGATCTTATCAATGCTTATGAATATCTAAAGGCAGGGGTCGGGAGGACGGAGGCAGACTTTAATAACCATGTTTTTTCATGGTGCAAAACTAAGATAACAAGAATTTCAGAGACTGTCTTTAAGGTTTCTGTCCTTACAAAATGTAAGATCTTTAGTAATGCACTTTTGTGTATCAGTAAGCTATGTGACACATTTATTGTCACTATAAGATCATAGCACTGTTTGTACCAGCTCACATTAAATGTCAGTGTGGACCAGTAGCCTGTGTCCAGCTGTCCCCATTATCATGACCTAGGAACCACCATTAATAGCGACCAGTTGTGTCCATCTTGGTTTTGAATGTTTTTCAAGATGGTACTAGATGATGCATCATCTTATGTACTGAATTTGCCCCTTTTTTTGCTACTGTGACCAAGATATAATTGTCTGCTGAAAACCAGCTTAAGCAATAAACTTTTATTTATATTTTAAGAGAGCTACCCTTCTGCACTGCTGGCGATGTGGTTATGTCTATATTATTAATTGAATTTGACAGAAGACTGAAACCTAAATTTTGCTGAGGAACCTTAACTTCCATTGTTTCTAAACTTTGGAGTTAAATAATCTTTCTGAACTGAAGTGATACACTACATTTTCAGGAAAACTGCTGAAGCGATAGGCACCCATTTCACATTTCTTTCCCTGGATCTATAATTTTAACTTGTGATATGCCTGAGCTTTTTTCCAAGGCCAAGGCTGATTTTTTGTGGGAACAACGCAATCTGTGTCCTGTAAAGAATGCAAGACTGACGTTAGGGTGATGCTGCCAGCTCCGGAGAAATGCTCGGCTGGGCTTTCTGCATGTAAGATCCACCTAGATCTAGAAGTGTGCCATAACCACGACTATTTTAGAAACCAGCAAACAGCACGAGCTGCAAATTTAAGTTGGCAGAAGAAGCCTGGCTCTTAAGCTGAAGCTGTCAGAAACTGCCATAATGTTGGTTGGATACTTGCTTGATTTACTGGTCTTGTTATGTATTAGAAAAAGGCAGCTTCTCAGAGCCTTTCTAAATACAAAGGTACTTAATATTTTTGAAAATATATGGGAATGCTTTCTATTGGAGGCTGTCTCAGCTTCAGTCCTGGTAATTTTGATATCATATGTGTGTTTCCTTGATGCTGTAATAATACATTTAATAGAGTGATGAATGCTTTCTGTATAGCTGTTTGCACTATGGACACCAAACAGCTCCCCAGTTTCAGTTCCGAAATTCATCTTTAATTCTAGTTATTTGTTTAAACTATTGTCTTGCTTATAGGTCAAACCCAGTTGCTAAACTGTCTAATCTTCTACTATGTCTCTGTATGACTGGTTGTTTTCTCTCACATATCCCAATACTGAGTGGTTTGCAAAAGCAGAGCTTTCTTCCCTCAAGACAACAAAAGATAAACTTATCCCTTCTGATAGTCCATTTCTACACTAATTAAGCTTGCTTACAAAATGCTGTACTGGCTTATATTATTTTTTAAATTATTCTCTGTTTTTCTCTAATTGAACAACAGATCTTTGGTAAGCAACCAGTATCATGTAGAAGTCTGTAGTATGGTAACTTTGGTTTTGTCTTGGTAATTCTGATTGCATGTTGAATTGACACTAACAAAACATTACTAGTCCATGCAACTACTCAATATTATTATAAACTCTGCAGAGATAATTCAGTTAAACATAAACTGTTGTCCAAGTCTGAGACTAAGATTGAACCTATCCACACCTAGAATCCATCAGGAGTTTAGAAACCAAGGGTGTCCACTCCGAATGTCATGACTCAATGGAAGGGTCTTCCTTACTCTTTTGCATCTCCAGTCTCTCTGTGAATCATTTTGCCTCAATCTTCCTTTGTATGTTTCTTCCATGCAGTAAACAATTCAGTGTGCCTTGTCATGGAACCTTGTTAAAATAACATTGCTTTTACCATTGGACTTGAAGTCACTGTCATGTATCAATAAAATACATGGCTGTCTCTCTCTTTTGGGTGAGGTGTGTTCTACTCATTTTTATAACATCTTTGTAGTCCAAGAATATAAATTCAGTGGAAATACCTTCCTTACTATAATTTTTTTCAATAGCATAATTACTTTAATGTCCCAAGAATATTCCTAGAGGTTACCTGTTGAATTTCAGTTCTTTGCCATCCAGCATGCCAAGAGCACAAGAGTCATGCTGATTATCGGGCACTAAGAGTACTAAGGGAAGGTAGATTTAGACTGCATATAAAGAAGAAATTTTTTACAATGAGGGTGGTGAAGCACTGGAAGGAACAGGTTGCCCAGGGAGGTAGTGGAGGCTCTATTCCTGGAAACTTTCAGGGTCAGGTTGAATAGGGCTCTCAGCCACCTGATATAGTGGAAGATGTCCCTGCTCCTGCAGAGGGACTGGACTAAATGATCTGTAAATATCCCTTCCAACCCAAAGCATTCAATGATTCTGTGATGTTGCTGTCAGTGTTAAAGTCTCTTTTGCTCAATTTCCTTAGTTTTTGTTCCATACTTGTGTGTAAGCAGCCTAAAATGCTATGCCCTAATAAGAAATTATTAATGGAATAAAAATTTGGAAAAGTTTAAGTACAAATAATGTAATTAATAGTGTAATTGCTGTTATATTAATATTCCCTGTATTTTGGCTGAGTAGGGAGGAGATGCTATCTCTGGCTTTGTGTGCTGTGTAAATGCTGTACTCTTTTTAGTTCCAGGCTGAAAGATATCCCTTTAGGAAACTTCTGCTATACTTTGCAGGAACTCCTTCCTTTTTTTTGGTAGGATGTATCACTCTACATTTATGTTCTCTGATGTTAGGGTTTCCTTTTAGTAGAATTTCATTTTAGTACTGTTTGTGCTGTGTATTTTTATAAATATATTCAGCTGTTTAATAGTGCTTTTCATCCTCTGAGTGCAGAGCTCTCAGAAGAGAAGTGAATTCACTTGTACACATATGGGAACTAAGAACAGATCTGTGACTTGTGTTTGGTATAATTAGTCAAGAGAAAAGAGTTTGAAATACCAAAGTCCAAATTAATTGTTGCATCCATTTGGTCACTCTGACTTCATATGCATAAGGCTTAATACATTTTGGGTTTGTTTTGGCTTTGGCATGAGTAGCTGACATTTGCTTGAAGAAGTAAGGAAGGTAAATGAATTCTTATTTTATTTGCCATCTTCCACTAAGTTTGGAAAAATAAAATTTGATCCTTAGGTTGTCTAACAATTCAAGAAGGGGAGAAAGAGAGGGAAGAGCTGGGCTTGTAAAAACTGCAACAAAGACAGATTCTTGCTGTTAAATCCACGCACCAGGCAGCCTAAATATTCCCCCCTTTTTATTTTTCTCTGGATTGTGTCCACAAAGAGATTTCATTCCAAAAAGAAATCAGCATTGCATCACCCATATGTAAAATATTAAAAAAAAAAAAATCCCTCAAGAACCTGACCCTGGAAAATGTTGGGTATTTTATTTTCAAATACTAGGAAAAGGCTGCATGTACTGGCACCCGAGCTGCAAGTGTGCAGCCCCACCAAGGAATCTGTGCAGCCCCCAGTGACGTCTGTCCCAGCAGAATCCTGCCAGCAGCTGCCACTGTCACTTGCCAGTTGTTTAAAGCTCTTTAAAGTTGACATAACATGGCAAAGAGATAAGATGCAGCTCTTTCCTCTAGAGGCAGGCTTAAGTTAGTATTTCCTCAAAGGCCAGTGTTATATGCAGAAAAATGGAAGAGCCCTTTCTTTTCTCTCTGCTCACCCATCTTCCTTTCCTAGCTGCCAGGTTGCTGGGGGTCATAGAATCATAGAATGGGAGGCAACTTTCCAGCTTTTCAATTTCTGCAACTTTAATCAGTCACACTCACATGAATACAGTAGGTAATTTGGAAAATATTTGTGATCTATCCCAGATCAGATGGATATCACCTCACAACTTTTGTCTCCTCCAATGACCTGAAAGCTTGGCTACTGGGGTGAAGATTATTTCAGTCCTGAGGGCTTGTACGAGTCAAGCTTGTTTACTGGTAAATTCTGAATTCATCCAGATAAAGTGGACCTACTCCAAGCCACACATAGCACTTCTGACCAAAATACATCAGAAAAAACATTTTAAGAAAAACCTAACTGAAGTGCAATACACTGATTGGCCTCTAGCACTCTCTAAGGAACTGTGGCAGCATCAAGCTCCTGTATTCATGCATTTGTCATCAAGATTTGAGCATTGTATCATTCCAGAAAGAGTGTAACCACTGGTATAATTTAATACTGGGGAAAGAGCACCTACATAATGAGAATGGCTCTAGTGAGATGAGTAGCAGACAAGACACACTGTGGGGGAATGCACTGGGTACCAGTACAACACCAGCACGGGATGGTTATAAAGAACTGCATTGCTGAGCAAACTCATTCCAGCTTTTGTGTTGCTTGAAGTGTTTTCTCATGAGGAAATCCTCAATATCACACAATAATGGGCTTTAACTGGGCTTCCAGCCACAGAAGTGTATGTTTCCGAAGCTGTCGTTTGAAAAGTGCACTTGAAAATATGTTCAAATTAGTAGTTTACTTTAAAAAACTCATGAGGATTATTTTCTGAGGTGTTCACATGAAGCCAGCCCTGAAGCCTCCAGCCCCTATAGGGAATGCCTGTCAAAATGCACCATTGTAGAGCATCAGGGTAAGGCACTGGCAAGTGAAACCAGAAGTGCTAATGCTAATGATAAGTCAGGGATGCTGACTTATCAAAGGAGTGCAGCTGCATGCAAGAGGATTAATTTTACTTATACGTGCTTATAGTTCTTCAAACTAATAAGGCTCTGCAATATCTAATGCAAATCCACAAAAGAGTTAAATTTACTAGGTGTTATATTTTGCCTTTGTTTTGAAATGGGCACTATTCATGTTTACTGCTTGGCATTCCTCATTTGTAGTGTTCATCATAATGTTTTAAAAGTTGTTCTAAAATTGATTTTTTTAATGTTTGTGAGGTTAATAATTTTCAAATTGAAGACTAGATACCCTCTTTCATATAAGATCTCATTGAAGCATTAGGAACAATGTACTAATATATGAAATAAAACTGTCATGCTGTAGTCATTAGAAGCTGCCCCTTACCTTAGACTGGAAAATTTGTAGAAGCTTTTTTTTGAAAAAGTTGAATTAAAATCAGAATATTTTACATTTCAGAATTTTATTGGTAATATTACAGTCCAACTCCAAATAAAGCTTTCATCAGCTTTGTGGTGCAGATATAGATACTGAAATATTACTTCCTCAAGTTGAATACCCATCTATGAACTTTTATGTTGCAAGTTATTAACTGAATGCTCTGTTCTGTAAGTTTCATGTCATTTAATGCAAATGAATTGTAGATAAAATATGCTAGGATATTAAATGTTTATTTGAGATAATAGTACTATGTGTTCAGCTTGAGGAAAATAAAGTTAGGAGTACATTTGGAAAACATAGGTAGGAAGTAAGAGAACATGTTTAAATTATTACTTGGAATAAGAACAATAAGCAAAAAGGTCTAGAATAGAATTGTAAAAGATTGCTGTAGGTTGCTGCAGTGATATATTAACTAAACTAGAGTGTGACACATTTTTCACATCAGAATTAAACAAATAGCAGCTTAATGTGTTAAGTCATTTCAGTGACATCTGCTCAGACAGTTGCCTACAGGCTGGAAAAAAACGAAGCATTATGGCAGAAGATAGAGGGGCAGATCCAGCAGCTCACGATTCAGTGCTCCAAGTGATGGAGGGCTGAGGACCCGTTCAGGCTCCCCTGGTACCAGTCACATTGGTAGGGTGGTTTTGGCCCCTGCCTTGGTTTGGTAGAAGATGCTCAGCTGCAGGCACTGTCCTGTTTCTGCTGTCCTGTTGCACCCACACCCACAGATCAATGAGTGGAATGAAAGGGCTGTTTCTGGTGTTTTTGGGAGGAATATCACTTGGTATGGAAAGATCCCCCCCCCAAGATGTCTCCATTGAGTGGAACTGCCTGCTAACTTTGTCTGCTCTGGGAAGGCAGCTTCCCAACAAGACTTCTGTGATTGCAGTCCTTACACTAGAATACCTTGTTTTGGAGCATAGGTGGGACTTTTAACCAGTTTACCAGGTAGCATATAAGCAGAAGCAAAAACCTTATGTTTACCCCTGAGATCTAACTACTGAAGAGGTCATGTATACATGCCAGAAAATTAAGGGAGAGAGCACAAGAAATAGCATCTTTTTTGTAAATCAAAATACAAGTTGGAGCCTCATTTTTAGCATTTGGAATTTGTGTTGCTCTTATAGGAGAGGGATGAGAGGACTTAAAATCTTTAACCCTTTTCAGCACCTATGACTACTATATCTAAACTAAAATTAAAAAAAAAAAAAACAAAATGCTTCATAATAACTTATCTCCCAGTACTTAATTTAAAACATCACATTTTTCAAGACTGTGATAAAATTGTGAGACTTAATAATGCTTCTTATATTCCAGTCAAAACTCCCAGAGCTCCCATGTCAAACAGTCAGCCAAAATTCAAAATGCAGGCAGATTAGCAGTGTTAATCACATTGTCTGTTATTGAAATTACAAGAGAGCTGTGCAGGATGTAAAGGCTGGAAACTGGATGCCTGAGCAGTTACACCTCCACCTAAGGATGTGGCGTTTAGGTATGTGGTTACCTGGGACTGGTTATTTACTGTCACAACAAAACTGCTACTTCTGAGGCAAATTGCAATGTCAAATGTAGAACTTTGTAAACCAGGTTGGTTTCTTTGTCTGTTTGGTGTGCCTTTGATTTTAAAAAGGCAACTTTGCTTCTCTGCCTCACTGTGACATTTTGGTGGATGTTAGGGTGGTAGAATTGTAACAAAATTCCAACTGAATTCTCAGGGTCGCTCCTGGGGCGGGATTGCTGCAAATCTGAAGGCAGGCAATGTAAATGCAAATAGGCATATTCTTTGTGACTGACAGCTCTACGGCACAAGAAATTTGTTCTGACATTTATATCTGAAAAAAAAAATGTGATTCATTTAGCCATTTATACGTGAGTATGCCTAAAATTAGCTTCTGTTCTGTTAATATCCAGTGGTCTAAAGCTGCAAGTTCAGATCAGACGTGTTGGCCACTCAGGACATCCCAGATTCCTTATTGACAGATCCAGAGAGAAAAGTTTTGCTTTGTTACATATGGTATGTAGTTTAATATTATGATGGAAGGTGGCCTTGTAAAAACACCTAGATGGGCAAAGATGCTGCAGCTTAAAGATGTGCAGTAGCACTGAACACCAGGTCACTTTTCTATGGATACTAAATACCAGTTTGAAAGGCTAGTTTTAATCACCCTGCTTTAAAGTGTGTATCCTCACTCACTTGTGAGGACGTTCATGTTGGGGGAAGATTTTAGACAAAAGGTCTCTTTTGCTGTCATGCTGAGGTCCTGCTGCTGGGACAAAGAGACCTCTGTGCACGGGGTGCCTGCATGGTGGGCTGCTGAGTGTACAGGAAGGGGCTGCAGGAGCCAGGCTACTTCAGGAAAATGAGGGGGGGGAAATAATCATGGAGTCCTAGAATGGTTTGGATTGGAAGTGACCTTCAAGGTCATATAGTTCCAACATTCCTGCTGTGGTCAGGGACACCTTCCACTGAACCAAGTTACTCAAATACTTGCCCAACATGGCCTTCAACTCTTGCAGGGAGCAGGCATTCATGACTCTTCTGGACAACCTGTTCCAGTGTCTCACCACACTCTCAGTATAGAATTTCTTCCTCATATCTAATCTCAATCTCCCCTCTTTCATCTTAAAATCATTACCCCTCATCCTGTCACTGCACTCCCTGGTCAAGCGTCTCTCCCCATCTTTCCCTTAGTCCCCCTTTAATACTGGAAAGCTGAACAGCCCCAACTCTTTTAACCCATCCTCAATATGGGAATTGCTGTGGTCCCCTCCTCTGGACCCAGTCCAGCAGGTAATTACTGCCTTTGTGTCCCTTCTGTAGGGAAGACAGAGCCAGGCTCTTCTCAGAGCTGCATGGCAAAACAACAAGAGTCAACTGTGAGAGCCTGTGACTCAGCAAGTTTTGATTAGATATAAGGGGAAACAAAATTTCTAAGAAGGTGGAAAAGCACTGGGGCAGGTTTTCCAGGGAAATATTGGCCTTTGGTCCCTGGAGGTTTTCAGATCTGGACAGGACAAGGCCCTGTGCAACCTGATCTAGTGGGATCTGTGCTGCGTGGGAGGCTGGACTAGTTGACCTCCAGAGGTGCCTTCCAACCTAAATTATTCTGCAGTCCTAAATATAGCTTGTGGGTGTGCTAAACTTGTCTTTGGCATGATGAAAATTATATTTAAAGCCAGAGCAGGACAACCCAGCAGTGCTTCTGGGACTCTCATGCAGCACTTTAGACACACGTGCAATTCCAATGGAAATTGAGTTTTTCTGTAGCATAATGATATTCCAGCTGAGAGTTACATGACATTTAAAATCATAGCTATGTCTCAGGGTGTGTATGATGGTTAGATGTGCTTTGTAAGTGGTCAAGTTGAATTATTCAGGTCGTAAACTGAACAGCTGAAAGGATTCCAGGTTTCTATTTACCATTCTGTGACAGATAATTAAAAGATCTAATCTCTTATACAGCTGACTTGAGAATAAAGACAATAAATTTACAATATTCTGTAGATTTTTCGGATAGCAGAGTATCCAGCTTCTAATTTTTAATTTAATGTGTCACTAATAAAACTAGGTCAGTTTTAAGAAAGTGTCTTGATTTAAAGTTGAATTTTGGGACCATTATTTTCTTGTGGATTGAATGCAAAATATAGAATCTCATAAGTAGAAAGCTATCTCTAAAATGATTGTAAAAGATATTGAGGAAAAGGAGATTTTTTTTTTAAAGGTTAGAGTAATTTTAAATTTAAAAAAACATTTATTTTATTACATTTTCTAATTATGGCCATAACTCGTCATACAACTAATAAATGGGTTGATACTTACCAGAATTTAGGATTAGCACATAAGCATTAAAGCCCTTGAGTAGATCTGAGTGTGTCTGAAAGGTTTTGAATCAGTGCTTTTAGGACAAAATAATTAAATGTTACTGTGTGAGTAGGAGAATACACTTTGAAGTGATTATTATAATTCTATGTTTTGCACAAATGTAATCTCACTGGTTGGAAAGGAGACATACAGAATGAAAGAAGAGCTTTCAGATTGATTATAACTAGTTTATTTTCTCTCTTTTCCTAGTTTCTGATAATTATTAACAGACCTAATATAGAGATGGGATATGTGTCACTTTGCTGGAGGGTCCTTGGGGGACTGCTGTTATAGTTCTGTAGCCTCAGGCACACAGGTGGCCTTTCTGGAGGACAAAGAGATGATTTACAGCAATTTTTCTTTACCCTTCCCTGAGCCAAGTGGAACTCACGACTGGAATTGGCCTAATCAACCTGTATCATCTATATAGGTATAATGGTGGTAGCAGTCTGTCAGTAGTTGGACTGATGGCATGAATTAGGTGATAGATTTGACCTGCAATTGGAAAGAATGCTAAATGGAGACTTAAAAGAAGCAACTCATAAAGCACAGCAGAACTAGAGGTGCAGGGATTCTGATGCTTTCTCAAGTGCCATATGAATAGCAATGTATAAGTGGTGTATTTATTAATGAAGAAAGATAATGTTATTACTATGTGTACAGAAAACCTCCATGACAACCTCTTCACCAAAGAATATTTTATTAAAAAATACTAAATTTTTAGGTAATCATTTTTTTTTGCAAATGTTTAGCTAGCATTTTGAGCACTTTTTATTAGTTCTGTTAGGGGAAGTAATTGACAACAAATGCAGGTATTCCTTAGGAAATTACAATCTCCTGATTCAGAAATACCCATCTCAGCTATTTCTTCAGTCCAGAGAACCTGTTGCTCTTCTCTTCCCATTGAGATTTATAAATTGATGGGTTTTGTCTTTCCCCTGGTAGCTCTTCTCTGTCCTCAGGGTGGAACCTGCATTTGCCAGCAGTTCCTAGGTGTTCATATGCAGAAGTTTTCTATTGTTTCACAGACTATCCCCTGAAAAAGGTTGCTTTCTTTTTCTTTCTTTCTCTTTCACTTATTTGTAAAATTTGGATAAGAGTCTACATTAAAGATGTTTGCACATATATGTAATATTTGGTTATATCCTGAACCTGTGTAATAATAATCTGGAAATAAGAGTTTGTAATTATGTTGGAATTCTTATTCAGAAAGAGATTTGCTTCTTTTATTGCTTAATTTTAAAGATAAGAAATCGAAGATGCTTCATTTTTATTATACAGTGCCACATATTGTCAATTCCTGCCCAGGAGCAGTGCTTAAACTCTTATAAATAATACCCTTGCTTTGAATAAAATATAGTTGCATGTAGTTTCATACAGAGTGAGCTGGCTAAATGATTTAGTTTGGGAATTTCTAATTTTCTTTTCATTAAACCTGTACTGTTATTGGCAGTAGTTTTTCAGGAAACAAAAGCTGGCATCATGTAGACATATAGAAACTAACTATGATCCTTCCTCCGAAGAATTTGTGATGTGATTTATTAAAGGTCTGTTACTCTATATATGGGAGTATTTCATCTTCAATAAAGATGAAATAGTGCACTAATATCTTTCATCCTTTGTTGATGTTCATATTAGTATATGCTTTACTAGTATAAGCATCTAAAAATAGGAAAGGCTGGTTAATGGATTCATATCTGCAGAGGAAAATCCAAGAAAAATGTTAGAGAAAAAAAGACTCAATAACTATTAATTGGGATAATTCACAACTAAAATTTCATAGTTATGTAGAGGTACTTAAAGGGGGAAGATAGCCCAAAAAGCAAGAAAATAGTCCAGTGTCTTGCTGGAGTAGTCGATTGATGCTTGGTACTGAAGCGTTACCAGATTTCCTGCATGGTTAGGAAGCCTAACTTCCAAAAAACATTACATTTGTTTAAAATGGTTGCACACAGTTCTCAAATAATCTTGGTGGAGTTAGAAACCTGTGTTTTTCTGTTCCTAATGAGGGATATTTCCACATGTTTACAGGGCTCCCACACTGGAATCACAATAAGCATTGATGAGAAGTCTCGGGAGAGCTGGTAGCTGAGTGACAGCAAGATCTAGGAAATTCAGACACAGTTTGTATAAGAAAGAAAAAACTCAAAGTACCTACAAAAATTTTAAACAAGCACAGAAAACAGAGTGAAAAGTTAAGTCAGCACTCAGGCTTGGATTTAACTCACCTGACTTCAGCTGTGTCAGTGTTAGGTGTTTAGCCTGAGCTAGTCCAATCTTGATGGAAAGGAGGCAGGCACTTCCAGAGGACATTCTATTCCAGCCTGTAGTGGAGTTCATGGTGGGAAGTTTCTGTCTCTTTTATTGTAGTGGGAACGTGCTTTAACTACTTTCCTAATTTTTGAGGCTTGGAGTTAGGTGAGATGACTCCCACCCCAGTAAACAAAGGAAGACTTAAGTTTTACCTAATCTCTTCATTTGTATAAAGCTTATGTTTTCCTGGAGTGAAGAACTGAAAACTTATTCCTTTGACAATTGCGATTGCTGTTGGAAAAGATGAGAGGTCTTCATCATAGACAGTGCTTTGGAAATATAAACTGTCTAAAAGCATTGTCATTATGAAATCAGTGATACAATGCATGGTGTTAAAAGCCGTCTGAATTGGGTTGTCAGTGTGGTGTCAGCTGGTGAAACTGTGACATGATGGGAGTCATTAAGCTGTATGGCTTGGGGCATAAGTGCATCTCATTTCCATCTTCCAGACTGAAATTCAGATAAGACTTTTCAACTCTTGTTTCAACTCAGTGTTGAAAGAGGGACTGAAATAGAGATAGCGCTGAAATTTCCAATGCTTAGGGATACAGGAGGGTATTACTAGTGAAGTAGCCAAAATAGCTGGCACTGATTTGTGATTGACAGTATGAAAAATGTTGTAAGAATGGACAAGTCTGGAAGCTAGGTCAAATTAAGGGCTTCTGCAAGTCATAGTGGCTAATTTAGAGGTCTATGTTTTTTTTGGACCTAATGTCTCAGTGGCTTGTGTAACGAAGTTGGTTAATCAGCAGAGAGAAGCACTTCCAGAAGACGTCTCATTTTGCACAGCCCCAATGGCATTTGTAGCTAAAATTACAACAAATGTAAGGATTGGATTGCATTAAGGAATTGCTCCTAGATCTCTGCTTATTTAGGGTGTTAGCCCTTCCTGTGTCCTTTTTCTACCTCTTATGTAAGAAACACTATTGCTGAGATAATTCAATCGTATCCTATCATTTTTCATACCCTGAGGATCTCATCAGTCTTTTCACAGAGTTGGATATCATGCTTTGAATATGAAATTGATATTCATTTCTTTCAGCTTGGTCAGTTTAACTTTATTAGACTATGTTTTTCGTAGGTATCTGACTTAGTGCTATGTTCATGTCCATGTTTTGAGAGAGTACCCAGAAAAGCAAAATCCCTTTTTGAAATTCAGGCCTGTTCCTACAGAAGCACTGTTAAAACCAGAAGGTTTTGAAGTACAGATACTGCTTAGCAGTGCAGAAAAACGAGTCATACTAGAGCAAATGTTGATACCAGTCATTACAAAGCAGAATTGTCCTTTTTTTTTTAATTCAATGAGAGCAGGGTTGTCACTCTAAATTATAGAGAGGAATGGAATGCCATAGAAGGAGTTTTTACTATCTGAGTCATCATTTACTTTATGAGTAGTTGGACTGGGAAGAGACCTATCTTTGATTATATTCTGTTGTAGAAATAAACACTGGAAATCTGCTGTGGTAGCATGGATCACTTGCTCTTTCTGTGTGTTTCACTAAAGTGAAGCTGGGCTTCTCTCTCATTAAAACCGATATTTTTGTGTGATACTTTGGGAGTAGAGCAAAGCCAGATTGTGCCCATATACTCCTTTGGCATGTGATCTTCAGTAGGGAAGAGTAAAAGGAGCTCCCATGTTTTTCAGCCCTGCAAAACAGTAAGGGAGACTCTTTTCCTCAAGTTCCACAGGGAACCCCAGGGCTGGTGGAAGGAAAGTGTGAAGAAACTGTGTGGAGAAGTCCAGGAGAAGGATCGAAAGTGTGGAAAGGAGGCATCAAGGCGGGTCAGGGAGGAGCATTTGTGGGGAAATGGGAGAGAAATTAGGGATAAACAGGGCTCGTTACAAGTAAGTTGGCTGCTGGCCAGCGTCTTTCTCTGACCAAACCCAGCACTTGATGGCCACAATATGTCCTGGCTTTTTAAACTGTGTGTGGATTTGGTAGGGATGTGTGGGGAGTGGGACTGGCACTTGGCCTCCTTGTTGGCTGTGCGTGGGAGGCATCTGCACATCCCCATGGTCCCCCAGATCTGGCTATGCATACTTTATCCTGCTTCTACATAATGGTGTGTGGCTGAACAGCAGTCATCAACACATAGGCAAAAACCACAAATAATGCTAGCAGTCATCCCTTCTGGGAAAGTGGAAGGAGTCTCGAAGTGGTTAAGGATGCACATCTGTGAATACAGCCGCAGAGCCTTGTGTAGAGCAAGAAAGGGATGCAGCAAAACACGTAGGCAGTGTCACCAACTGAGCCCATGAACCAGGGGAGCCGTGTCAGTGATGGCCCAACAGACCAACTCTCATTTCAGTGGGATATAGGTCAAGGAATAGCATCCTACGTAATCGTTGGTTTAGGAGTAACATCCCACGTAATTGTCATCTTAGTAGGTTGTTATTAAAGACTTGAATCAGTAGGATTATTGGCAATTGGAACAGCTTGCAGCCAGATGCAGATGCTCTCCATTTCCTTCCCTTGCATAGAAGAGGAGTGACCCATATCTGCCCAGCAGGACTGCCAACCTCTACATCACAGTGATTTTCTTGGCTTTTCTGTATCGGGAACAGAGATAAAGGTTTCTCTGGAGACAGAGGAAAATAAAGGGTTTTCTAATGCTCTTACAAAGGTAACTGTTGTTCACCAGGCCTTGGCTACAATTTTAGTTTAATTTTATTTTTCGCATGGAATGTGAAGATTTACCAGGTTCAGTCCCAGTGCAACTAAAAGATGATTTAGATTAAGAAAATACCTCAAAATGGTTTATTTTGGTGTTTTTTCTTTTGTTTTGACTTGAAAAGCATTCTTTGGTGCTTTCCTCCAGCCATATTTTACAGTTTCTGCCCTTGGTAAACAGAAATTATCTTCTGAATCACACTTTTCATTATGCAGGGCTGCATTTATTCATAGGAATCATAGAACAACTCAGGTTGGAAGGGACCTCAAAAGGTCACAGCCTTTCATGGGAAAGAGAGCCTAGATGAGATTATCTGGGACCTTTTCCAATCACATCTTGAAAACCTCCAGTTGATGGAGATTCCACCACGTCTCCAGGGAGTGATTGTTCTCACTGTAAGCAATATCTTTCTTATGTCAAATGAAAACTCTCCCAATGCAACTTGTACCTGTTGTCCCTTGTCTTCTCTGAGTGGCTCCTTGTTAGGAAGAGCCCCTGTCCACGTTAGGGCCACTCTTTAAAGACAGCAGTACTGTGATGAGGTTCCCCCTGAGTTTGCTCCACTTCCTTCTTTTCCAGTTAGTTGGAGTAAGTAAATAGAGGCAATGTTAAGACTGTGGCAGCTCCTGTTTATGCTCACCACAGCCTCACCCTGGCATAGCACTGGGACCAGACCTTGGCCACTGGTTTCCCTCATCTTCTCTAAACTGAGATCTCCATGCATAAAGCAATTTAGATACCGAGGCTGGATGGAGACCAACAGGTTCCAGCATCTCCTGCCCCCACAGCGCACTTATCCCATTATTATTCCTTTGGTACAATGAACGTAATTAGTCTGGGTTTCCACGTTGCTGAAATCAGTGGGATGAGGCTAACATGGGATTTGGCATTACCTTTTCATCTATCCTTCACTGAATTGCATTTCTGTATATTACCTAGGAAAAATGGTGTGTGATATCTTTCAGTTATAAATAAGACACAATTTCATCAGATGATGTTGCTTCTTCCCCTTTGGGAAGCAAAAGGTGAATGTAAAACTTCAGACCAAAATAGTCAGTTTGACTTAAAACTCATTCACTGCCTTAATATGGTGGCAGGTTGCAAATTAAGCCAAAATTCCATCAAAAACTGTGTTGTACAGATAGCTCAAAAATGTATCTGTCGAAGGTAGACTGTTAGTTGCAGAACTCTACAAGAAGCAGCACAGTGACTCTGGGCTCTAGGGTTATGTTTGTGTGAATATAACATATTTCTCCTAAGAATTCGGTGTTGAAAGAAATTGTGTAGCCTGCACACGAAAAGAGAGGTGATGTGCTCATGTATCTGATGGCAATGAAGAACAATTAGATTTGTACGAGAACTGAATCTAAGGAGACGTTCTCATACTGTGACAACTTCACTAAAGTTAATTGATTTGAAATGTTTAAAACAGTGTCACTTTAGAACCAGCACTCCAATAGCATCAATACCTATATATTTTGAATTAAATGTATGATTGCAATAAAACAGTGGCTAATCCCCTCCTGAAGCCAAATTAAGCAGCACAAAAAACCCCCCAGGAGTTCATTTTTCTATGGTGGCATAATTATTTAAGATGTTTTTATATGCCATAGAATACCACATAAAAAGAAAGAACCTTTGGAAAGGTCCTTAAATTACTGTTTGTAAGCCTTTTTGAAACACCCTTTTGTATAACATTAGTGGAAAGTTAGCAACTTATAATTTAATAAATGATTAGGGATAATTCATTTGTGGCTGGCTGATGAACTTCATTCATCTTGCTTTTGCTTTTTGCTGTTGCTATAACAAGCAGGCATTGTTATTATTATTCTGTTTGTACCAGGGAATGGAAAGAGAAATGAGCCATGGAAATCCTTTCTAAACTGTTTTTCCCCAGTTCCAAACATTTGCTCTTTCCTGAGCCAGGGAATGTGCTTGTTCCCCTCCTCCATTTGATGACACAGATGGAGCAAATATCAATATGAAGAGTGATGCTGAGCAGGGGTGCAGTCTGGTCAGAGCTATGGACCTGGAGGAGGGAAATGGAACCAAAATGAAACTTTCTGGTCTAGGGCCATGGCTTTCTATAGCTTAATGCCCTAAAGATGAGCAGACTGGCAATAATATGGCTTGAGTTGTTAGAAGTGATTATCAGACATCCAGGGAGCTAAAAAGCAGTAATAGACATAGAGTTCAGTGGGTTTTTTTAATGGATTCTAAACAGTACAGAACTACTTACGCTGGGATGGAGCAGTAAGCAGTATCTATTAGGTTAGATGCACTACAAGAAAAAAAAAAAATCTTTGTTTCTTTTTATTAAAGTGAACTTGGAGACATAATTTCATTTCACATGTTAATGATGAGGAATTGTAGCCTTAGGTAAACAAGGGAAAGGCTGGTAGTGATGAGTCAATCGTTTCTGGTAGTGATGAGTAAATTGTTAAGATCAAAATTTAACTGAACTGAGATCAGAAATTAATGCTGTTCAAAGTCTTTTACCCAGAGCAATAATACTTTTATTAGTGGGTTTCACTGGGAACAGGGTGAAGACCAACAAGATAACATTTACAACAATCACTTCTTTTTTATCTATTTTGCTTCCAAATCATCACTCCACAGAGGATCATCTCAGTGATCATCAACCAAAATGGATGTATTTAAGTCAGCATTGGGTCTGACCTGCTGCTTTGCAGCTACAGTCCTTTATAGAGAATGGAATTTGGAAAGCAAGCAGAAAAATGTTTTTTGGCATGGTCGCTGTGGGGTGAATGCGAGGATTAAAGCTCTGGGAATCAGGCGTGTGCATGCAAAACACAGAGAGCTGAAGTGAGGAAGTGTCTGAAATCCTCTCTGCCCTCTGGGGCAATTTTGTTGTTCAGGGCTTTATACTTGTGATTCACAGTCCAGATCCTGACCCTAATTTCATTGTCTCTCCTAACATTTATGAACCTGTCTCTGCAAAGGCTGGCGTTAGACTCGCCGTCACTTGAGCCCCCAAGTGGAGTTCGCAGCTGTGGCTCCCTGTTGGATCTAATAGGGTTAAATTCACCTTGCCAGTTTTTCAGTTTGCCTTCATCGGGAGATCATAGTCAGTTTTCTTTGCAAAGAGGGGTTTTTCTATGTGTATTTGGCCATGCATGCCTGTCCTGGAGGTGCCACACAGGAGAGCTGGGCTGAGCTGCACAGCCTTGCAAAGGCAACCTGAGCCTCGTTGGGGAAGCTTCCAACAAATGTGCCAAGAACCTGTAAAGCTCTCTATAGTCATGTTTTCTTGGAAAAAAAAGGAAGGTAACTCTTCAAGTAGAAGATCCAAAGATTTTCTGAGTGATACCAAGTGCAAGCAGTCATCACCCCACACTCACACAAAGGTTACGAGCTCTTAGAGCTGCTTTGCTGTCCGCTACATATGGAAAAGGAGGGCAAACCAAGGGCACTTTCTTTCAGTGCTCTGTGGACAGCTGGGAAATAGGAAGTTAAAAATCAGCTCGCTCTGCCTTTAGACATGCCAAGGGGCAGATGTGAGAAGGGAGTTTACAGCCTTGCAGCTTTGGACTTAACATGCGCTTCAGGCACATGAATCCTTCCTTAAGTCAAAATCTACCATTTCTGGGGAATGTTGTCTGCATTCATTGCTTTTTATTTATAAGAGACCTCCAGAGTTAAATTTCTAGATTCTGGTTACCTTACGTGAGAAAGCAGGTTGAATATTTTTCTAAATAGCACCCAACCCACATTATCATTTCATAAATTTGCACAATAGGTGGCTTGTGATTGCAAAATTACGGCAATGTCTCTGCAGCTTTCTAGTACAGTGAAACAATGAAGATCCTTTAAGTCTAATTACTTAGCTGAGACTTCAGTTTATTCTCCATTTAAGCACTCAAAATTTCCATTGATTAAAAATCCAGATAATTTAAATGGTGATTTTATATGTAAAACAATGATAAATTAACATTTGGAGATCTCATTCTCTTTTTGTGTGCTTGTATCATCAGCCCACACAGCAAAATCCATCTTTAAAAACCTGCTCTATGCATTAATTTACCTTCAGAATAAATACCCAAAAATGGTCATGGGGTCTTTGCAATGTCTGTTATCTCTCTTGCATCATTCATGATCCCCTAAATGTCAAATTTATATTGTAGTTTAATTTCTCCTGTGTGAAAGGATATAAATGAGCTTTTCTAAGTTTACACCTACTACGTACAATTCTTAGCCACACCAACTGACATTTATTGCCTTGTTCTGCTTCTTTGATTTCCCTCCCATAAAATGCCAGGCTTGAATTCTGTGATTTATCTCAGCAGTTCTTGTTACAGTGCCATTTCTGTTGCAGCCAGGATGCTTTTCCTTAGTACAATACATCCCATTATCCCGTTCGCTTTCCTTACTGCCAGGTATTCAGCAGGCAGTTTAAGTTCTCCTCTCTCACTCTCAAGTCCTTTCTCTGATTAGACCCTTGTAGTGCCTGACCTTTTGGAAACCAATACTTTTTGTTAATTGCTTGCCTTATCCTTATTACATGGCAGTTTTTCTGCACTAAATGGCACATGTCAGCCAGTAACTTCTACTCAAGCAGGTCTTATCTGACATCTACTCCATGTGTTGCTGGCCATTGCTATCACTTTCATAAGGTCGGTAGACTCTCTGTGCAGCAGGTTCATTTTTGGAGGTGCATGACCTGTCATTATCCCTTTGCTGATAATCAGACCATATCGTTTATCCTCTGACTTGGGTCACTTTCCAGATCACTTTCTGGACATGCCAGTACTTTTACCATTATAAAATCTCTGCTAAAGGATTGGCAGGTGTTATGTTAGATTTCTGCTCGCTGTTTTATGTTCGGTTTTCTGAAGAATACTGGATGATACTTTTTTTCTAGTTGGGGGAATAAAAGGGGATAACACACCCTTCAGTCTGGATCTAAGTCTACTGTGGAGAGGTCTCCCCCTGGGAGAAAGAAGCTGGGAGAGGGAGAAGTTCTGGTTTCACTCATCCAACTTGCTGGCCAGCAGACAGCTGTCATTACAAATTTCAGGGCTGAAGGAAGCTCTTTATTCCTGAGAGATAGCAGCAAGGAGAGGACTCATGATCCAGTTACCTCTGGAGCAAACACAGCTGCCTGCTTTCCGTTAAGCAGAGCTCAGATTGGATTCTCGTCCTGATCTCACATTTTAAATTTTCCTGCTTCATAAATATGAAGCATTTTTAGTGTCTTATCCTTCAGTGCCTGGTGCTGCAAGAGCCCTAATATTGTTATTTTTTCCCTGTCTTGCTTCTATGTGTTTCAGTTAAAGATGACTATGTATAAAGTTCATTGCTGTACAGGTGATGAGGAATGTTTTCTCATGCATGGACTTAAGGATGGAGGTGTTTGAGAGCCAGAAGTTGTATTCAGGCTCTTTCTGAGCAGGACAAGTCTTGGTAGGGTAAAAATCACCAAGGGCTTGGTTGGGTGACTCTTCAAGTCCATTCCCAGCAGGGATGTGAGTGACACAAGGGGCTGGACAGAAAGTTTTAAGACATGGGTTTAGTTTTAGAACATTTTCAAAGGAAAATTCATGAATTATAGATTGTTTACGAAAAATGAATTTCTTAACCTGTGTTGAGGCTGGACTCTGTAGCCTCTGTTAATGAACAGTCGTATATGCAGTTGGTTAGAAACTTAGTGAGTGACTTAAAGTCCAGGGACATAGACTGATAAAATCATGGAAGGTCTTGAGTTGGAAGTGACCCATGAGGATCCTTGAGTCCCCCTCCTGACTGCATACTAGGCAACCTAAAATTTAAACCAATACATAGATCCCAGGCAGTATGAGAATTGCCGTATGCAAGTGGCTGTCTACATGTAGTATATTGCAAAGTTCCTGAATCTCAGGTGTTGTTTTAGCTCTGATTTCTGGCAAATTGTTGATGAGAAATTATTTCATATTTTAGACCAAAGAAAAACATCTACATTTTTCCATATTTAATAAAATTAATATTTTTGTTTAACTGTTTTCAAAGACAGGCTATGAAAAGAACTCAAAATGGGGTGCTGTGAGCATGGAAGAAAAGGAGCAGGGTTCGACTTTAGATGGTCTTCTTCAGTTACTATTGACATTAACTTTTACTGGGAAGAGAGAAGTCACTACAGGAAAAGGAACATGAGTTAGCTAGAAATGGATCTGAAATCTTTTAGAAATACCATTTACATCCAGTAAATGCTATAGTTTGCAGCCAACTAATCCATTTCAGAGTGGCCTAAATTCGTTGCTAAGCTGTCTGGCTGCTGTTTGCAAAGGCATCAGTGAAGGCCATGGCCTTGGTAATATACCCTTGGTAGAAAGAAATTGAAAACAGAGGATGTGCAAGGGCATTGCTGGGGCTACCAGAACTTCACTTAAAATTGTAAGAGGAGCCAAGCATCTCATCCTTTTCTGTAATAAGGGCAGTGTAGTGTTATTAGCTTTAAAACAAGGGAGTTACAGGTCTTTGGCTTGTGTTGAGTTGAGATAGCAGGTTAAAGCTGTACTGCTTTCTGGATCATTTGCTGAAAGAGTGTCAGCAGGTGCTGCCTGAGCTGTCTCACCTGTGTTGCTGTCACTGCTGTCTCTTGTCTCCCTGAGTCAGCCCATTACACTAATAAAGTGCAATTGTCCTGTGCTTTGTGCCTGTGAAGCCCATGAGTGGTGGTGGAGTTTCACAGCAACACCATCAAAACCCTCAGAGTTCTTCAAGTAAGATTTTTCCTTTGCTGTAGCCAAGCAGTGAGACCGCAGGGGAGGCTCAAGGATCACACTTAGTATTGTAAATACTAATTAGTAGACTATGTGACCGTGTTATAATCATAAAATATCAAAATGCGAATTATATAGCATTTAGCCTTGAAAAGGAGAAAGCCTGGTGAGCAGGGTGTGTTAAAGTGAAAGCACTTTCACTTTTCCTGCCTATTAATTTACATTCATTTGTCATGTTGCTGTTTAGCAAAGTGCTTTCTGCATTTCTGCCAAGCTGAGGTAGCTGCTGGGAAAAAACTAAGTAGGCCAAATCCTGCAGATATCTGGAGAGCTCAGCCAGAGTGGCTGATGATGATCCAAGAGTGCAGGGATGGATCTGGCCTCACACAGACAGCCCAACACTATTGAACAAAATAAAATATTGCCATAAGGTTTTAATGTCAAAAGTCAGTTGCTGCAAGATAGTATATATATATAAGAATTTTAAAAAAATGGAATAATTCATAGTTTTGATTTAATGTGCAGAACCCGGGATCTTCAGATCTCTGGGTTTCAGACCATGTCAGCCAGAAGCTATTTGAAGTTATAGACCACATTTGGCATTAATCTACACATCATATGGATTTCTGAAGTCAGAGCTCCTCAGCTGTCATTATAGAAATGTTCATTCTGTTTCCGATAGTCACTACTGGACAAACAATATTTTGTTTCATATCCATTACAAAATTTAAAGATGTTTTCTGTAAGTAATAAACCAAAGGGATACTTTCTGAAACTGGAGGGAATTCTTGATTTCTGCTTTAGTTGATGGACATTTCTGTAAGATATACAAACTATGAGCTGTTTCTGGCTTTTCATCATGATATATTTTCAAACTTGATTATAATTCTATGTAGATACTTTTGAAGCATTGATGCTCTTTGTTTTTTTCTTTTAAAGACCACTCCCTGTTTATATAGTGTTTATAACAATTCCCCCATAGTGAGCTATAAAACTTGCCTTTATTCTTCAGAAATAAGCCCTTTTTTTTCAAACAAAGAAAAAAGTGATATTTCAAGGTTTTTTTTTTTTTAAACTGTTTTTTGGTGCCGATTGGAAGGTATTGAACTTTCTGTGAAATGTTTGACACTGGTGGAGACTCAGGCTTCAGTATACATGCAGATTGGGTCAGTTCCATAGATTTTGATGTGATTCAATGCAAAATATTCTCTGCGTAGCAGAGTGAACTTAATGTGCTTTTTGTGCAGTGCTACACAAGCTGTGTTGATTTCACAGCCCTCCCTCAACAGCATCAGAAGCTGTGGAGACCTATTTTCACATTTACACCCCTGACTAATTTCTGTTTGCTGAGAGAGAAAAAGCTGTTTCTTTGCTGCTTTGTAACCAAGTAGGCAATGACTGGGTGAAGGATGGTGAGCGCCGGAGGTGGGAGAGTATTTTGGCTTCTGTGAAGCCTGCAGGGGAAAAAAAGTGATCTGCATTGTGAAAAAGGGAGGTGTGATCCCGTTCCTGTCCCAGCACTTTGCTCCAGGTTTAGCTAGTTTGTTCTGCAAGCCAGCAGGCCCCTTTCCAGTGCACAAGCCACGTTATTACCTTCATATAAATTTAGTCCAAAGCAAGTAAGAGCTACAGATTTTAATCCTTGTGGAGTATTCACATGATAAATGGGCAGGCAAGCATTGCTTTAAATAGCTCAACACATCGCAGTTATTCCAGTGATACACAGTCCAACTCCATATGAGCAATCAGGGGAGAGATTTTTGGCTGCCAGGTTTCTTGCTGACAGCCTTTGGGAGAGAGACATGCTTGTGGCATCTCCTTCCGAAATCGATGCTGTGCCCTCTTGCACCAGGGGAACAAGGACCACCTGGACCGAGGGGATGGCTAGAGGGGTTTCCCAGCCCCTATTTTTAATTTTGTGACCAGGTAGTCTGCAGTTTTTCTTTCTTTAAACCTTTTTCCCCAAGTGCCCAGTGCCACCCTGCAGTGCCTCTGGAAGGTGGCATATCCTGGGTCCAGTCTCTCTGGGGACACGCCAGCGATGGCCTCTCTTGTGGACGTGACAGCATTTAGGCTTCTGCAGGACACTATTTTTACACGGCAGTGAGATGTTGGCTCGCCTCCCACCTGTGCGTGGGTGCTGCAGGAGTCATCTGACCCCGAGCACGTTGGTGGTGTCAGAGCCTCTCCGTGACGGCAACGCTGCCGCAGCTCCTGCTCCCCCGCCGTGAGGACAGAGCTCCTCGCCGCAGGTGGGACAGGCAGCAGCGGTGCTTTGGGTGGTGAAGGCAATAATTCACATGGGAATGCCAGAAGATACAGGTACAGTGTGACCACTCCACATTTTGGAGAGCTTAGACCCGAAGTAACTTGTTTTTCATCTGAGCTGTGATAGCTAAGTCACTGATACTGCCATGAGAATAATACTGTGCTTACATGGAAATGCAGCTGAGTGGAGGAAGATGGCTAAACATTAATTTTAAATTATGCTTCATATTATTTTAATTATATGAATTATGATTTGGAAATTATAACGATGCTGATACATAGCTGACAGCTGAATTTGAAAACTTTTCTTTTTGTAGTTAATTTAGATTGACTTTAGAGTGTATTATCTTGTAATAAAAAAAAGCTATTGCTTTATGCAGGTATATTAAAGAGCTGCTTCTGTATCTTTTCTCATTGTAATCTTGCTAAACCCCTACAAAAATAACCTTTATATTACTGCAGTAGTGGTTCCTAAAATTCAGCAGAGGTTTTTATGAACTGCCTTTGGATTTGGTAAATATTTTATTATAGTAATGAGGGCAGGAGGTTAGCTTGTGCTTGTTTGTGTGATGTGAATTTTGCACTGAGCAGATGGTGAGATCTGGAGCTCCCGTGTCTTGGGTACTTGTGCTGTGTTGGATCTCTCATACATGGTTGTATTCACATTGTGCAGGGTAACACCTCTCCTTCATCTCTGACCCTATCAACTCTGTAATTAGCAGTAAAAACACAGGTTGCCTCAGTTGGGCTGTTTGCTTGCTGTCCTGTATCAGCTATAGGTTTCTGGTTTGATTATGATCTGTAGGAAGTGCTGGAAAAGGAATTAAATCCTTTCCTCAGTGCCCATGGAAAAGCACTGTAAAAGCTATTTTTTATAGGTAGTAGAAGCAGGTATACATTTAAAAAAGGAACGTGATTCTTGAACTGCATTATTTTCTATTTTTGACCGTATGAATGCATTCAATTAAATAGAAACCTGTTGACATGAGGATTTATTGAATTTACTGAGTTGCCTGTCTAACAGTATAAGAGCTAAGGAGAGAAGTGGCATTAGTATTTTGCTGTAGGAGCCACAACAGATGTTTTGGAAAGAGCAGTGACCATTCTGGGGGCTGGGGTAGACCCACTCAGTGCAGAAAACCGTGTTGGAGAGAGCACTTGTATGCTCTGTCATGGGGACAGTTTAGCCCTCTGCATGGCCAGCTGGAGGGTTTGAGGGACTATATAACATGGAAATTCAAGGCAAAATATCTTTATCTTTCCCTTTATCCTTGTGATTTTCTGCTTTGTTGTGAGATGTGTGGAAGAAAAAGGTATTGTGTTATAATGACAAGGCACTGTAAAGCATGGAAATACGTTTGAAATGGCTTTTAACAGAAGCTGCTAATTGAGAAATACAGTGAAACTGGTTATCACTAGATCCTTAACGTGCTGTTGCGGAATATCTGCTTCCAACGTGACTGCTGCTGGGCAGGTGTGGTGCCCATCCAGTAGGGCATGTGTGCTTCCTCCTACCCTGGTGCATGGACCACTGGGAGTTCACAGCCAGGCAGGGCTGAAGTTGGGGAATCGCTCTTCCCTGCTGCCAAGTGTGGTCAGAAAGATGAAAGAGAAAGGCTTGTGGAGGCCCTGTTTCGCAATCACTCTTTCTCATCCTTCCTGTGGAAGGGACTATCAAGGTCTCAGGCCCTCACAAGTCTCCAAAATGAATCATGAGTTCTTAAGAAAATAAAAGAAACCAAAGGCCCTTATATAAGCTAAATTTATAGCTCACACCCATGTAGTTCCCTGGACACTGTTTGCTTTACTGTATTACTTATTACTGTGTTATCTTTAACCCCACGCCAGCACTGGAAGAACTCCTGGTCACTGTATTTTACACGCAGACACAAAGGCAGGGAGGGAGCAGGGGCCAGCTTTAGGCACTTAAAACCAGGAATAATGCTTCACGGGATATTTAGAGCAAGCACTTGAATGCTTGTTTTCTTTGCTTTCATCTGGATGTTTTTAAATCCAACACGGAGTGTTTTGACTGAGGCGACACAAGAAGGGTTTGACAAAAAAACAACTTGAATGCCTGTCTCTAATTCCGGTCGGGTGCTGCAGCACTCATCTGCTTCTCACTTTAATCCCGCTCAGAGAAGATTGCAAATTTAATTCCCCTCGGGGCTGCTGTGAACCACACCCTCCCCAAATGCCTGTTAGAGCATTACAGCAATCAATACTTCTGTCCTGTTTCTCAAATACTTAGTGCAAGTAAATGGCATTTTGGTCCCATGTTTGTTTATTTTCATTTTCAGTAGACACCTCTAGCTATAGAGATGAGAGGTTTCAGTGTCAACACAGAGATGTTTTTCTGCTAATTCCTTCACACAGACTAACATCTGTTATCAGAGCTCTGCATTATTGGTTCAGAGCTGGAATGTGGCCGGTGTCTTTGTTGAAAAAAATGAACTGGAAAAAGCATTTGGACTTTGTTGAATTTTGCATTTCTGGCCGTATGTTTCTTCATCAGGTCTATGATCTTCTGTGAAATCATTTTGACTGCCAGAGGCCTGATACCAAAGGGGTTCATCATCTTCTGTGTAAGCCAGTCCTAGGCAGGTTCTTTTACCAAGGTTTGGATTTCCCTTTGTGGTTTGCTCACAGCAGAGGGAAGGTGATGAGTGATGTCATTTTCCATCCCAGGACTTGGAGTGGAGCATGACCAGGGATTCATAAATTTTCTTCCTGCTGCCACTGCCATTGGTTTGCCTTGTGCAGTCTCCAAAGCACTCCTATATCAACCATGTCTCATCTTCAGCCTTGGCACCTCATTCTGGTCCCCGCTGCTGTTAGTCTATCGATGCCGAAGGAGCTGTCTTTATCCAAAGGGGGATCATTTTTGACTGCATACTGTGGATTTTTATGAATCCAATGTACCTTTCACAAAGCCTATCTCTGTCATAGTCTAGCCTTTACTCCAAAGTACTTCCAAAAACAAGGTGCTGTGCTTTCTTTTTAACATTGGAACACAACATATTCTATGCTTTCTATTTTTTTCCACTTTTATAAAAAGCTTAAACAGTTTGTCTGCAATTTTCACTGAAGAAGTGAGCTCAACAACACCAAATATGAAGAATGTCAATATAAATGGTTGAAGTTTGGCAAAGTTAAAAGCACACTAAAAGCATCATTCGGCAGTTGCCATGAGGTTGATAATGAGCAATACCACTGTCCTCTTTCCTATTATGCTTATAGCAAGTGATGAGTGGTTGTCCCTCAAGGCTTTATTCTGGAACCAGTGCTATTTAATGTCTTCATGGATGACACAGACAGTGGGATTGAGTGCACCCTCAGCAAGTTTGAGGATGACACCGAGATGAGTGGTTGGCATTGAGTTTCTCAAAATTGTGTCAGTAGCTGCAATTTCAACATAAAACACAGTGAATTTCAAATATTAAAGCTTAAACTAATATATAATTAATTACATCATTTTGTTATGCTAGATGAAAGAATAAGTATTTTAAACTCTTCAGAAGCCCAATTTTGTAATGAACCTAAAGGCACTATATTCCCACTGGGGTTTTGTGTGAAATATTGATTAGCTTAGTTTTGAACCGAGCGGAGGGCGAAATAATTATTCCATGAATATTTTAAATATTATGTGTGTTGCTGTAAGATAAATGGAAGAATTCCAACAGAAATATTACATCTTTTCCTTTTTAATTTATTTTATAGCTGAGTTGTTTGAGTTTCTTAAAGTTCCAAACCTTAATCCAGAGAGCTGAAGAGAAGCAAAGGTGTGAAGTCATCCTGCCTTGTAGCTTTGGACACTGAGCACCACGTGCATCGTGGAAAGCAAAACTTTGTGCTTTCTTCCACTTCCAATTTTTAGTCTTAAGCAATTTTCACAATTGTTTCACAATTCAAAAAACAAATTTTCAGCTTTCTGTTGCTTTACAATACGTGTGGCATTGAACTTCCAGGTGCAAGAAAACAAAAAGAAAAACAAAGTTTTCTCTGGAAATGTGAAAATGTTTTCACTTAAAAGATGCATGTTGGACATGGAGGGCTGCCCTCAGGGCTCTTCATTGGTGTGTCTGGGTGCCTCTGGCACGTGCTGTGTACTGCAGCTGGAACACCTCATCCGGGGTTCAGCCCTGCCTGTGGGATGCGCAGTGGTGCAATGGTGTGGCTGGCTGTCTGCCTCTGCACCAGCCTGATGCTGATGCCTCTGGAGAGATGCTGTTCAGAAAGCCTTAGCCATGGGAAAAGTCAAGCTTGGAAGTCAAATGTTTAATCATTCCAATCAGAATTTTGTGTGTCAAATGTAACTGTTTAGGCCAAAATGTTCTGGGCGTGGTCAACTCTCTTTAAGTCAAGTTTGCCATGAATGAAATGCTATGATTTGATGCTTGTTAATTTTGGAGAGAGCAAAGCTTCTTTATCCATAGTTATAAACATTTAGACTCTACTCTACTAAATAACTCAGGAAAATACTTTGTTTTGTTTTCTTACAGTGTTGATTCTTTTTTTTCAGGTGGATGGTTTGTTTTGAGCAAGGTACAATAAAGAGAAAGTCTCATGTCAAAAGTATTGCCAAGTTCAGAGGTTCCTCAGTTTTCTTTTGAAGAATAGGACAGATGTTCGTGATAGCATGAACTGTGTTTGCCCTTTGTCCTGTGTAAATTTGGGCACCTGCTTTTCTATAAACTTCTAATTGCCTGTCATGCTGTGTTGTTTTTATTGGAAATGTACTTAATTATAGCCAGGGTTCTAGCAATAACTCCAGAGTTTACCACACCTTGAGCAGGGCTTTTTGACAATCCCAGAAGGTGTAATTTCATCACACAAGGAAGAATGCTAATGGGTGGTGCATAACACTATGGGCAGCTCAAACTCGTGTATCCCCCTGCGAAAAATAACCAAATGTTTTACTTATAAGAGTAGAAAGTAGTGTTTTGGGCAAAACTTGCAGAAACTCCCCTAGAGGACTGGACAGGAAGCTCAGCACCTCATTGAAATACTGAACTCCTAAATCCAACCTTGGAATAAGCATACCACGTTGAAGAAGAATATCACTGAATATGTAATTAGTTTAAGATGCTTGATAAGTTTTCCTGTTTTTAATTCTTTGGGGATTAAAAAAACCCTGCCTTTTGAGTACAGAACCTTTATAATTAACTGCGTTGATGTTTACTCTCTAGACCCATTACTAAGTACACTGCAATAAAAATTGATGCAAGTACTGCAGCAGAATTGCAAGAATAAGGTCATATATCGCCTCTTCTACGTGACCCAATGGGATGCCAATTTATATTATCAACCCAATAAATGCAATTTCTAATTTACATCACAAGATGGCAGCAAATTTTTAATTAACTTAGTATTTTACTAGCCTAGATAAACATAATCTCTTGAAATCCTGATTTTCTCACAAAATGACAGCAACCTTTTTGTAATCATGAGTTGTGAGTGGTATTTACAGAGATGTCAGTATTTCAGAAATATGAAATTAGAACATCTACAGAATTGCTTTTCTATCTTAAAATCAATTAAAAAATCAATTACTTTGAACTTCAAGGATCAGTAGGTCACAGTGTAATAGTTACTAAATCCCATTAAAGGTGTTTTGTGTAAAAAAACAGCTTTTACCTACTGACTTGATTTCTTGAAGAGAAAATGAGACAAAGCTTTTTTTTGAAATTCAGGCAAAGGCTCTCAAGACCTGATCATGGGGATTTTTACCTCTATAAGCAATTCTAATTTGTTGGAATTGTTCGCTGCTTCAGTAGATCTTTTCTCCTGTGCTGGCCAGTGCTGACAGTTAAAACTGGTTGATCCACTTGACCTGTTTTGTCCGAGGTCTTAGTTATTATTTGTAGGTCTTACAGAAGACGCTTTTATTGCAGTGATGCAGCTGACAAACATTAAAATGCTCTACCCTTTGTCTTCCCTTGCAGTTTCACAACCACAGGCTGTGCATAGCCAACTGGAGAAGCCATCAAGTACTGCAATTCTCTGCAATAACTGTGGAAACCCATGCAAAGGAGAAGTTTTGAGAGTTCAGAACAAGTATTTCCATATTAAGTGCTTTGTTTGCAAAGGTAGGTGATTGTGACAGCTCTTCCTATGAGCAGGGCGTTAACACTTGGTGTGTGAGTTCATGGTCTCGGAAACTTCACATATGTATTTTCAAATTCAATTCATGCCTTAAAGGATTTACTGTGAACTCTGACTGCGTACTGTAAGACTGTAAACAGCCTAAATCCTTAAAGTGGAGTATGATTTGAATGGATATAAACCTGCGAATTTACTGTAGAGTTGGGAACTGAAGAAGAACAGGTTGGGAGAACTTGTAGTGAAGCACAGTCAGTGCAGGGTTAGGAGATCTAATTTGTTTAGAATGTACAAACAAATAGATGTTAACTGATGTTTATTGGACAACCTGCTTAATTCATTGTTAAGCAGTACTTCAAATGACATTTGTTAATCCCTGTAGCACAGCCTATAAACATGAGCATGGCTCTGGTTCTTGCTGTTTTGATGTGACTCTTTCCATTTCTATTTAGAGGAAACTACCAGAAAGAAAACTGTTATATTTTTATAAGTCTTGTGGGATTAAGTATATAGTATTCAATACCGGAGTTGGTCTTTAATGAGTTAGGTAGACAGGATTAAGTGTTCACGTCCATAATTGTGCTCTTTGCAAAATAACACAGCAAGGAAAATAAGCATAGTTCAAAAATATTTTGGTCACCTATTCAGAACTAGAATAGTATTTGAAGCAGAACGCAGCCTGCATGTATGTTTCAAACTCTTTTAAAGCCACTTGTTCTTATGGCAAATTTTATTATCAGATTAGTTTTTCAGAACTATCTCAGGAAGAGAGCAGCTAATTTGTTATTCAAGAGTCTTGTCTCCTGCATGAAGTCTCAGTAGCATAGATATTTGCTCCATATAATTATCTTGGTGAAATCCAAGCCTCCTTTTATACAGATCTGCTATGGGAAAACATTGACAGGTCCTACGGGAGGAACCAGAGACAGTTACACATCCATATTTTCATTTCATAAGACATCTCCTTTTAGAGGTTGCAAGGTCACTGGCAAATGCAGCGAGCAGATTCTGAAACTAGTCACTCATCCTAAATTTAGGCAGTGTGGAGGCTTTTTTCCCACCCCCATGCAGAAGATAATGGTGAATGTGTTGTGGAAGCTGTATTACCCCTACCTGTCTGTAAGAGATAAGAAGTGGTTTGCCTGATTCAGGCAAATCTTGGATAAAATGAGAAAAAAAAATCACTATGTTAATAAGGAAGAAGCAGGGTGTCTGTCAGCCAGCCATCAGACTCAGCTGGCACAGAAGATAATGTCAGAGACGTGTGGTTAAACTGCTTCTTGGTGTCAGGGCTCTTGGAGTACTTCTGTTCCTCCTTAATAATCATTTTGCCAAGTGTTAACTTTGCACACATGGTTGGGGTATTTTCCCCTCATTATTTAAATGCTGTGATTCCATTTATCACTTTGTAAGGGTTTCCATCAATTTACTGGCATCCTTCTGGTATCTGTTTTTGTTGTGTTTCTGAGTTTTCTTTGTTACTTAAGAAGCAGAAGTTGCTTTCTAGTGTGGATTTACCATGTTGTTACGTAAGAAGAGCTTAGGAATACAACACTGCACCACATTGAAGGTGGGTTTCCCTAGCCAACATAAAGAGGAAAAAATCAGGTTAGGTAAACGTGATTTGGGTTTTTAATTATGTGCTCAAATCAATGCTTGAAAAAATGTAGTTAATGTGTTAGCATTTAGCAATAAAATGATAATCAGTCCTTCTGGTCAGTTGACCACTTACCCCCTTTCGGCCTTGGAGGAGAGGTTCATGCTATGACCCCTTCTCTCAACCCCGTTTCTTACCATGCTGCTGGACTGTTGTGCATGGGCATGGTGATGATCCTGGGAATTTATTTACCTTACAGTTGACTCCTCCCTGCAGTGCATTTATTTTGATGGTACTCAGCGAAGCAGTTTTCCCCCTCTCACTTCATCTGCCAAATATAGCACCTTGAAAGAAGCAGCATGCCCAGTGTCCCGCGCAGCCACAGGATAGTCCCAGGACAGATAACGCCACGTGTGGGCTGCCTGTGTTGCCCTGCTAAGCTGCCTACCAGCTTAGTTTTACTGCCTCTGTATTAAACCTCCTCACAGCCTTCAACAGAAAATATTAGACACTTCTAAAATGGCAGAATGTATTCTTTCTTACAGTATTTACAGTTGTATGGGGATGGAGACCACAAATTGAGAAAAAGCCCACGAAGAAGAATGGTAAATGCCTGTGTTTTGAGAGGGTGTGTCGAGGCATTTGAGGTCTGAATGACTTGATCAGTGGCAGATAACATTACACTGGAAGATGTCACACTTACCTTTTTGAATATGTGTGAAATGTGAAACTTTCTTTAATAGTCTTGGATAAATTGTGAGATTTCAGGGGGCAGAGACATTTAATTGCTTCCTTTTTTTGTGGTAGAAAGGTGGTTTTGTATGCTGCCATACTGCTGTCTGATTATTCATAGAATCATAGAGTTGTAGAATAGTTGTAAATATTTTTAATCCAGATTAAAATTTTTAATATCAGTACTATGAGCACCTGCTAGCTTTGCTCAGTATTGAAGTTTAGTAGGACTTATGGAGGTAAATAGGCATTACAAATGAGGCTTATATCTATTCATATGTATTGTTTCTTATTTAAGTGAACCTGTAACCTGCTAGTAAGAGATTGTATGTAACGTGCCATCTAGTCTCTCTTCAAATTTTTATTTAGTCTTTAAAATATCTCCCATTTTAATCACCTTTAATAAAAATGCAGTTATAATATTTGGAAGTGGATGCCTTTGAAATAAAAGGCAAGCATGTTATTCGTTAGACTTCAAGGGATTTGGTTCCCGTGTTTGCAAATTCTCTTTATTATTTCTTACCTCTGCAATGAAAGCACCAAGGAAAATAACAAATCATGATAGCATATTGATGACTCAGACTATCAAGTTAAAAAAAGCTGTATTTTCTAGTTCATTCTGAGGGTGTTTATCAGTTCAGGGCTGCTGCTCATACAGGGTGTGGTAATAGGCAAATACTCACTTGGAGCTTGAGTACAACAGAGTAATTTAGTGAGCCAGTAGAGACACAGACTAATGTAGAATTGTAGATAGGAGAGATGCAGCAATTACATTATCCTGGATAGCCTCTTTGATGTTTTGTAAAGGTAGAAATGACCTTGCTTTAGGAGCGTTAGTCAAGTATTTCTTTTTCTGTGATGTCATTGCATCCTGGCTTTTTCAAAGCTGTGGTAAACAATGTCAAATATAGTTGTTGGGAAATACTGGAAACCTGAATCAAAGCCCAGTGTTTCTAGGCGATCTGGATAATTTGATTACTATAGCTTTATATAAAATCAAAAGCTACACCTTATAGTAATTTTTACAGTTGCTCTAGCAGACCAAATAATGGACAATCCATGGTATTTTTGCAATCTGTTTGCATGGAAAAATCCTGCAGCCTCCACCCTATTTAAACTGGACAAATCCATGCAATCCTGCAAAATCCTGTCCTTTGTACAGCATTAGTCATATGTAAGAAAAACTGTAATTCACCTCTTTGCCTGTCACTGGTTTGGTCTTGATTAAATGAAGTAAGGTTGCAATCTGAGACACAGATGTAAAAATTTGGCCATTGTGCTATAGCAGCTTCGCTGTATATGTGTCTGTCTTGCTTTATCCCTAATCAAAATTCCATGGATTGCTGCCTTACTATGGATGCAGCATGTGCAGTCTTCTGTGCCAGCACACCTAGCAGTTTCAAGGATGCTTTTTTGCCTGTGAATTTTCATCTATTTGTTTCATTAGTCCATCGGAAAGTATCACATCTTCAGCTGGAGCTGGGTATATGGTTCTGTGGGCCACTGTTTCTGATTCTTGTGGCACTACAGTTTCCTGGGAATTGTGAAAAAGCCCAGAGCTGGATATATCATGTTTATACCATTTTTTTAGTAGAACATACTGCACAATCCAGAGTTACATCATTTATTATGAAGCCATAAGGAAGGGCTAACACAGAATATTCAATGACAAGCTTAAAAAAAAATCAAGTAACTTGGCAATAGGAGTGATTTGTTTGTTAGGTCAAATGCATCTGCTGGGGTATAAATAGGTTAAAAACTATGCTGTGTAATCTGAGGGACTTGCATTTGAACATAGCTATGGGGTTTCACATTTCAGAATGGAAGTCATTTACGGGAAGCTCACTAGTAACATTTCTGAGTCACAACTTCTGGCAAAGCAGTGGTGAGTGATGGCATGTGTGGTATCCTCAGCACTGGAGGAGAAGCATAGTCTTGCTCATCAGATGCACCCATCACCTCACAATACTTTAGGAGTTTGCAGTCCCAGATCATATTACCATAGTATGATATGAAAAACTCCACTTTTGATGCAGTATTCTGAGTCTGGCTTGCACAGTATGGTGGGTTTTGGACTGATTTGCCAATACCATGCTAGTTTAATAATTCATCTTACTGAAATATAATAATGGTGATAATAATAATTACAATAATCGCTTTTGAAAATTGATAAAATGCAGCAGTCAGTTCTATCTTGTGAGTTTGAGATTTTTAAATTTAAATTATAAAAATCATTAATCACTAACTTTCTGAAAGCAACTCAATAATTGTGAAAAAAAATGTAGTCGGCAAACTTTCACAATCACAATGTGGTTGGTGAGTTTTCTTTTGGTTTAATCAAGTTCTTGTAGCAACCTTTCTTGGTATTTATAAAGAGTCTTCTACAACCCCTTATATGTCTTGGCCATATACCAGTCATATCAACACCCTAGCGAAAGGTTTGTTTCATAGCACATATTTCATCTAGAGTCTGATGAATTTTTTAAAAGTCTCTTTACTGATATATAAATTAATGAAAGTTTGGTGAAAGGGATGGAAGCAATCATGGTTATGGGTACTGGTCCTATAACTTCAATAAAATTTATCTATCTGTCCACTACTGGAAGCCAAGCGTCTGTTAATTCTGATTTCCAATTTATCTCATTTAAAAGCACAAAATTTTTGGAGTTTTACCTTTTTAGGGCATAGTATAGATCTATAGATACTTTATAGTCTTTATATCCACGATATTACATATTAGTCCTGCTTTACTTTCTTACTCACAGAAAAATATAATTTTCTTTAATCTTTTCATTGTTTTGCATTTCTCCTTATTTATATCCTGCTAGTCTAAAGAGTGAGAAGTTATGGAAAGTTAAGGGATCATTAAAAACATGGATAAGATTTTCAAAGGAGTAGTTGCTGAAATTTCTGGGGGATGATCCAAACCAAAAGTACAGCCACCTGCAGGATGTGTTTGCGTTGTGGAGTGCTGGTTCCTCACTGGGAAGAGCTACCTGAGAGGGGTGCTTAGCCATGCTGGGAATGCTGAGAGATTTAAGTAAAGACATCAAATAAATGGAGAGTAGTAAAACTACTTTGGTTGAAATCAAAGTAGAGCTGGGACAAAACTGAATGCATTTAAAAATTATGCCTGATGTTCTTTAATAAAGTTTTGGATAGAAACAGAAGATGTTACCTGTTCAGAAAATATCAATGCAAGTTGCTTTTATGAAGGGGGACTTCATGCTTTTTCACATGAGTGCTGCAGAGATGCAGCCACCACACTGGAGTAGTTACGAGGCATTTCAGTTCACTAAGGTGATGTGAAGCTTGTGTGGAAACCCAGAAACAGTTGTTGCATAAAATTGGCACTGCCACAGTGGTGTCATTCCACCTCCCGCTTTCTGTGACTCATTAGCACGAGACCATCTGACATATCAGTGCATAGTCACAGCAAGCACTTAATTTGCAAACCTGTAACTGGCACCCAAAGCATCATCATGAAAAATCAGAAAATATTTAATGTCTTTGCTTTACATGTGTTGTTTGGGTTTTTTTTTTAGGAAAAAGGCAAACTTCTAATTAGTTTGGCAAACCACAACAGTGTTTTATCATAAACACAATGCTATTAGGTTGAAAAATAATTAAAGCACATTACTCCATTTCCTAAATCTTTTTAGCATGCCTGTAAATTTTAAATAACCAAATTGATTTCTTAAAATACTAAATCAATACAAACCAGACAATTTTTCCAGTTTTCCTGGAGGTTTTTTTGGTTGATTGGAACAGCCACGTACATAGTGCTGTGAGGATCTCGCTCATCCTTAACACTCTGGGAGAGTAACATTGTCTTTAAGCTACTGGGAAATTCTACTTTCCAGAAGGAAAATGGAAAATGGAAATGCACTTTCTAATGTAAAAATTACTAGATGTGTAGTTTCCATAAATTATAGGAATCAAGCTACTTAGTGAAAAGGAAGCTCCCCAAGCTCTCCTTCATTTTAATTAGTACACCTAAGTCTTTAATGTTTTGTCAGTCTCATAAGAGCATTCTGAATCTCTGAGGGTTTTCCTGCTCTGGAGTCTGAGCTGCAAGAATTAATTTATGGGTATCACGGCCAGACTAGCCAGAGAGCTGGTGTAGATGTGCTGTATGCTGCATCCTTTATAGCTTTATTGATACTACACGTGCTTGGTGAAGTGTTGTGAGATAGAGCCCACAATTCTCTGTATCTCACCCACTTCAGAAAGTTGTTGTGGTTTTCCTCTGGCACAACTGTCTGCCTTCATGCAGTTCCTGGTGGGAGCTGGGGAAGGGAATAGCAGATCTGCCTCAGACTTTCCTGGTGCTGCATGCTCCTATTTTTGGTTACCACAGATTATAACAGCATGAAGTGAGATTCCCATACTTGAGATTTTATCTTGTATTTTAGATATTATAGTTCAAATGCTGCTGGTGACTGACAGTCTTTAATATTCTTGTTTTCATGACATCTGCTTAAAAAGGTTTAGATATGATCACTTCAGCCCAGGAAGAGTGACTGGTTTATATGGATTATATATCATTGAAAGGGTCCCTTTATCTTGCTACTGCCTAACCTATAGACAGAAGTTTTAGGTATGAATTGATGAAAAGGGCGAGATGATATTCCCATGCAGAATTTGCATGGTCAACAGACTTTCAGCTGGGGAAGATTTCCCCAAAACCTTTGTGAAAATCTTACCTGGCCTCATCCACACCAGAGCACACAAAAGAATGAGGATCACAGTGACAGTTATCTTCTGGAACAGACTTGGATTGCTTCAAGTTAATTGTAGGTCAGTTTGAAGTTAAGTCAAAGCTGTAGCAGTGGAATTTTGCCAGATGGTTGCTAATGCTTCTCACAGGCCAGAAGAAACGTTCCAGGTATAACCATAGGCTTTAGGAGCATGGGCTGCTGTACTGCATCAATGGTCTATGAAGATGTACAATTTACCTGCCAAAAGATAATTATCTCAACAACATATGATGTGTAGTTCTTGGGATCTTACTCAGCCACCTCAGAGATGGAGGAAAATCGACCAAAAGCCACAGTACTGAGGAGGAAAACTTTTATTTAGCTCTGAGCAAGCAGAGACCTCTTTTTTTCTTGTTTTCTGTGTAACAATGTTATGAATGGATCTTTGTTCCTTCTTTTATTTTCAGAGTCTCTGCCTCTCTCTCCTGTGTTGGATTTACGCCTGGTTGCTTGCATCAGGCAACAAATGGGAGAAAAAAAAAATAGACTTCATACAGGCAGTTGCAGGTTAATAAGCAAAATGCTTGATTAACCTGGCAGGCTGAAAGCAAAACAGCACTGTTTGGATGATGAGATGACCAGTACATTTTACCATTACAACCTGCTGTAGTGTACAGCAGCTCAGCAAGCGTATCATCCTCCAAGCTTTTCAGTACACATCTGATTTTCAGGCCCAGCACTCAGCCAAAGAAATTAATCTACTTTCAGTAGACTCATTTGCCAGCAAGGAAAATAGAGATGCATTTTATATTCGTACAGTGCAAATGGAATAATGATGACGTACAATAGAGAGCCAGTAACATGCTTAAAGTGCATTAATTAATTGCTGTTGCTGCTATTTATTTTTATAGGCTGTAGGCAATAAAGGATTATGGAGTTAGATTGGCTGTGAAATCGCAGAGCAGAAATAACAGTGCTCCAGGTGCTGTTACAAACGTGGGGCTGGGTAAAAAAGTAGCCTGTTTCTAGGCAAGTAGAGGAGACCCTCAGATCTGTGTGAGGTATTTTGGTGTCAGGTAACTGCAGGCCATCTCAATGAGTGGAGTTACTGAGTTGTCAGAAAAGCTGTCCTGAGCTACCCTCCTCGGATATGGTGCAGATATATTTCACCTCAAGCCTCACAGCATGTCCAGGTATTGGCTTGCTGTCAAATATCATAAGAGGAGACAAACATGTATTCACTACTTACAAGCTTTTGGAGTAATTTTTAATTGCTCATGATAGGGCATTGCCTTGGTATGCAGGGTAATAGCAAGAGAAGCTGCTGAGTTACTCGCTGTTAGTCTCTTCATTATCCTAAGTGCTGTTTGCAGTGCTTTTCTTGTTCTGCTAAAATGAACTTCAGTAACAGTAGGAAACTGTTTCTAGGTTTTAAGTAACCCTACCTCCAGATACTCGTTTTGGATGATAAATGTTGGGTAGGAGAGGATCTGTGACATAATGCTGATTTCCTGTCCTAGGAGAGTAAGATCTTGTAGATGCCTTCAAACGTGCTCTGTAGACTTCTTGCAGCTTTCCTTTCCCTGATTTCTTTTCTCTGTAGTTGTGCAGGATCATCTCAGCTGGGCGGCACCTCTATCCTTTGAAGTAGCAGGCAAGGGACACAGCATCTCCTCCAGACCATCCAGATGATGGATCTGTTCTCAGATTTAAACTGTGGCTATTTTAGTAGGCAGCATTTAACTGGAATCCCTGTGTCCTCCTCTGCTCAGCTAGGAGTTGAGTTAAATCATACCAGATGGTTCAAAGAGTGAGAGAGCACACAAGGGTTTATGACTCAAGTTGTGGCTAATGGAGCGTAGCTGGTGCTGGAGTGATGTGTGAGGAGCAAGGGAGGAGTATTTGGCTTGTGGAAAAGCTGAGACTTCCCCCATCCTTTTGAGTCAGTGGGTAGGAGGGAGAGTAGAACTGTGAATGCATTCTCCTGTGCTCTAGGTTCACTTCCTTGCTAGATTTTTCTTCATTCATGTGTAAATATAAAGACTTTTCAGAGGGTGAACAACCATGAACTGTCACGTATGTCATCCCCGTTATGTGCCAAAACAAGATGGAAAGAAAGGGCCAAAAGCCCACCCTGCTCGTCTGTCTTTGCCAAAAAAATTGCATTAATGAAGTCTCTTGGGAGTTTTGCTTATATCTAAGAAGTTTGGAGGGAATACTAAAAGAAGTAATGATCATTGGTAGGAATTGAAATTAAGGGGCTGAACGTGGCATCAAGGTTTGATACAAATAATATTCAAAACCTCTTGGAATGCTTAAACGCTGAAAATCTGTATCAAAAGTGATACTAGTGATGCCATTAAAAACTGATGTGATAACTATGCTTGTTTGAAATCTTTTCATCCCAACTTTTTTCTCTGAAGAAGTATTTTACAATGTGCCTGGTTTTGCATGAAAAGCCGGTTTTCATTTAAAGACTGTTAACGAAAAGATATTTCTCTTTAATAAGATTGTAAGATTGCTTAAGCTAAGATCTTCACAGGATGTGTTTTTAGTGACATGAAAGTGACTGTCTTGTAAAAATAATATACTTTAAAATTGTAATCCCCTGCCATAAAAATGTTTGTGCTCTGAAACAAATCAGTAGTGGTACTGACGTACATCAGGAGATTTAATGGCCTTGCTGAGCGGAAGAGGTTATCAGATCTCTGAAGAAGAAGCATATTTGCTACTGGTCTCAGTTCAATTTGGTTTGAATCTAATTGGTTCCGAACAAATCTATACTGTAAACTATGTCAGTTGATTTCTACTACTGTATTATGATATTACTTAATAATAGTAGAAATAATAGTAGAAATAATGGCATTATTTCTCCTACTTCTTCCCTTATTCCCCATGGATATTGTTCTGTAACCAGATAATTTAAGGACCTGAAATTCTGTGCAGTATCAGGGAACAGTTGAATAAAACTGTTCAGGTATTTGTTATGTTGTGATGTTTTCGAAGTACTGATTTTATGGAGGATGACAGATGTATCTGCTTAATTAAGCAGAAGTGTTAAACAGAAGAAGTGTGGTATTGAATGTAGATATTTATGTTTTATGGATACTATGGGGTTTAAGGCAACCAAACCCAAATTTAAATATTTTTTTTTCTAATTTCATCGAAGCTTGTCTCACATTTGATGCCTTTTATGGTTCTTTGATCTCTCTCCCATTATCCTTTAAAATAGTGTCTTTAAGCTAATGTTTTAAGCATATTTCATTATCCCTTTTTAAGATTGCTCAGACTTCATTCCAAAGCTATAGAGAGCTGAGACTTTTTTTCCATCTTTTTTCATTCTTGCTGGGGTGCTGTGCAATAACCTCTTTCCTGTGATGGTTAGAAACGTTTCTATTAATTTGTGGCTTCATTTATTCATGGCCAGGTTTTTCTCACTTGTTCTTGTGACGATATTCTCATTGTACTTAAACAGTTCTTTTATTCAGAAAACCCTTGAAAAGTCTCACAAGCTTTTGGTTAATGAACTTTACCTCTTTCCTACAAATTTAGCTTAAAAAATATGAATTAACATATAGGATTGAAAACTCTACTTTTGCTAGGAACAGACAGCTGGAGATCCCTCCAGTTTGTGCTTGGTGAGTGAAGTTTATCAGGTAAACATAAGGTCTGATTTTAAAAAGGGTCTTGTAAGCTTGTGGAAGTTTACAGCAGTTGCCGTGTGTGTCAGACCCTGTGTTTAGAGAGAGCAATATTTTAACCACTGTTGTGTCAAGGAGGAGTATGAGACAGTTGTAATATGTCATAGATGGTTTTTTGTAACATTAATGATTGGATTTTGAAGGTTTATATCTTTTATGCATTTCCTTTAACCTATTAAGTATGGCAGGTGTTGTATATGCTAGCCCTGAACTCAGCTCCTGAAGGCTTAACTTTGTACAGCCTCTGCACTGAAGTTAATATTTTTACATGGAATAAATACAAATACTAGCACACAAAATACATCAGTGATGTAATTTACTCTAAAAGTAGTGGTTTTCAGATGCACCACTGTTCTGTGATCACAAGCCCATATACTGAAGTGCTGAAATACTCCACTAGGACTCATACTGATCATACATGAGAAATCAGCATCATCTGAGTGAGGGAGTTTTCCAGCCTTCTGAGTGTGCCTTTTTCTCTTCCTGCAGCTTGTGGATGTGACCTGGCTCAAGGAGGATTTTTTGTGAGACAGGGAGACTACATCTGTACTTTGGACTACCAGAGACTCTATGGCACACGGTGCTTCAGTTGTGATGAATTCATTGAGGGAGAAGTGGTCTCAGCACTGGGCAAAACCTATCACCCAGACTGTTTTGTGTGTGCTGTCTGCAGGTATGTTTTCTACATTAAGTTGTATTTCATTTGAAAACTAGATTTTGAAAGGCGAATGCCAGGTGTTCAAACTTACAGCCTGTAGAACGGAAAAGAAATAGTTCTGTTTTCTATTATCTATTATTTTCTATTATTAAAAAAAAAAAAAAAACCACAAATTCTGACTGCCTCTTTTTATTTCAGATGCTTTTTCTGGTTTATGGTGTCTTATGTGTGAGGTTTTCAAAGTAATTGAGAAACTGCCACTGCCTCTACTGTCAGAGCTTTAGCCCCAATTGTTGTTTTATTTCTCCAAGTGTCTACTATTTTGTCTTTTGTTGACTGAAGTTGCCAGGAATTCAAATGCCAGTGACTGAGTCTTCAGTGAGCCAAGTACATACTGTATTATTAGATTTAAACCAAAGTCTTACAGTGCTGCTTCCCATAAGCTCCAGTAACCATTTCAAATAGGATGGAAAGGACGTGGACTCACTTGTGTACGTGTTGGATTTCACCAAGGGTCTCGAGCAGCTGTGGAGGTGACAAGTGACTCGACACAGAGGATTTTCCCCAGCCCCAGCAGCCTGGTGAAGTTCAGTGGGATCATTTCCCACACTGATACATGTGTTGTTGTAACCCAGTGTTGATGGGGGTGTCTGCAGGCTTGTCAGTACAAACTATTGATTACCATTTGACCTGCATCTTAATCCTCTTCTGTGTAACCAGCACAGACAAATCTGTTGAGGAGTGAAGAAGAAACTTTTAAATCCAGAGACTTTTAAACCTTCAGGAAATGCACCCTTATAGCAGTTTGGAGTAAATGGAAATGCTGCAATAATATTTTCTGGCTAAATTTTAGCCTTTAACAGTACAAGAAAAGCAACCCCACTTTCAAAGAGAAAGCACAACAGGGCACTGATGCACCACACTGTAGGTGCTGGATGTGCCGTGCCACGTTCAGGTGACTGTGCAGTCCAAACCCAGCATGTCTGTGTCACTGTGGCCATCTGCCAGCTGGATCTGCCAGGCTTGTAGGTCTGCCAAGCTCAGACGTCTTGTGGTGATGCAGAAACAGGACTTCAAACTCCAGAACAGCTGTGGTTCATGGCAGGATCTTGATTTAATATATCAGTTGCATGAATAATTAAATAGCTATGTTAGGAGAACACTCTAAGACCAAGTCTTTGTTACGTTAAGATCTGTCTTTTCAAATTGCTGTGTTTAATAGGAGTTATTTTTTCCTTTTGGATACTTTAAACAAACATGCAGAGTAAAGATAACAAAAAAAAAGCCTAAAATTATTTTTTTTAAGTAGGAGGAAAAATTATTTATTTGGGTAATTGTGGATCTTGTGAGTTAAATGCTGGCTACCCATGCTCTTGGCCTGCATCCTGTTCTGCAGATAAGCACAGCTAATTCTTGGTACCTTTCTTTTTAGCTCTAGTACCTTTTGGAAAGCAAGGTATTTCTGCATTTAAGATATAAAGAAAATGTGATTGATTCCATTTTCCTTCTAAATGTGGTTGTATCCTCAACCACACCGTTAGGGTTTACCGTTCAGGCATAAATAATTTACTACTGTGTTATTGTTCTTAGCAGCTCAGTACCTAACTTAGGTTTCAGTCAGGCTGTTGGGTACATTAATACTAATCTCCTGCTGAATTTAGTTGGCACTTCAGCTGATAATATGGAACTTGGTGGTACAATGTGTCTCATATCCCTGGAAATTCAGAATAATTTTCTGTATAAACTGTATAAATTTTCTTAGGTATTTAATAATTCAGGTGAGCTGAATTGCAGTACTGTGAAAAAAACCCACTAGAACATGCTACAAATATCATCTGTATTGAAGACATGCTAAAGCTTTTAATAGTGAAGTTCCTGATACAAGAATATTTTGTATTAAAAAAAAAAAATCAGAGAAGTTCCCTAACCTTCTGACTGAGTAGTTGGATTGAAAGCTATTTCATTGTTTCTAGTTGCTACTATCTAAACCTTCAGTAGAAAGACAGTTTTGCTTCCATCGTCTTCATCAGAGCCAACTAATGACCTGCTGACTAGCAGGATTCAATTAGTGTCTCCCAGGGTGGTTGTAACAGTGACTTGTGGTACAGAGCAACAGAAGAATCCTGTCATCTGTTTGTAGTAAAAACACTGGACCAGGTCCTCAAATGCTTTAAATCAGCTTTGCTTCAATTACCCCAGTCTTTGCAAGGCACACATTTCTTTTTTTAATGGGAGTTTCTTATCTAAACATCATCAGTATTAATTTTATAGAGTAATATCCTCAGTAAAAATAAGGTGGGCAGAGGGTAAATACATGAGGATTACACAGAAAAATAATTTGTTTTTTTGAAAAAATAATAATGTTAAAATGCAAAAAAAAAAAACAAAACCCAGAACCATTTGGGTTTGTGCTCAGGACTGTAAATCCCTCTACCTTGGCATTTTCTTTGGTAGGAAGACTCAAGGGTACCATTTGTATCCTCATTTCATACAGATGGGCAGAAACTTTTAAATTATGGGCCAGAGCATACTGTCTGGGACAGTTGGCTGATCATGTAAACTGCATTTGGTGTTGCCTTTTATGGCTGGACTTTAATATGGGTGTCCTCTTAGAAATCTGACTTCCAGAATGGTGTGAACTTGGGAGGTGGTGACTGAGTGACAGCAGGGCTGGAAACCAAGCAGGGCCCTTACCAACTTCAGTAGGAAAACCTGGCAGCAGAAGGCACTTTGCACTCATGAGAAGGGTCTCCAGAAAGATGCTGGATCGTTATGTGCTTTACAAGAGCACTTGTATGACCCATATTTCTTTAGCTGCTGAAGTAACACTTCTAAACTGTTCCTACATTGAATAGTAAACCAGTGACAGCAGCTTCTCCTTTCCCCCCCCTCCCCCTTATTTTCAGAGAATTTAAGATTTTAATAGAAACTCGTGGGAAGTGTATATTGCTTCAGATGGTAAATTAGTGACAAAAAATCTCACGAGCATACGGCTGGCTGGAGCAGTGAGAAAAGAAAGCCAGTAACACAAGCCCAGTCATTTTTTGGAGCTCTTGATTTTACTACTTTTAAATGCCACATGGCCCAGTGTCACAGAAAAGAGCTGTGTTCCCTTGTGCCCTCTGCACTGCACTGATGAGCTGCGGCTCTCCTCTGCGATAAAGTTTGTATATCAGAAACCCAGCTCATCCTTGGGCATCCCCTGGGAGTCACAAGCTATTGCTCAGGGCTGCTGCAGGCCAAAGTGGGAAAAAAAATGAATTAGTGTTCAGAGAAAAACTATTAAAAGTACAATATAAACTGTGTGTTTTTTTCTTGCTATCTTGCATTAACCAGGTGGCTCTTAAACAAATACAGATTTTAATTGCATGTTTTCTCTGCTGGCATAAAGATTGAGAGCTTAGTCCCTTCTTCCAGTTCATGGTCCAGTGAAACTTGTTTTCTGCTGTTGTGTTTTGTGATGATAATGCCTAAAACTAGGAATGAGTAGAATGACAATAGCATAAATTAAAAAATGTTGTAGATTAACTACTTACTCTGAATTCCCAGGAAGTGGGTGAGCAATCTTATTCTTACAGCATCATTAATTGGAAGAGGCTGTGTCCTCCAGAGGGCTGCCAAAGCCATTTCCTCCAAAAGGTTCACGAATGTAATAGTCTTCATTTTCTCTGTTTTTCTATCTGAAGCAATAGAAACTGAATTTTATTAAAATAGCGCACATAGTCCTTGCAGGGCTGTCAGATTCAGGACTGTACGGCTCCCGGGACTATCTTATGCAGGGTGGGAAAGGGCAGGAAATTGACTCTTTCTAAAAGAAATGGGTAATCATACCTGTCAATACTTTTGAAAATGAAATTTTTAGGAGAAGTCTTAGTGTGTTTGTAAGTTATATAGATATATTAAGCATATGTAAGATGTATGGTCTGCATAATCTTGTACTATACATAGATTCTGTGATATCAGTGTTACTGATGGGCTGTGAGCACATAGGGTAATAAAAATCTGGGGTTTGGTTTTTATGTGTTGATATAGTTGGTAAAATTGGGGTCTGAGTTATTCACCCAGTTGGAGGAATATATATATAATCATTGTCCCTTTAGTTTCAGTATTCTTATAATTAAAAGTTGGAAAAATATAGCTTTTTGTCACATGTAAATGATGAAGAGAGAAGGACAATCTGAGCCTTACCTGAGAGACAGATTAGCACATACTTTCTGGGTTAATAACCAAACAGACTCATATTTGCTTTACAGAATTTGGATATCTAAGTTCTATGTTTTGTTTGAATTTAGAAAGTTTTCTCTGGAAACAGCACATTCACAGAAGTTGAACACGTGCTACATAGAGACAAGTAATGTGCAGAGGAGTAAGAGGCAGTTACGTGTTCTTCAAGGGGTTTGTGCTAAACCCAGACCTAAAACTCCTCTCAATCCATTTATATTTCTGTTATCTTCAAGAAGGTAATTCACTGGGCCCAGGCACTTGAATATAAAAATTTTAGAAAACTGAAAACTTTTTTTTTTTCCAACAAAGGATTTTATAATCCTACATATAACACTGCTGTTTCTAGAAAGAAGCCGAGGGTTTTGTCTAAGTATGTCTTAAGAAATTAAGAAAATACTGAAAATTAGAAGAATGTCAGATTTTTCAAATAGGTAAAATCTTTTTAATTGCTCACCCTTTTTTAGTGCTGCTGAATTTTGAAAGGGTTTGGTTCCCACTTAAGCAGTACTGAGTACCTCTTAAAGCATCTTATGAAGCAGACTTCATCTGAATATTGAGGCCCAAGTTTTGAAATCAGACTGGCTACTCTTCTTGATATTTTGATTCCAAATCAAATCTATTTATCAATATATGGTGCTTCCTGAACAAAGGAGTCTTGCTGTGTTGCTCTCCAGATTTACATATGGAGCACACCTATAGCCCTAGTGTCATGGAAGATGGAAGGGACCTGTGGGGTTCCTGTGGTGGTCCAGCCCCTGGCTCAAAGCAATTACAGCCTGAGCAGTTTGCTGATGGCATTCATTTAAAATATTTCCAAGGATGGAGATCCAACAGACTATATGCAATTCTTGTTCCAGCATTTCAGTACAGTCATTGTAATTTTTTTTCCTTATATTAGGGAGACATTTCCTATGTTCCAGCTTATGTCTGTTGTCTCTTGTCCATTCAGTCTGCATCTTTGAGAAGAGTGTGGCTCTGATTTCATGTACACAGCACCAATTTTAGACAGCAATAAGATCTTCCCTGAGCATTTTGAGGCTGAGCAAATCCATCTCCTTCAGCCCCTGTCCATGGGTCCTGTGCTCCAGCTCTGGACCTAGCCATGCCCATTGATCTCCCTCCAGCAAATCTTGTCCCAGGGAGCCCAAAGTGGTACACCTTGCTTCAGATGCTGTCCCTCAAATGAGTAGCAGAGGGAAAATCACATGCCTGAGCCTGCTGACAACACTAATGTGGTTAGCCTTTGCTGCAACATTGTGCTGACTTCCATTCAAACTGGTGTCCACCAGGACCCTTACATCTTTTTATACTTTCCATCTAATTGACACTCCAAGGTGCCACCTGATGCATAGATTTATTCCTTCCTGGATGCAAGACTTAGCACTTCCCCTTGTCCAAATTTGTGTAGGTGGTAGATAGCAAGTAATGTCTGCTTTATATCATCAGGTTTAACACCCTGGGTCAAATTCATCCCTATGGAGCAACCTTGAGGGTTGTGATTGTGCCAGGTAGAAGTTAGAGCAGAATTTGATCCTGTAGGTCCTTAGGTTGCAGTCTGACATTACACCTAACCCAGCGTAACTGCAGTCTGCTACAGAAATGAACCCTGGCCATATGCTTCTGTTAGTTCTTATACCAAATGTAGTTGACTGTTCAGCTCCAGAGCAATTTAGAGAACAGAAGGTCATCTGTATGCTCTGGAAAAAAATGAGTATTTTGGTTTTGGCCCAGAAGGCTTGAATGAATTGCTCAGAGATGCATAGGTTGAGGCATGGTGCAGAAAAGGACAAGACCACGACAAGACCTTTCAGTGTCAGCAGACACTAACCCTGGATTAGGCTGATGGTGGTTTGATGTTTTACAATATAATTTTGTTGATGACCTCCAATTGCTTCTGGGTTTACAAATATTGTAGACAGGTGGATAAAACAAAATTCATTGGGAAATGAATCCTAGAAGAAGTATTAAAATCCTACAGGCCATTTCAGAGAGCTACTTTAATGATACTCTTAATTCTTGTTTTAAAAATAGATTATCCAACTGTGAAAATCACACTGAATATATTTAAAAGGATAAGTAGCTAATTCAAACCAATACCTAGAAATGTTCAGTGGGTGACTGGTGGTGAGATGTCATTGTATTCAAAGGCAGATAACACTGCTTTTAACATACTCTGCTATATATAGTCCTGCACACAAGTTAAAGGGCTCAGAAACTGAAACCTTGTTCACTGACTGTTAACACCTTCTGTTGTGCCTTCACTCATGGTGGCATCAAAATCCTCGCGCAGGGCTGCTTGTGAAAGGGAGAGTTCAGATGTTACTGAAATACTGGCAAACATGTTGTGTACGAATTCTGAATTCCCAATGACCAAGACAATGAAGCAAACTCTTGAGACTTAATTACATATTTAGAAGACCAACAAGAAAGGAAACATTTGTCTGTGCCTTTGGGCAGACACCTTCCAAGAAGGATTTCCCTGGTTTTTTAGAGCCAAGGTATCTCACAGATGTCAAAAACTTCATAGAGAACTGAAATTGTTGCCCCCTCACATCTGAATGGAAGGGCACTGGGATGTTTTGTTAAAATGAAAACATGATTAAATGGTATTTTTCACATTAGCAGTGGAAAACTAGGACAGCATTTGAATTATATCACTCCATTGTTAAGACAGTTTTTGGTAATTAGTCATTAATTTTCATTATCTATATAGAAGTGTATCACATTTAGTAGTATTTGTTCCAATGAATGTGTGTTCATGTCCAGAGGTCCTTTCCAGACTCAACTGTTCTGTGATGTTCATGAAACTCTTTTATTATTCCATGTATTAGAGAACTCTGTGACTTCAAGGAGTGTAAAAATCCATGGAGAACAGCAATGACCTAAAAAGAACACTGGCATTTTATATACATAACATGAGAGCTTTCTGCTTCTGGATTCCTGCAAGAAAGGACAGACTGGCTGCTCACCGGAGCACTGTGGCTCCTTCACATCCCACCTGTTATAGCAGAGACAATGTTGTCTTCTGCTCAGCTTACTAACTAAAATCCATGGTCCAAAATCCTCTTTTGAACAGGTGGAAATTTAGGACTCCTGCATCTGTACTAGTATGACATTGGGCCTGTTTGTGCCAGAATCACACATGGTTGTGTCAGAGCAGGACAGTTTTAAAGATTTCTGTTAAATATTTTTTCTCAGCTTAACTCTAGGTGAGGAGGTAGGAAATATTTTGAGTATCAAGTGAAGGGTGTAAAAACTGGTGAAAAGCAGAATTCATTATCCAATATCGAAAGATATAACAATATTTAAACTCCATGTATCCTCATAATTTTTACAGTATTGCCTACTGTCCATAATGATGACAGAGTTGAACACTTATTTAGAAGGTTTAAAACAGATTTTAGTGTTATTATGTAGAAACAAAGGACAGCATTGCTTTTATTAATAATATATATAATAAATAATATATAATAAAAATTTTCTTTTAAATGCAACACAAATGTGGAATAAGCCACTCAGGTGGTTTAGGGAGCAAAATACTGTTTTTGCTTAGCAAGAAGCATCTGCAGCTTTTGTAGTGAAGACAACCTCTCAATTGGTAGGAATTTGATAGAGCTTGTTGGGGAATGTATTGCAGAGTTTTAATAAAAAGTTAATGAAATAATCTGATCAGATTGACTTCACCACGAGGCAGAAGGCTTGTGTTATGCTTGTGCCCTACTTAAACCATATTTTGATAGCTCACTTGGGATTTAGTTGGACGTGATCTTTGAGTGGAGTGAAATGTGTTTCTAAATCCTCACCATCCTTTGCTGCATTATGATTTGTCCATCTGGTCCTCTTAGAGGAAAAATCTCAGCAGTTTCTGTGCCCAGAGAACAAACCTAAAAGCGGAAAGCTTTTTGTTTTAAAGATATTGATAAAAAGGAAGGATTTAATTTAGTGTAAGGAGAGCTCTTGTTGAGTAGAGCAAACAAGTAATGTAGACACTTTGGGTTTTATATAAACATGTATTTTCTCCTTGAGAGTTTACTGGCATTTGCATTCTGAGTGTATAGACTAAAAGAAGAACATTGATATGATCAAAGTTGGGAAACTAAGTGCATTTTTTTAATGTTTAAACTCATCATTCTCCTGCAGCTTTTTAACAACTTAAAAGCAGCTACATTTTCCTATTCATTCTGTAATGCCAATTTTATTTTCATTCCGTAACTCATCCTGTTAGTGATCACCCCTTGTTGATACTACATTTCTTGGTTACAGAAGGATTTGAACTTCAGTGCTCAGTGTGGTTTGTGTCTTAGATATTTTTTTCCAAGTATCTTTAACATTTGTGTTTGCAATTACCTGTTTGATGCATCCCTTAGATACTTTAGTATTCAAGTGGCTGAAAAATTGTGAATGAGAACTGGGCAAGCAGAGAATAAATGGGAGTAATAAACGGTCTCTTTAAGGGAAGATATTTAATTTTGATAAAGGCATGAGACTGTAACCTGTATGCAATTTTTTCCTCTGTTGTAGGCTGCCTTTCCCTGCGGGTGACCGCGTCACTTTTAACGGGAAGGAGTGCATCTGCCAGAAATGTTCCCTGCCCCCTTCCAGCAGCACCGGCTCATTCCCTGTACAGAACCTGCGAAGTAAGTAGAGGTTTCTGTTGGTACTTCTTAGTCTGCACAGGTTTAAAGAACACAATTTTACACCGTTATGTTTAACTGAAGTTTTTACCGCCGTCCTGCTTAAAAGATGTTAAGAAATACAATATAGTCATGTGAAAAGAATATGGCAGTATTCCAAGAAGTCTGATATTAAAAAGAAACACAAATTGTGCCATTATTGTCTTAACAATACACAGAACCTCCCAGAAGAGTTGATTAAAACTGGAGTAAATAAAATTATTTGGAGTGAGACATAATATAGATGTTAATATTTTTAAGGATTTAGTCCAACTCCAGCTAAAATAAAATCCAACATGATGTTTAGTAATTTGTAAGTGTTCTGGGGTTGCTTCAGAAAATATCAGTGACACGGCTAAATAGTACACAGGAAGGATTAACATATGTAACGTGACCGCAGAGACGTTTGCCTTGACCTCAGTACTATTGTGCAATAGAAAATACAAACACTGCAGAGAAGAAATGTGGTCTTTTCATAACACGTTTTTTTTCTGCATATCGTAGAGTGGCACTGTATCTCTGAACTGGGCTCCTCTGCTGATTGGTTTATGAGCAACTGTCACACTTTATCATCCATCCACCGCCTATATGTAATTAAACATCAACAGCAATTCAATTAAACAGCACAGACAGAAATATTTTTAATAACTGTGATATTACATCGTGCTGGATTAGGCATGGCTGGGGAAGGACCCTATAGATTGCTCTTCTTTTTATTGCTCTTCTTTTTATATAATGAATCCAGCTCACTTCAGGAAAAAATTTATTGGGTTTTTTTCTTTAAATTTCACCACATCTTTTTTTACAGAATTTCACCATCTCTGCACTTTGTTAACAAATGCTGCTGTGTGAATGCAGTGATGCTGTGCTGATTCCTCTCTTGCTAATGCTATTCTCTCTGGGGAAGGGATGGCCCTCTCTCCTAGGTGCTTTCTCGTGTCATTTATCCCAGAAATGGATTATCCTCAGTTGTCTTGGCTAACTGCATTCCAGATCCATACGTTAATGGCCTATTATCTGTTCATCTCCTTGTCATATGTGAAAAGTGGATTTGAGTTTAATAGAAGTTATTTGCCTGCTTGATTACTGACACAACAACTTGATTTGATTCACTGTGATACAGAATTCTTTAATGAACTTACATTCCTTTTCTCTGTACACAGACATACACCATAGGGAGCTTTTCTTTTGTTGCATTTTTCCAGCTCTCTCAGGGCTGTACTGAGCCTCCCCAGTGCATGGGTATCTGCAAACATTAGGAAACCAGTTGCCTCAAAGTGAGGGAGCACTTGTGGCAAAACCTGAGCTTCCAAATTAATTTGATTATCTTCACCTGAGACTCACCAGGTCTGCTTCTCAAAAGGTGTAGTGATGCGGGTGAGCTGATAGGTGCCATGGCTTCTTACAGGGCAAACTGAGGTCCATTTGTGGTCTGCAAGTAAATTGTGCCATAGTGTTGCCAGGATCCCACATAAATATCTTCCTTACCTCGGTAGACTACATTCATTCTCCCTCTCCCTTACTCCATTTCCCCAGTGCCTTGCAATGCTGTTGCAGGGCAGCAGCATTTCTGCTTTCGCAGTGACATGCAGCGCTCGGCTGACCCAGGAGGTGCAGAGCCCAGTAACTTGGGGAAATTGGGTAGCAATGGTATAATCCCTCCTTGGTGTGGGGAACAGAGTTTTGAAGGCTCAGTGGGAAGCACTGCAGCCACAAATAGGTGGAGGTGTATGCATTTATATGTAGCAGGATATGTGAGACAACATACAGAAAATCAGCCAAATATCTAAAAGACAATAAAGAATTTGGGAAACATCCAGATTAATATGTAATATGTGAAAGAACAATGTGCAATAACAACTGTTTTCCAAGCACTTACTAATCCCTAGGATAGAACCAATTTCAGGAATAAACAAGCAATGACAGAGACATCTTATTTGAACTGGAAAATCAAAGTCCAGAATGGCTGTCTGTAGCTATGCTACATGTTATGCAAAATAATAAATGGCACATCTCCTGGTTATAACAGCAGTCTTCTTGGAAAAGTCCTTAATGTTTTAAATAAGCTATTCTTTATATGAGAGAACAGTAGTGCACAAAAGCATATGACCTCAAGCAAACTGAGTCAAGGACCAAGTAATGCATTCTGTTTCTTTTGCTCTTGGCTCAGAACTGCGTGATGCGTACGATGTGTGTTATTCATCAGCCTATTTATCTCAAGAATGCTTTCAGTAGATCTCTTTGGACTCACAGAGCTCCCAACATCACTGCTGCTTCTGACCAGTCCTATTTTCATCCTCCCACTTTGGTTTGACATCCTTTACGCATTAATTTTGGAAGAAATGAAGAATGTCTAATATTTGCTTTTTGCCTCAGTCCCTGAATTTTTTATTATTGTATAAATACCTGCCTACTTGTTTTGTTTAGTTTATAAAATGCTAACTGTGAAAACTTCTTGTGGCAGTGTTGATGTTGAAATAATATTCAGGGAAGAACATTGACATGTAACAGTAAATTGAGTTATTGGCTGAAATTAGGTGAGTCATCAAAGGATTCTGCATCCAAGACAGGAAGACAAGGATGTTGCATCAAAAGGCTCTGTTGGCATAGCAACAGCAATATTTGTTTTTAATTATCTGGAACTTAACAGAGAAAACAGTTAGGAATTAAAAAGTAGCTCACAAAATGCTACATTTCTGCCCATCCAACCCTAAACCAGATGAAACATGAATGACATCTGAGCGCGTGATGTTGTATTCAGTTTGTGAAATGAACTTTAAACTAATAAGATTAAATTACATTACCAGATGAACCCCTGGTGCAGGGGAGATCACAAACAAGTTTCTGATTGCACTGAAAGGATAGATACTGCAGGATTTATTGTCTTGTGGGACTAAATCCAGGCACGCACCCAAATATTCTCTTTTATTAGCAAAACTTAAATCTTCTGATCTATGGTGCACACACTTTTGTGCTGGGCTTGTTTCCACATATCGGTGCTCTACAGGGTCATATTAGAAAGCTGTATTATTACTCCCTTAATCCATTCCAAATCCACTAAGGGAAAATAAGAACTACCTTTTATAATTGTGGATTCAGAAATTAAGCTTTTACAATTGTGCCAGTAGAATGTTTCGTTAGGGTCACGTAACAGGCTAATTGGAATCTTAAAAGAAAGTTTTTAAGAGGGCTGTTTCAGTCTTATTAATGAGATCCGATGTTTGATGTACTTTCTTAATAACTAGATAAATAATTTGTAATGCTTTTGTGTATCTTTCTCTTCCGTGCAAGACATTGTTGTTTTAAAATTCTAGCATCTCTAAATGAGTCTTTCAAGTGCCTTTCAGGGTTTGCCTTTCCTCTAGCAAATTGCTGGTATACATGAAAAAAAAATGGTTTCACATAAGACGCAAGATCTGATATGGAGGCTTAGAAGGGTTGCAGAGCTACTAGAATCAGTTTATTAATACTGCTTATTACTGTTTTTCCATGTAGTCTGACTATTTTAACATTTTATGAGAAAATTATACATAGACAAGAATCTACAGAGTGGAGGCTGAGTGAGAGCTGTACCTTGTTGGATATTAGAGGATACATCTAGGAAATAGAAAATCGAACTCAAAACCCATGTCTGTGTAGCATCCCTAAACAAGCCCCTCACCGATGGACTGTTGGCGTGGAAGATGAGAGTAGATTTAACTTCTACTATCATAACCAAAAACATCCAACATTTTAAAAAAATAAACAACCCTCCACCCACCCCCCAACTCCTCCCAAACTTGTGCTCAATTATTTTTTCCAAGGAGTATGTTACTTCAGGTATAGCTTGTCATAACTGGATATTGAATGTCACTACTACTCAGGAATTTATGATGCCTCTCAAATATTTGTATATTTTTGGTGGTTACAGAAGTCCACATCAGAATTTTGCCTTGATTTTTTCCCAGTTGCAAAAAGAATTTTGAACTATGAGTAAAGCTTTCAGACCCAGAAGAAAAAAAGAGGGTTCAATTGTTTGTTTTAATCTCATGACTTTTAGGTCTTTTTAATTAATTTTATTGGGCTCATTTGTGATACTTTAAAACTTAATCATGAAACTTCATATATTTTAAATACAGTATAAATTAACTACAATAAAACCTAAGTCACTAGGAAACCTTACTCATTAGGTTTTTCTTTGAGTGATCCATGTCTTCTGGCAATGTTAGGGCAATATTAGGGCAGCACCACTTGTAATCCATCAGTGAGCAGCCAGCAGCAAGCTTTAGAGCATGCACAAGCTGTTACTAGGACACCAGTAGATTCTTGCACTGCAGTAACTGTTTCATTGCGTGACCATCAAATGTGTGATTCACTCATGTTGGATTTTTCTCTTGCAGACTGTGGGGGCTGTGGTTCTGAAATCAAAAATGGGCAGTCATTGGTTGCCTTGGACAAGCACTGGCATTTGGGCTGTTTTAAATGCAATACATGTGGCAAGCTACTGAATGCAGAGTACATCAGCAAGTAAGTTGATTAGAGGTGTCTTTTCACTCAGTTTCAGCACTCTTTTAATGCTAAATAATTATTTGAGCATTGCATATTCTTTAGTTTTTGTTTATGTATGTTTGGAGAGGTATGGAAGATTAGCAATTATCACAGTATCACAGTATTATAAGGTTGGAAAGGACCTCTGAGATCATCGAGTCCAACCTATAAACCAACACCAACACCAACACCAACCCATCATCTAAACCATGGCACTCAGTGCCTCATCCAGTCTCCCCTTAAACACTTCCAGGGTCGGCAACTCCACCACCTCCCTGGGCAGCTCATTCCAATGGCCAATGAAGAACTTTTTCCTAACATCAAGTCTAATTGTTATCTATATTATTATAAAAAATGTATTAAAACCAGAAAAAAAAAAATCAAATGAAGAAAAGTAGAAGTACAAAACACCTATGCTATAGAAAGGAGCGAGTGGAGTGTCCTTCAAAGTCCTTTACCTAATGCCCTTCGTTGTCAGTGTCTGACTTTGCTCTGTGTAATGCTGTAAAGTGAACAAGCAGATATTCTTTCCATGTGTTTTACATAAGCAAAAATATTCTCAAAAAGTTGATTAAGGAGGGACATATCATGCCTTTGTGCTGCTTCATACCCTCGTGCTGTCAGATTGGGACTGGGTGTGATGACAGCAATGAGAGGCAGCACAAGGCACACATGCAGAGCAGGGCCCATGTCAACACTCATATCAATCTGGTGAGATACAGGGCTTTCACTGGCCAAAGCACTTGGGATTAATTTCTGCTTTAGAGAATGTGTTGATATGGTGATTTTTTTCCTAAACAGTAAAGTAACTCAATCACCAGTGCCCAGAGATGATGAAGTTTCACAGCTGATGTCGCACTGACTTTCAACAATTTTTTTTGATTTAGATTAATACAACTGCAACATTTGACTTGACATCTTGCACTGGAGACTGAGGAAAAATATTTAATAAAAGGCTTTTCTTAAACAATGTTTTGCATTATCTCAAATGCTATGCTACTCTGCTGTATTTTGGTGCAGTGATTTTTTTTTGCTTGGTATTTACAATTTATGGGGTTATTTTATTATTAAAGATATAGTTGCTGTGAAATCCTCTTTCTAAAAAAGCTAAATGCCAAACAAAATAACTCAAGAAAGATCCTTCCTTCAAATAATTAAATTAGTTATTTTGATAACTTATAGGTTGGTCTCTAAGCAATCCAACTTGTATGCTCTAAAATTATTTTTTATGTTTCTCCAAGGAAATGTCCAATAAAATTATGCCTCAGTTAATAAATATGTCTTGTTATGGGCTGTTTTATCTTAATACACTAAAAATACTTAACAAAGTTTAGTTTGCTCTTTCAAACAGGAAAATAGCCCCCTTTTCTTTTAGAGTAATTTATTTTCATTCATCTGTTTAGTCACTTACTTGTAAAATTGTCATCTAAATGTAAAGTGAACAAATAGGTTCGTTTCAGAGCAATAGCCCAAGTGTTCTAGTTCTGACTTTTTAGAAGTTTTTATTATTCATATTTTTAAATTGTGTGTTATCTGAAATCACTTGTGAAGGTGAAATAACTGTTCATATCATACACGAAAGTCCTGCAAGGTCTCTTCTGCTGCTCAGATTTAAGTCCCGTAGTCAGTACTGGCTCCTACAGAGCAGATTCCCAAGCTGGTTAATCTGTGACTGTCTTTAAGCAAGTCCAGTCAAGAATGTCAGTAGACATAAGTGTTAATGAAAATTGGAGAGTTTACAGTTAAGATAGGAATTTGAGAAATTAGTTTGCAGGCTTAAGCTAATTACAATTAGATGATAAATTAAGAAGGAAAGAGTAAGATGTAGAAATAAGTATTTTTTTCTAAAGAGTGGGAAACACATGGAAGAAATTTTAATGAGTAACACTGTCAAAACAAATGGTGTGAGAATCTCAGAGACTGAGTGTGGTGAGCAGTGGAGAAACAATGGCTGAATTCATCAACAAAGCAGGGAAGCGGGATTGTGGTAGACTCAGAGGGCTGGAATAGTTAATAGTTAATGAACTATTCAGATCTTGACAAAGAATTCAGTGCTTTACAAAAATAAATACAAGTATTTGGGAGGTGGGAGTCCATAAATACCCTGTGAAGTGTGGAAACAAATTTTAGCTGTATAATCTTGCAGTAAACTTTGTAAAGCAAACCTTATATGGCCTGTTGTTCTTCCCTAGGGATGGCATTCCATACTGCGAAACGGACTATCACGCAAAGTTTGGTATCAGATGTGACAATTGTGAAAAGTATATCACAGGAAGAGTACTTGAGGTAAGGAGAATCTGCCATTCCAGCACATCTCAAAGTGTACAGAGGCTTGCTCTTCTGAGTGAGTTGTTTGCTCGTAAATGAATGTTGATGCAACAGTTTAATGTTGCTTTTATGAAATACTGCGAACTTTTCCTATAATTATTTTCCACTCTTCTGTTACTTATTTGATAATACACACATTCCCTAAATGGATATATGTGGTACTAGAAAATATTCGGGTAGCAGAAGTAATAAGTAAATGGGTTATTTGGCACATTTTAATAATTACACTAAAGTGTGTATCTGTGAAACCTGAGCAGTACTGGAGTTGGGAAGAGTATCCCTAGGTTGTTCAGTTCACTCCTTTCTCTTCATCAGTTAAGAAAGCCTAGAGAAGTCCTAAAGACTTTCACCAGAGAAAGATCTGCACACGAAGATTTAACTATCAAAGCAATGGATAATTATAGCTATGGAAGAGGCTGAGAAGCAAGTGGAAGAAAAGGAGCTGGTATGGTGTTAGTTTTAGTGAATACATGTCTTTTCCATTATCAAATGTTTTTACAGAGCTCTCAGAAAACAGACTTCTAATAAGGGATTTGAAAGAGTATAAAGACAGCTTTCTCGCTTTTTACAGATGGCTCTCTCAAGTGTGAGAGGGAAAACAGAAGAAAGCCTTAAAACACCTTCAAAAATATAAGAGGTGTCCAGAGGAAACTGCTACATGTTTTCAGACATGTCAGTCTTTGACGCTGAATGAAAGGTAGTAAGAGAGGGTGGACATTGAAGGTGAAACTAATTAACTTACATTTCATGCAATAAAGAAGAAAGGGGTGAATGCAGAGAAGAGCATCATGGTCAAAGCTACAGCAAATCTGAGGTACACTTACTCATAGTAGGCTAGAGGGAGTGATTAATACTAAGATGACAGAAGAACAGAAATTTTAATTTCTGTACTGAGTCTTGGCTTCATAATATTGTGGTTGTCTGTCTTGGTTCTTGCTTTGAAATGTTTATACAAAAAAATCCCTTTTTATTTGGTAATATTTTACCTGCGGTGTGGTTAAACAATAGCATGTGGTGTGATGTGATTTAAGAACTGGCTCCTTGCTGTCTCTGTGGATGATGGAAAGAATAAAAAAGTTAAAAAATTTGCAGAACAACAGTGCTGAGTTGGATTTGTGGGACCAGAGGGCACATGTAGTTGTACGTGTTTCTTCTAACTGCTTGATGAGAACACGCTGATCAGGAGGAGAGATCCTTCTTTTTATTATAGCTGGACCAATACCAAACCTGAGAAGATTAATTCTTTAAAACTGTTGCAGGAATTTTACCATGACTGATTACATCTGTCATTGTAGTTCTAGGTGATGTTTGTGGTTAGTATGTACATGTCCCACTCCTCTTCCCCTACGCTGCTCTGATGACAGTGCTGTAGCACTGATTCTTTTCTTACTCTGGTGCTGGTGCAGGCTGGGAGCAACTTTGATTGAAGTCTGTGGCATTTAACTACAGAAAAATACTCATGCAAAATTCTGAAACCTTTTTAAAACCAAGATGAGGATAAAGGACTTTTGTGATCTGTAAGAGCATAGCAGTTTCAGTGTCGATGTCAAATAGGAAAGATAGAATGAAGTTAGCATGAAGCAGCCAATGGATTTGAGCAGGTGCAATGATATTCAATGTCTTCAGGCTTGCTACAACAACCTGGGAACTTTATGGCCTATAACCTTCTTTCCATAAGATTGTATAGAACAGTTTTTTTTGTTCTGTGTGCAACAAACCTAATGAAGCTTGAATGTGGATGAATGTTTGGTGTCCTAGCATTTTGCTGTCACGATAGATCCTGTTCCTCATGATGTCTCCCAAATTAGCTGCTCCCATGCCCTGTGTTTCCCCATGAAATATCTCAAGCGGTTTCTTTACATTTCCTCTGCCTCTTTACATGGTCAAGAAGTGACATTCCATGGTGATCAGCCTGTGATTTCCATGAGTCTTTGGACTTCTGTAATGGCTCACTAAATGACTGTTGAGTTTCGGTGTTGGTTGCAGAGACCAGTCATATGAGGAGGGAGGTAGCGTGCACAACTCATTTTGTTAAGAAGCTGGACAAAAAGCCATGACCTAAGCAAATAGATTTGAAGGAATGCAGACACTGTATCCATAGCTAACATGATTAAGTCATTTGTTGTTTGTCTGTAGCAGACAGGCTTGTTCGAAAGGCTTCAACTGGGGCTAATTCTTCCATCTGTCTGGTATCAAACTTCATGTTTGTTTGTCACCAGCCAGTTTGCTGGTACCTTTGTGTATCTCCTGGTCAGGAGGACTGACAAAAACCCCAAAAAATAGCCTTGGCTGCTTTTGGTTTTATATTTTTTGTGAAATTGTTTAGAATCCTGAAACGCTTTTACAAACTTCAATATGTCCTTTTGCCTTCTTGAATATGGTCTGGAGATGCACAGAAATAATAGGGCAAATTGCTACTAAAGTGGAGGGAAATCTTGACAGCAATACTTATCAGGCAGAGGAACAGTCTCCCAAAGGAGCTGCTGGAAGCTGTCACTTCGATTGTATGAAAACAAGATTGGACAAGGCACTGGAAAATCTACATTAGGAAACAGCCCTGCAATGACAAAGGGAGGGACTATATGACCTAATAGGATTTTTTTCCATCTCTGATTTCTGTGATAATGTCAGGAGAGCAGCTGCTTCCACGATTAACCGGTGCCTAGATTTTATAATGTTGTCTCCCTTTCCATTGTTCGCTTTAAGTGTTTATACAGCAGAGGAGGAAAGGAGAGTCAACTAGTGGGAGTTACTGATAACTTAGAAAAATATGGCTGTTTTTGTAGGTTGTCAGCCAAATACAATGATGATTTAGTTAATTAAATTCTTCTTTCAGTCCATTTTTTGCAGGCCAGTTTCATTCCATGTAGTAAATGGGCTTAAACACAGGATAGTTCCGTATATAATTCCTTTGTTGTTTGTTTCTTCCCCTCCAGTCCATCTTGGCTTGTCCTCAGTCTCCCAGGGAACTTATACTGGAAAAGCTACAAAAGGGGCCGAGCAGTTAATTTACGAAGACTATAAATTCTTCTGTTTCTTTTAAGGGCAACAGTTTTGCTGTTCTTTTTTTTTAAAAAAAAACGCTGCCCACCAGTGCTTTTATGAGCAAGGTTCACTTTGCTTGTGAAGCATGTGGAGCACTGTTTAATGCAACATCAGCCTAGAAATTGCTAGGTCTAATCCCTGGCTATATATATTGATAAATCTACCATCTTAAATGGAGAGTATAGGTGGCTGGGGTTTATAGTTTGACCTAAAGTGGAGAGCAACTGAAAATCTTTAGAGAGAAAAAGAGTTCAGTTATGCTATAGCTCTGTTCCCAATCCAGTAATATATAAAATCATGCAATAAGACAGGAAATAGACACATTTAAAAAAATCGAGGCATTGATTTTTACAGCCAGCCATTTACCTTTTGTCATGTTGCAATCTATTTCTCTGCATCTGGCACTTAAAAATATTTTTTTCTCTCTTTTTCTATCACAAGCAGTTATTTATTAATTAAAAGTGCAGCTTATCATAAAAATAGACAAAATAAATGTAATTGCCTTTTTTCTAAAAGTATGCTGTATTCCCCGTGATAATTGAGTCTGATACAAACCTCTTTTGATCAAGAAACAGTTTCCATTTATTTTCTGATCTTTAATCTGTCTTCTAGCTGTGTTTTTCTTGGAGGAAGCGAAGGAGGGGTGCCTGGCTCCCAGTTCTTCCCACATAACAAGCCATGCTGAGGCTAAGAAGGCTGCTCAGGTGCCTGGAGGAGCTGTGTGACAGCCAGTGACTCCTCCTGAGGAACATGCCTGGTTTTCCTTAACATAAGATGTTTAAAAGCTCTATTCTATCAAACTCTGGTTTTAAGTGGTCTCTGTAGAGATATTAATTCTTCTGATACAAATTGATTTTTAGCTTTTTCAGTCTTCTCCCCTTTAATTGATGAACTTGAAGGAGAATTTATGGATAACAGTCTTAGTTCCTCCGAACTTGTTTTCTGCAAAACTGAATGAGCCAAATTCTCCTCTGCTCAAAAAGTGAGCTCTGGACTCTTCTGGTTATGCAGTTGGACCATCTCACCATCTATTCCCAGCTGGAACCAGCTTCCCTCAGCATGGATGAACATCATACACCAGATGATGCCTCACCACTACCTTGTGCAGTGATAGGAACCCCTTCCATTTTTTCTAAAAGTACTTTCCCTAGCGTATCTTGCACTGGGTGTGATTTTCTTCTGTAGCTTCATTAGCATTGCCAGCCTGTGGCAAGATACAACTTGGTGGGGGTGATTTCATCTGCTGTTTCAGCTAATGGTGTGGTTAGAGGAAGCCTAGGTTGCTGGAGGAAGTCTACATATCTGAAGATAACCTCCTGGGGATGCTTCGATGGTAGGGGCTGTGAGAGGATCCGGTGTGATTGGTTGGATAGGCAAGTGCAGGCTTAGCTGCATCTTAACAGGCCTCCACAACAAGCTGTGCTGGTAGCTGATGAACCAGGTGCATCTCTGCTGCTACTAGCTAGTGTTTTGAAATTTGTGTGAATAAAAGTTGACACTGTAGTGCGCTGGAAGTTATGCTTTTGGAAAGGTGTCTTGAGGCGTATTTACATGAAACACAACTGCACAACTGCACTGGTCAGTAATTTTCAGCACTTCACTTCTGTCTGCCGCTGTCTTGTGATTTACAGCTACATGACTGTGGTGTGTGTCCTAGAAATGCTGGTGAAAATAGCTGTATCACTTTCTGAACATAAAGATAGGTCCAGCTGCTGTATCTGACATCCTAACATGGCATCATGTCACTCAGCGTATGTGGGGAAAGAAAGGGTTAACATTTTTCTGCTTTATATGTATGTGTAAATGTCTAGAAAAGCATAATCATTTTTTTTAATCCATTAATCATAACTGTATGTCACTGTAAAATAAAGGAACAAATGCAGTAGGCACTAGACAGGAAGGAGACTAGAAATGTCAGTTATTTATATGTCAATTAAATGCCATTTATACCTCAGTGACTTATTAATTAAAACATGAATCTAATTTCTTTATTTTTTTGTAGATTGTTTTTTTTGCTTTGCCCTAGGGTTGAGCTGCTTTTGTTTTCAGCCACATCTACTTTGTAAAGCAATTGCCTTTCCCTTTGCAAGAGTCTCGGTATAGCAGAGAGACGAGACTAATTCTTTACAGCAGGGTGTACAGATTTTTGCCTGCAGTGTGGAAGAGTGGTTCACTCTGAAATGTCTGTTACCCTGCCGTTTTGCTAACAACAAAATCTAGTGATGTGTGAAAGGTAATTGAGCAGCTTATAATATAGGCATTAATACTGAAACATGCAATAAAAGCAGCTCCATCTATACGAAGGAAGGGTTTCCAGTAGCACGGGCTGCCTTGCGAAGGCTGTCAGAGCAGCTGAAGGATCTGAGTGTCAGTGCTCATCTTCAGTTCAAAACTGCTCTCTACGCCAGTTTTCTCCCATCACAAGAGAAGAAGGAAAACTGTTGGCAAAGATACAGCATTATCAAATAAGCATTAGCTCTTGCAAAAGGAAACCATCTAAGGTAGGAAATATTAACTAGCACTTTCAATGCATAGTGTTTGCAGAGATGCAGTGTGTTTTGCAGCTTGAGAGTGGTCTCTGTTTTGGTGTTGCTTGCTTTCATCTGGGGCTGCAAAGGCAGCTTATTAATCATCGGTGCACAGTACCTGAACTGGGCTGGCTAAGTGTTAATTACTAATTGACTTCAACTTTCTGCTTTAAGACAGGTGTCATTAAAGTACTATCCTCAAGTGTATAAATAGCAAAGTAAATGTTTTCGACCTTATTTTTTATCCTTTTTTGTAGCCCAGTTGTATTGTTTTAGATACATTCCCCTAATCTTTCGCCCACCATCATCCTTTCCCTTTTTAAAACACCTCTTCTTTCCAGAAACAGATACAGAGCTTCACCTATCTCTCTGTATTTACTATCTGAACTGTTAAAAACTCATAATTATTTTCATTTCAGGAAAAAAACAGTACCTGTTAAAAGGAACTGCTTGCATAGTTTTTACCCTGTAAATAATTTTTTAGGTTTCTTGAGGAAGTGCACTGCGTAGCATTTTAAGCCTGTTATATTTTTACCAAAGTTAGGGATTCTGTGAACTATTTCTGAATAACATGAAAGAGAAATTTGAAGGGAAAATGTTGATATAGAAGGAAGAATGACAACTGCAGGTTTTGGAGTTTTTTCAGTTTCTTGCTTGCTCTTTTGAGGTTTTCTGTTGTATATATGGAAAAAGTCTCTGTTAGTGCTGCTGTGCATTTGTGCCTGTTTGGGTTTGTATGTGTTAGAATTTTGTGCATAGTTGGACTCTTGAGCCTGGCAGACAGGTGAGTGGTGTCCAGTGCCTTTCCCCATTGTGCAAAAACATAGTACCTGTTAACTATTTTAAACTGTCTTAACTGAATAATTAGAGCACGAAAACAGTCATTCCAGTAGTCACCTTGATTCCTGCTGAGCCTCAGACACAAAGAGCATGCAGTATTCCAGTTGCAACACCTTTCTAAGCAATGTGTTGCTGTGGTGGTGCTTTGTTATCTAGTGCTATTTGCTGGCATTTGAATATTTTGACAATGTGAAACATGGCGTTTTTTGGATGTCTTCAGTTCCTCATCCTATTACTTTGCATAATTCTTTTTATTTCTTGTGGTGTTCTGACTCATGCCTTGGGCACGCAGTGAGTGGCCAGACCACTGCTCTGCAGTGCCTGGTACCAACCCAGGATCAGTCAACAGCACAAGCGCTTTCCTTCAGCTCTCTCCCGTAACCATGGCAGTGGTGCAGCAATAAGAGCACTTATTGACAATTGACTTTGTTGATAAAGTATCTCCAGGATGCTCTGGCCCATGTGACAATGGCACAGTGTGTCTGCTAGTAGCAGAAAAGCAGCCTATGTGACTAGTTTCTTGTATCTTTAAGATTTTTTTATCCAGCCAACCTTCAGCACTTTTTGTGCTGCTTCAGTTTCCACCTCCCTCCTCTTCCAAGGTGAGACCTTCTAAATGGTACTTTGAACTGGAAATGGTACTTTGAACTGGATGAGTCTGAAAACAGCAACTTCCTACTTTCAGGAAGGACTATTAATGTCAGTTTTTAATATGACAGCAGCATTTCCAGTCCCAGTTAAATCTGGAGATTCAAAATATCAGTCCTTAAGCATGGAATGAGAGACAGCTTCTCTTCTCATATGTTTGCAACCTGAATCACCATGACCAGCGTGAAAAAAAGCTGTGCTGGCTTCATCTAATAAATCATGCTGCTTCTCCAGGGTTATTCAGTGTTGGTGGTGGCTTAATTCTTCCCATCTGAAATGAGGGGGCTAAATCCACAGCTGCAAAGTCAAAAAGAAAGGGGAATCTGTCTGCAAATCATCTTTCTCCTTCTTCTCTCCCTCTTCACTGTCAAGGGATTGCAGAAGGGAGAGCCAGCTGCATCTTGTCTTCATCTGTAAGTGGATTTTAAGGAATGGGAGAGCAAAGTGGGAAAGAAGTGAAGGAGGTTTTTGAGCAAATGGAAAACAGAATCCTCTTCCAGTCTCAGTGGGTGGCAGGAAAAATTGTAAAAGCTGAGAAGAACAAAAAAAGCAAAAGGGGCAGGTCTTTGACTGCATAGAAAAAGCAACAGAGTGCAAATTCAGTGATTTTAGGCATGACAGAACATTTTTGTTTACAAGATCATCTACCAACTTCTGTAAAAAAAAAAAAATATGTACTGTTGGCCTTATCCAGCTTTTACCTAACTGTGGCAAGGCTGAATTTGCTCTGAAATCAAAACTTGCAGGTATCACAGAATGAAGTTACAGTTGCAGCAGTGCTATTTTTTTTTCTTCATCTTTCTTCTTCTTAATTATTTCCTGTAGGGTTTTTTAATTATTTTTTTTTTCTTCTCTTGCAAGCATTAGAAACTTCTCCTTCTGAGAGTCCAGTATATAGTAAGTTACCATCATCTGAAATAAATGTCCCTATTGGCACATTCGATCTGCACTCTGTACCTGGAAGAATAACGATTGTGTGGGAGGCAGTAAAATGACTCAAATGTGGGTGGGAAGTCTCAAGGCTCTGCAAAGTACAGTGGGATGTGCCAGAAGCAAGACAATATGAAATAACTGTACATGTGAGACAGTTAAATCTGTAAGTAATGCTGCAGGTGCAGGAATTGAACATTTCACATGACTGCTTCTTGGCATGTAGTGGGATGATAAATGAATCCAGTAATGAGAAGATGAGGATAAGGATTAATTCAAAACATTACACTACATTTACACTGGTGTAAACCCCTTCGAAAACGGTTCGTTTGCCCTGGCACACTGCTCAAGTGACTCAGTGGTGAGTCAGGGCCACTGTGACTAAGAGAATTAGAAAGAGTTTTCCTCCACATAATTCTGTCTTTGTCTCCTGGCTGTCATACTTTTCTCTTCTTGGCACTTTTGTATAACGTAAGCAATATGTTGCCGGATAACTTTGCCTTAATAGCATTGCTTGTCCCTTCATACCCAGTAGGTGACATGAGAGCTGTTTCCTAATTCAACCAGTATTGTCTCCAACTATTACTGAGTAATCCTTCAAGTTTTTCTGTAGTATATGCAAAACTGGCTTTGCTGCGAACGGAAATAGAGATTTCGTGTGATTACATTTAAAGCACCCTAAGGATAAAACACCCTAAGGATAGCTAAGCACTGGAACAGTCTGCCCAGAGGCTGTGCAGTCTGCATCATTGGAGATTTCCAATATCTGACTGGTTGAATACCTGAGCAGACTGTTCTGAATTGAGTGCTTGGAGCAGGAGGTTGGATCAGATGACCTCCTGAGGTGCTGTCCAACCTGAATTATTCTGTCATTCTGAGCAGTGCTTGCATGCTTCCCGACTCTAAGCTGAATTATATTTCTACTATTAGCTGTATTACAAAGTGCACCTGATGAAATCTCATTGCCCTTTAATGAGTAAATCTGAATGTCCCTGTGAATGAAAATTATTCAGGAATTGGAAATATAGAAAAGAGACTAATTTGTCATTGAATTGAAGCTTTAAACTTCTGCCTATCACTTACAGTATCTAAGTATTTTTCCCTTTTCCATCCTGAACAAGTAGTACCTCCCTTCCACTTACACAGATAGCAGCAGTCAAGTCCTGTGTGTTTCAAAAGAGCTTTAGTCCTTCATTTCAGGGTGAGAAACTGCCTGATGGAAGAGCTCATTGATTGTCATTGAGTTTGTGCTTTATTCTGTTTCCTTTTGCCTGAATAGGTAGTTGTCTGGTGGCGACCCAGCACTCCAGCAAATTTGTTCCATGTGAAAAGCTTTTAACTAAGAATGCTTTATACCAGTCTTCTTTTGGCTTTGTTTCTTAGTCATGCAACTGCACCATGCCTTGGCATTCCAGCAGGCTCATTGTGTTGTAGGCTGACTTCCAATAACTTTGTTCAGGATAGGATACAGCTTGGACTTCATTTGGAGATTTTAGAGTATACAGATGGCAGGATTTGGACTTACCTCAATAGATAACACTCAGTGGTAATAACGTGCTATTACAGCAACCTATTATACCATTAAAATGGAAAATATTCTTTGATATGATTCAATCATTGCAGCAGTCTAACCTTTTCTCACTTCTACAAATTGTTTAATCCCAGCAGTACAAGATGACCATTACCACTGTGCATTTTGATAAGGAGATAGATTTTTATTATTTTTTTTTCAGGGAAAAGTTTACTGAAAAGTTTTCATCCTCAAGGAGGAATCAAATAGTTATGAGTTTAACACATTAAATGAATTTTTTTTTCTTTCTCTCTCTAAATTGGAGAGATATGGTTTTGATGGTGGACTGTTCGGTGGGCGAGGAATTGGTTGGGTAGTGGTATTGTAATGTAAAGATACCCATCGTAATGGGTAATGGTCAGCAGCTCGACGTCCAGATAGAGTTCAGTGAAAAGTAGTGTGCTTCAGGGGTCCATACTGTTTGTTATCTTCATCAATGACATAGACAGTGGGATCAAATGCACCCTCAGCACATTTGCAGACAACATCAAGCTGAGTGATGCGGTTGACATGCCTGGATGCCATCCAGAGGGACTTGGACAAGCTTGAGTAGTGGGCCTGCGTGAACCTCGTGAGGTTCAACAAGACCAAGTGCAAGGTCCTGCATCTAGTTTGGGACAACCCCCAGTTTCAATATAGGATGAAGGTATTGAGAGCAGCCCTGTCAAGAAGGACTTCGGGATACTGATAGATGAAAAGCTGGGCATGAGCCAACAACATCTGCTTGTAGTCCAGAAGGCCAACCATATCCCAGCAGATCAAGAGAGTTGATTCTGCCCCTCTGCTCCGCTCTGGTGAGACCCCACCTGGAGTACTGCATCCAGCTCTGGAGTCCTCAGCAAAGGAAAGACGTGGACTTTTTGGAGTGGATCCAGAGGAGGGCCAGAAAAATCATCAGAGGGTTAGAACACCTCTCCTATGAGGAAGGATTGAGAGAGTTGGGGTTGTTCAGCCTGGAGAAGAGAAGGCTCCAGAGAAACATTATTGTGGTCTTTCAGTACTTAAAATGGGCTTATAAGAAAGACAGGGACATACTTTTTAGCTGGCAGGGCCTGTAGTGATAGGGCAAGGAGTTTTTTTTATGGTTTTGAGTTAGAAGAGGGTAGATTTAGACTACATATAAGGAAGAAGGTTTTTTCTATGGGGTGGTGAAACACTGGCACAGTTACCCAGAGAGGTGGTGAGTGCCCCATCCCTGGAAACACTGAAGGTCAGGATGGATGGGGCTCTGAGCAACCTGATGTACCTGATGTGTTTAAGATGCCCTAATCATTGTAGGGGTCTGGACTAGATGACTTTGAAAGAACCCTTCCAATTCAAACTGTTCTATGATTTACTGGCTACTTTACTAAGTGAGTGATGCAATGAGATAGGACGTGCTTAGACTTCACTGGTGAGAGAATCGTCAGAGATCTTGAGTCTTCTTTCCAGGACTCAGCTTGTGCTTTGAGCTCTAGGCTGCTCTAGTTCAGTCTCTCATGTGTCAATCCATAAGCAGTTGTAGTTCAACTACTGCAGTAAAAAATGACATCAATAACACTCTTAGCAATGACATGTGAGACCAGACAAGCAATGTCATTGTGACAGAGTTACAATTATTATACATATCATCCTGTATATATTCTGCCACTTCATCAGTTATTGCAGCCATAGCCAGAAAACAAGCAGAGATTTTTGCTGAGCTGTCTGCAATAATGTAGTATCTTTTTCCTGAGTGATGACAGCTAATTTAAAAGGCAACCTTAACTAGTTAAGGTTATTGCTTCTGGTAAGAATTACTCTGGTTTTGCTACCATTGCATGTTTTTTGAGGCCTGGTATTCATACAGCTCTGCAGACTTTAGGATGACACCCCTTACTGTCTTCAAATTGTGCTTTAAATTATGTGATTTACGTTTGTTGTATCAGGTTCACTGTTCTTTTATCGAGTTCAAGCCCTGAAGTTTTAAGAAATGAGAAAAGGTGGCTGTATGTGCTTTTTTTGCAGAGCTTTCTGGTCCTGTTTTAAGTGATGCATGGGTTTACTTGCTGATGTGCTGTGGGACAGGTATCAAAGCTATGGTGCCCCCCATGCTTAGGTCGGGGAGTGTGGGGAGGTCCTTGGCTCCACTGGGAGAACATTCTTCACGTTGGCCCAGCCTGGCTCTTACCTTTCAGATCTGTCCCTCGTACTTGAAGGGAATGAGATAATTCATAATACTTATTCTCAGAGTATTAAGGACTGTTTTGACTTCAACTTTAAATTGCACACTAAGACTTTGACCTGTTGATTGTGGAAAGCTGGTGCAGTCCCTTGAACAGAAACTGAGCTGTTGATAGTGTACTGTGTTCCTAACGACATGCTCTGTTATTTTGGCTTTGAGGAAACTTCAGTTGAGAATTAATCTCTAAATTGGTCTTGATTGAATCTTCATAGTGATATCATCTTCACATCTGGATGCCTGGGCACAAAGACCTGATGCAATCTTAAAGCAAATGTGGGCTATTAAGAAGATTTCTTAAAATCTACCACTTGAACCATAAGAGATCTCCAAGTTGAATATTACTTCTTCAGTGCTATGTGTTTGTTGATATTTTATTAAACACTGAGACAACAATCTGTCAAAGTAAGCTTTCAGACTGTGCAAAGAAGTAGTAACCATATGGTTAGGAATTTGTTTGCTGCATTAAACTCCCTCACATCAATATAGCCAAAAGAAAAAAAATAACAAGGCCATCTTTAGAACTAAATTGAAAAGGTGAAACAGTTGCTACCTTAAGCTTATAAAATTTCTGGATTCTGCTGGAACTGATTGTTCATCTCTATGAGATGCAGCCTCTGAAATGGTCTGAAGAGAGAGGAAAAAGGGTCATTGATGAAAGCTTCCTTGGCATGCACCCAGGGGGGCTTACAGTTCACATTCAGACCCAACATATCCAGGTCTGGATATAATTTATGGTTAATTAATATAATTAAGGCTAAGTGTGTAAACATATCAGGGAATATTATTAGTTAATACCTGCATCAAGTTCCTAGCCTTGGATTCAGCTTTCACCTGTCCTTTAGAAAGATGGTATTATTTGATTTTAATACTAAAAGTGATAAAGAGTCCATGTCTTGTCTTCTGCACTTTGATTAGAATAGGCGTGTCATAAAAAGAAATTTAAAAGAAGAAACAAAGAAGACTGTCAGCACTTAGTTATATGAAGAGTTTAAGTATGTCCCATTTTAATTCAGAGTTAATTATGCAAAATATATTGGAGTTATGCTGGTATGAGCTTCAACAAAAGTATCACTACACCTTTTCACACTGTTACAGTTAATTTCTTTTATAATTTTATCTAAATTATAAAATAGGTCTCTGTGGCATTCTACAGCTGGCTGATGTTGCTTGCTCTGCAGAGTGAATAAAAATGATGCATTTTGTTGTGCTGTTAAATTTAGGGAAGTAGATTTTATTCTGTGATGCATCTAGGTTATCTGAGAATGTGTTCTGACGGTTTATTTTAGCAAAGGAGTAATTGAATTCCCCTAGAGAGTGTTAGCCAGGGAATTGTATAGCTGTGCTAAATCAATTGAATTATGGAGACTATGCATTGCATTAGCAATGCTTGTGCAGTACAAATCTTCCAAGGGAAATTATATTTCTTCTCAGCTTGATATTCCAAATTTAAGTATATCTCATGATAGTTAAATAAACTTCTGCACTTAACTCCTGCGCTCAGTCAAGCAATTTTGAACCTGAATTTTTAACTGATGCTGATACTTGACAGTCTGATACTTTGAGGTGTTGACCCAGCTGGCAGTGACCATCTTCCATATCTAAAGTTGCAGAAATCACTTAGCAGTCTGTACAAATGACACCATAAAAAGAAGGGTAACAGAGCTGTTTTGAAACCAGCAGTACTGGTGTGATGTGTTGCTGTTCCTTATTGCTGATTTAAAATAGAGCAACAGGTTTTCAGAAGTGAACCAAGTTAGTTAACACTGATGAAGTAAAACCAAAGATTCTTTAACCTAAATTTATCACACTCCTGTGTTTTGTATTGTGAATGGCAAAATAGCCCCCAGACACAGATTACGCTCTTTAATGTAAATACTTCTTAAGGATTTGATATTCAGTCAATGCAAGAGTAAGGCAAGGCATCGCTGTAGTAAGTGTTAGATTTCTGGATTAACAGAAAAGGGATTTACAGTGCAGTGCTGTGAGAGCACATTTATGTGCTGAAGACAGTAGGGCAATGGTTGATAGTAGTTTCTTACAGGTACACACAATACTCTTTCAGCCTTTACCAGACAAACAGGTTATGAAACATTCTACATGGACCAAAATTTACTTATTTTTAAATACAGGTGAACATCTACTGAAGTCAGACTTAGCTTAACTTCAAGTTAAACATTAGTTTTAAATTAAACATAGTTTTCAGTTAAACTTAGTTTAACTTAGCTCTAAGCTTTAGACTTACTTGGTCTCTTGGCCTTTGACCATAATGGAAGTGGCATTGAACATGAGCCACTTAAACCGTGGGACATTCTATCACAGAAAAGTGTGGTGTCAAAGAGGAGGGAGATGATGCCAAGAATTGGCTTTCAGTTCTATAGGGATTTTGAAGAATAAGGAGTGTTGAGAGCATGCACAAGAGCCAGCTTTGGGCTGTTGCACTCCATTTAAAGTGCCATCTGAAAGATAGGGTAGGGATGCACTTTGGAGGCGCTGGTCTGTGTCTTTTATTCAGAAAAGCACAACTCCCTGAATGCTATTGTTATCACTGGCTCAAGCCAACATTCCCTTGTGGTGCTGCTGTCCTTGCCTGTGGGAACAAGAGATAACAAGTTTGCCTGCAATTGGCCATAGAATTGAATTTTGGCCAAGCTACCAAAACCGAATCCTGCATAAATCCCATGATCCAAGAATATTGACTTTCTTTTCCAATAGTCATTTGAGGTTAATGACTTGTCTGTGTCACACATTGGTGTTCTAACATGGACAAGCCCTTGCTCATTTTAGCAGGTAGATGTCTCCTCTTGAAAAACACACTGAGGTCAATGGTGAAACAGTTTAAGATAATGGGGTTATAAGGTAATTTGAGGTTTAAATTTATGAGTTACCAGTTCTGAGAAAATTTAGGGCTGAGTTCTATTCTCATTCCGATCAATGGAAATGAGGGTATTAAATTACAAGGATTAATTTCAGAACAATTGGCAAGCTCCAGGCTTGTCTATGTGAGGGATTTAGTGCACAGTACCCAAAAGTGGCAGCTCCGAGCTTTATTCTGTTGGCACGCCACACACATTCCTTACAGGAACTCTTTAGTACTCAGTACCTGCAAGCAGCTTTCAGACCAGATAGAAACATTCCTTGACAAGATGGTTCTTAGTATATGGTAAGAGTATACGATATGTTAAGAGGATGATGAAGAACATGCAAATGCATGCTCAAAATTATAACCTCTCAACTTCCTTCTGCAAGTGAGTCCTAAGCTACCTTGCACTCGGTGCGCTGTGTGGTTGTCTATAGGGAAAATGTGTTTGCTCAAGATAATTGTTTCCATTCTATAAATTTAGAGACTTAACTATTGCATATTAATATTTTGTGTAGGCAAGACCATAATTACATTATAAATCCTGAATTGTCTATAATGAAAAATAAGCATTGTGGTTGTAGGAGATTGTTGAGCTAGTTGGCATTACCTAATTTATTCTAATTAGTCATATCCTAGAAGAGGAAAGAAAAGCTCTTCATATTGAAGCTGCTGTGTTGATCAGTATACTTAATCATCTGTACCTTTTTTCCCAAACAGGCAGGAGAAAAACATTATCACCCAACCTGCGCACGATGTGTCAGGTGCAGTCAGATGTTTGCAGAAGGAGAAGAAATGTATCTTCAAGGTAAAAGCAAACAAAAACCCCAAACACAAACCTGTTACACTTGGCAGCATGTCCCTCTTACCCATACCTGCACATACCTGGGCCAAAGAAAGGCAAAAACAAACCCTTGTTGTTTCTTTCTCACTATTACTTCTCGGTTCAAATCCAACAGCAAGTGTCAATCACAGAAAGGATGAGTGATAGCTGTTATTTCCTGCAGATGGAAGTACTTGAAAGTGAAGATTATACAGGTTTTCATTTACTAAAAAAAATGTGAATTTTCCTGCAGTGATAAATGGTCCAGATGAAAGTTAACACACGTATGGGACAATTGGTTCCCTAAAGCAGAGCTAAGTCCAATTTTATATCAGTTCTTACTTCAATTCCCCTCAGTCAGCCTTAACTACCCTCAGAGGGTGGAGAGGAGGATGCAGTGGAGCTGAAGCTCTCACCAAACAATATGCCTGTACTTTATGGAGCCATAAACTTGCATCACTTAGGACAAAGCTATGCAGGGATAAATTCTTGTCAGGGAATTTCAGTGGTAATAGAGAACAACTTGCATAATAATATATTTAATAGGAAAAACATGTTATTTAAAATAGATGGGAGCTAAAGTCTGTTTCATATGTATCAACTTTTAGCTGTACTAAAGTGATCAAAGAAAACAATATCTGCACAGTTAAATACAGGGTCAGACACCAGAGAAAATGAAGGCTTTTGCCTGCATATTTGACTAGCAGTATCTTTGCAAAGGAAAACATAAAAGAGAATATCAGTAGGAAGTGGAAACTTCAAGGCTGGTGTGTTATCTGAAAATCACATGCTTGCCCAGATTACAACTTTACAATTGTCCACAGTTTTCTAGATGTGTACTTTGAAATAATTAAGCTTGAAAAGTTAGACTTTGTTTAAAACACAACAGTGATCTCATTAAGATCTAATTGTAATTTACTACGTTATTTAAAATGACAATTTTGTTGTCACTGTGGTTTGCAACAAGAACTAGCTCATTACAGGGCATAATGGTCCTTGTCCATGCTCATGGATTCTCCTTCAGGAGCCAGAAAATGCTGTGGTTCTTCCAATTGCAATGTAGCTTAGAATTACTGAAATTCCCTGGGAAATCAATGCTTTACAAAAAGATATCAAAATACGTATTTGTTTCTAGATTTCAAACCCTCTGAAACTGAGTTGCAAGTGAATTTTCTTTTTAAGGGAGGATATTTTTTAGGTTTTGTGCTGATTGTTAATTCAAATAATAGCAAAGCATGCTCAGATCCTGCTAGTTTGAAACCATTTTACTCTTGTTTTCTGGTGTATGAAACATTCATACCAGCTTATAGTCATAGACTTTTTGTCTTCACATGAAGAGCATTTTCCATGAGAAACTGACATTAACTTCATGAAAGATCTGTGATTAGGTATTTGGACTGCTTGACCTGATGTGTTAGACAATAAAAATGTCAGAGCCCGAGATTTTAGAGCTTGTTCCTCATCCATTTATTAAACTACTGTAAAGTTCCTTATGGTGTTACACGTTCCTTAGCAGGAATTGAGTAATCGGGAGCCATCCAGTAGCTCACTTTTGGGATAAAGGACTCTTTTTCCTCTACATGAAAAATTTTCCCAGCTAGTTTTGCTTTGATAGGAATAATTTGATCTAAATGCTTCTTAAAATCATTTGAAAGGTTTGCATTATACTGCAGTTGAGACAAACGCTTTCAGTTTGCAAGCTCAGACCCACTGATAATTTGAATAGAAAATAGCATTGAATTTAAATGTGCTATGAAGTTGTTTCTTAGTGGTTCAATCCCAAAAAGCTTCAGCAACTTAGAAGACGTAATTTATCCAGTCTGTACTTAATCTTTTACTGCTGTTCATCTGGCTTATTTTTGTGAAACAAATTCTAATGATTTCCGTCTGTCTTCTGGGAAATAGACTTTCTTACTTCTATCTTGTTTCCTAAATCCACTGGTCAGAAAACTATCAAACTGCTGTGAAAACAAAGGATTTCCAATAAATCTTCTTCATGCTCTCCACCCAGTGTAAACATTAAATATTTATAACAAAAAAGTTCTCAACTTCCCATTTAGTCAGAGAGAAGCAGCAGTGCACTTCACATTATTTAACTGTGCAGAGCTTTAGTTTGTGGCTTCTCTGAGCTTACACTGGCATAAAAGTAAATGTTCCTTTTTACTATTAAAACTTATTTTGTTTTATGTAGTTATACGCATTCTAGGTCCATTGAATACTAAATATTAATGTTGTGTTCAACTTTTTAAAAGGGTTTTTTTTTTCCTTTGTGACTGATGCAAAGCTATGAAGTTTTTTCTCACACTTACGGTTACTCAGATCTCTGGAGTTGATAATCCTCTCTTCAGTACTTAACAAGCAGTAAAGAATTGTTTCATTCTGTATTTCCTGCTTCCTCTAAGATAGATATTTCCTTGAATTTATGCAGTTCTTTATTATTTGACTTATGAGAGACAAATAAATAGGAAGTGCAAGATAAGCATAAGAATAATTCAGAAAGACTGGATTTTCAGCTCATGTCAACTGCCACAAGGCTATTCCATCCCATCACAGTGTGCTATGTAGTATGACCTGAGGCAGACTGGTACAAGAATATGTATAATAAGACTACAGGAAATTCTGACTACAAATAAGAAAAAAAAGCATCTACAATGAGAGCAAGTTGACCAGAGAGGCTGTGGGGTCTCCATCCTTGGAGATATACAGAGCTCAGTTGGGTTTAGAAGTTCTTTTAGAACAGCTCTGAGCTGCCTGAACAGCCTCTGAGCAGGAGGTTGGGCTGGTGGAGCTCCCGAGACTCCATATCACGTTTTTTAGGACTCGGGGTTTGATGTTGATCTCACATATTGAAGTCCATGTACCTTTCTGAAGCGTGCCTGGTCTTTAATACGTATCTGATCAGGCTAACTGATACTGAGAAACTGTCAGTTTTAGCTTTGAAAATATCCATGAAATAGTGACTGCAGTGGCATCAGTCAGTGTGTTGTGTCTTGTAAAACTTTATAGGAAAGTCTAATAAGATTCTTATTTTAAACCCGTTAAGATTCTTATTGGGGAACTGAGTTAAGCAGAATTTTAAATTGATTTTCCAGGTGCATCCATTTGGCATCCGGTTTGTAGACAGGCTGCAAAGGCTGAAGAAAAAAACAAGGTAAAAATACTTTATTTTTACCCAGTGTTATTCCATTGTCATTGCATTTCCTCTCTCTTTTTTTTTTTTTTGCAGTGGGCATGGAGGGAAGTATTTGGAATTTTTTTTCTACTGTAATTTTAAATTTAAATACCAGAAATCTAGTAGGTTAATGCAATGTAATAATGTGCTATAAATATTCTACTTTTACTTAGTGATTAAAGTTATAAATTTAGAATGCTGACCTATCTGTATGAGCTGATTAAGGAAAAATATGAAATATGAATAAGAAAAAAGTTAACTTTTAATTTCTGTCTGATTATGTTGTGATCAGTGCATGACCTCTTCTTCTTATGTATCTGCACTTAAAAAATCAGAGCACTTTCACTTTATTTGTTTTTACAAAAAAAAATTCTCCTTGGAATTTCTTTTTCATTATTTGTTTGTAAAATGTTGGCAAGCCAGCCCCAACTTAATTTAGTCTCTGGTTTTAAGTACCTCCTTAATTTGGATGATTTGTGCATCTGTCTGTGTGTAAGGGGAAAAAGGGGGAGTTCTGGCAGCTTTCATAATTACAAGGTTAGCAGATTAATAAGCTGACCCAAGGAAATGAAGAATTAACGTGTAGCTGGGGGAATAATCTCTCTGAAGTGGTGGGACTGAGATCCAACTATCTTATTTAATGTGGAGGCCAAGTATGAGGTTTTTCAGTTCTGCCGTTCTCTGATGCTCCAGTTTGTATCCTTGTACCATGGTATCCTTGTTCATAAAAGCTCTGCTTTGATTCATCAAAGCTTGGATGCAAGTCACATGGGACAAGTCAGAAAAGCAGACGGTAGCTATTAAGAGTGTTTACAGATCTCATGTGTAAGCAAGTGCAACTTGGACAAAATTACAGTTTTGAAAAAAAAAAAAAAGATGATAGATGGTTTGGGCTTTACACTGCAGGATCTTGGCTGTATTTTTTGTACCGTTGTGTTTGGGAAGTGATTGCTCTGATGTTCTTCATGGCAAGTTCTGACTATCAAATAAGTAGCGTTTCAGTATAAAATGTAGTGAAAATTGTCAAAATACTTTAGTAAGTGCTGCTGATTCAGCCTAATACTATGAAGCAATTTTTCAGGCTTCTTAAAGATTTTGTACTGGCTGAGTGACTGAAAAAACAAGGCTAAACCCCATATAATGTATTGAAAATGTAGTAGGTTCAGATGCCCCACACCCCCTACAGAAAAACACAGCAGACAAGGTTTTTCTGTGTTCCTGCTGACTGCCTTTTCCTCACAAAGACAAAGAAAGTGTACCTGTAACATCCTGTGTAAAGGCTGACTGCTTCAAACACGTCTCTCCTGAGCACTGTGTCTGCCCCTTCCCCAGCAGAGAGGAAGACAAGTATGTGAAAGTCAGTGGGAGTTTTGCGTGAGCAGGGAGCAAGAACAGCATAGATCTCAAAGAGTTTTTCCTTTTCTTTGTGTTTCTCCTCTTCTTTTTGTCTTTACACTCATTATTGAAAAAATAAACCAAGAAAAAGGTGCCATTTCAAAGAGGATAGTGATGGACTTTTCAACATAACTGTTGGGAATTAGTTGAGAAATTTTCTGGTCAACCTTTTGAATTTGTTGCCTTTAAAAGTTGTCTTTTATATATTTATATAGATATATGAACAACATGTAATTAAAGTAGGTGACAAAGGCAGAAGGAGTAAGTGGCTTTGGAGATGGAGTGTAAGGGAAAAAGAAATTGTGAAAGAGTGAGAGCAGAAAGAAAAATGATGGGAGAGCGAGATTATAAGGGATGAAGCTGGAAAAGACAGAAGCAATCGAAGTAGCAAGAGAAAGTAAGGATTATCAAAAGGCATAAAGGAAAAAGAGGTAGGTAGTGAGAAAAAAATGCATAGTATAGGTAAAAGAACTGAACAAAAGCATTGGGAACAAGTGAGACGTGAGTTTTTATTGCAAAAATTAGGAGATTACGTGCATCATACGTGGTCTGGGATTGCTAACAGGGGTAATGGATCATGCAGAGAATAAAGAGCATGTGTGAGATGTTGAATGAGCAGGGTTTAATCACTAGAAGTAGAAATGGAATAATATGTAGGAGTAACTGGGTAGCTTAAGGAAGCATGGAAGCAATCTGCAGAAGTACCTTAGAAAGATGAGACTCTACACTGTGATTGCAAAAGCTAGAGACTTTAATGAATTGTAGTTCTTGTTAAAAACGACATGACTCTTGTAAGTTGAGAAAAGCCCCTGCAAAAGCTCCAGGAATTTATTAAGAAATATTAAATATATTCAGTCAGTTATGTCATGCGTTCTAAAGTCATGGCTCCAACGATGTGCATAATGCAGATATAAGCTGGGAAGCTTTATATAGGGAATCATTAGGTTAAGTCAAAACTGTCATTTGTCTCTAACAGGGTTGAAAACATTGAAATAGTGGAGTTTTATTTAGGTTTTTTTCTCTACTGCATTGGACATCCTGTAGGGACAACATGACAGAGAGGTATGGTTTGCATTTGCACGTGTGACATCATGTCATTCATACAGGTTCTAGAAAACTGCAGTATGCTTTAGCTATGCAGAAGATCAATGCATTTACATTGCCAATGCTGAATGATCATCTGAATGGCAGACACGAGTATTTCTCAGAGTACTCCATTTTCATGCCAGTGTTTTCCTTGTTCTCCTGGACCTTCTGAGCTCATCCAGAGCCTCAGTAGGGGACAACTGAAAATGAGAGGGAGAAAATTCCCAAATCCCAGTCATGCATGCAAAAACAATCAAATTGAGTCTTATTTATATGGATGAATATCTCCACATACTGGAGAAATCCATAGGAATATTCAGGCTAAAGAAGGTCTGTGGTAGGATAATTGTGATCATTGAGTTGTTTTGCTCTGATAATACTGTACAGTACAGATATATTCACATGTTGTTTCTAAAGGCTAATAAATAAATATTTCAGGCAAAGACTGGAGTAGTAGGAAGGATGCTTCCTTGACCTGACAGCTTAATAATGCTAAAATCCTTTTAAGAGTCTGAATAATTGTAACCTTGAGTTGAGAAACGCCAGGCTTCGGTGAGGTATTAAATGGTGGTCATTCAGAGTGCATGACAAGATACATACTTTTTTCAATCAGGGACAGATTTTCTCAGAGATTTTTCCATAACAGTATTTTATGATAAATTAACATCTCTGGCTAAATGAGGGTATAAACCCATCGTTTTCATAGTAAGATTTGTTGTAACTTTGATTATGACTGTCAGGTCTGTTTGCTCATGGTTAATGCCATTGTGTCTCACAACCCTTTGTTATTTAAAAGTTATTATATTTTGCATCATAAAGGAATATACCAAAAAGGGAGCAATGAAAGTCTGTCACTCTGAATGCCAGAATGTTTGAAAACAGAGCAAAACCAGTTGAACATTAAAATTAATCTGGTAGTGTTACAGTTGGAGAGGAGAAAGCTAACCTATTGGGTGTCTGATGCAGGATGCTCTGCAAGATGTCATGCTGTTTGCCATAAGTGAATGGCATGGTAGTGTGACACATTCCAGAAACAATGTAGAGGAGTTTACTGGTATAACCTTAGAGGAAGAATGGTCCCACCCTATCATTTTGTGACCCGCAAACTCAGACCTGTCCCTGATAGTTCCCAAAGGCTGTCTTGGCAGCCCAGGAGTGCTCCATGCTATTCGTTCTGAAGGAAGAGGAAAAGAAAGTTATATTTAAAATAACTTTTGCATTTCCACAGGACAGTTTGGATGACTAAAGGTGTTCTTTTATTTTTAGCTCTTTAGTATGGTGGTATGATTTGAACTCACTGTAATATGCCATTTTTGAATGGTAAAAGTTAAATTAAATGAAATATCTTGCATATTCTTTTTGAAGTAACAGTTACATTTTCTCTCGCTCTCCTCTATTTCTTATCTGTTTCACTTCTCCTGTCATAGGAAACAAGGACTTCATCTGAGAGTATTATTTCTGTACCTGCTTCAAGTACATCAGGTTCCCCAAGCCGTGTGATCTATGTGAGTGTTTCACGGTGAAATTAGTTCAGGGGGATGGGGAAAAACCCAGTGCTTCCTCCTACAGTTTAGTGTGTTATGTGGAAAGCCAGTGTCTCCAAACCACTGCAGCTGGCAGTTCCTATAAAATGGAATGTACTTTCTCACGTTTAAAATGTTTGAATACTGCATTTCCCAGAACAGAATTCTGGCGGTTTCCTGTTATTTGTGCTGTATTTATAGCACTCACATTACCACTAGAGTTGGCTTATACCAAAGCATGCAAAGTACCACAGTACTTTCTTTTCTAAAAAGAAAAAATTAAGTAAACCATACAACCCATAGGTAGATTACAAGCCTAGATTTGAACACAACTTGTCTAATCAAGCTCTTCAGCCTGTATCAGATTGCTTATGAGAAACACTCGTGTGTGATTGCAGGACTCAGGCCTTGAAAAATGCCCGTCCCTAACCTCAGAGGACGTTTGAAATGTTTATGGTTTGTGAAGTGCTTGGTCTGGAAAGCTCATAGAGAGAATTTAAAATAACAAGTACGATAAAAGCTTATGCTGAGTATGTGTTCAATGCCAAGTATACCTTGCTCATCATAATTGCTAATCTTCATGGTCACATTCTCAATTTAACCCCATTGGTAAAAAACATCCACAAGTGTGGCATGTACCATACAAACATCTCTTGGAGAGCTTCAGTATCCTCCGGGTTATTCTCTGTCCTGTCTAAACATCTCTCAGGTAGGCAGGTCATTCTCATTAAATAGGACAGTATACAAAGGAAATTTCTATTGGAGAGATTAGTATACAAAGATTAAGGGCTTTTATCTACTCCACTGAGACAAGCAAGAGTGCCTTGGAGCCAAACTTGTCTTTTTTTCTTCAAGTAAAAATTGTTTTGAGTGCAATATACGTTTTATCTGAGTAGGATTGAGCTAGGAGTGGAAGAACTGCCCCTTATCTAAATGCTCATCAGTATTCCTGAGTTCTCCTTCCAGTAGAGCTCTATGCTGGTGGATACCAGTGGTATATTCCTATTAAAAAAATGCTATTGACTCAACTGCTATGAAGACAATTTTTTTATTTATTGTGCTAGAAACCTCTTATCACGTAAGCACTTTCTCTGGCCAGATGGTCTCTCTCTCCAGCCATGCACCACTTCATTGTGTTTATAACCATAAGCATTCTTCTAAGATTTATATGTTTTTAGTGACATTTATCTAACTGTTGAATGGCACAGTTTTGGTTCTTTTTCATTTTTGTGATCATGGCTCTAAACATGCTTCACAGGTTGTTAAAAATCAAGGGCAAACCTCTGTTCTCTCTGTCTTTTTTAAAAATAGATCATTCAATCAACACACAGCTCTAGTGTTCGTTAATGTAACATACTTTAGAGGCAGCTGAGACTGTGAAAGAATAAAGTTCTCTAATATGAGTCAGTTATGAAGAAAAGATTCCCCAGAGGCATGCAAGATCTTCCTATATCTGTTTCATCCTGGCTGCTTAATTGTCCAAGCTGTGAGACTGATTAAATCCTGTTTTGTCTTTCGCAAACAGGAAAATAAAAAGAATTTGAAAGCATTTTATTGGACTTCTATATTATCAAAATTATTCTTTGGCTATCTTTTGCATCTGTTTTCTATTACAGGACTGTTATGACATACAGAGATGCTCAGGATTTTCTTGTGTGTTTTTGTGATTGGTTTTACCAAACCTAAATTCATGCTGCCACTGAAAGGCAGGTCCCACTCACATGTGGCCCTGTCTATCTCCAGCCATGTATTCCTATCTCCTCCTTGGTGCTCATAGTAGTGGATAAACAGAGGCACGATCAGTCAGATTTAAGATCAAATTCAGATAAAAAATAACCTAGGAAAAGCCTCCAGCCAAACAAAGAGGCAAAAACAAAGACTCAGCCATCTACATATTTCTGATGCTAATGTAGAAGGCAGAGCAGAGTGGGGAGGTGCACGTGGGAAAGCCTCTTTCAGCAGTAGCATTGATTTGGATCATTAAAACCAACGATGAAACTGTACCTTAACAGCTGGTGAGCTCAGTGAAGTGTTGTGTTGGACAAAAAAGAGGATAGAGAAACCAATTACAGCTTAAGAACCATGAATTCATGGTGCTCATACTTTCAAAGGTATCAAGTTAGAGCAATGCAGTCGCTCTGAACAATGTGCCATCACCTCATGGGAGATGCGTTCCTGCCTCGTAGTAGAGTGGTCACCTAGGGAAAGATGAAGAAAATGTGTTTTGACTGAACCTGAATGTGGTTCATACAGATGGTTATTAAAGCTATGCCACTTGTTCTTCATCTGTTGATATCAGACTTTGGTGCAGTCTTGCACTGAGAGACAATAGGTCAGTGCCCCTTGAAGCTAATGGAAAGCTTCTCATGATCTTCAGTGATGGCTTCATTATACCCAGAATGAAATTTAACCAAGTGCTTACATCCCCTCAGAGTCCCCACTTAAAAATCAGTTAATTTCTCATTTATGCCATTAAATAGGGCTTAAATACTTAGCTGAATTTTATGAAGAGAAAACTGGTGCTCTCTGCAAAGATACATCCAACTGAAAGCTTTATGTTCGGATACACAAATCTGTTGTAGTTCTCCTGCTAGGAATAGAGATCACATTGTATTTTTATACAGATCATTTTTGCAATTATACAATTGTAAAATTACATATTCCAAAGGAAACAGATACTCTAAACTTAGAGCATGGTTTAACAGAATCCAAATTGCCAGATAATTGAAGAAATGGCTTAAAGCCTCTTAGCTGTAATTTGAACCTTCCCTCACATATTTGAGTTCCACTCATGTTTTTGAAAGTAGGTAAAACAAATAAAATAAAAATCAGTGTAGGCTGAATGTTTGTAGGATTACAAATTTAGAAAGCAACTGAATCTCTAAGATGTTTTTTCATCCAAATTTGCCTACATTTTAATCTTTAAACTGAAAGGAATTACGTAACTGGACAAGTTTTACTCCTAACAGTTCTGAAGCCTAGTGAGAGTTTCACTTTTACATTGAGAGATAGAGGCTAAAATTACCATAATTCACATTTAAGTATTCTCAATTCTGAATTCTTTTGAGTTCATTAGAATAATCTCCAGAACCCTGGATTACTTAAAAAAGAAATTAGGCTCCTTGGCCGTCCTTGTAGTTACAACTCTGTCCAAAATCTTCCTAGAACAGACTTCTTATCTTTGCATGGCCTGTCCCTGCATCAGAGCTTTCCACTGGCTTCTCAATAGGGAGAGATTTATTTTCATTAAGAGGCTACTTCATTGCTCTTTAGCTTCTTAAAGTAGCTCAAGGTAGGTAAGATCTGTTTATCACTAAAGCATCACATAATTGATTAAAACACATTTTTTCATTAGAGAATGAGAATGTTTCCTGTATAAACTAATAGAAAACTTCCCTGGAAAAATCTATTGAACTTTTCTTAGATCCAGCTAAGAAAAATATAATCACCTCACACATAAATACTGGATGTTTTCTTATTTTTGCATGTGAAAAATGTTATTGCAGTTTTACAACTGATCATCCCGAGATTTTCAGAGAATGGTGAGATTCACTCATCGTTTGTTGCCATTCTCTATTTCTCTGTTCTCAATGTGGCCAACTTATGTCTACAAGACATTACATGCTAGATGCAGTTTTAGTGCAAGTTATCATTATCCTAAGGATCATCTGTGAAAATGTGGTATTTGATAATCATAGTTTTGGAATAAGCTTAGTAAGAAGAGAATGAGGAGTGACAGATTTGGGGGAAAAAGAGCCCTTTCCATCTGTTGGTTGGATGAGTCTTGTGAAAGGATTTGAACTTTACTTAAAGTAGCATCTGTGATCTTTCAACTAATCCACTGAAGTGCTAATCTGTCATCTTCTGGTTTCTGACCCATAATTAAGAGCTACTTAGAAATATTCAGGAAAGGAGGTGACGCTGTGGGATACAACTGAGTGGAAAGAAGTAAAGACCTGACTGGTGTTTTTCAGCATCTGGAGAGTATATGTTGGAAACACATACTTGATTATTCGCTAATGCTTATCATAGGGGAAACCTGCACAGGAAAGTCACTTTAAAATGAAGGGTATTTTGCCTGAAAAAGACTACAGCATCCCTCATCCATGTCTCCTCATGCAGCTAGCAGTAAGCATGATATAACCAAGGGAACTGGAATGATGCCATGCTACTCCTATTACCCAAATGTGAATGACAAAGTAAGGAAGAAAGCGCCAGTATGTAAAAATACAGCATTAATATTTAGCATTGTGTAATAAATATAAGAGATTTAAATGGTTACCATAGAATAAGTGGTTTATTGTTATAATGATGACTTTTCTGCCTACACTTCTCTGTCCTTTGCTGTTTGCATCCTGATCATATTCTTTCTTATTCTCACTGCTTTCTTTCCTCCTTTTCTTAGGCAAAGCTTGGAGATGAAATTCTTGACTACAGGGATTTGGCTGCTCTTCCTAAAAATAAAGCCATCTATAACATTGACCGCCCAGATATGATCTCCTATTCTCCATATATCAGTTACTCTTCAGATGACAGGCATAGTTACGGGGAGGTACTGAAACATGGGTATTTTTTTTACTAAGAATTTGAGATTTTGTGTGTATCAGTAAACGAGTTGCTGAACACGCTAAAAAATGTGAATAATTTAAAAAAAAACTTAACTTTTAAAGCTTCAGTTCATTGAGCCATGTCATCCATTCATTCACAATATCTTCCAAAAAACCAAAGGAGATGTTCATTTCACTTTTTATTTTGTGGAAATTAAAGATTTGCTTTCTGTGATCATTATTTAAGCAGATGACATGTAATTAAAATATGTTTTTCTCTGAGGGGTGTTCTACATGCATGTGGTAGGAAACAGGAGCCGTTGCTAATTATAATGCAAACATCAGAAGCAAAGCCAAATGTCTTTCATAACTCTCTTATTTTTTTTTAAAGCGTGCCATATAATTTTAGTAACACAACAATGGTATCACTTTCCTATGCACAAATTTCTTTCAACTGTCCCTTACTAAATTTCATCCTCATGTCACGCATGCATTTCAACCTATTCATATGCACAGCTAATATGCAGTTTCTGCTAATGAGATCTGATTTAACATAGTCTTACTAATACTAATTCTGGGGTTTTGGAAGCATATTTGTATATAACTCCTGTCATGCAGGTTAGCTTTTCTTCCCTTTATTTCAATTTCTCATTTCTTTTATAATTTTAGTTACTTTTTTACAAATCAAACCTCTTAGATATACTAGGTATGTTATCAAGATATAGATGGTCTAGAATGGACGTCTGCATTGTTCTTTATAGGTGTGACTGGATAGAAATAAATACCATAAAGCAGGAGTGTCAAACTCATGGCCTGTGGGCCAAATCCAGTCCTCCACCTAGTTTTTTCCAGCCTGGCACCTTGTTGCTACCCAGTGACAGTGGGGGGTTCCTTGCCCTGTGCTCCTGCCAGCGCTGGGCCCATGTGCAGCCTGTGACATGCGTTACGCTGCAGGAGAACAGTGGGAGCCGTGATTTTGACACCCCTGCTATAAATAATAGCCTTACTGATTCTAGTAGCCAAAATCCTGCTATCATTTACACCTTTTACACTTAACCTGATACCAAAGTTTCAGTACTACTCTCAAGTAAAGTGCAGCACATGCTAGAGACAGTCTTCCAAAACCTCTGTACAATGCTGAACGACGTTAGTTCTAGTATAACACATGCTAAAATGACTATGATTGGATCTGGTAAAGGATTTGAATGGTATTTAGGTTTCTTGAATTCACAAAACTGAAAGATACTTGCTAGCCCTGAACATGGACTATAAACACTTCTTTCTACATCAAAATTTGTGGGTGCTGATAATGCTTGTGGCTCTCCTCAACTGCTCGTTTACATCTAGACCTAGCAGAGGTGACATCTAAACTTGGAAGAGGTGCATAGACTAAACAACCTTCCAGTCAGCTCTTTTGAGGGCTCACTCATTGCACCCACTCTGAGATGATAGTTATACAACCATCATACCCAACATACCTCTGTGCTGCTGCTGGAGAGAGTTTCCCCCTGCCTGCCCTCAGTATCTCCTTGGCCATTTGCTTCTGCTCCTTTCCTTTGCTAGGTCAAGTGTCTATATGGCCTTCTGGCCTTTGCTGGGACTCAGCAGCTGTGACCTCTGGAAACTTCAGCATCGCAACTTTCAGGAGTGGGATAGAAAGTAGTTGCAGTTGCAGTTGAGCTTTAAAAAAAACCAACTAATCAAAGATAAAAAAAGCCCACAAACCACAGAAAAGAGGGTATTGCTGCTGTCAACTGCTTTTAGTGGGTAGCTCGGTGGTTATTTGGCCATGGGAAGGGTGTATTGGGACAACTGAAATCATGGGCCTTTTTAGAAAATACATACCTTAAGAGAAAATAAAGGGGACCCCATCATGAAAGAGGGTATTTTCCCTTGGGCTGGAATAGACACCTTGTTTCAATTGGGAGAAGCAGCCCAGAACCTACAATCTATTTGTTTGCTTGCTTCCCAAAACCCATGTGCACCCACGAATGGGCGACTCCTGTGGCTGCAGTTGCTGACGTGGATATAATTAAGAAAGCTTTAAGCTTGGTACATTACTTAACAATTATTTTTAAGATATAAGCCTTAACAGGGACCAGCCAGTTTTCTGCCTGCACAGATGGATGTGTTTTGAAGCACACAGTTTGGTGCCACACCTGCTTTTTCCACAGCGTGTGCACCAGCAGCTTAATGCTGTCTGTGATATCTCTGTGCTTATGTATGCATTTGTGTCAGTAAGACTTCAGTGATATCTTAAAAAAGAAAAAGCTAGGAGGACTCATGGCAGTGGCCCACAATCCAGCATGCACATTTTCATGGCTCTCTAAGTATTTATATCCTTGATATTGTCAGGGAAAATAAAGAATCCCTTCTTCCAGATGTCAGCTCCCCAGCATACCAGCAGCTGCAATGGTTCCAGTAGATTAGCTCAACTAACCAAACTGAGCATTTAATTTTGAAAGGAAAATGAGTGAATAGCAAATTGTTGAATTATGTGATGTTTAATTAAAAATTAAATAGTATAGATTTTGGAGCTTCTTCAATACAGCTTTAAGTAGTGCTTGTGTTTAGTTTCAGGCAGTTTCTTTAAATGGGAGTTTCCCTTCTAGCAGCACTCTCTGCGAGACAGGACTGACCTCACCAGACTCCAGGATTTTGTAGTAAAACAATCAACAAAATCTTTATATGTGGAAGTATTTTTATCTTATTCTTTATTTACTTATTTAAAAAAAAAAAAACCACAAAAAATTGCTCTAACTTAATTGACAGGTGTTTTTCTTAATTGTATCATGTGTTATACATGGATATTGATATTTTAAGAGTAGTTCTTCTCACAAGTAACATCATGCATGGATTTGTATCACTAATTTGTTGTGTGTTGCTGTTTGCAGTCACCTCAGTTGCTCTCTCCAACACCTACTGAGGTAATCCCCAATGCCTTTGTTCTCCTGTTCTGACCCATTTTGTGATGCATAAACCTGGTCATATTGGTAAACAGCAGTGTCTGAAATGTGGGGTTTGCCCCCTGTCTCTACCATGCATGGGGTATTATAATTTATATTTTTCACACTGTTACTTGTATTGAATATGTGCTCTGCTTCTGGATTGTCATCTGTATGCATCTATCTCCACTGTCATCCATGTTCCTGCTTTCCAAAATAAAGGTTATATGGTAGTCACTTTGTCAAACTCTCCTAAATAAATTATATTGGGAAATATGATTTATGTTTACTCTTAAAGTTGCCAGCATGAGTTGACTTAAATTAATGCTTGACATACCTTTCACTTTTCACTTTTTTTGTTTCACAAACAGTTAAAGTAGCTATACTATTTGTGCACACGTACTATTAAATCATTTGCACATACCTGAACTTCTAGGTCAGTGTATTTTGATGTGCATTAATGATCAAAACCAGTCATCATTTCAAGAAACATCACCTGGGAAACAGTGAAAGTATTTCACACAGCTTCCCAGATAGTAACTCAATTGCATCTCATAGACCTGGCTAATTTCTCCATTATCCCAATTTTATGTTAAGAGAACAATATTTCAAAATTTTGTTAATAGTGGAGAATTTTGAATTTTCATTAAAGATTGTAAATCACTCTGAGCATTGATTAAACAGAGAAGTTAACCAATAGAAATACGATTTAAAAATAAAAATGTGCTTTATTTAATATTGGATTTCATTGACTTCATTGATAATTCCTTACAGAGACACAAAGAGCACAAAAGGTAAGGTCTGAAATGATCAATATGAAATCTTGATGGTTTGGAAAATTATGATAATTTCAATTAAATTAGCTGTCAGTGAGCAGTCATACTATTAAATTCTGGAAGTGACGCTGCTATGGAAGTTGGTGCTGCCATGTTTCATGCTATGTGAATTCTCCAGGTTATTCAGCTTTGCCATGCTTGCTGTCTTTCTATAGAGAATTTATGATCAGGTGCTCAGGCATCATCACCATCTGCAAACTTGTCACCAGACATTGTTGCAGGGATTTTTCATTAGAGGAAAATTCCACTGCATCATACAATTGGACACATCATAGACCATTAGCTGACTTCATATGGCATTCAAATATCATTGCAGGACTTTCTAGACATTGCTATACTGCTTGTAACTCTCTTCATATGGGTTAAAATGGGTATTAAGTAACGTAGTTGCGTTGGGACAGAAACGTCTCAAACCAGGCATAGAGGAGTTGGTGGCTGAATGCCTGCAGAATGCTGCACGCTTGGGAAAGCTTCAGTTTTTCTCCCTGGTTTTGTTTAATTTCTTCTGAAATGGATCTTAAAGCAATAATGCTACTTACCACTATATAAAACTGCTTTTCCATTTTTGAAAATGCAGTCTGGGGTGAGATGGAAGGGACAGAACACGTTTGAGCCAGAGGAGAAATGTTCTCCCAGATGGAAGGACATTGTGCATCTCCATAGAGTCAAGAATAATCTTAGAGAAGCCAAATGGGAAACTGCTTTCATCTAATGATGAATGGATGTGTATAATTAAGTTGACCTGATAGGAATCTGGGAGGTGATGATGGGGCTCAGTAGGATCTCTGATGTGTTTAAAGGATGAATGATCCAGTGGGAATCACACTGGTGTCTAAAGATGTCTCAGGATTCACAATAAGTGACTAACACCTGCTATGGTATAGCATATCTTCATCTACTCCTACTGGAATAGGAGAGGAGAAGCATTTTTTGGAGTATGACTTGCCATGAGGGAGAATCTCCAGGTCATCTTGATTTGTTCTATTTTGGAGTTAACTCAACCTGATTCTTTCCTGTCTTAAAAGAAACAAGAAATTTGATTCTGACAAAAAGTCAGTTCTGTATAATGTTTAATAATGCTTTGACCGTTAGGAAGACACTATATGCAAATTGCAGTTATTGCAATTGTAATTTAACTAGCTGTAGAGTGAGGGGGTTGGAATAGGGGTACATGATTTTAAGTGGTTGAAGCGAAGGTTTTAGAGGGAAATGGGCTGCATGACTTGCTCTGAACGATGCTGCAGTATTCATTCTGTAACTGTTTGTATCAGTTACTCAGCTAGCAATGGCTGTTGTAATACAGTGTACTGGGAAATTTGTACAGCAGACACAGTTGTTTCTTTGATGTAATGAAGCCAACAAATGCTGATTTTTGTCTTGCATGTAACCATTATGCTGCCACTCATATGGGAAAGAGTAGCCATAGTACTTCACGCTGCCTTCATCTTGTCTTCCACCCATCCATGTATGTTCAGGGAATTATACTGTCCTGAATCTACACTTTTACAGTGTTATGATCTTTTCAAATCATATTGTCATTTTAAATTCATATATGTGCTGACTTCCGTGGGTACAGGACCCTTCTCTGATACTCGGCAGAGCTCCTTCGGTCACGCTGCAGTGAAGGTGCTCGCAGCTGAAAGCCACCTCATTTCATTGGGGTTGCATGGAGTGTTAACAACAGCATCAACTTCCATCTACACAGCACAGAAATATGCAAAGTGGTGTGTCGTGCCTATTTCAGAAGTGATTTCTCTTCCCTAATGACATATATGTCCTCTGTTCCTCTCAGGGTGACCAAGATGACAAGTCTTTCAAGCAGTACAGGACATCGAGCCCTAGCTCTGCTGGCTCACTGGGCTATGGTCGCTACACTCCAACCTCCCATTCTCCTCAGCATTACAGCAGACCAGGTAATTGAAAGGCAGCCTTATTCTATAGAGTTTTACACTACTTTGTTTTATGTTGTAAGTAGGGTAGACTCCAGCAGGCAGGAGTTTAAGGTGGAGTAGCAGTTCATTGCAGTGATTTATTTACTGTGAGCAGAGACCCATGGAGAGGAAGGAAACAAGTGCTTCAGGAATAAGCATCTAAGAAAATGGAAACAGGTGTCTAAAAAGATTGATTTTAGGTATCTGTAAATGTAAGATAGAACAGTTTAAAGGACTTAGTCGTGGTCCCATCCGGCCTGAAGCTACACATTAAATCCACAGCTCTTTCACAGTGTGGCCTGATAGCAGTGAATGCACATAAAGCCAAAACAGTGGCAGAGTGACTTCATACCTCTTCTTATACTGGAGGTTTATGGTCCCTGTCTCCGCTCCACAGTGCAAGAGCTGGAGGAGTCACTGGTGGTTCTAATGGATGGATTTTGAAGGCCAAGTTACTTTAGTTGAGAAACTTACAGTGGTGTTTATTGCAGCTTCGGGCTATAGTTGCAGCTGTATGGGTGTTGTTGCATGGGGGCTCCATACAAAGGCCCATTTGTATTTTGGCATTGTCCAGATCTTTATCCTTAGAAATAATCAACTAAATTGTTCAAAATTCCTTCTAATTTTTCTCCACTGAATCATTTGAGTGGAAAACACAGAGCATTTGTATTGTTTTCTTGGTGTCTTTAAATGTCATTGGGATATATCATGATTATAAACTAGTTTGGAAAATTGGGAGTTCTTAATCTTTCCAGTGAAAAGAAAATTTTATGGGTAACACAAACAATTTTCACAGGAGTTGAATATTTGTGCTGCATAAAGTCTTTGGCAAAGTGGAAATGAGATTGAGTGTCAAAGATATGTTAAAGAGAGGAAAGATAGGATCTGCTGAAGGTCTGGCAGCTGTGTAATGTTTAGGCTTAGCTGTACATTATCAAACCATGGAGGAAAGACGAAAGAAATTCCAAATTAATTCTAATGTTTTGCAGTTTAATTGAAAATTTGGAAGATAGTCATCATAATTGACACTTCTAATAATTGCCATTAGTCCTCCAAAATATGTTATCAGGACATTATTACAACAAAGCAAACAAAGACAACTTCTGAGAATGTTTTTCAAAGTACTTAATTACATGTTTAACTTTCAGAGCTCAAATAACTTCAGGATGTTTCTTCAGATGCTTAAATTAGCCATGCACTTGAGTGCCCTGGTGTGCTGTGAGCTAAATCCTACCAGGGTGCACCGACAGCAGTGAGAACTGGACCCACGGGTAGCACAGTTCTCAGCAGAGAAAAGACTCTCCCCATTTCATTTCATTAGATCCATTATAAGCACATATCATTCCCTCTTGCAGCTTCTGAATACGCAGATTTTCCCCTGAGTGCAGCTATGCTTTTTGTGGTGCCTTTTCTGGAATATTTTCTGATGCATAACCTTATCAGTGTTTTATATGATACCCTTTCTGTCTGTGGAAAGCCGGTGCCCTTTGGCCGACTGCATAGTATGGACACTGTGATGGTTTCTTAGTAATAAACAGAGAGAGGTGAAGTCCTAAATATAAACTATATGTTTTCTAAGCATCAGGAGGAAAATGTTCCTGAAGAAAAGCATGGCATTGTAATTTGTGGCTTTCAGTAAGTGAACTAAATAGTTTATTTTCACTTACTCTCTGTTGCCCCCAGCTGGTACTCTCAGTCTTGGTACCAGTAGCTGCATCTCCCTGCCCCAACACCCAAGCCCTACATCTACATTCAGACATCATTACATCCCTTTCTTCAAAGGTAAGGTCCAGGAATGCAAAACCGTGCTGTGATACTGTAGATTTATTCAGATGTGTTTCACTTTTATGTCTGTGCAAGCATGGCTTCCACTTGGATAGAACTTGTCTTAATTTTGTGCAAGTGCTTTCTTGGTGTACTTTGTAAGTTTCAAGAACTGAACGGGTATGAGTTGTTTTATTTTTGCTTTTTTTTTTTCAATGAGTGTTAAGTGTTTTTCAAAGAGGTGAAGGGAAGTAAGTAGATTGCTAATGAAAATGAGGGAGAGAAGTGATTTAAAGGTCTGTTTGTTCTAAAATACAGTGTTTACTCTATTTGAGAGACATTAAACAAATATTATAACAAGGTTATCCATTGGATCCAACATTGGATGATCGGTTCCCTAACCTTCTAACTTACATTTAGGGATTCTTCATATTATTTGTAGCATTACCAAAAATTATACCAGATGAGCTGGTTAAATCAATATACTTACACTGATTAGCAAATCATGTTGTGAAACAGAGTACATGAGTCTGGTCTCCTTGACATTAAAGTTTTTCACAGTGGGTATTAACTTCACATGATGACCATGTTGTGAATGTGAGTCATGAGAAGAGCCAAGAATTTTTGAGACAAAGGCTATGTTTTTAGCTATTTAGTTAAATGTTGGAAAGAGAAGACATTCAGCTACCACGTGTGTCTTCCTGTGAGCGCTCTAGTAACAATACGAATAGAGAAGAGACATGAATGATGAATGCCAAACGTTTTCAGTGCCTGTTTCTTGACTCTTATGTAATGTTTGATTTAATAAAGCAAAACTGTTCTTCTTGCTTTCATGACCATTACAGAAAACAAAGTGAACCAGACTTGCAAATTCAAATGAATAGCAGGCAGTCATCATCTTTGAAGAATAACTAATCCATCTTTTTTGAGCCCTAATGCGTCCAGAAACAGTTCAGCCTGAAGTCAGATGAGTTCCACTGGTAGAAGCAGGAACAAAATCAGACTCAAGTCTCCCATATGTGATCTCTGAGGGATAATTTTGGAAGAAAAACTGATGAGATTAAACTGATTGTTGCCATTTTAAAGTCTACCTGGAAAACTCTTTTCCACACCTACAAGCATTTACACGCACACACCCCTCCTAACTTTTCCTGGAAGGCTGGAACACACCCTGGTATTCCCTGAGGCGCTGCGTGAACAGTTTTTTGATGTCCTCTAAATTTGGATGATATCATCCAACCTGATATATTGAGTAGGAAAAACCTCTTTGGTGTGCTGCAGTGCACGATTTCAGTATATGGAAAGCTCTTATTTGAAAGCCCACCTGCAGTTGCCTAGCAGCACTCCTGTTAAAATGAGTTTCTTTTCAGTGCTACCTGCTGTTGCTCGGAGCAGCAGCAATTACTTTGTGCTGTTGTTTGGAAGAAGAAATCCTCAAGTGGCAGCTCCTTCTGCCCAAACAATTAGTAGTAGTGTGATCAAAATTACAATATTTTGCAATTCTGCAGCACTTTTTATCAAGGAGCTAACATATTTTGCAAGCAGTAGCTTACAGTTCCTCACAGCATTCCTGTGAGGCAGACAAACCTGTTTATAATTTTCCTATATAAGTAATCCTGAGCCCTGCAGAGGTTTTATAGATTATCCACTGTTTTACATTGAGTTAACACCTCAGTCCGAAAGGAATCAGAAGATTTGCCCCACCCTCTTCAAGTTCTCTGAATTCTTTTCTCTGAGTTGCAGACTGTATTTTTTCCTTATCTTAAGAAGCCTTTTACAGGCATCAGTGTGCTATTTTTTTCATCTTCTAAGTGGTTAGTGTGGGAAGAGTAGAATGGTACAAATAGTTGCTTTGTGTCCAGACCAAGATTAATGTTGCCACTTCAGTTTTAAAAAAGTGAAATCACACTCATTTAAAAAACTTTTATGAAATCCTAAACAAATACACTGGTTAGTAGTACTAGAATTAATCTTTGTTAAACCAGGGCTCCACATTTGCCATTAAAAAATATATCTTCAAGCTTCCAGGAGGCAGAAATGTTACTACCCTAGGGAAAATAAAATGGGAAGAATCTTCCTTTTGGCTTCACAGAGTTTGTATAAGATTCATCCTGAGAATTACGTGGCTCACCATTTTTCCAGTGAAAAATATGAGTATTGAGTTCCTTTTCTTTCTTGAGTATGCCATAGTCTATCTGCCATGAAATGTAATAGGATGAGCTATTCTTTATCATGATTTGGTTGTGCTGTTTTAAGGATTTTTGTCTTCAAAATAAATCCTGTGACAGCTTTGCTTCTAGAAAGCTTCTCAGTTTGTGCCCTTGTGAATCACAGGGTGTGATATTCCTAGCACCTAGACTTGGTGTAACTCTTCCTCTTGAGGTGATGGAGTTGGTGAGCGTACAAGGCTGTGCTGAGCCCTAATGAAAAAATGCTTGGTTGAAATGTGGTGCAAAGTGTTTTACCTTTCTAATGCAGAAGCACGGCTTCCAAAACAAAGCTTTGACTTTCAAAACTTCAAAATAATTAAACATCAAGCTTCAAAAAACTTTGTGTAGCTTAATGCACCGTAGGCAGAGATATTAAAGGATCCAGTTTCGGGAGTAGGCTCTGATATCTCCCCCGTCAGGCCAATTGTATCTGTTTGATATTGAATCCCAAACTTAGACAGCTCTTACTGTAACTCATTATCGAATTTCCCATCCACCCAGATAAGATAAAAGCTGACTAGGAGGGAGATATAAACAATATGATATTTTCCCTGACAATCTCTTGAAAAGGGAGTGTGATCTGAGGTCTGGTCTGTTGGCTCCACGCACACGAGGTTAAAAGAGCAGCCTACTCTGTCAGCAGCCAAAAGACACAAGGAAGTTTTTCTAGTTGACACTCAGTTTCAAGGTAAACCTTTCCAGATTCTTTCCAAGTTAAACAAAATCCAGGGAAGAGTTCATGATGCTATTTTTTTGCACTGCACTGGCCAGTAAGGCTGATCAGAGCCTGCAGTTGCTTGGGACAGAAGGCAAAACCTTTCAAAAGTTTGAAAAATCACTCCCTCTGGAAGTTTTATTTTCTCTGAGACCTTACTTGAAGTTCTTCCAGGTAAATCTTGAAAGAAATAAATTCTTGGCAAAGTGTTATTTTACAGATTTTCATTTTAGTTGCATTAAATAATTGTCTGGAGTTTCTACGCTTTCCTACTGAACTTTCTACATGGGTCTTCAGTTTGCTTTAGTATTTAATACTTACTTTTGTATGCAGAATGGGGTATACAGCTTCTCTGTCCAAATCAGTGGCAGAGTTTTAAATAGAATTTAAATGTGCATCAGCTAGTATGAGTGAGCTGCAAGAAAAACATTTTCCCTGATTTCATCCTTAATTCTTCCCTTTCAAGCAAGTTATAGGTGATGGCTTTGCAAACTGTTCCATCCAAGTGATCCTTGCATTAAACAGGTTGCAGATTTGCTCTCCTATGCTATTTGTCCTTGCATCCTGTTTTCTTGCAGGTTTATTGCTCTTAATCAATGCTTCCTCCTGATTTCCCAAATAAGCTACTGACACCCTGCTCTATACCTGAAGAATGACTTTTTTTGTGTAAATGATGCTGGCACCTTTGGGTCTCTGCTTAATGAATTGATTATTCATAGGTCATATACAAACTTTTTAATAATATTCTGATCTTTAAGTAAATCAGGAATTGATGCACGGTAAAAACCTCTTGGAAACTTTCCTTTTCTTTTTACATTAAAAATTCCAATTGTAAAGTCACTTTGGGATAAATAACATTACAAGATATTTAATGTCACTGGAGTTTAAGGAACCTTACTTAAATAGGTAACTACTGCTTTTTGCCTTCAAAGTTGGAGTGACATTGAGACTTCTTCCATTTGGTAGTGGTGGCCAAGCATCTGGGCAGCAAGCAGCAAAGGAAGAAGGAATTAATAAACAGGCAGTGAAAACCTGTCACCACTTCTTTCTTTCCAAGAGCAAAGCGGGAATCAAGAAGCTAAGTGACTGTATGGTCCCTTGAGCGAGGACAACTGGACTGCAAGCTGGTGGTGACACACCAGATTTCTAGTGATGCTATAATTCTCCTCTTCTTGGGTGTCATCACGTGCAGTTATGATTTCAGTTTCTGGACTGTTCTGATGATGGTTTTTCAATGCAAAATCACTGTTACTGAGTACACAGTGGTAAAGTTTTAATTTTTCACCAACTGTGAATAGAACAGACACAAAATCTGAAATAGATTAGTTAGTGTATTGTCAGGAGATACACAGGGCGCTCTTCTCATCTTGCTGACTTCTGCTCCCATTGAACTCAGTGTCCCTACGCCATTGAATTCAGTGGTGCATGACAATACTGTCTTTGTTGACAGACCAATGACCATGTGTCCACTGCTTGTCAAAAGAGGTGAGTGTTTGGTAGAGACCACCACCTAGACAGTGAGGGTAACCCAGTAGTTTTGTGGTTATAAAATTTACCCTCCCTGAAGGCAGACCAGAGTTACAGATGTAATGCTGTGAGCTGCTGCACTTTCTTTACTAAAAAAAAGTTTGCTATAATTTCATCATTACTAGCCATTAAATTTATGCTCCATCCACACTAAAACAATAATAGTGAATTTAAAACAATTTTATGTTAGAATAAATGTCATGTTTGGCTTCCAGTTGCTTAACAGTGCTGTAAATTAATTGGATTTTACAAGTCCCAAAAAAGTAGAGCTTTACTTTTTTGTTTGCCAAGCAGCACTATAATGCCATAGAATGTGCTTCAGGAACATAAGCTAGGAGGAAAAGAAAGGCACCTAACGAGTATTTGACAAACCAAGTGCAAAAATGAATACAGATCAGTCCTATGTATACCTTGAAATTTGGTGAAGTGACTATGGCATTATAGATCCATGACTTGATAATCCAACCTTGTTTGCATAAATATAAAATGCTGTGGCATGTTACCTGTGGGAGAGGTTTGCAATTAAGAACCAAATTGCAAAATATATTTTTGTCAGTGTTATCTGCAGGAATATTTGATGTGACTCAACCATAACATCTGTTTTTTTCCATCTAGTCCTGCTTTGAGATAATTTAAACATCCCTGAATGATTTCGTTACTGGTTTCAGTGGCAGGCTATGAGCTATAGCATTAAACTTTTCTGAAATTTGATTGATAGATTATGCAGTTAAGGCAAAAGACATACAAGATTGTGGATGCTGTTATCCTTTTATATTTTTCTTAAAAGTGTTTTTAAATGATAAGCTTTAGTTTCAAAGTGTTTAATCTGATATTATCTATCAGATATTAATTATTGGTGACATGTTTGGTAACTGAGCCAATATACTGTGATGAAAAATAATGGGTTTTACCAAAAAATATGTATTCAAAATTGTTGGATTAACAAGTCATTCTGAACAAGCTTTTATGCTTGAAATACTCTACTTTGCTTTCCATTTTTTCTTTTATCTGCTTTCTTTGCTCTTCCCCTTGGAGGCAGTGAAAGTGGTCGGAGCACTCCAAGCTTATCCATGTACTCAGACAGCAAATCTTCACCTTCTGTCTATCAGCAGGCTCCTAGGCATTTCCATATTCCAGGTAGGCATTCACTGCTTAGCTTTTGATCTTCAATTGCTGGCACCTGTTTATTCTTTTCTGAATATAATTAATTCTTTTGCAATGATTTGTGAACTTCAAACCCTAAGAGAAGAAAATACCTGAGTAAAAATCTCTTAACTTGGTCTCAAAAATAAAGTAGGAGAGCTATGTGCTAATGCATATTAAAAATTCATGTTGAAGGAGGCAAACAGTAACAAATGTTATTGAGACTACAAAGATGCAGTTATTTATAGTGCCACGGCTGCATATATCTGCTGAATTTGTGTGCAGGGGGAAGGCTGGGGGGGGGGTTGTTTTGTTTGTCCATTTACTTTCTGAATTAAATAGTCCTATTAATATAGACATCAAAAGTAGCAGAAGAACTGTAGCCCAGTTGGAAGCTCATTGTGGTTGTGTCTTTACATATCTGCTACATTGTTTTCAAGTTCATTTAGTTTACAAGCACATTAAATTTATGTCCAGGCTGTTTAGCTTTTGACTGCTAAGAACATCTGTCTGCTCCATGGAATAGTTCATTTACTTACGTTTAGCTTCTGGGATGCACATTTTTATGAACAGTAATTAGGGATTACTTAGGTCTGTAGTGCTTAATACATCTGATGTATGTCCAATGTGGTGTGGGAACCTTGGACTGTGGTTCTGGAGGCTTTCAAAAAATTCCTGGAAGGCCAGGTCAGCTATGCAATTCAAAATATAGACCAGCTATAGGATTTCCTATAAGAATATTGGGCACTTCTGATAGAAACATTATACCTAAACATGTACGCTTTCTTCATAGTTAGTGGAGAAAGTCCCTTTTCAAATGTGCCTGTTATAATAGTCTGTCATAACTTTATATGACTTTTAAGTAAACGTAGCCGATTTCTCTTTGTTGTCTCTGACGTCTACATGGGCAGTGCAGATATAACCACCTACATTTCAGCAAATGGATGTACTCACAGTGTCTTAAAACATTTTTTAGGGACTTATGGGGGATTAGGCTGCATAGGTAGGTATAGGCAATGTTTTAAATATGTAAAGATAATGAGTAAATCTTTGTTCTCTTGCAATAGCCAGAGAATGACCTACCAGTGAATGAATGCACAGTCTTTGCTCAAGTGTTTGCATTTTGGTGTTGCTGAGAAAAGACAAGTGCAGCATGATCTGAACTGCTTGCTTACTCTTTTATTCTTTCCTCTCTCTTTTCTTCAGACACTGGCATAAAAGATAACATCTATAGGAAACCTCCTATCTACAAACAGCATGGTACAGTCTGCTTTTCTCTGTTGCTGTTTTCTCTACCTGTCTTTCTAAAGAAATGCATATTAACTTCCAAATTAGTTTGCTGATATCTTTGCATTACATTATGTCCTTATAATGTCAAATAGAAAAGGTAAAAGTGTAGCGTGAAACTTAAATAGTGTTTTGTATAACGTGCTGTCCAAGGATGCAGTAAGTTCTCTTAAACTGGGATAATCTTATTTCGATTTATCTTGATAATCCAGAGCTGATACTGACTTTAAAACAGTTTTCTTATTTATGGAATGATGTAAAACATGTAAGCGTTGAAGGTTGCTCTGTGTTTTCAGACCATACGTTGAGATATCTATTTTTTGTAAATAGTTCTGACTTCTACATAGCTGAAGAACATTCAGATCATCCAGATTTCTATAACTTCTGTGGTTTTTCTGGGTATGGTTTTGAGCAAACTCAGACTTGCTGACATTTCAGTACACTTTAGGTGTTGGTCTTTGGTAAGCATTTTCTGCTGACGGTATCCTAATCTTGGACAAACTAATGTTACCTCTCAGGCAAAAAGATAGTATCTGTTTGGTTTAGTGCTGTATTTGATGTTTTCTGCCAAGCTTATAGTCTGCTCAAGCTCTCTAATTCCTTCTTGTCTTTAGATACACAAATCATTTGAGGCAACTACTCAGACTGAGCAAGAAAGCTACTGACAAAGGAAAAAGTTGAATATCGTAGTGGTGTTTGGAAAGATCATGCACAAATACAAAGTTACCATCATCTGCTGTAAATTGGCATAGCTTCAGTGATTTACACAAGCTGATGATATGCCTCCAGTGTCCTGTATCCTGGCCTTGTCATTTAATTTTATAGATTTTTTTTGTTTGCAAAGAGGATTCTAAGCAGCAGCTTTTCTTCTTCCAGGCCAGGCGTTTTTATATCTGTTTTCCATCCATCATATACATAGTCGAAGTCTGGGTTATGTCACTGCTCTATGGAGTTGTTCCTTATAACCACTGGAGTGAGCAGAGAATTGAATTGTGGAGTCAGTAATCTCTATAAGTTAACAAGGATGTGTATTTTAAATTTTTTTTTAAAGATTATACATATTTTGAATGGTTGTGTTGAAAATACTGTGTATTTTTCTACAGAAGAGTAAAATATAGTTTATTCTAACTCAACAAACCTCCCCCTAAAATCAAGAAACTTCCTTTCCAATGGAAAAAAAAAAAAAAACCAAACCAAACCAACCAAACAAAAAAAAAAACAACAAAACCCATCCCACTTTAATTCTGGAAGAACTGGCTAAAGCATGAACACATGAGCTCCTCAGATTCAGCTCCTCAGACTAACAGGACACTGAACTGATACATGCTGAAAAGGAGCCAGAGAACATTCCTTCATTGAAGAGACCAAGTTTGAACAAACAAGCACAAAAATGTTCTTTAAAAAAAAGTGCAAGAAACTCTTCCAAAACATTTAACTTTAAAAGGTTTCAGTTACAACAGTGACCAACAGATTTGCTGTAGCTACAGCTTCTGTGTTTCTATTATAAACGCCCAACTTCAAATGAAAAAAGGGTGGTAGAAGAACAGGACATACGAGAGATCAGACCAAGAGCTGGGGTCAGAAAATGAAGAGTGTGGGAGGCTGTGTGGTTTTCTTTTGTGTGTGTTCACATTTGAAAAAAAATAGGAATAACTCTTCAGCAATGTTAGCACTGATCCATATGAAACATGGTTCACATTGGGATTCACAGCAGAATTGGGTATTCCTTGTAGCAGTGAAGCTCATGCTCAGTACTGATGAAATTCAGGCCACTTGATCTGCCAACAATGTATTGTAAAAGCAATCTCAGGAAGCTGGGAGGGGCAGACTTTCATGGCCCCCCTTGGGTTTCATTACAGTCCTTTGCGTCTCTATGTAAAGCCTTGGTGTTTACCTATTTTGAAATCAGATGCTCTCAAGATGCCATGGAACATTTGAAATGATTTTAAGTAATTCTGTGAAACCATAGCTCTGCATACTGAATTTTCTGCCCAGCTTTGTGTCTTTTATAGCTGCTTTTTTCCCCTTTTAAATTATTTGGAACATTATCACAGTCAAAACAGAATACAAAAAAAAAAAAAGTAGTAATCTCTTCTAATTTTTATAATTAATCTTCCAGCAGCAAGAAGGTCAGAAGGGGAGGATGGAAACTTGGATCAGGACAGTAAGAAGGTAATGATCAGAAAGAACAAAGGGAGTGGTTGATTGATCTTGAAGCAGCAGTTTTTTAAAACATGTTCATACATAAAGGTATTCTTTCATATAATGATTACTGCTGTTAGGTCTTTCCAAGAGGGTTTAGAATCTACATTCTACATACAGTAAAGAAAGAAATAGGCATATTGAGACTAAGAGCAATAAGTTCATGAATTTTCAGTCAGTCTCAATATATATATTGGTGATTCAGCTAAGCCTGCAGAATGTACTTATGGTGCATATTAATATAGAAGAAAAATGTTAACTGAAGATTAATTATAAGAAAATTACATAATGCATCTTCTAAAGGGGGATGCAGTGGGAAGATTAATTAACAGAGAAACTTTCCTCAGTCCAGCTGGAAGTTAAAAGTTTTTGGTAGCTTTGGCATCTAACAAGAAGTCCTGTGATGTAGCTGACTTCTGTCATTTGATAACGGATGGTACAAGTTGCAACAAGCATAAACATACAATCAGTTCACAAGACTTCCCAGACAGGTGAAGCAGGAGAACTGCATTCGGATGTTAAATCCTGAATCCTATAATGGGGTTTTACTCTCTCCAGCTAAAGAGCAGTTGGCTTATCCTGAAAGGAGATATGGACACCAGGACTAATTCCCCGGATTCAGACACCCGGTCCCTGTCACTCACTGCCGGAAGCGACAGAGAAAACTTCCTGAGGGCACAGGAGGGCACGACTGCCAGCTACTCCCGTGAGTACTGCTGCGTGTTTTCACTAGACAGGATGGCAGTATCAGGCAGATTATTGACTTGTGCTAACTACTCCTTGATAAAAACTATGTATTTTGAATACTAGTAGAGCCATCTTTTTTCTGTGTCATGATAAAGCATAGAGAATACTTTGCTCAATAGATTAATTTAGAATAGGTATTTTTTATAATTTCTCACAGTTATACCTACAAGTTCACAGAAACCTTCCAGATATACAAGCCACTGAACAATCAGGTAGAGTAGGAGTTGGACTCAAGGACTCAATGGTCTTTTTGGGTCCCTTCCAACTTGGGTAATTCTACAATTCTACGAATAAGGAAATGATTTGGTTGCTAAATACTCATCTGAAGACCATATGTCCATGTTTGCTGTCCGTACCAAAAAGCATGTTCTACACGTTTCTTACTTCACTTTCCAGCAAGTCAGGAGGTGGAGGAAATTATCATCAGAATTGAGTCTGAATTTTACTTTCAGATTACATAAAACACAAAAAAATGTGTTTAAATGAATTTTAGGAGATAACTAGGCCATTCCTCTCCTGCTTCCTCCACTTTATACCGTACAGCAGTATGAGGTCATCTGAGGTAAGCAAGTTGGGGAAGCAGTTTTCCAAAAGAATGCATCCAATGCGAGGCATGTGTGGCAGCAGGGCTAGGATGTCAGTCTTGTGGGCATTTTGGTTATGTGATAGCTGACTCCATCAACTCATATTAAGGAAATTATGGCTTAGCTATGCAAGGAAGAGGAAAAACAGATGCTACAAAATCTGTCACAAGGCTGTGACAAGAACTTATTTGGGTTATCAATCTCACTGATCTAGCCTGAAGGTATTTGATTCCTTAGTCTTCCCCAGACATGACATACATGTGCACAAGGGGTGTTGGAGGATTCCCCGTGCAGGGGAAGCAAAGCCTGGCCACTCACACACCTGACATCTGTAAGTCATTGCCCAGAAATGAACACCTAAACCTTACATTCTATTGTGCACATCAGGTATGTTTGGAAGCTTTCTGAAGTTTGTCTGATGCTTTTCTATATATCAAGAGAATAGTCCGTGTGTGTAGATTTTAAGAAGGGAGGAGTATGTATTATAGCACACCAAGAACTGTGTTATACAGGAACACTATACATTATCATTTTTTTAAATGAGAATATTGCTATACCTATCACTTATATAGCAATATTTCTTTTATGTCTTTTTTTAATTATCTTGGGAATGTGGACCTATTAAAAGTAGAAATTCAAAAGATGATTCAGACTCCAGTCAGGGTCAATATCGCCTTTGGGCCAATGCAATAGAGGTTATGTAGTTCGTTCTTCATTGCATTTTGTCTTCATTTCTCTGTCCCTCGTAAAAGTTGGTCCTGTTACCCAGATAGTAGCTACACAGAAATTACACTGAGGAAGTTTTCTATTCCTTACATTCACAGGATTTTTTTTCCCTTTCTTTCTAATTTTATTCAGCCACCTGACTGTGACTGTCCACCCATGGACATCCTAAGTGATTCCTCCTCTACTCAATTTCCCTATCTAATGTGTTTGTAGTCTGCCACATGCTCCATGAGCCATAGAAGAGTAGTCTCTCTGCCTCTGGTACTCATGGTTGAGAGCAGCCAGATACATAACTCAGACATTCATCCCCATCTCTGTAGCACAGTCAGTGAGTATCAGAAAAAATACACTTTTCCCATTTGGTGCCAAGTGGTTATGTGCAGAGTTAGTAGGCATCGGACTGTAAATCTTTGCTGATGTGTCCAAATATTCCTTGCAAACAGCCCTACATTCATCTCTCCAGCCTTGGAGCAAATCACAGAAGGTTATTCTGCTCTAGAGGACATTTAGCCATGTTACATTAGCTTTATGCCTAGAAGAATACATCTCACAGTAAAGCACGTCAGTACAAGGCTTGTGTAAGTAGCAGTCATCTGAGTGAACCAGATTATGTCTGGTTTCTGTATGTGTAGGTGTTTAATAGTAATCCATCATTTCAAGTTTAGGAAAGTGGATATCTAGCAAAGTGTGTAAACCTTGCTGTTCATTGTGACCCTCATGTGCTGAGAGGCAACCTCAGAGGATCCAGGTTAGAGTGAATGCCATACTGGAAAAAGCAGGACCGTATCCATGCAGAGACTGGTTGTTGTTGTTCAGGCAGTGCCTAATTAGAGAGAAAGATTGCTTTATCTTGGCCAGTTACTCTAGAAAATTTACTGTAACTGTTGGATGTGATAATGAATGGTATGTGGTGGTTGGCTTTTGATGTATTATATTTTCTTAATGTTAAAAAAAAGAAAGAATCAAAATAAAACGTGTTTAACTTTGCAACTGAGTTCACAGGAAACGAGCTAAGCGAATCCCACTGGAGTCAGTGGGTCTTTTCTTGCGAGCTTGTTTTGGGCTATTTAGGCTTTATTCGCCTCTTGGCTGTTTTCCAGGCAGCCACACGATGTCGCCTGTGCCCGCGTATTGGGCTCAGTCCCGGCAGCCTGGCTGGCAGATCCTCAGCTGCTTAAGTGAACTGTGGGGGTTTTCCTGCTGTGGTCTTCACCTTAGTGCATTTTTCCCTGGTAACTGATTCATACTGTTTGGTGATAGAACGAAACCATCTCACTCATCTTCTTTGTAGCCGAGAAGCCAAGAAATTAAACTCTGCACTGTTGTTCAACGCTTGCATCTTTTTCCAGGCAGGACTAGAGACGACAATTTTGTTCCAGATCCATTCGCTCTACCTTCAGTTTTCTGTATGTTCTTTGCCCTCTGGTGTCGTTACCATTCAGATAACAAGTAATCATAACTTTCCGTTTTCTACAACAGATGTTCTGCTCATATATTCCCCTCCTCAGATTCTAGTTGATTATGTTTCTAAATCTTTTGCTTTTATAAATGGTCTTCATTTTGTTAGCTTAAATAAATCAAGCTTATCTAGCCTTCTTCCCTGGGATAAGCTTTCATTGCTCCAATTGTCCTGTAGGCCACTGGTCTGGTGGAGTTAATTTAACCTACCTGAACGCTGATGAACAAGGAGCAATGCAAAGGATTCCTCCAAGAGCTCCTATCGCTTCCCCAAAATACTGCTATCATTTCCATATCTTATATATATCAAGCCAGCCATTTCTAACTTTTGCCTGGTTTTATGGCTATATTAGCAACTCAGGGTCATCTTGTGATTGAGCCGTTTATCAAAGCCTGTCACCTTCTGTCTCATTTCCAATTTATGAGCGCTCAGCTTAAATAGTACAAGTTTGAGGTATCTCTTAATCTCCAAATGCATGGCTTTTCCTGTGAATTATTAAATTTTATCCCAATTCTACTGCTTTAATGCTCAAGGTTAGTCCAGTTCATTACGATATCCCAGTCCTCCTCTGTATTGGCAGTGATTTATAACTTTGTTTCAACAGTGAAGTTTATTAGCCCATGCTGACACTTTTCTGTATAAGCACTGCTCAGTTCTCACAAGCAATTTCTTGCATTTCATCATTTTCTCACTGACCCCATAATTCCTCTGATAAACTCCATCTCCCTTCAGGTTTGCATTTAATTCCATGTGCAGCAACGTACCAAGCACTTTAATGATATCATCACATTAGGTGAGATCCAATAAAATTTGTGTTGTGCAGAAGTCATTTCTCCTAACAAAGAAAGCTACCAAGCAAGTCTGGCACTGTATCTTGAACTTACATCAAAACAATTAAAATCTGTGTGGCTGTAAATGATTTTCAGTTTACTTCAATGTTTTTGTTCAGGTTTTCCTTTAGTTTTCTGTTGGAAGCAAACTGGTAGCTCCTTATTGTCTTTTTCCCTTCTTAAATATTAAAAATATAGTTGCTGTTCTCCAGTAGTAAGGGTTGTTGGACTTGCAATTTGTTTAAATACGTCAAGTTCTTTGAATTATTTTTCTGTCATGACTGTGATTTGTTGGTGTACCCTTATTCCACCAGCTTTCCCTCCTTGCTCAGTGCTCAACCTTTTGTTCCTAAAAATGGAGGTGAATGCTCCTTCAGTGCTGGAGCCTTGCCTAGGTTACCTTTCACCTCTGCTGTGTACTGACATACTGCATCTCCCAGTGATCCCATTTCTTCATTCCTTGTTCTCTTTTTATTTGGATAGCTGGAGAACCTTTTTCTATTTGTTTTAATATCATTTCCAGTGTTTAACTCAGCTTGACTTTTGGCAGTTCTGACTTTATCTCGGCACATTGTGAGCTCTGTGCTGATCCATCTTTTGTTGTTCTTTTTTTTTCTTTCTGTATGGTTATTCCTAATCATCTCCTTAGGGTATTTATTAATCCAGTGGGGTCTGGATTCCCTTCCTACATTCCCCTTTGGATGCTAACATTTTTGACAGAAATAAGCATTGTACATTCAGTTCTTTGAACTAACTGACTTCTCTAACTCTTCACATCAATTTATCAGTTTCCTGTAGAAGAATCAAGAATGTTTATTACAGACATATTTATTTATCTTCTGTTTAATTTAAACTGATTCAGCTTGTCATTTCTATACAAAAAGTAATCTGAAATACTTCTTGTCCTTTCACTGACAAAAGGAACTTCCACACTTTCTTGTTGGACTCCCACTATTAAAGTAAGGCTCTGCAGTTGTTTCCTACTCACCATACACAGTTTCATCACCATATCACATCCAGTTTATTTATGCTAACACTACTTTGCCAATTTTATCTAACTTAAAACTTTCTTTCTCTTGAGGGTTTTAAAGAAAACAAAATATTTTTCGGTGGTTTGGTCTTTAGTGGGGTTTTGGTTGGGTTTTTTTTTTTTCTGAAGTTGCACAATACCAGCCATTCTTTTTTAAGAAACAAAACCAAAACCAGACCACAGACATTATGATCAGAAGTGATGTAACTCTAAAATGTGATGCCTTTAATCCCATTTTCAAATAGTTTAACACCAAGTTGGAGGGCAGAGATTTCACAAGTTCTCTAATCTGCTTTGTATCATGTAGCTGCATAAGGCTTCCATAACATGAGTACCACAACTCTCTTTGTATCATGCCCTGTAAGGTGAGTGCATCCTGGCACACAGAAAAGATAAGCATAGCTCAGTTATATTTTACCCCCCAATAGAATGTACATATTGATCTTGTAATAGCCATTCCTGCTTATTTTCTTGAATTCTAGGTTTTAGCAGACTGTAAAGGATTTGCAAAGAATATTGCTGTGTGTTTTGTCTTTTACAGGATTTCCATATTCTAAATCTGCTTCCCTACCTGGCTATGGAAAGAATGGCTTACATCAGGTAGGTATATATTTAAATGCTTTCTCCAGGCAATAGTGTTTCATAAATAGGCAGCTTAGTAACTAGTTGGAAGTCTACGCAGTAATAACACTTCAAAGGTGTTTTGGCTGCCAGCCCTGTCTGACAGATTCATACCCTATGCGAGTTACAGTTTGTCTGTCTGCAAGAGGAAGACAGGCTGAGGCTTCTCCTTTTGATTTTGTATGTCATGAGCATTAGAAGTCTTGATTCCCCTCCCCAAACAAATGAAGGTCCAGAATGTATGAGCTGCACATGCTGTGCATTAATTCAAGTATAACTGGAATTAAAGATAGAGAGGGTTAGGCCTGTAACTGGGCAACTAATGATCCTTGGATGGAGTAGCCAAGATCCATTGCATTTCTTGAACCATCTGATCTGTTTTTTTCCAGTATGCATATGTGTATATATAGGTGTGTGTATACACACACAGTCCTCATACTTTTTAGGCGGGGAAGGAGCAATACAGAGAGGATGGAAGACAGGAATCCAGAAAGCAAAACACATAACACGAGTATGATCAGATCAGACTAGATGTTCTTTTTCTAATCCTTTTTTATAGTTTTTGTAAACCTGTAGGAAAAGGCATCTTTGACACTGTGGTCTCTCTTTCTTTCTGGCACCTAGCATTGTGGATTTTCAGTTCGTGGCTTATATATTTAGGTCCAAACCTGTTATGGTTAATAGTGCTAAGTTGGCAGTACATAGATGCTCATGCGCTTGCATTTTGAAGACTCATTTGTGTCTAAATTACACAGATAGGACCTCTTTCAAATTCCCTTCTTTCTCTAAAGGAAGATGTGAAAGCTGCAAAAGTACATGAGCAAGGTTAAAACTCCATAGTGCTGAGTAAAACTGCAGCACATTGGAAGGAGCTGCAAGAAGGCAATGTCAGAGAGTAACTAAACTGATTTTTCAATGGCTACTGAAATATACTTCCTTTTCAGTTAATATTACAGGACTAATTGTGCCTGTGTTACTTCAATACCTGACTGCTTGAATTCTGCTCTGAAGGAACCACTGGCACTGCAACATTATCAAATGAGATTCAGGAATTTGACAAGATCTGAATAAACCTGTCCCCACTTAGGAGTCAACAGCTTTTTCCTGACTTTTTAGAATAACTGTTACCAGTGACCTGAAGCAAGCACGGGACCGACTTGTGCCCAGCCACCGTGCTGATGAGGGACCAAAAGCATCAGAAGGCTCCACGCAGATGGAGGCCAAAGCAAACTGTCGAAAGTGGTGTTGGCCGTGCTTGCAGACTGAAACCCTGCGATGCTGTATCCAAGCAACAGATGGCAGCATTTGTCCTGCCTGAAGGGTCCATCCTCACAGGCAAAAACCAGGAGAGATGGAAAGGTTACTCGTGGTCACATAGTTGAAGCCGAAATTCTTCTCAGAATGGTTGTCCTCTGTTTGTATTGAAGGATCAGACCAGCTTTTGTGTTTTTTTTGTTTTTAAACAGCCATCCCAGTGCTGCATAATGAAATAAGTAAGAAGAAACAATAAGGAGCCTTGCAGTTATTGTGAGCGTAGCTGTGCACACCTTTGATCGGCTAACGGGCAAGAACGAGACTCAGAGGAAAAAAAAAATCATATAACAGTGCTTTTCTGATCTCCTCTAACGTTTGTCAGCATAGCATTTGCCAGCAAAGGAAAAAGACAGTGTCTCAAATAAAACTATGGCACATACACGCAGTCATCAGCAAGTATGGAGCAGAAAGCTCGTAACAAGTGTCAGTGCAACTCAAGTGATCTGATCTGCTGTGATGACTGCAGTAAGATGCCTGCAGCACAGGAAAGGCCAATTTCAATCTAAAATTAGTGCCAGGGCTCCAAATGGAGGTGCCTGGTGGCTTTCTGATGCGTTTCTGCCTCATTGAAAGCTGAGAGGAATCAGAGCTCAGAAACGTCCAAAGGACTTAGGTGGGAGATGGGTTTACATGAGGTGGGCTTATATGCAGTCACCTCTGATAGTGACCTCCAGGCTCCAGCTTTTGCTGCTCTGTGAGAACTGACAGTGTAGGCAGAAGGTGCACTTTGCAGTGCCTCCAAGGACCCGGACATTCACATGACAGCAGAACTCAATCTCTGCAGTCACAGATCGATGGGTGTTGCGAGCACTTGGGACTCCTGCCTTGATCAACTGCATCAAGTTTGAATGTAACTTTATCCTCTTTCTCCCTTCCAAGGATCTATATTTTGAGTGTGTGGTAGCAGCTGTTTTTCTTTTTTTTCTCAACAGTGTGCAGAGTGATTTTATGATGTATCTTGCTGCTACATTTCTTCTTTCTTTCTCTTTCAGCCTGAAAATATGGGCCAATATGAAATGGACCAGGAGGCGAGCTGGGGGATGAAAGGTGTGTTGCAATATCATTTCCACTCCAATTCATGTTTTCATTATTTACAATGTTCATTAACATCTTGCCATAAAGGGTTTCTATTCTGAGATCTTCCCATGGTTCATGTAATAATGACTGGATAGAGACCCAGCTCAGAGTGATGTTTATCACAGAGAGTCTTCTTTTATCTGACCAAACATAAAGGCCTGACTGAAGTCCTACATCGTAAAGTGATGCAACCATGTTGAGTCAATTCCAGTATCCTCAATATGTGGCAACAGCCTCTGGTTCTCTTTGCTTAGCCAGTGGTGTTCTCATTTCAAAGAGAGAAAGAAATTTAATATAATCATTCCTTCGAGATGTATCTAATAAAAAAAGTCTATTGCTTCTTGTTTGTGCTACAGTGTGGTTAAAATGTGCAGAATTTGAAAAGCAGAATTTATTTGCATTGAATTTTTTATTACAGTTTAAGTGGACTGTGAACTTAATATGGAACTTGGGTTGCAATTTTCCAAAGGGCTGAGCAATTTAGGAACTTCCATCTACTCATGAGGAAGAGTATGATTTTGTTTCCAAGACACTTAATCTCATTTTGAAAATCTTACTCTAATGCTCCACTTCACGTCTCTGTGTTGATATAAATGTTTATCTCTATGTTTGAAGAGTGTAAAGTACAGTTTTTGAAAAGCAGATTGATCTCTGATTTCATTTCAGACTTTAAAAAGGTCTATGAAAACTCGCTGATTATTCCAGTTGCATTAAACATCAATGTGAATAGATGACCTTGTGGTAGTCATATCATATATAGTCATATACTGACCTGACTAGAAAGCTCTTGTGCTGGTTTAGATCCAGGAATCATTGGCCCCACACTCCAAAAGCATCTTTTCTTGACTATTGTTATTACTACTGCAGTCAGCCCAAGAGCAGGATGTTGGCATCTTGGAATATTGTATTAACTCAATGATTTTCATTTATGTTCCCAAAGTGACATGGCTATAGTAATCCATATATTTTAACTGTTTTCAGTAAAGAACAATAAGGGTAGGACTTTTGGGTGACAGACTGACTTAACTCTGCACAATAGCTTCCTCTAGAAAGAAATTCCCATTTTGCCAGTGTGTAACCCATCGGCTTTGGGAGATGAATTTTCTGTAATAAACCTTTGATTTCAAGGACTATTGCTTCAGTAATAGATAGTGGTTTTGGCATAGAGAGCATGGGAGTCAAATGCTTACTGTGCATGCAGTTATCCAACAACTTGGATATTGAGAAAAGAGAAATGTAGTAGCATAACAAAACGCTGATGTACCTGAATGTTCATTGCAGTGACTTCAAAAGAAGCCTATAAATTCTAAACAGTAAACTGTTCTTATTCTCTTGCAGAATACAAGGTAAGAAGGGCTTTTCCAACACTGGAAGAACAATCAGATTCAGCACTTCCTAGCAAGGTTACATATGTTCCTTTTTTTTATTTTATCTTGTTATTTTTTATCCCAGTGAAATGTTTGTCAAGTAAGGATGCAAGTATGTACCGTTTAAATTAATAAGTTCCCCACAGTGTCATTTCCACCCATCAGAATCAGATTTGGCTGGAGTTCATATGCTCTTGTCTTTTTAACAGATTTATCCTTATGAAACACTTATTGTAACAAACCGAGTTCGTGTGAAATTGCCCAAGGATGTGGACAGGACCAGGCTGGAGGTAGGAATATTTGCTTGATGGCTTTGAAAGTCTTTGTTGTGTTTGTTTACCATCCTAGGTATTCCTGTGCCCAGCTAATAGCGATGAAAGAAGACAGAAAAGAAGATTAACATTATATGTTATATTTTATTTCAAAACACTAGTTTGTAGGCAATTTAATTAAAAGAGAAATAACCAAAATCCTGTAAAATATATGATCAAATGATGTATTACAAAGATACTGATGAAACCCATGAGTTTTGGGTGATTATACAGGATATTGAAAGCTGGAACAAGGCAGATGGGTGCTTGGTTTTGAGTTTGTTTTTCTTTAATTCCTATAAAACAAACTCTCCTAGAATAGCCTGAATATTATAAAAAGCTTCATTTATCCTGCAAATATATGCACCTATGTTTCTAGTCCATTGTCTCATTCAGCCCCCCCTTTGGCTGCGTGATCCCTGATCACTGTGCTACAGATTTGCTGTAGCATCATCTCTCTCAAAGAGTAGTCCTATAAGCTGGAAAAATGCAGGTACAATGCATCACAAGGAAAACGTGGTCTCCAAATCCTGAAGGTTAGTGTTCAGGCAAAATTTATGAAGTTACTTTTTTGACTGAGTAATGACAGGACTGAATAAAGACTCACATAAGTTATTAAACTAATGTATATTTTTGTGAATTACTATTAAGAAGAGTCAGTTCAATAAAAATTATATGATTAACAGTACTGGACTTCTGGGAATTCCCTGTCCATGGCAGAGAGATTGAATCTAGATGATCTTTAAGGTGCCTTCCACCCCAAACCATTCTATGAGTCTATAATTTATATTTAAATAAAAGTAATGCATTTATAACTTGATAATGTGAAAAGAAGAAAGAAACTTCAATCTTAAAGCAAAACAAGAAAAATTCTACAAAATAGAAGAAAGTTTCTCATTGATGATCAAGGGTTTTTTTAAGAATTGATTTACCAGATTCTTACACATGTAGTGTATCTTAGAAATGGTGTAATTTCTTAAATGCTTCAATGTGTTTGTCACTTGATTACTCAGCAAGTGGTACTGATTTGATTTTTAAGAAAAAAGAGCCTTAAATGTGTTCTGGTTTAAGCCTGGGGTATAGCAAAGCACGATAGCAATAATAAAAAACATAATGAGTTCAGAAAAAGAAGCAGGGATTTGGAGGGATACTCATCTGGACACCTCCTTTCATGGATTCTTTCCTATATATACATATATACATGTGTGTATATTGAAGAATACAGTCTTCATTTAAGCACATCAGGCTTGTCTAAATAGCAAATGCAGCTTCAAACTGCATTTTTAAGGCAACAGTTAGTTTGATATGGATGGATCATTCCTATCCTTGCTGCCATTATCCAATATTCATACACTGTCCTCTGCTGGGATTGCTGTTTGACATTGAAGTTGCTCAGTCTGCCTCGTATCAGGTGCAGCCCAAAGCCTCATGACTCAAGGAGCCCAACCACTTCAAAGATCTTACAGAGGTTTGCCAAAGAACAATAAACAAGATCTGCTTCAAGCCTGCATCAGGAAAGCAATAAGGGGACCAGGCTGATCCTCCTGATTGCTGTACTATGATAACCATGTGTGTCTGCAGGAAGGATTCCTTTGGAGATCATTTTACATTTATTAGGGATTGGTATTTTTTAAACAATTAGATGAGCAGCATTTTAAGAGGATTATAACTACTAGGAAAACAGGGGCAGCATCTCATCTGCACAATCAAACCATATGCAGAGTTGAGAGACAGGTGCAAACTGTTGCTTTCCCTGCCGGCCTCTCCTGCACCTCTCCTTCCCTTCCTTCTGCATTGTAGAATTGCTAGAAATAAGTGGAATTGCATAGAAAAACAGTTTAACATTACTTCCTCTTGTAGCACAAGAAAAAGATGAAAATTGTAGCTTGGTTGCTGACTTGTGCATTCAGCAGATCTCTAGCTTGGGCAAGACTCAGAACTGAGGTAGCCCAAGTTAACATTGGTCTGTAGGTTTGCACAGGAACGAGCCAGGATTGGGCACAACTTCAGGCATTTGAGGGGAAACACTGGGAATACTGGAAACAGTCACCTTTTCTTGCACCCGCATTTGCTACAGGGTATGATTCAGTGCTCACAGACCTCTCAGAGGCAAGTGCTCTCTCCAAGCAGAATGGGTTGCCAGCTGGTCCTCTCTTTTCATCCTGCACAGCCAATGTCACTCATGAGAGGGCTGGATTGTGCCTGCAGAAGTGGTGAAGGTGATAGCACTGCTAAGCCTACGTATTGTCCAAACTGTAGAATGATTTATCTAGAAAAATCTTTTAACAAAACATCCATATTCTAACATTCCAGTTCTGTAACAGTTTTGTGGGCTGAAGCCTCACTTTGCTCTTGCTGCTGCAAAGCAGAACCAGCTCCTGGGCCTGATGGCTTCGGACAGGGTACAGGTGGTATCAGTGGAAGGAGACCTAGAGCCATTACATGTTATATCAACTATCAAACCTGAAAGCCATCTTATGTCTTGTATGATTAAAATCTCTTACACATGATGTTTCTGTTTTCCTGGTCTACTTAGGAGCAAAAAGGTGGATAAATCTGCATGAGCTAGCTTTATTTAACAGCCCTCTTGCAAACTGACTTGAAACAGGGTTCCAGTTTGTGAAACAGTTCATTATGAACTTTGAATGATCCAGCGTAGATGTCATGGAAAGGACACTGTTGTTTCTCTGTAATTCCAACTTCCAAGAGAAGTCTCCTGTACTGAATGCTCCTGTCATGAAAAGTGAACTCAAGTAAATGGTATTAGCTCCTTGGATTAAATTAAGGGAGGCTGCAATGAAGGCCTGAGCTAATGGCTGAGGACAACAGGAGGGTGGAGTTTTAATGGGTGGTAGTGTTTTCCTACTTTTCTCCCATTGTGAGTATTTTTTAGATTAGAGTGTTGTGTAAGAAGTTTATTTTAAGGATTATGAAAAATATTTTCTTGTAAAAATGCATATTTTTCTAAGCCCAAGAGGTATCCAGAGATTAGGAAGGCTCAACTGGTAATAAATACATTCAAATAGTAGGAATTCTTTCTTCAAAAGCACATATATCTAAGCATAGAAACACTCAGCATGTTTTTGTTTGCTTGTTCTAACTCAGCAGTGAGGCAGAAGTAGCCCAATTCCTTGTGCTTCTTCCAGGAGATGCTTATGCCAACAGTGAACTAATACATGCAGGACTGAGAACTAGTTATAATAAATGGCCTGCTGATTTTCAAATACATTACTGACACTCTGACTTTTGAATGAATAGCCTGAATCTTCATTTAGCATAAGCTGACTAGAAATGTGAGGAATTTATACTAGATAAGGATTTGGCCCAGGATTTTTTTTAGAAGTTTTGCTCTAGCACAGTGCTGTTGATTCTAACGTTAGATGAACAGAACAGCATTCCTGTGACCTATTGTAATGGGAAATGGTGAAGACCAAATTAATTCGGGTAATGTTGCAGAAAAGCAAAGCAGTAGGATAGGAGTGGGTTATACATTTTGAGTGAAGAGCAGGAATTGCACATTTATAGATGACACAAACTGGGGAGGACAGCAGATGATGCTCTGAGGGACCTCACCAGATTAGAGGAGTTGGTTGACAGGGACTTCATGAAGGTAAATGCAGATTCCTGCACTTGTTATGAAATAAAGCCATTCGTCAGCACAAGATGGGGGGGAATAGCTCTGTAGAAAAGTACCTGATGGAAAACAAGCTCAACATGAGTCAGCAGCTAGTAGTAAAGGGGTTATAGAGGAAAACATGCCCTTCTCAGAAGCAGGCACTGGAAGGCAAAGAGGCAACAGCTGCAAGTTGCTGGAGAGGAAATTACAATTAGACCTGAAGGAAAAGTTCCTCACGGGGAGAACTGTGCACTGGAACAGGTTGCCCAAGAGACTATAGTGTCTCCCTGGAGGCATGCAAAACTCACCTGGACAAGGCCTTGAGGAGTATGGTCTAAATTTAAAGTTGGCTCTGCTTTGAAAGACCTTCATAAGTCCCTAATTTGCTTAGGTTGGTATATTCTGTGAAGACAAAGCCTTAACATAATATAATTACAAAAATGGATTATCCGGTGCTCTTGATGTGACAGCAATTAAACAATTACATAATTTGGTCTATCTTGGAACATTTTATCCAAAGGATGATTTTATTATTCAAGCACTTAAATATAACTGTCCTGGAGCAAACTTTCCTATTTTGAACTTAAATCCTGAATTTCCACTGACTAAGACATCACCTTTGGACAGTACACATTAGCATGTTCCTTACCTGCTGTTTTCTCAGTGGTGTTCCACATGGCCTGGGTTATTTTTCCAAAGGAAGTTGGGCTTAAGGATGCTTTGAAAATCTTGATGTGAACACCTTTTATGATTTACACCTTGGGCTCCTAAAAACATGCACTCGATATCTTAATCTTAGTTTGGATATCATTTGCCTGTTTTCAGTCATAGCAATGTGATTCAGTGCTTGCACATCCAAATTGATGGTTCATGCCCTGCTGCATAGATATTTTTTTTTCCTCCTGAAGTTTCTTTTATCACAGAGTATAAGATTTCTTTTGTGGTCACAGGCTGGTAATTTTGAAAGCCAACATAGTTGCAGTCTTCCATTTGGAAACCATCTTTTAGTGTTTTGATTTGATTTTCTTATCTTAATGTATCTTAGCTTCTTTAACCTTTTTCTTTTGAATGTCAGAGAGTTAAAAGCATTATTCATTCATGCCTATCAAATAGAGTAGAAAAAAAAGAAATTCTTTTGTTTGAGACTGTTCATTCTTTGTTTAACAAGGATACACTGAAACAATTGCTAATGAAAAAATATTCTGGAATGTCAAGTAGCAAACCTTCATCCACCACCTTGTTCTTTGTAAACAGAAATGAGAGATTTAAACATGGGTGCGGTTTTGTTTGAACAGGGCACTCACATTAATTCAAACATGCTTTTCTTCCTGAAACTGCTTGTCTGGATTTGTTTTAGGGATGACATTTTTTTCTACTGAATTTTATTTAACAGTCACCCTGGGTTCTAGCCATTAGGGCTGCAAATATTTTGCGACTGGTTTCCAGTAACTGAGCCTGAATTTATAACAGCCCCATCTCCTAGATGTTGTTCGTACAAACTATGTTGTGTGTCCTTCCTCCTCTGGAGCTCAGGTGGGGAAAATCAGAGCAAAACTGAAATGCTGTGCATTTTAACACAGAGAAGTGCAGTTTGTAGTTTGGAGCTGAATTGGAGGTTACGGGCTCACTCCCCAGTGAAATTCATAACCTGGAGTGAAAAAGTGCAGTTCACTGACTTCAGTGGAACTTCACACTGTTAAACTTGAAAATATTTGTGTGGTGTTTCTTCTTCTAGGTATATGCTTGTGTTATGATCAGTGCTGAATGTCTATATCAGTTGTCAAAGCCATTATAAAATGAGAAAATGCTTTAGAATTCATGTAGTATGTATGAAAGCTCATTCCTATCAGAGTGGAAACACTGTGGGAGTGAATGGAGATTAGATTTATAGCATTCAGATACAGATGCACTAAAGCCCAAACTAAGAGAAGCTGGAGAATCTGCTTTAAGAATAAGATATTTTGTACCTAAACCAAATGAAATCTTTTAAACTCAAGATCTTCTCTGTATTTCCGTAATTCATTTTGGGTTCATAATTTTAATTTTGTTTATTAATTTTTTTATATAAATATTTTTTTATCAGTAGTCTGTTTAAACAATTACTTATGTGTCAGTATGAAAAGGTTCATTTGGTTGAATGACAGAATGATGGTACAGGTTATGATCAGAGATGTTCTACTGTGTACCCCTGTGTTAGCAATGTTGTATTGATATCCCTGAGTGAAATACTTGCTATCTTTTCAGCTTCTTGCGTAATTACTCAGTTGGGCAAAATATTGAACATACAGTGCTTCTACAGAACACTTTGCACATGCCTTGTGATATTTCATAAGTGGTTTGGCTCTAAGTACCCCACAGTAGTATTGCTGAGTGGAATTCAGCTTATCTGTGAAGTTTCACAATACCCTGAGATACTATACAGATCTGGGACCCTTGTGTAGGTGCTTGGGATTTCATCAGTACGAGAAGGGTTTCAGATGCCCTTCCTCACTGCTTCTGTTGATTTTGGAAGCCTTTTTGGGGGTACATTGTTACGTGGGGGCAGAGGAGAGAGGAGGATCTACATCTCCTGCCAAGGCTTGGTTGCACAAGTGCTCCAACTGTTCAGTGTTGTGGCTAAGTGCCCTAATCTAACACAAACACAATTGTGGTGCTTCCTGCCTCATCCCCTGATCGATAGAGTTGTTCTAGATATCTTTTGAAGTTCATTAGGTGGCAACTCATGCCATTTCTTAATGTTCCCTCACCTATCACATAATTAGTTAATACCTTCAAATATTTATTGAGTGTGAAGCCTAATTGCTTCGTAGATGAGCATACCATTCAGTACTCCCTTGGGAACGTGGCACATGGCTAATTGCAGTTTTGCAATTAGTCATGCAGTAGATTTAGAAGAAACCTCTGAAAAGCTTTCTGAGCCCCAGCAGTGCAACAGAAAGAAGAGGGGAAAGTGCAAGCCTTCTAAAAGTGAAATGAGGATTTGAAATCCAGTAAATCAAAGATAATGTTTTCCAGAAAATTATGATTGGACCTGCCAAAGTAATATTTGGGCTAACTTTGAGAGGCATAGGAGAAGGGAATTGGGGCGGAGAGGAGAAAAAATGGAGAAGGGAGGTAGCTATTACTTTTGCAGATGTATTCAGTGGAGATACTGCTAACAGCCTACATCTGAATATGGGAAAAGTAAAGCCTCTACACCAACTACCCTAAAGAGCTAAGATCTGGTTATTACCATGAATTCTCACTTACCTGTGCATAAACGTTTCCTCGTAAATCCCAGTTTAATTTGACTATTTTGCATTTTGAAGACTCTGGAAAGGATCCTATAGTGTTTCATTCTGGTTTTTGTGTATTGGATGTTGGAAGTGTTACAACGATTCTGACCAAAAATTAATTGAAGTGGTCAACCATTTAAAATTACACTCTAAACTAGAGTGTACAGTGGTGCTTCGGAGAGAGAGAATAGCTGAAAGGTTCACTATGGATTCAAGCAAAGGCAATGTAATCCTCAGTTGTCATTTCCTATGAACATAATGTAAAAAAAGGGAAACTGAAACAAACCTGAGGTTTTAAATGACCTCTAGGAATTAGAATTTTGATTTTCTTGTCTTCAACTCATCACTTCCTGCCATCCAGTGTGTTGGTTCAATATTGACTCATGGAGAAATATGATTTCCTCTGAATTTCCTATATAGCAGGTTTTCACATGAGGACTCCCATCCAGTTACTGATATAGAATAAACATGCTTGTACAACATGACCTGGTCACAGCTTGCTGCAGTACAACTGTAGGTTAATTGCAATTTTCCCTTCTTGTGACCTATTCACACTAATGTCATATTCCTAAGTATTAGTTTTGAAGATCTCTGAATTTCATTACAAGTTCAATTATTCTTGTCGAAGAGAAATCTCATTAAATTAACTAAACATTACAACTCTGTTTAGAACAGTTAGTGTCATTTTAGCAGTCCAAAGAAAAAGAGTCAAGCATCATTAATTTACAGTGAAAAGCATCACTTCTTTCTGAGATAACACCGTGGAGCAAGTATTTGAATGTGCAATTAATTACTTTTGTTCTGAGAGACTCAAAAATGAGCACGTCTGTAGCACTTATTTTAATGATTGTGTTTCATAGAGCATGAGGATTTCCCATGATAGTGGTTGTATTGCAGTAGAGGGGGTTTAGCTCAACCCTTGCTTGGTTCTGTACATCTTAATAAGAAAAATTTGTGATTTAATTCTTATATTGTGCATGTGCATGTTTTAGAAAAACTAGCTATGTAGGTACAGCAGGGTGTGGTGACTCTTCTTACACAGCACATTCAGGTGAGGAGTTACAGCAGCAGTTATTTGGTTCCCAAGCTGCAAACCACCTTCAGGCTTCCCAAAGCGGGATCCCAGTGTTGTGACCCCATTTCTCTAATCCAAAATGCTGTCAGTGGAGGTGAAAGACTGTGCTTCTGGAGACATGACTCTCTTCTTCCACACAAAGCCATTGCTGCAACCTGTGGACGTGTCTGGTGGGACCAGCACTTTACTCAACTTGAATCTCACTGTATTTTTCTGTAGCATGCCCAGCTTTGCTGTTGATGCAGAAAAGTAGATTGAGTTAAGCTGCCTGAATATGACCAAATTGTCACAGAGGGAATTAAGAATTGGTTACTAGTATGCTGTAAAACACTCAGACTTCCTATGTAAGCAAGGCCAACACTAATAAAAAAAGGAAGGAATGTTACTTTTACTAATGAGTTTGGCCATTCTTTTAATGGCCCAATGATGCACTATTAACATAGCTGGATATTTTAAGCTGATCCAATCCTAAAAAAAAAAAAAACAGAAATCATGTTTTTGGCCATGTAAAGCATAGATTTACTCACACATCTCTCATACCTCATGATGGATATCCTCCCTATTCCCTATGCATAATCTTCAATTTCCTGTCTTCTGTTTGACTAATGAGACAAGGCAACGCTTCAGTTAAGACAAATTAATATTCAAATAGCTGAGAAGAAAGATAAGTCAATCTAAGATTTCTCAGTGGTTCATTTTCTCTGCCATTTTTTGAAGAGCTATAGGGCCTTAAAGCTCTAAGGTTTAGAAAAGGCACAACCACAGTGTTGACAAAATTTAACATCATACATACAAAGAGAAGAATGAACATAAACTTCCCACATTGGTCTATTCCCATGGTGTTTAGACCCTTCAAATACTTGTAGACATTTACCATATTTTCCCTTAGTCATCATTTGGCTAGGCTTATGCATGCTTAGACCTTTTAGTCTTTCCTCATAAATCAAACTCTGCAACCCATGATTACTTTTGTTACTTTTATCTGAACCCTTGCCAGTTTGATGACATCTTTCTGGGATCAAGGTTTATTCCAAAATTTGCAGACAGAACAGTAATCATTGCTTCTTCCAGGGTTGGTCCCAAAGCTTGAGCCCATGATGGTGAAAGTTTCTGAAGTGCAGGGAAAGCAGTGGGAATCATGCTACACTGGGCACAGACTGCTGTTCTCAGAGGGGCTTCAGAACAAAGGGCAAGTGTTCCCTTCTACTAGAATTAAGTTTGTGTGTGGATAATGCATTGATGGAGCAAGAAATTTTGCTAATATTGCACTCTGGTTGTTAGTGCTTGGGATGAGGGTCAGTATGTAAAGGAGAATTGAAAGCAAAGAAAGTGCCTGGTGGAATGGGAGGTGGGAATCAGTGAGCTTGTGCTTTCCTCATCTCAATCTCTGCTACTGCGTCTCTGGGCTGGAAACTCTCAACTGCTTTTGGACTAGATGGCACCAACTGAGAACTGCTGTGAGGAAAAAATGTGCTGATAGTTTAAACCAAAACTTCAGTATAATTAGAAAATGAGTGCATGCAAGGAATGAAGGTGATGTCATCTGAATACAAGTAGAGGAGCAGAGCACACATCTAATTCATACGTGAACTGAAAGCTCACTAAGCCTGAGGGAAGAGCAAAATGATCACAGTATCACACGGTTGGAAAAGACCTCTGAGATCATCTAGTGGTAAATGGCAAAGTACAGCCTTGGAGAGGAAAGGAGGAATTGCCAAGCTTGTACTGAAATGGGTGGCAAGATTCGTCAGGAGGTGAAGCGTAGCGAGTATTCAGTGCCCTGCAGAAAAGGCCTGAGGCCTGATGTAGGGCTTGCTAACTCTTCCTTCACTGACCCTTAGTTCTGAAACAGATCTGATGGGATCACAGCAGTTTCTGGAAAGACATGGTATAATTTACCTCAAGAAAAAAAATGGTGAAAGCATTCCTTTTAAAGTTTTACATTTCCTGTGGGTTTGGATGATTGGCAAAGAGGTTTTACCTGCAGGGTCTGGCCTTTCCAATTTACTCTCTGAGTATGAACTATTTTTGGCACTGCTTTCTCCTGAATGAGGAGACATCTCAAGTCTTATCTAAAAATCTAGAAAGCAAGATAAAACAAAATATGATACACTTTGCTCTTCCAGACTTATTTTTCAATCCCACAACTTACGGATATGTTCCTTGCTTTGAGAAAAAGCTGAAGTTAAGCTTGCTCACATTTATCCATTGGATTACCAGGAAAATGTGAAAAAGAATATAAATCAATGCAGAGAGGAGCTATTTTTTCTTTCCAAATCCAGTAGAATTAAATTCTGTCAGTGAGAGATTGTTTCTAAAATACATTGTCAGATGTTGCTTATTTCCATGAGAAACAGGATCTCCTTTGCCAAATATGCATGGCGTGTTTGTTCCATGCTATGCATAGTGCTTATGGAGGGTTGCTATCATTGGTCACATGAAAAACGAAGGCTCAGTTCCAAACTCTTAGTCACTGTTGTTCTGAATATGTGGAATCTCAAGGGAAAAAAACCCCAAGGCTGTCCTTTTTTTAAGAAACCTCAAAGGCCCATAATGACCATTCAAGGTAATTAAATATAGTGATTCCTTATAAACAATTTCCTGATTTTTGCTTGAGCAATTTACACAAAAAAAAAGATAAATATGTTGTTTATAAGGGGAAAGCAAAATTTTACTTTCAAATGTGTCCAGAATAAAGCTTTCTAAGGTAGGACAATGGGGCTGTATCCATCCATTACCAGGACACATTATCATGCTCCCTGCCACAATTTTGTCTAATTGCAGCAAGTGCTCTCCCAGACGATGCTGGGACCTGATTCAAATGACAGAAAACCTTAGCCTATTTGGATTACCAGTAAAAACCATCTAAAGGACTCAGTGGCTTTCCTGGGGAGTGCACTGCTTCCCCCTACCTTCAGCATCTTGCACTCAGCATTTGCAGGCAGCGTTATTTCAATTCATGAGGATTGCGTCTCCTTTACAACTCCACTCCTGGCTGGCTTGCAGGCATGTGTCTTGAGAGTGAGTGAGGTGGAATAGATGGCAGTTTTCAGCCCTCTCCAAGTGACAAGGACAATGGACCCAGGTTTCCTACCCCCTGGGAAGTCTTGCAACCAAGAGGCAGTGAGATGAAAGGAAAGGGCTGACATCCTTCCCTTGAAATAACACAGTTGTCTGATGGGTAATAAGCCTGATTCTGCTGTCTGAGGCATGTCCAAGTGTTCCTGGCTCGTAGCTGCTTTGGGGAACCTTGTTTCTGGGTGCAGGTTGTGCTTTGGCAAGCACTCAGGGTGAAGCTGGATGTGCCTGGAAAGAGAGAGGCACCTTGGTATTTCAAGTCAAAAGCCCAGCTGGGAGGAGGAAGTTAGATCGCAGGGTTCATCCCTGGTTTCAAGGAAACCTTTGTGGAAGTGGAAAGTTTTATGTTTAAAAACCGCAATTTGTAATTCACATTGCGCTGAATCTGTCCCTTTCAGGTGCTGTGTAACACATGAGAAAGAGAGAACCATAACTGATGCTGCTGAATGAGTTAGTCCATAATTATTAGAAGAATTTTATATGACATTCATTTCTGATTCACACATTTATCTTTTCTGCTGTTTCTGTGTATATACTAATAATTATTTAAACAATAGTTATCTTGCCTCCTTCCAATTCTTTATGTTTGTATTCTCCCCTTTTTCAAATAAAAGCATAGTTCATGGCATTTAAAAAAACCCAACTTTATCCAGCTTGTGCTTCTGATATGATCTATCCCCATGGATAAGCACATTTTGGATTTAGGAATTTAGCACTGTGTTCTCTCCTTTGTTACAAGACTGCTATTAGTAGACAAGTGTGGTGTCCACCATTCTTATTAAAGATAAGGCAAAACAAGTCCATCTCTGAAATTATATTAGTCTCTTTAAAGTCCTGGAAAAGCTTAAATTTGTCTCAGTATGCTCTGAGACTTTAAGCACCATGTATAAACACATCTTTTTCCCAAAGCCCATAGCTTCTGCTTGGTTAGAACTATTTTGAAAAGATGTTGGTTTTGGTTTTGTTCTTCAAAAGTCACTACTGCCATCAATAATTTCATTTCCCAGTTACTCTGCGCTCATTTGGTTTTGATGCAGTCTTTTCCAGAACCAATTTGGGAATTTAAATGTAAATCTTAATACATTTGAGGTGTGTTTTAAAACTTAGGAAGGGAAGAAATACTCCTTTGCACAAAAGAGCTTAATGATACCTTTTGTATTTTCATTTTCAAGAGGCATTTGTCCCCTGAAGAGTTCCAGGAAGTCTTCAAAATGAGCATTGAGGAATTTGATCGTCTGGCACTTTGGAAGCGGAATGACCTGAAGAAAAAGGCCCTGCTTTTCTAGCCCCACCCAGATAAAATATGTGCTTAATCAAAACAAAAATAGTCTTGCCAGAACTGTCACATGCACTTGCTGTTGAACCATTGTCCAGCTTCATTGTGTTAGTATGTGTCAGGGGAAACAGGACAGATTAGATGGCAACGCGTTGGGATACAGAGAATTTGCTAATCTTGCATGACCAGATGGTTTTGTCAGTAACTCCTGGTCCTACCCAGTTTACAACGTGCAAAAAAATCTAGCTTTAAATTTGTTGTCGCTTGCAGTTATTGCTTGATGCAAATGGAAATTGTGAAAGGAAGAGAAAAAATGTAGCTGTGACAAAGGAAATGCATCCAACATTTTGTTCCATTAAGTTTTACAACACAATTTTTACAAAACCAAGTAAGTAATGAATATCAAATTCTCCAATGGGGGATCACATGCTATTAAAAAATATGGTAAAAGCCAAAGAAAAGCATGTCCACAAGCAATTATTGCAAATGTTTATGTATGGTACTTTTTAAGAATGAAAGCAAAAATATGGAAGCACCTTAATTCTACTTCTTATACTTTAGACACAACGTACTCTATAAAAGGTTGTATTTGTCTAAAAGGTAACTAGCTATCTTTAACACAAGAGTTTTTATTTTATTAAGAATATATTGTGACATAGAACAGTTACAATGACTGAAATGTATACAGACCTGCTTAAAAATGTAGTCCCATTCATCAGGAAAACTGAAGCCTTATACAAAACTGGTTTAAGGGTGTTTATTGTGCCAGTTAACTGTGTTTTCCTACTAGTTTGGGGTGTTTGGAGAACTTTTTTTTTTACATTTCATGCTGATAAAAATACCATATAATCTTATTTATATGTAGATAGATATATCTATCTATAAAAGAATTATTTTCATTGATACATGCCCTAAGTAAAGACATTCTTACTTTCTCCACTTTCTGGCTTTATGCAGTAAGCCATGAGAACTGTGATGGCAGCTGGTAGGTGTGGAAATGGAACAGTTCAGCATAAAATGTAACAAAAAAAGCTTGGTGTGCTCTATCAATACTACATCCAATTATAATCAAATATATAAAACACTCATGCATTATTATTTGCATGTTTCTATACAAATAAATTTTAAAAAAACCCAACTATGTGATTCTGATGCAATCCCTTGAAACTATCTTAAATAACAAGCAAAGCTAACAAAATCTAAGCATTTGATATGAGTGTTAGACCTTAATATCTCTTCCAGCTGAAAGACTGTCTTAAATTTAACAATTTCATATGGTCAGAAGTATGGTTGCTGACAAAGAATGTTTTAAAGTGAGTTCCTAGTTTTGTGTGATACTAAAAGAGATTACAAAAAGTATGTTTTTTCAGCCATGTGTCAGTATTCTGCATTTTTACTGCCTTGAATGTTTGTACTCACTTCCTACTTCACTATGTCTTTTTGCATTTCCTAAAGTAACTGGTTAATATATGCACTACAACACACTGTTTCAACTGATCCAGCATTGGAAAAAACATAGCGTTGAACATGCCTTCTTCCAACTAACTTTTAAAGTCCATGCTGTTGGGAATAAATATTTTCTCATGACCTAAACGTTTTGTCTGATGATGCAAATGTTTAAAAAAGTCATTAAAACAAAGACATAACTGAATGACTTTTCTAATGTGTGTATAATTTTCAGATTGCACTGCTGCTCCAGATAGGGTCTTCCCATTATATTAACGTAAATAATATGTAATTTGTGTTAGTTTTGCTCAGTTAGGAGAGTGTTAAGTGTAGCTCTGAATGCGAGTTACTGTAAAGTTGGTCATGATTTAAACAATCCATCTAGCAACTGGCACATCTCATGAAACAAAAGCTGCTTCACTGGTGATGTTCAATGTACAGAACAATCAGCCAGTCTTAACTGAGAGCTTCTGATCACCTCTAGACTGAAACCATAAGGCTCTTCAATCTCAGAACAGCTTGTTATGTTTTCCCTACGTGTGAAAACTGGCAGCACATTCAAATGGGACAATCTAAAATGTGATCATCAAGGTCCATTGGTACCATGAAAATCTAAATACAGGAGAACAAATGACTGGAGAATCATGGTGAGTAAGCTTGACTTTGGTGAAGACCACTCTTCTCATCTACACCTTCCTGGGACATCCAATAGATTACAAGCCTCTTCTCCGTGAGTAAAAAAATCCATAAACAGGTGCAGATCAGGTTCAATGTGCGTCTTCATAAATAATTTGAAAAGTGCTTAACTACAGCAGCTATTGTACCAATGGAGGATTCAAACTGTGCTGCAAGGAAAATGTGCATTACTGAGCAGCACATGGCTCCATGCTGCTGGGTGTGTAGCTGATGAGAAGGACAGTGAGAGCATGCGAGCTCTGTTTGACTAGTTATGCTATTTTGAGCCAGTTAGTCTGTTACAACATCTACAGCCTTAAAAGTGCCTCCTGAAGATCCTTTACCTATCTGAGCTAAACTAAGTACAACTCTTTTTTTGGGTATGCCTATGTAGGCATTTTAGCCCATGAGCATCAGTTCTTATCACAATGCACAACTGTACGTAGGAGTGGTACATCATCTATCTACATTTGCTTCCAAGTCAGTTTGTCATTCTGTGCTCCCTCTTTTTTGTCAGTGAAAAGCACTTTTAATCACATCCTAATGTTCAAAGCTAGTTATATGAACTATACATTGCAAGCTATCTAATCTTAGATGAAATTAATTCTATGCCTACAGTCTGTAAGTGAAAATAATAAGCCAGATTTTACCAAGTTGGTGGAATACCAGCCTTGCAACCACTGGTAGCTACCAAATCATTTCCAAGCCATCAGGACGGTCCTTTCAATTCCACATATCTCACAAAATGCCATGTGTTCATTACACTATTCACCAAACAGGCATGTATTTGATGCCAAACACGCAAAAATGTTTTATAAGACAGTCAGTTTATCAACTTACGTTCCTACTCCCAGCCAAAACCAAAAAGGAATTTTGGCTTCCATACACAAAACCTTTGCTGACATTAGATGAACAAATACTCTTGTGTGTCCTTGCTCTGTTTTCCTGAAAGTTTGAAATGATCTGTAGATGCCTGTTCTGTGCCCACTTGGTGTTACTCATAAGGTGTTCTGTTTTTCTAAGTATACATGTTAGTGTATCATTCTATATTTAAAGCATCTACTATCATATGGTGTAGCAACCTATTAGTTATGCTTTCTAGCCCCACTACATTCTGATTTACAATAATGATATTGTATGCCAAATACACCAGTGTAATAGGGCCATGAATTGAGTAATAGTGTGATTGACTTCACTGCTAAGTTTTCTGTACGTCACCTAAACTCCATAAAGCAGAACATGGTATACTTGAGAATACAACATATCTATTCCTAAAATGTATCATATTTTCCACACTTAAAAACTAGAAATTAGAATTTTAGTCATGTAGTCTTCTTTCAGGAACTTAGAGCGTCCTGTTAAATAAATGTGAATAGACTAATGTGCATAATCAACGTTCTGGTTTATTTCTAGGGTTCCATATGCTAATCTTAAATAGCATTATGAAATGGAAAATGCATTTCAGAGCAATGAGATAGATCTTTGCCAGAATATTCCATCTGACAGTGTGGTCCAGCATTGGCAGTAACAAACTGAGAGTCTCAATAAATCATAAGCTGTTTTTTAGATAATGCTCTTTCTTATTATTAAGATACTAGTCCATAGTCCTGCTTTCAAGGAAATGCTCTCTTCCAGTATTTTGGTTAGGTATGGATATGGCTATGCAGCTCAATAGGATCACCTGTTTTGATATGTATACAGGAAACAAGGGAATTCTGTCAGAGATTCATTTTCATATTTGGATCTGAAGTGTATGTCTCAGCTGTTCATGACAGCCCTGATGTGTATGACATAATTCTCACCTCATGTATTTTAGGGAAGGCACGTCTCAAACACAGCAATGAAAGAGCCAACTTACTTCATCATCATAGTCTTTGAGACAAAGGAACACATGGATTTTTGTGGTTGCTGAGGAATATCTGATCAATAATTCCAGATAGGAAGCCAGGCGTGCCAGATTGCCATTTGAGCTGTCTCAGAAGGCTGGACATTTTTGTCTGACCTTCTGCTATTTCTTTTCCTTGTGTTTTAGGGGAGAGTTCTGAAAACTGTAACTGCAGAAACAATAAAATATATAGTTGTGAGAAGCTACCTGGAATCTGATAACTCTGTAAGACAAAGCTAGTTTTACATGAAGAAAAAAGATACAGTTCCGACCGAGAGAGATACCTTGTCTTACATTCCTCATTTTGATGGGGAACCATCTATTTAACATTTCCCAAGTGTGACTGAGCCACACCATTAATTTTATTAGCCTTTTCACAGATCTGCAAGAAAATGCTGCTCTGTTATTTGCAAATGAGCTAGGTGAGATCCCAGGCACTGCTATCTGTGTGGCGCATGGGCACCAGGGTGTCTTTATATTCTCCTTTCCCTCTGACTCGTGTGAAGGAAAATGTTGTGGTGTTCTCAGTTTCCTAAGATCTAGACTGTCCCCTGACCACTGTGATTACTCGATAGCTCACAGGTGTGGCAACCATTTTTTCAGATATCTTGAATAACTGCAAAAAGATGATTGGTTTTGGTATCTCAGTCTCTGACTGCAATCCTCTTGTACATGTAAAATTATACTGGTGGCCTGCATTTCTTCTTCACATCCAGGCTGCCTCTCAGGTATAACCAAATCCTCACAGGATCATGGGAGGTGCTGGCTCAGGCTTACGGAGTCTTTGTACCTTTCTCACTTCTTCTGTTCTGTGAAAAGCCATGTTAGGAAAGGTGGTACTCACTAAAAATGTGTGCCTTTGAAACAGTAGGATCTCAATAGTTTTCTTCTCTGGTAATGAAATATATGAAGCAAATCAAAGTTTGTTGGGTTACTGTAGTTGGTTGTTATTTCTTCTTCAAACCCACAATCTCTGAGTGCTGAAGTTAAGAGAAGTGAGTACTTCTGAGATTTTTCTAAGTGCTCTTATTTGATGATTGTTCATGTTTTCCTCCTACTGCTCAGTGTTTAACCTCTTGACTACCATGCACCCAGGTATTTTCTAGGTAGGGTGTTTTTTTTTGTTGTTTTGTGGGTGTTTTGCTTGTTTGTTTTGTTTTGTTTTGTTTTTAAATGATTGAGCAAACCTATGCAGCATTTGATCAGTCTGGACCAGCCAGTAGTCCTGCCACACCAGACTGTTCAACAGCAGCAGCTCCAGAGTAACTGGTAGGAAACATAAAATAGACAAAGGAACATGTCCCATATATTTAAATGTATATGATTTGAGGTTTGAAGGAAGAGGGTCACTGTCTCAGCTATGATGTGTTTACTACTTGTTAGAAGTTTGGATATCCTTGATTTCTTTTCCTGAATCTTGTTACATTTGTGCCTGGAATGATTTTCTCCACTTGCTGCGATGCAGTCCTTTATTAAATCCTCTAACTCATTTTTCCACTAAAAATTGCAATGTTTTCAATTTCTTTTGAGATTTAAACCTTTCTTTGCCCTTAATGATTCTTCCACAAGCTCCTCTCAGTCCATTGTACTTTTTATGCAGGAGGTGGTCTGATAGACTAAAGACATTAGAGTATTTGCTTTATATTCACCATGTTATGTCAAAAATTATAACATCTTTTTTTGCAGAAGAAGAAAACAGGTAAGAATGACATTAACTTTTTTAATACAATTATGCATTATGCTGAAGCCCTGCTAGAGCTGTTCTCACTCTTGCAAGGTTTTTTTCAAGTGGACATGCTCCTGAACTCCAATATAAGAGTAAAGCCCCTGCAGGACTTTATGAGTCACTGCATAAGCATCGAATTGTTCAAATTGCATTTTTTTCCTTAATCCTTTTCTTTTTTCAGTGTAATAACTGGTTATTTTTATAGTGCAGTAAAAATAACATAATAATCAAAGGCTATTGAAATAATTCATTCCATTTTAAATGGCATAGAAGAGAATATAAATACATAATAGAAGCTGAAAGAGATCTCTTTTTTGAGTAGGGGCTGAAATTAAAGGTTCTACAGAAGAATGTACTCCTGTTGTCATTAGTGGGAGGACTCTGTTTCTGTAAATTATTATGAAGTGCTGTATTTCAAGGCAGACACTTCCTTCCAGGGTCTATAAGTGTGGGTTTTTTCAATGTTCTATAAAAATATAAATAACACATTATTTATTTTCACATTTACTTTACCTTTCCTTTGTACCTCTGAAATAGGCTCACATATAAATTAGCATATTGCAGGACTTCTACACTCATGAGATTACTAAAATTAGTATTTCTATGCTAATATCAGTTTCAAAACACAGCTATTAGTATTTATGAAGTATTTATGAAAACTTTCTTGAATCCTATCTTGCTTACTAAAAATAGTGGAACATCTGCTGTAAGAAGCTCAGTAAGAAATAAAGAGGCCTAATACTTGCAAAATAAACCTGGTGAATATACTTACTCTACATCATCAGACCTTGCTTTCTAAACACTGTACAGAAGGCAGGCATTAACATAGCATGTGCCCAACCATAAATAAGGTCGTTTTCTTTCAAAATCCTTCTGTTTCATTGGCCGAGAGGGAAGAATTGGAGTCTTTGTAGCAGAAAAAAATCTTCTTGAAGGAACAAGAAGATTACTCAAGTGAACAAGAGATATTGTATCACAGGGAGTCAAGTCCAGAGTAAATAAGGTGTAAACAAGGAGTAAGTTGAAGTAGCTCTTCCAGTGCTTACATAAATGTGCTTCTGTAGGGAAGAAGAGTGCAAAGGAATGGTATTGTAAAACAACAAAGTGGGTTTATTTTTATAGTTGAGATTTTCAACTGAATTACACAGGCATTATTTTGACAGATGATAAGTTTAAGAACTGGCCGTTCCCTGATCTTGATGATAAAGGAGAAGGAAAGTATGGAGTTTTGTATATTATTGAACAATACAGGGGAAAAGAGACAGGGAAAGGTTGAGATTCTAGTTTTGGCCCAATCTTGCTTCAATTCAAAGAAAGCATGGGCGAGGAAGAGAGATTTACAGGATACCTTGTCCCAGTGTGTTTAACCTTAATATAAAAAAAACAAAACTAAGATTTTTTTAATAAAAATTTTATGCCACACAAAGGTTAGAGCTACTTTTCAGTAGCACTGGAGTTTTAATATGCCACTAATAAATCGATGTTAACATGGCATTTTGAAAATGTCAGGTGCTAAATGCTAAGCCCACTGAAATCGCTGGCAATCTACCTGCACAAGACCACAAATGTCAGGTTATAGAGAATTTCTTCTAAAACTGAAATCAGAAGGAGGAATCGTTTGTTTATCTTTAGTCCAAACAGAACCATTTTTAGCTTTGCATTAAAATTCTATGAAATAAATATTATTGTTTTGTAGGTATTCCCTCCTTCAACCTGATTCAAAATCAATTAGCTGGGGGACAAAGAAACTAATCTAACATATTTTACATCTTTGTGAAGAGAAGACAGTTGCAAGTAGTTTTGTTGCACAGGAGATCTGTCTGTGCACAGAATAAGAGGCCCTTGCACTATATAAAAGCTATGTAATTCTTCTTGAAGTTTCTATAGGGCACACTTTCAAAGTTGTACTCTGCAGAATGGCAAATGGCAACTGCATAAAAGTCAGTTTTAACCCGTATAATAAGTTCTTTAGGGACACATATGTACTCAGCACTGTGAGATTCCTGAAACAAATTTTTAAAGTATATGTAAAATATGATATACCCCTCCCCTAGTGAACCTGAAAATATGTGGGACCCAAGAAAAACTGACACGGTCAAAAATACTTCAAAAAGATACTCTTAAATAATCAGAAAGATGCTGAGTATTACAGTAATAGAATCAGCAGTAACAGGATTACAGTATGTGATAAGAAAGGAGAAAAGCCCCCCTTTTATCAAGAGCTTTCTGCTGTGGGTAAAAGACATTTATTCCAAGTTTGTAAATGCCTCAAGCATCTGAGACAGCTGTAGAAACACCGATGTTTTCCTTACAAAAATCAGTTTCAAAGTATTTTTGTTCTAGAAAGCCTTAACTTGCCTTCTGTTTTTGAAATCCTGCCATCATTATGTTTTACTGAAGAGAGTGACAATTCCTGTAATGTCATTCCATCTCTTGACAGCCCAGATTGCACAATATTTTTGCCTGCTTTTTGCTATTCACTGAGACCATTTGTTCCCCACTGTGCCAACACAATGTGAGGGCGGGAGGTTCCACACGGTGGGAAGCAGCCACAGAAGGGAGCCCTCATCTCCCCTGCCCAGCAAGCCAGTGACTGCTGCATGGGGCACTATGTGGTCTCAACAAGAAGTAAACATTTGGTCAGTTGTAGAGTTTTGATGTCTACTCAAAGAACAAAAATCCCTCATGCACACACCCTCCCCCAAAAACCAAAAGAGGGAGATTGTGTTGACAGCATTTCTGGTACCAAATGACAAGAACATACCGGCGCTTTCTTACAGCTATAATTTCCCTTTAATATGTTTGAAAAAAAACCCACCCATATTATTGTAGAAACATCTTGAAAGGCCTTACTGAAAAGTATTGAGCAGACTTTCGAGGGATACCAGTGATCACTGACATTATCCAATAGCTTGTCTTATCCCTGTTTTCTCACCAGGACGTTGCTGAGGTTTGGGGCCCTCTTAAACTAACGAGTTGTCTGCTTATGGACTGAGTCCCAGGCAGATTTGAGGTGGAATTGATTGTGTCTTTTGAAAATGACCTATGCTTTTGAATGCTTCAAGTACTGCTTTCCTGCCTTTTTACATTATTTAAGTGAGCCAAATCCAAATTGCTTGGAGTTCCTTACAATACATAAATCACAACAAATGGCTGGAGATTTTTTCCTGATGCCTGTGTTTCTCAGGTTTCATCCAATGTTGATTTTCCAAGGGAAAATAAAAAGTCTTCAAATATACATAATAACTCTTCTAAGCACATCCTAAACATAATAAATAAGGCCTGTCACTGTCATGACTTTTCTCCTTCAACACACTGGGGATTATCTGATGGTTAAAGTCCCACTCTTGTAAACAATTCTGCTTGTATACCTCATTCCTGGGACAACACAATGATTTTATTTTTCTTTTCTTTCTCTGATTATTTTCTTTTTTTGTGATACTTAGAAGATTACAGGAAGATAAAAGCATCTCTGACTAAGCTTCATCTAGACATGTCTAAAGCTTGTGAAAACTATCCACGGTAGTGAAGTTATCCTTGATAGAGTGGAAATATATTGTGAATTATTTAGAAGAAAGATGGTATTTGGAAAATTGCATGGATGTTTGGTCTCAAAGCTAGAAGGACCTTTTTCAGGCATGAAGGGTGTGTATTTTACATAGGAAGATTCATACAAATTTGCCTTCTACTATTTTGTATTAGAAGATGATCAGTTTAAAAATTTTGTTGGGTACAAAGTATGACATACAGTTACTGTGAACCACAGATTTCCTATTAATGGTGTCACTTCAGTTTCAGCAAGAAACTCAATCAATTGATGTGTTTTGATCATATTGTGTTTGAGGTGAGTTATATGCTGTTCCTTTTAATTCTATAAAATAGAGTTTGTATTTAACTAGTGTCATTAAAGACTCATGGGAATGAAATTCACTGAATCGCTAAGGTCTGTTTTGCAGCTGAAGTAGCTTACAGTAAGCTTATGGCCAAACTCAGAAGTGGGGGGATGCTTTTTTACAGTGCAGCATTGTGGAACTAAGAATTCAAATAAGTTCTTTTGAGCCCTTCAGCTTTAGAGAGTTTGTCTATGAGAGAAACTGTTTGTGCTTTCTGATGCTTATCTCTGCGATCAGTGGCCCCTTCTTTAGTCCTGATGGAGTTACCACCAGAAGATGAGAAGCCTTTACCAATCTTTCCAACAGCCTAAGGACAAAGCCGTTGCTATCTCACTTTCTCATATGGCATAGGACATAAAGTGCTTATTTTCTTGACTGTCTTGTGATGAATTTTTCTGATCTTTGTTTCTTTGCTGATCAGCTTCCTAATATCTTCAGGACATTTCTGTGGAAGAAACACTCTGCAGTGTTGCTAGAACCAAGCACCCTGCCTACAGGGCGCTATGCAACGTCTTAGGGCAGGCAGAGGCTACAATGAAGTGTTACTTAATGTAATGTGGAGAACTAAGATCTATCAAACTGGAGCAGTAAAGCCACCAAATCCTGGAAGTGCTCACTGCATGTGGTATTATGCATGGATCACACTGCACGAGCCAGAGCAGACAAGGGCTGTGCTTTTACAGCAAGCACTTGGAATGTTCTCTCTAGTGATCAAGTTTTACAGGTCATGATACAAATCAAATAGCTCTAAGACAGCAATAGCTGAAAGCAATTGAACTGTGGAAAAGAGGAGCTGCAGATTAATTTTTCAAGGCTGTCTAAGCTCTTGAGTGCTGCCAGGAAAATCACTACTTCTAACTACTCCAACCCCTATTCCTGCCAACTTCCAATGCGCGTAAGGAAAAAAGGCAGGTAGGAGCAAGTGGCTGTCAGAAGAGCTCATCCAGTAGGCAAGTCCTTCCCTGCCTGTACCCAAAGGCATACAAGAAAGAGAACGGCTAGGAGTAAGATTTTTAGCTAAATAATTTGTCCTGACAAGGTTGGGCTGTAAATTCAGCACTCCTGGTTTAAGCTGCAGAGATCTTGCACATATCCTAGCTGGTCACACCATATAAATACTGAATAAATAGAATTTTCTCTGGTTGAACCTCTTACAATGGATATCATCTTATTGGAATTACTGAGGAACGAAACAGGACAAAAGACCACATTAAAATTGGCCAAAATTGTATTCACCAAAAGTAAAGATGCTTAATATGTTGTATACTCTTAAGATGTAAACCAACATAAGCTACGAGCTTGTACAGAAGGTTGAACTAGCAGGCAGAATGCTCCAGAAATATTTCTTGCAAGAGAACATTTGTGCATCCAACTGTTATAGCTGAAGTAAAATAAAAGATGCTCTAAAACCTAGCTGGACTACACAGGAAGAAATATTCTTGCTTTAATTGATGTTGTTATTTTAGAAACATTCCTCTTTGGCCTTAGTTTTCCAGTTTCTTTATGGACAGAGAAGGAAATAAATATATGAACTTGGCAAAGTTGGAACGTTTACCCACCTTACCCATATGCAAGTTTGCACTGGTTCAACCTGGGATTTGGATGAAAACGGAAGCCTGCTTTAAGCTCTCACATTGCTTTTTTTAATCAGTACAAACTTTTAATTAACCTAAACTGTCTCACCTTGCACTCTTGATTTAAATCGGATTCGTGTAGAACTAAATTAAGGCAAAGGAACACAGTTTTAAGTCAATGTTTGGTCTTTGCATGATTTTACACCATTTTAAAAACAGGGCTTAAATTGTGACTTTAGATGAATAGTGAGATTCTTGGTGTGCTTCGATTCCACGCTTCCGTTTCTTCCCCCGCAGTTGAATGCCAGAATGACAGCATCTCCTGGACATGAATGGGAAGGGGGTGGACTGCACAGCTACGATATTGCAATATTTCAGCATTTACTGGGGGAAAAAAGCCTCCACCAACCAAGGGTTCTTTACCCACAGGCAGGAAGCCCGTGTTTGAATTGCCAGCATCTGCCTTCCAGCGGAAACAGGACCGCCCCGCTTCGGCTCACCTGCCCGTACCCGGGGACTGCTGCACCCCTAGATCCCCCCTCCCATGGGATGCCGCACACACCTGCCCCCTCCTGCCCTGTGCCTGGGGAATGCTGCAACCCTGGAGCCCCCTGTCCAGGGGTGGGTACCGTACACACCTCTCTTGCACGCGGGAGATGTTCCCCTCCGAAGCTTCCCCGCCCGGGGGATGCTGCGCCCCTGAAGCCCCCCTGCCTTCGAGATGCCATAAACATCTGCCTCCCTCCTGCCCTACACGCGGGGGGATGCTGCGCCTCTGGAGCCCCCCTGCCAGGAGGATGCCGTGCTCACCTGTTCCCTCCTGCCCTACACGCGGGGGATACTGCACCTCCGGAGCCCCCCTGCCAGGAGGATGCTGCGACCCTGCCAGGAGGATGCCACACACACCTGCCCCCTCTTGCCCTACACGCGGGGGATGCTGCAGCCCCGGATCCCGCCTGACTGAGAGATGCTGCGCCCTTGGAGCCCCCCTGCCCCCGGGGGATGCTGCGCCCCCGGGGGATGCTGCGCCCCCGGAGCCCCCCTGCCCCCGGGGGGGGGATGCCGTACACACCTGCCCCACTCCTGCCCCACCCCCGGGGGCTGCTGTGGGGCCTCCCCTCCCCGCCTTTGTTCTGCTCGCTCCGCCCCGCCGCCGTCACCACCCCGGGGGCCGGGGGCGGTGGGACGGCCCGCGCCCGCCTCTCCCCGCCCCGGCTCGGCTCGGCTCGGCGCGGGGCTGGCTGCGCTGGGGCGGCCGGAGCTGCGCCCGCCCAGGAGCTGCGCGGAGCCCGCTTTGTGCCGGCAGCCCCGCCAGGACGGCCGGAAAGGTAGGAGCGCTCTCGCGGTCCCCGCTCGCTCCAGGCAGCATCTCCTTCCTCCCCATCTCCGCGGATGAGGAGGGGAAAGAGGAGGAAAAAAAGAGGGAGGGGAAGGGCTGGTCTGAGAAAAGGGCTTTTTCTGCTGAGGCTCCGCTGCTGTTCCAGGCAGCTCCGTGCTAGGGAAACCGTGGGCTTACTGGAAAAAAAAAAAAAAAAGCCTATATAAAAAAAAAAAAGTCTGCCCGTTTTCATGGCCGGGAGAGGCACATGGAAAAAACTGCGAGGGAGCGCGAGCATCGGGTGGCAGCGACTGCCGACCCCCCTGGGCTTCCCCCCCGGACTCTGGAAGAGCAGAAATCCAGCTGAGACCCTCTGGAGTGAAACCCTCTGTTTGGGATCCTGAAACTCGTATCCCTTCCCGGGGAAAAGCATCAGCTTGGCAGCTGTGCTGCTGCTTTGTACAGCTGAGAGTTTCGTTATTTTCTGCCTTTTAGGGTGGGCAGAGGTGGTCTCCCTCCAGACTTAGCCACTTGAACCCGTTTCATCATAGAGGAGAGATTGCATCATGTTACAGTTCTGGATTCAGTAAGGGCAAAGGCGAAAAGAACCATCCTTCCAGATCTGTCCCATTGGCTTCCCAATCCTACCCCCTCCTTTTTATTTCCTGTTTAACAGAGAGGTTAAAACTAAAAAGCAGCCTGCGATTGGTAGGCAGCAGTTCAGTTCACAGCGACGTATTTTGATTTCTTCCACTGAGGGTTTTTTGGAAATTCAGTTTTAACTTTGTCGGTTCTATGCATGTTAAGCATCTTGTGTATGGGAGATAGAGGAAACTTGCCAAAGATTTAGCCGGTAGGAAAATCATAGGCAGCAAAAAAGCCAGATAAACAGCCCAAAGCAGATGTTGCTTTATAAACTACAAGGTCCGGAGTTGGAGGAGGTGAATGGATCCCTTGGCAACTGAGGTGTTCACCTGCCCAGAAAGGCAGTGTAGATGAATGAATGTGCACTTCTGAAAGGCAAGACAAGACAGATGTCAGGAACAAAGAAGTTATTTAGCTAATCTCCCCTCTGGATCCTATATGATCAGTTTGATGAAAAAACTTGGTGTGTCTGTGCGTGTTTTATTTATCATACCTTTGCAATGACTGATCTTTCATCTGAGATCTGACTATAAAATAATGCATCTCAAAGCCAGTAAGATCTAAATAAATATTATTCTGCAGTCCAGGGCTTCCTAAGCTGATGGATTCTCCTGTTCTTTGTGCAGTTCTTTGTTTTGTCCCCAGGGGAAAAAAAGATGTCACAGCACAGCTTGGTTCGGCTCTAGGAGGTGTTTTCCCTAACTGGTATCTTGCCCTTGCAGGTGCTCTGTCGCTCTTTGCTCTGAGAGTTCCTTGGCCACCTCTTTATTTTCTGAAAATAGCAGTATTATGAAGTTCTTTTTATCTCCTTCTCTGGGAAGTGATGGTACAGGGGGACAAGTGAACAGCTTGGCAGCCAGATGGATCCATCCATCAGCCCTCTCCGATGTGAGCACTTCGTGCCCTTCAGTCATCCCTTATGCCTCCTGGTGGTTTCCATAGGAAGAGCTACACAATTACTTTCTTGTTTTAAAGAATTCCTTTTTTCCTTTTGGTACTAGGGTAGAACAGGAGAGAGTCCTGTATTGGAGCTGAAGGGAGAGCAGTCCTGTGTTTCTGTGGCTATAGGGCATCACATGGGTTTAAGAAGAATTTGAAACAGGTTCTGAAGAGAAGCATCTACGGTTTTCTTTGTGTGTCTGTATACCCAGTGATAGGAGTGACAAGCTTGTGCGCAGAACAATGTGCATATATTCACTGCTTTTGGGAATATGTACCACTGTTTGGTGTTTCCAAGGAAATAAGTCATCAAAATTCAAAGTGTTATTTGATATTCATGGGTCTTAGGTAGATTTTTAGATTAAGGGATTTGGAAGATCTTTGGGGTTGAAATTGCAGTGTTTCTTGAAGCAGTGACAACAAGGAGGGGTGAAATGCAAAGACACTTCAATAGGTCAACCATTGACAGAATTTTAAAGTCTTGCAGCCTTAGTGGAGAAGTTTTTCATTTTCATCTCCTAAAGCTCCAAAATTGAAGGGATACTGTCAGAGACATCACAAATAATAATGATGCAATCTCAATGGCACAGGCTGTGTTTGGTACACATATGACTAATTGAGTTATTCCTTTCAGTGGTGCAAAAAGAACCGGCTGTAAGGGCAGATCACTGCAGACTTCCTTGAGACATTGCCCCAGGACAAAGAGCAAGCAGCTCAGGGTTGGTTTATGCAATCTGGACTAGAACGATTTAATTTCCAGCCATTTTCAAAAGTTTCGTATCTGATACGTCAGTCAATGGGAGTTTGGTATCCAGGAGCCCACCCAGTTAACTGCATTGTTCAAAGCTGTGCTCTTTGTCTTGTGAGGAGGGGGCCAGGAGGAGGAATGGATGTGCTTTATGTTAATTTCCAAGAGAACTCTTGCTGAAATGGGAGGATGGGATGCAAGGATTTACACTTCCAAACTCCCATACAGTTTAGTTCACTCTATGTTATTACAGTTTTAGTCACCCTAAAACATACTGTGTCAGCTTTTCAAAAAAATTATGCATCCCTTCCAGTTATGCAATTCAACTTGGTTTAGATGTGAATGACACCTAGCTTACTGGCATGACCCTGAATGTCCTCTGATTCGTCAGTATCTTGACAAATACAGTGTTTCATCTGACAAAGAAACTCTGTCTGGTCTGGGCAGGTGAGTGTGTTACACACTCAGTAGGTATTATTCCAAGTTAATATACTGTAATATAAAATGGTTTTAGGCTCCCAGTTCAACTGTAACAGTTGAACTTAATAAAAATAATAGAAAAATAGTAGTCAACCAAAGGACTAAAGAGTTACTGTGAACTCTGAATCAAGACTGAAAAAGCTAAGTCTTGAATGTGTGGGGGTGAGTGTGGTGTGCAGGGGTTACACCTGCTCCACTGTCAGACTGCATCCACCCACTTACATATATGTGAAGGTCTTGTATTGAATATGAAACAGCACTGTAAAATACTATGTAAGATTAAATTGCTCTTACTGTCCAATTAAATATTAACTCGTGACTCTCCATGTCATGAAACACGTGCTGATGCAAGAACACAATTGGGGTTTGTGGAAAGGGGGATCTTTCATAGCACATAACAAATGAAGCTTTTGGGAAATAAGCCATATTTTCCAGACATATGGTAAGAAATGAAATCCTGACTGGCCAGAAAAATGGAGTTGTCTGCTGTGCATTACACCTCTGCCACCTGAACAGAAAGCTGGTCATGGTATATGGTGCGCAGTAAGGTTTGTCTGCTCAAGGTGCTGAGCACCCTTTGACACACAGCAGTGTCCAAATGAGCTGATGGTGATCACCTCTTTTAGAGTAGCCCTGGGAGAATACACTAGGCTGTGAAAAGGATGAGTCAATGTCTGTTGTATATTTTACCACTGTCTATCAAGAAATCTAGGAAAGAAACACCTAAGAGGACATTTTTATAGGTTTGGTTTTGTATCGATACTGCTCCTTACACGTTGTGGTGTCTTAAAAGTTGATGGTGTATTTTTTGTCAGTAAAATAAGCAGATCTGCACAGGACTGTCTTCTTTAAATCTCTTTCCTAAATTGAAAAGAAATAAACATTTAAAAAAATCAGTGCATCATTCTTTTTATGATGATGAAGTACTGAGGGTTTTTTATCTGTCTGGGGGATTTCTGCTGCCAGCATTTCTCTGCCATCATGTATTTTTGAGCTGGCTGATAAAGGCTGTCTTTCTCTAATGTCCTTACTGTGCCAAAATCTTTATGAGTACAAAATGCTGAAGAAAAATATTTCCATCCATTAATAATAAGTGGCAGAAAACAGCACACAAGTGGTTTCAAATTTAGTGTGTAACATAGCTGATGTCTTAAAGCTAACAGTGTCTTACCCCAAGAAATGCAGCACTTTGTGCATGTGAGGTAATTGCTGTGAGTTGCAAGAATATGCATTATTCATTAGGGGACTGTCATTATATGATGTTTTGAATTCCCCGAAGTCTCGTATCACTGTCCTCATCACTTTGAAACATTTATGGAAAACAAGATTTTGGTGTCCTACTTGACTGACTGTCTTGCTGAATTTATCTTGAGCGAGTAGCCACTTTGAATGAGCATGCTTGCTTGGTTCATTTAAAATGAATGGACTTTGGGAAAGGAGTTTAATTCCTCTAGTCAAATTATCAGGGACAGCACTCTTTGGAAAAAAATGCATAGTGGTATGTTATCTCAGTTTTGCAGAGAAGCAAATACTAAAAGCCTTTTAATATGCCACTTTCATGCTAAACTACTATGAACCATCTTCATATGTATAAAAGCTCAATATTTGGCCATTTGCTGTGGGTAGATTTTTTTTTTTAGTCCATTAAAATGTGTTTAAGTGGCTCTGTGAAACTTATCTGGTCTCTCATTGGCTACATATGCTTCTGGCATTCCCATTGTTCAATACTGGAAGAGGAGAGAAGGCAAGGTAAGGAGGGAATTTCCCTCTTATTAGCAATTAGACCCAGATTGTATTTTGCTGTAGCATTTCTTATCAGGAGCAGCTGTGAACAGTGAATTACAGTGTGACCTTCACAGCATTTCCTAGTGTGGTCATCAATCACATCTGGCAGGAGCTTTATCGTATCTATCAGTGTGGCTCATAAGCCACATGCCGTCTAGTCTGGGGGGAAAAAAACAAACAAACAATAGGAGCTACTGTAAGTTTTGTTTCAAATAAAAAAAAAAAGGAGTGAGCTTTTCCTATATGTGCCAGCTTTGTAGGCAGATTTTAGTTTTTACCATGTGCTGTTGGGCTGATTAATAAAATACGGTGATTGTAGAGCAGTGAAAAGGACTTCTACTGTGTCTCAATTGAGATATTCACAAGCCATTGCAGCCACTGGCAGTCAATTTCCAGTCTCATTCTAATCCTCAGAATTATTTGTACTAAGAGTTGATACAGTTAGATTAATTTGGGTATTTTGTGCATATATAAATGTTCTGGAAGAAAAAAAATTGTTTTCTGAGTTCTTTGATTCTTATATGAAACACTGTAGCTTTCTCAGATTAAGTTGTTTCCTGTTCTTTGTGGGAGTATGGTTATTCTAGGGCTCTTCTGGAGGCAAGTTTATAATGTAGTGGCCAGGGTCAGCCAATTGACTGCAACATCCCATTTTTGAGCATGTAAAACATTAGTGTCTTGTTTATTTGTTTTGTCTTTGGTTGGTTGGTTTTCCCTACTGACTTTGATCTTTTCTCTGGAGTTTTAGTGAAATTTAAAACATCTTGTTACACCAAGTTCACTGCCGTTTTCAGCTTCCTTCACTGTTATTTTCTTGCCGTCTGCAGGGAGTACAACTTTCTTGCCTTCCTTTCCAAGGCTCAGTGCAGTGACAGGTTGTCACTTCATATCTGGCTTCCTTGCAGGTGAAGCCTTAGCTAACAGGCAAACAGGAGAACAAGAAGCAGTGGGGACAGGCAGAATTGCTGCTGTGTAATTCTAGCTTCCTTCATGGACATAAGTTTATGTGTATGTATAATATATACAGATATGTGTGTAGATTTATATAAACAGATGTATAGAGAGTGTGTATATATATAGGTGATATATATTAGAACTTCCTTTGTCACACATATCTTCTAAGAAAAATGACTAATTGCTAATAAATATATGTATTTACTGCTATATTATCAAGAAAAAAATTTAAGGACCTGAACTTCAAACTGGTAATATTGACAGCCAAGAGCAGGGTATGATCTATAATTTTTGTAGGTTTTAACCAGCCAGTTCTCTTTAGAAGCTGCCATGCTACTAGATTTGGAAGAGAAAGCTTGAAATGCCATAAGAAATGTGCAATAGCAGGTGTGAGGAAGATGCTCATAAAATGTAAAATACATTTAGCAAAGTGCTTATCTACTTTGTCAGGAAAAAAATCATGTGAGTTGGCCAGTTGGCTGTGGAAAGAATGACCTTTCTGATTTTCCTCAGTGTGCACCGTGTCAGTTTGACAGGTTTTGTGGCCCCAGCTGCTGAACTGGCACTGGGCAAGGCAGTGGCCGTAGCTCCCAGCCCCTGGCCCTGAGACCAGCAAACCCAAACGGAAAGGAACCTGCCCAAAACAATGTTGTGTCGTCTGTCTTCATATGCTGAGACTGTCCCCAAGGATTTTGGCAGCCAAGGGAAGGATTTGACACACAGACATCCTTGAGTGGTTTCAGGTGGTGCTGCCAGCTGCTGTCAGTGGTACCTGTCCTCAGTGTTGAGCCAGCATCAGTCCCAGCCCAGCACCTCTACCCAGGCAGGAGATGGGGCCAGGAGAGGCTGAAACCCTGGACCACAGGCTCCAGCAGTCAGGCACTGTGGCTGCACAGCCACTCGGTGGAGGGGTTTAAAGAGGCCAAAGCCATAAATGTTCCCTTTCCAGGAGGAGGATGAGGAAGAGAGGGGAAGCTGCCAGCAGGAATTCTGTGTTGTCAGTCAGAGGTTCCTGCTTCATGAGCAGGTGGAAAACCAGCTGGCTCCCTGCTTCTTGTGTAGACTGAACAAAAAGCTATCATTTCAGCCCTGCAAGCAGGGTGGGCCATGATGAGGAAATGGCAAGTGGCAGGAGTTGAAAATAAGATAGATAATGTAAAAGGCAAAGTCATTAGATAAGGAGAAGCAGGGCTGCTGAGTGTCACCAGGGTGATGGTGGCCAGGAGCTGAGCTGCAGAGGGGCCAGCCTTGGATGCTGTTCTGCTGCTGGCTCTTAGCGTAGATCAAACGGAAAGAAACTGCCCCTGTAGAGAGTGGGATTTATTCTAGTAAGCCAAGTCCGTGCTAGGGAATAAAGTGAAATGCTTACTGGATGTTGTTGCTGGATGTAGGAGATACAGATGGAAGAAAAGAAATACCTGAAAATGTTAGGAGCTAACTGATTTTGAACTCTGTTAACACACATTATCAAAGAATACCCTTTGCAAAATGAAAAGATCTGTTTCTTGGAGGGGAAAAAAATTCAGGCTGAGAAGCTTCTGTGAATATACAGAGTTTTTCTTGCCTGGTCCCTCTGTCTGCACCATATGTTTGCCATTAGGACCATGAAAAGCTGCAAGTCTTCTTGGGGAGGGGACAATGGGTGCATGGTGGGTCCTGCAGGAAGAATCAGGAGAGCTGAAAGAAGACAGAGGCTAGGTCAGGCCATGGCATTTTGTTTTGAGCTTAGCAGGAACAAAATCCACCCTGAAGAGTCTTGGGGAAAATTCTGCGTCAGGGCCAGTGTGAATAATACTGAGTGCAGATGGGTAGGACCCCACCTCGTTACAAAAACAATCCTATTTCCAAGGTTAGTTAGTTATGCTGAAAAAGGGGATATTTAACAAGTAAGGTCTCATTTAGAAGGAAAAAAATAAACAATTGGAGACCATAAAAAAAAAACAAACCAACAAAACCAAAACAATGAAAAAAACCCTAAAAGTCTCTCACTTTAGAAATTAATGAAAACAAGACCCCAAACATGCAGACAGCTGAAAGCACAGACCAAAAACCTCAGATAAACAAAACAAGTGTCCTCTGGGAAAAGGAAGAGCCGTTCACTCTGTGGGAAAGTTTGTCTGTTCCTGTGGCTTGTGAACTTTTCATCTTCTCTGTGACTTTCTGCTGTCCTTGCTTCACTTCTTGCAGCCTCTCCTACACTTCTTCCCCTGAAGCTCAGAGAAGAGTTTGTGCAAGGGCTCAGCTTTAAATAAATGAATCATCATACTTGATGGTGGTGAGATTAGAGCCTTGGGTTGTTTGCATGTTTACGCTGCTCTGATGAGCGGAAGGCCCTACGGATAGGAGTCAGTGCAGGGGGTGTGTGATTGTTCTCACCCCACATCAGTCTTTTGGACCTCAAAAGGAGCCCTCCCACCACCTCCACTGCTTGACTTGGAGCCATCAAGACACCTTCCACCTTGTGACAACCACACCCTGAGCCTGATCCAAGAGCTGATGCAACAGTTACTTCTAACCTGACTGAAGTCCTGATTAGGCTCTTGGTGACTGCTGTTCCCATCTGTCTGTCTGCAATGATTGAGTCTCACAACCTGTCAATGCTGCAATTTCCTTCACATCCCTTTGAATCTTCTCCTTTATTGTTGTTTACAAAATGCGGAGTCCAGGTTTTGCATATGTGGAAACTGTTGCTGAGAGCTGTCACCTCTTTGACCTCATCCTCTCCAGATTTCTCGTTTTTCTGTCCTCTTGCTCATAGTCAAACTATGTAACTTCTAAAAGTAATTTGAGTGTTAAAAATAAGCTGTACTGAAGGCTTCTCTGTAAACAGTAGCTCTCTGTATAACCTAAGGGCATTACAAATACATGTAGATGGTCCATGTGACTGTCTTTCTCAAGGAAACAACTGAAATATTGATCACATTACAAGGAAAGTAAAAGCTTTCTTGAAGAGGAGTGATATCTGGAGAATTTTAGACTTCTTCAACTCCTTTCAACTCCTTCAGTGTCTTTTTCCTAACACAGTGGTATCTTTTTAAGCATTATGGGACTTGCTCTGCTGTACATCTACAGGCTCAAAGATCTAAGTGCAAACTCAGATTGCCCTGAAGTTTATTGCACTTTATGAGAGCGAAGGACTCTGAGACTTGGGGTCACTTGGGCTAGGTTTCCTGACATACCAGCCCTTAAAAAACCCAGCTGTTCTAGGGTAGTCATTCTGCCAGCTTTAAAGAAACACAACCAAATAGAAAAAAAAAATAGTCTGCCAAATAGGGATCAAACCTTAGCTTGGTTTGAAGGTGCTTTAAGTAGTCTCAGTCTTTTCATTTATGCTAGTTAAGTTCATCTTCCCTTCAGGGAGGTGACTTGGAAGCAGTATTTATGAAAGAGTCCAACCATTTCCCTATACATCACTTTAGGGAAGGGCTGCTTCCTACTGAGGTCTAAGTGTTTTCCTCTGTGAGTCAGGATCTGGAAATCCCAGAGCAAGATATAAATGTAAAATAGTAAAGATACAGGAAATGAAGGTATGCAGATTCAATAGGTGTGACAGATTCAATAGGTGTGAGTGTAGATCTGTTCTTGGCCAGGAGGCATCATCTGGATGGTCCAGTCACCTGGCTGAGCCAAGACCAAAGTTGCTCAGAGACAATATAGCAGGAATGTTCCCTTGCTTGAGCTATAAATATGGCCAAATAAGTGTGCACATCTATGCAAGAAGCATGTAGGAACCCTACAGCAGCTTTTCCCTTTTCTTGCTAGAGATACTCGGTTTTATAAACTTTTATAAGCGTTCATCTTAACTCCTGCAACTGAAATGAGTTTAGGAACAGTCCTAAACTCTGAAATAAACAAGCATTTATCTGCTTTACCTGGAAAACTTATTTTTTGGAATAATGCTAGGTGTTGTATCTGTAAGACCATTTGTCACACTGCTTTTGAACTGCAGTTTAGGGGTTTGCTCACCTTCTCCTTCTGTTAAGCAGTTTATGGAGCAAACATCTCACCTGCTGGTTTACAGCCCTGTACTCCTCATGTGAGCTGTGTTGCATAATGCTATGCTCTTTGCTATTAAAATTACAGACTGCACTCTTCTCCCTATGTGCCAGTGGAGAGGAGCTGTGGAAGTTATCTCAGTGACATGAGTCGTGCTGGGACTCTCCACAGATTCATGCACTTTGATTGCATTCACTAGGGTCAGCGATAGGGGTCACGGACATCCCGGATCATTTCACTGCATTACAGTCATCTGCCAAAATAATCCTTGCTTGTTCAGTTCAGCTGTACCCAGTGCAATGAAGCAACTGAAAGGATGTGTATAATTCTTGAAGGCTTTTATCAGCTTTGGGAGGTGTAGAACAAAGCATGGCTCTGTGTGTACCTTAATGCTTTGCAGGGTGATTTTGCTGCTGTCCATAATAAAGAACATTTTTTGCATAGTTCAGAAAGGCACAAAATAATATTGGGCAGCCATATCTGTGTGATAATGAGTCTTTCAAGGTGTAACTAGATGAAAGCAGACAAAAGTCATGACAAGAAGGTTTTTGCTTGGATTGGAGAAGTCATTATCGATGATATAATTCTCCAAAATCGTAATTACTGGACATTTTGTGAGGTGAACCTTTCCAGGAAAATGTTAAATTCCTTTATTTCATTGTTCCTTTTATTGAAGTAGGAATTTCATCCCAATGAGGTTTTTTTGTAAGGAGGAAGCAAGTACTCCACATTCACCTGTGGAAGTTGTCCAAAGCAGAAGGGGAAGATGCTATTTCAAAATGTTAAGAACAGAATGATAAAAGTAATCTGGAAAAATCATTTTTTTAGTCATTGATCTCTCATGTGAAGTATATTTTCTTATGAAACTTTAAATGTTTATTTATACTGTAGTAAACATAAGACAAAATTTAATAATTTTTTTAGCTTTTAATTTGGAATTATAATCAGTGATGTCTTTTTTTTCCTGTGCTTAAGAAGTAGCATTCATGCCTACAATGACTTTTCCTCTGCCTGTAGGCAAGTGAATTTTTGTCACTGACTAATAAGAGAAAGATCAGGGACTTGGGACCCTAATAATACAACTGCTGGGAAATTACTGAGTGTGAGTGGAGAGCCCTTTGCCTGAGAATTCTCATTGTTTGCTGCCATTATCTTGTTTTACGTTCAGCTTGTCTGCTGGCTTGCCTCTAGTGGCAAAGATTGCTAGAATCTGGGCTTTTGAGGATACTGTTATTTTCCTTTCTTTATCTGATGACACCATGGATTTATGTTACTGAATTAAAATGCTGATGGTGGTAGACTCTGTGTCCTGGATGATTAAAAGCTTTGTCAGCATGAAGTTGCATGTTCTTTTAGTTTAAGGAGAAGAGTACTGCATCCCATCTGTTCCAAGCACAAGGGCTAAGAAATGGCATTATTAAGCTAGATCAACAACTGTAAAATGTATATTAAGACTATCAAAGGGATTGGTTTGGGCAGCTTTGTATCACCCTGTCTTCTTCGTATCTGCGCTCATTTTCAGACTCTTTCAAGGCAAGAACTGTGTATTCTATAAGTAAAACATAATGTGTTGCCACTCTTGCTGTATTGCTATTGTAGGATTTTTACTGATACTTGTTAGATAAGATTATTATCAGTTTCCAGATTAAAAATATTCACTTCTGAAGGGAGAATTTAAAGTGTTTTATTGATTGTGTCTTACACGATATTTGATCGAGAGCCTCTGTCTGTTGTGAATTTTCATATAAGGGGAGCTGATGATAGAATCAGTACCCTGACAAATTGCTGTATAAAACAAATGGTAAGAAGGTACCCTCTTATAAGACATGAGACCAAGGTGCTCCAGTATGGCAATTTTCAGTCCCATGATACAGAATCTTGCTAATAGGAATTTGTTTATGTCTGCTTTCTTATCAAAAGACCGCGGGTAGAAATTATGTAGGGGACTTGATTCATTTCAATCACTGTCTTTGAAGGACAGAATGCAACCTGATGTGCAGCCAAAGGCAAAGTGAAGCAGAGGGCAACCAACCTAGACATTGATTGAAGAGAAGAATGATTGCAAATAGTAACAAGAATTGTGAAATTAATGCATCAATGCTTATCTACATCAGGTGTAGAAGAATAGTAATGGGTTATAGAAAAGTAGTGATGGGATATATAGCTGCATTATTCACTGTACTGAGGGAATAGGTGTGCTGCTTGTTAAAGCAATTTTCATTATGTTCATGGTGGCTTGTTGCATTGGGTGTTCTTGGTACACAGGTGACTGCAACCAACCAGAAGTGCTGTCTTTCCCTCTTTCCTTCTCTTGTGACAGTGGGATGAAATCTTTCAGTCGTTTGTCAAATCTGTTTTTCACACTGGAGTTTTGAGGCAGGGAGAAGACGACCCATGATGAGGCTGTGACAGGAGAATGGCAAGGAAGCTGAAGTTAGAGTGAAGTGAGAATGCGATTTTATGAAATTTGTTTTAATCTCTTCACTTAGAACTTAGGATTCATTTACTGGTTCTTGCAAGGCACTAAGAAAAAACAATTTCTTGGACCATCTGTATTGACGAATGGAAATATAAGCAAAGTGTCATCTTATGTTCACAAGTCCTGGCTGTCCCTGGTGCTTGTAACAGCAGCCTCATGTGCCTGGTGAGTGAGTCAGAGACCAAGGAGATTCTGTGTGAGCTCTGCTGTGGTTCTCAGTGGTGTCAGTTAAAGTGTACTTGAGAAAATGTAAGTCTAGATATTTCTCATACTTCTATTCCCAGTAAAACTCTTTGAAGACAAGTAAAATATGGTCTAAAAATTATAAATAATAGCACTGTGAAATATAGAATCATAGAAACAAAATTGTTGAAGTTGGAAAAGACCTCTAAGATCATCAAGTCCTACCATCAGCACCAACATGCCTACTAAACCATATGCCAAAGCGCGCCATCTACATGGTTTTTGAACACCTTCAGCGGTGGTGACTCCACACTTCCCTGAGCAGCCTGTTCCAATCCTTCACCACTCTTCCAGTAAATATATTTTCCTAATATCCAATTTAAACCTCCTCTGATGCAACTTGAGACCTTTTCCTCTAGTCCTGTCACTTGTTATTTGGAAGAAGAGACCAGCACCCACCTCGCTACAACGTCCTTTTAGGTAGTTGTAGACAGCAATAACATTGCCCTTGAGTCTTCTCCTCTCCAGGCTAAACAATCTCAGTTCTCTCAGTCACTCTTCATGAAACTTGTTCTCCAGCTCCTTCCCCAGCCTCGTTGCCCTTCTCTGGACACGCTCCAGCACCTCTATGTCTTTCTTGTAGTGAGGGGCCCAAAACTGAACTCAGTACTCAAGATGTGGCCTCACCAGTGGCCATCACTGCCCTGGTCCTGCTGGCCACGCTGTTTCTGATACAGGTCAGGACGCTGTTGGCCTTAGCCACTTGGGCCACTGCTGGCTCATATTCAGATAGGACAACCCCAACTTTCACACCATGTGTTTGAGGGTATTGTCCAAATGCTTCTTGAATATTGGCAGGCTTGGTGCCATGATTGCTTCCCTGGGGAACCTGTTCTGGTGCTCCACCACCCTCTGGGTGAATAACATCCAACCAGTTTTTCACCCAGTGATGAGTCATGAGCCACCAGCTTCTCCAGGACAATGCTGTGGGAGACATTGTCAAAGGCTTTACTGAAGTTGAGGTAGATAATATCCATAGCCTTTCCCTCATCCACTGGGCGTGTCAGCTGGTCATAGGAGGAGATCAGGTTGGTCAAACAGGACCAAAATATGCATGTGAAAATAATATGGCTATATTTAAACAACATTTTTATTATATTTAAATAGCTTTAATGAGAAGGCTCTTTTTCATTTTCGTTTTAGTAAACACGGGATCATATTTTCCAGTTAAATGTATGTGTAAGCTGATAGGCACTTAGAGTTAGATACCTCCTGCCAGACTCAAGCCACACATGGGAGAGCAGATCTATAGCTAGCTTGTTCTCTGTAGACTTCTTTTACAATCAGAAATCTGCTTCTCTAGAATGTAATTAGTCTGATATGTTCTAGATGTCTATTTTAGGAAGCGTAAATTTCCCCATTGACTGTGCGTGGAGCCTAGGGCAACCAGCTCAGATACAGATGACTACATTGTAAGCATTGGTTTTTAGTCAGAGAAATGTCACCTCTAAGGCTCAAACAGTCTGCCTCCCTACTTTAAACCATATGACATCAGTAATTCTTGTGAAATAAAATAATTTATTCAGGAGGTTTAAAAGAAGGTGATCTTTCTTTGGGTTTGCATAGATAGGTGCATTATATGTCCTCTTAATTTGGTTTTACTGAGTGCTTACAAAAAGTCTGTCACAACATCTTTGTGTGGCTGCTTCAGAGCTTTGAAGGCTCAAGGGAGTCAGTGAAAACATCCTTGAAAAGAGACAGCAAATGCAGGCAAATTCTTAAGAAATGAGGTTTTATGCTATAAAATTGTTAGCTGCGTATTTCTGGGAATTGCTGTATAATATTAGTTCTCTCTTTTGTAAGAGATTTGCCATATTGTGCTCATATGAGATCATTCATGTACCAAATGTCAGTTCATTAGGCTGTGACATTTTTATTTAGACTGCTGTGCTCAGTGCCTTACTAATGGAGATGTCTTCTATTTGAGTGACTGAAGTTCTTAGTCTTAAATAGACCAAAAAGAATTAGTTTTATTATCACTGTTTAAAATCAAAAAAAGAAAAATTAAACTGTCAAATTGCTGAAAAACATGTTCTGAAGCCAGAAAAAGTGAAAAAGAAACTGGTGGTGTAGTGGCTTGAGAGACATTGCTTGGAGGTACATGGCAAACTACAGCTAGAATTTGTGAAGTGTTTGTTGCCTGTGTACTTAGAAAAGGAGCACATTAAAGGCCAGAATTTCTACGAAAGGGAAACAGCTGAGTTTAACTAATAATTTACTAATCCATTTAAATGTGAATCCTACATCTAAAGAATGTCAGGGGTTTGTGATTTTGATCGGAAGTCCAGGGACAACCAATGGTTTGAATTTATTGCCAAAATGTGATTTTTTTTATAAATATACTTCAGATTTGGTCAGGAAATATAGATACAGATAATTGAAAAATAGGGCTTTCTTTAGAAGAATCTCAGTATAAAGTATTGTGTTGATCTACATAAAGGCTGTTTTTTAACTAAACTTTTATTTATTATGCTTTTAATTCTATACTATATTGTATTACATATGTATTATATATATGTATCATTCTCAGGTAGTTAAGCAGAGCGATCATTTCCATAGAATTTAGTGAGGGGATTTACAAAGAGATGGCTGGAAACTCTAAACATGCAACATTACTGAAATAACCCCAGTAGGAATGAACACCTGTAAAAATAGGGGTTTTCCCATGAGACCCAGTCAAGCAAAGTTCTTTACACATATGTGTTTACATCAAAGCCAATGGGAAAATTCAGAGATTTAAATATGTCTGTTAATGCACCAGAAATTCAAATAAAACTGCAGACTTAAAAGATGCAGAGCACCCTGTGAAGCTCCTTCATCCTGGGGTTAGCTTCACCCTTCAGGCAGACAGTGTACATAACCCCTGTTCTGTATTTTTTTTCCTGTTGACACGAGTTTACTGATATCAGCTTTAGTCCGACTTTTGTTGCTGTTTAAGTCATTAAAATAGTTCGAAGATGTAAAATAGTTTAAGTTATTTTTATAAAGAATATAGTTTTCATCACTGCTTCAGGCTAAGTAATTGCTGTCTGCCTACATCTTGCTCGTATTACCTGTTGTAGGTAATACCTTACCTCCCAGAAAGATTCATTATTGTTTGAATCATGATGATTATTGCTGTATTGTTTTACCTAAATATTTTTTCTTGGAAGAAAGCGATAAGTTAAATATTATTAAGAGCTAGAGAGGTGGAACTTTTATTAGAAAGTGCTTTTCATAAACACATACACTCAAGTGTAGGCCACCACGTGGTTGCTGTTTAGTTTAGGCAAGCGTGCATTTACATGTTCTTTACAAGGGCTTATGATACACTCAGCAGCTGAGTTTACGTTAACATTCCCTATTAACCACAAAGGCAAAATAGAGCTAAATGAGGGCATCAAACCTTGGTAGATGTTTCAATGCTTTTCCCAAATCTATATCCAGATTCCTAGGAGCAAAACACTGCCAGTTGCTGCAGATGTTGGTAGAAGATACCTTAGTACATATTCACACAACTGTCCTTACCTTACTATCCAGAAAACTGCTGACATCTCCTACAGATGAAGTCCTAAGATGCTACAAAATTTAAAGGGCTGAGCAAGGAGGAAGAATTTTAAGTGCAAGGAACAACCTTCTAGTGACAGCTCCATTTTACTATTGACTTTGATTTGGAACAAATTGGTTTGTACCTGCAACCCTATAGTATATAGCTGGTTATAACTCTTCGTGTCATAAGGGTATTAATAAATAGGATTTCATGACTGAAAACTAATTTGAAACCGTCATCTCCCCTGGAGAGTAGTGAGGGCTGACCTAGTAAAGTGTATTGCAAGGGTAATTCTGGAATAAAAACATATACTGTTCAACAAGCCTACACCAAGAGAGCACAGGCTCTCACTTTCAAAAGTGTGAATGCATCTAATTTTTTTTTATTTTCTTTAAGCAGCCTCATTTGCTGACCACAAAAGTTTTTGGGGAGAAGTGGCCCCAGCTTCTTACTAGATGACCTGTTGATACCCATTAATCCTCTCCTTCTGTTGCTATTCCACTATCAATGTCCTACAGAATATGTGTGTGTACATATATATAAATACATATTCCAGTGACCAAGTACTCTTGGGTCAAGGAAGGATGGCTGAGAAAAGCCATGCTGTGAAATGACTCTTGAATATCTTGATTACTCTTGGACTGCACTGTCTTATCCCTGGCACTGAAATTCCTGAGTAACATATATTCCCATATATGGGTCTTTGCAGTGGACCTGATTCTTTTCTTTGTAATTTAGGCAAGCTTCCCCACTTTTCATGAATCCATGATAGAGCTGTGGAATTTTGGTGGAGAAATACTATGATAGTGCTTCCAGTTGATGAAATGTTTCAGCTTGCGGTGTGGGATAGGAAAGACAGAGTTACTTGAAGTGAGTTAAGAACAACTGGTCTTCTTTGCAAATTCATTAACAGTTCTGTGTGCATCCATACATGAGAAACTAGAAATACAATATTGTACCCAACCTATTGCAGTGGAATTCTGACAGCCTTCAGGAAAGATTTCTTCCTATCATTTTGGATACATTTCCATTTTCTCATATATTTAGAGCACCAAAGTTTTCCACCTACCCATAGTCCATCCTTAAAGGGCCATCCTTTGTGTTTGTTTGTATTTTTGTTTTGTTTTGTGTTTAATTTATTTACTGCATTCATTTTCCATGTTACTCGTGGATTCCAAAACCTTGCCAGAAGGTACTTTAAAAATGCTGATTTCTCTTGTTTGTTACAAGTCAGCACAAATCAAAATACGTGGCATTATTTCTGCTTCTGTAAAGGTTGAGTAATATGGTCGAACCATACTTCTGGGCAAAAAAAGAATGCAGAAGGAACTACATTGTACTCTCTTTAATCTGGAGACCAGTGTCCTTGAGAGTTAAAATATCAATCGTCTTGAATTGAAAGACGTGAATAACTGTGTGCATTCTTCCATTATTACATTTACTTATCCAGTTTCAGTCTCTTCTGTTTAATTATGGGATAAAAATACAAAGTAAAAAGGATAAAAAGTAAAGGGTAGGTGTGGTGTCCACTGGTTCCTTATTTTTGTGTAAAAAAAAAAAAAACAAACCCTCTCTACTGATGTTGTGTTTATTGACCTTAAGACAAATTTCAGAAGGGAAAATAAACAATCTCCCTAATGTAAAACATGAAACACTACTGGGCTGTTTAATTCTCATAGAAATATTCAGAATGAACTTTACTACTCTTTGCATGGTTGCTTTGTCGTCTTTAAAAGCACAGAGCTGCATTGTTATCAGAGCAGCTAATGCTTTCCACAGAGATGCAGGATAACACCCCTGCTAGGAATGCACTGCCCCAGGGAGGAGAAAGCTAAATGTGAGCCTACTTGCAGCTATTGCTTTCATTTGAAAATAATTATAACATTTAAGGCTATTGGTGACATTGCCTCTAGTAATTTCAGGAGTTTAGAGTGTCTGAGTGTATTTCCCATATAATACACAGAAGTATTTTGCATATGTGTTTAATAAATACCATTTTTTTACCTTCAGGGGTTTTGTTACAATATGGTCTATGCAGCCCAAAATTTCTATGGCCAAGTCATGCGTGCTCCAAAAAGCCAAATACACTTGCTTTGATAGTCCTCATACTGCATAATACAAACGCCCTTATTCTTGCTTTGACATAGCTACAGAGTCCTACATAAAAATAAATGAAGCCCCACAGGAATAGGGACCCTTCTGTGAGGAGCTTGGGGTGAACTGAAGGCTTTCTGTAATACCCTGACCTGCGAGACAGAGGTGTTTTCTCCCACCACTCACCTCCCAACAACTGTGATGCTTCCACCCACAGCGGCACGAGAACATCATGTATGTACATATGTATTTGTGAGTGTTCATACACATACACACATATATGTGCAAATATATATATGCATATAAAGCACTAGACCATGTGCAGAGGTCTCTTGCGATGTTAAACATTGTGTAACACCTACACTAGAGACTGCAGGTTCACAATAGCTTTTAACTATAAATGTAGGCTGCTGCTGAAAGAGACAGTGCAGCTCTTCCTCCTGTTCCTTGCTCTTGTCCTGCCTAGGCACTAGTGAGGCTCCTGCACGCACATGGGGAGCTGGCTCTGTCCCCTCCTCTGGCTCGCCCCATGGCCCAGAAATGCTCATGTTGGCCCAGAGGAAAGGATGAAAATGAGGGATCAGAGACAAGGTCGCGCTCAGCAGCAGCACAGACTTCTGTCAACTTCAAGTTTTTGTAAAACTACAACTTGCTGGGAAGTCATGGAGCAAAAAAAGCAGAAATAACCATCTTATTTGAAATACAAACATATTTTCAGACTTGTACATGCTTCTTTCACTTGTACAGACTGCACTGAAATTCATCTCAATATATCAGAAAGTAACTCTCCAGTTACTATTTCCCTCAGAGCACTGATAACTACTTTTAATGAGAACATCCAGCATGGCCTAAGGATTGCAAGTTCTCTAATTAGGAAATAGTTAGACTTTCACTGACTTCTCAACCCGTGGTCATCTTATAAAGGAAGGAGGGAAGCTCATCAGTTATCAACAGGACTTTTTAATTTATGTTCAATTGTACATGTCCATCCTTACATAGATTGTATTATTTATCTGATGCTAATCAGTAGGTTAACACATTTTGAATTTAAACTTGTAGCAATGTCAAAATTACCTTTTTATGACTTTTCTGGGTGTATTATTTGGATGGTATGTTATAGCTAATGTCTAAATAACTGCTGCTCCTTGACAAGCATAAGGTGTATTCCTTCAGAATTTGATTTCTTCTTACTTAAACAGCACTCTGTATAATTAAATCTAAATCCTTCTCTGATTAAAATGATGTGCAGTAATATCAGGAGGTGATTGATTATGTCATGTTTTTTCCCCCAGTGCTGATACTGTTACTCAAACCTTGCTTAAGGAGAGAAATATTATAGCAAGTCCAGACTGAAGGCTGTTCCTGGACCTCAGAGTACCTCGATGTACCTTGAAGTACCTCATTTGTATCATCCATTTGCAATTTTTCCCCTTTCCATCATTCTGCTTCTCATAAAATTGACTTCTATAACATAGAGGAAGAGTTAACAGGTCTTCTCCAAAATCTGAACTTGTAAGAAGGGTGTCTCTCAAACTGGAGCAAAGTGGTTGCCTCAGACAGCTACCAGCTGGGATGTTTACAGCTCCTCTGTTGTCTTATCTCATGCCCAGATAATAAAAGTATTTATTATTCTAGGCAATTAGAGTGAGTTTTCCCCGCTTGTTTTCCATCTTTGGTATGATAAATTTGCTGGTGAAACCCTGGAGACTTTCTTTCGTGTTGCTTATGGAGGGGCTGAAGGCCAACATCACTGTAATATGTCATCCCTGCCCCTTCTCTGCATGTTTTTCAGTATTCAAAATAATTAAAGGTAAAAATAAGTGGTATCTTTAATTTTGATGCATTGCCTATAGCAAGAATAAAAGAGCTGTATGCACCACAAAACGTGTAGATGTGACAACCACATCTTGGCCAAGTCTGAAGGGCTCAGGTCATGCCTTTGCCTGGAAAGCAAGCAAACATTTTACTTGGAGTCTGGAAGAGATGTGAAATAATTCCCTGGGCCCAAATAATTTTGGGAAGTCCTCCTCAGCTGCAGCAGTGTGTTCTGTGGGGCAGTGTACATGGGGGATCATATGGACCATTGGAGACAGTTCAGAAGAAAGCAACTGGAATGGTGTTAGGGCTGGAAGATGCAACCTCTGAAAGACTGGTGTAGAGATTTCAGTTGTTTAACTGAGACAAAAAATTAGGAGAGACATGATAACAGTCTTCAAATATAGTAAAGTTTCTACAAAGGGAAAGAGAAGGTGCTTCCCATGTCTTTTGTGGATAGAATCAGAAAAAAATGGGCTTAAACCTCAGCAGAGGAGATTGATGGTGCACATCAGAAACGCTCGGTTATGTTATTATAGCAATGGTTGAAGGTCGTGATTGCCCATAAAGGTCAAAGGTTGGACTACCATCAGGAATGACATAGATATAGCTGATCTCACCTTGGATGAGAATGATGAGCATTACTCTCTTAATGTTTCGTTTAGCTGTATTCTTTGACTGAACAAGACGTATTTATGGTATGTACCTTCTCATATTTTTCTAATCCTCTCCCACCCAAAAGATCAATTTTTTATCTTAAATATCTTTAATAGTGGCTTTCCTCAGGCTAATGCTTAGTGATGTCCTAATGAAGTAAACGTAAACATAGTAAAGAACATTATTCGTGAGGGTAGCTGGGAATTCCTAGCTGTTCTCTTCAGACAATGACCTAACACCTTCTGTTTCTCCATCTTCAATAGACTGGTACTGTAACTATTGCAAAATGGTTTTGACATCATGGAGAAAGATTTAACTGCTAAATACAATTGCTTCACTTTCATATTATTAGTTCTGTCCTCTCGTATCACAGTTTCATATTCACCCAAAGCTTTTCCATATAATTTTATTTTTGAAATTATTCTGTTCTTTTTTCTTTTATTTTCTTCTTTTACTGTGTAATTTTTAGCAAAATTGACAGAGACTTTTAAGCTTTGATTACGGCTGGAGGGTTAGTTGCTTTGTTACCTCTTCTCTGCTGCAATACCTTCTCTTTTTGTCCCTCCTGTTTGCCTCTGAAATGGGCAGAAATTTGAGAAAACTGTCTGATAAAGCTGCTGTCAGATGAGAGGACTACTGGGACACGTTTACTGTCCACTTCTTTCAGTTTTTAGTGGCTGGCACTTCTCACTCCCTGAGGAGAGTATATCATTGTACTGAGTCATCCACCACTCAACCTTATGAGATGCAGTCTCTGAGGGATATGACTTGCAAAAGATGGTTTTGCTCAAAGTAGAAGTGTGTGATTATTAAAGCCTAACTTTTTAGTAGGAAAATATCTAACTGAACGTTTGAAGGAACGGAAGTTGGAGAGACTCCAACCAAGGGAACATCTCATTCTGGTGGTGTGGTCTGTCCTTCCTCTCCCCCTGCCTGGATTGTCTTGCTCTGCTTTCTCTAATTGCTGTTGCTTTAGTGTAGAAAAAGGTTTTCTTTGAAGTATTGTGGAAATACCATGTCTAAGAAAACATGACCAGCAAATGTCCAGCTGTTTTTTTTTTTTTTAGCTTTATTGTTAGCATACAGTACTGATATCTGTGGTTTTGCCCTTCTGGAGTAACATGAAAACTTTCAGTGACTTTTACAGTTCAATTACTTTGGGCAGACTTCAGTTCTCCCTGTTAGACCCATGCACTTGTATAAACATAATTGGTTTCTAGCTGTGTTAAATATAATCACTTTGCTACAAAAACAAAAAACAGAAATAATGACTAAGATTAAGATTACATTTTTTATAAATATTTTGGGGCTGAAAAATTATTTGGAGTGGCAATCACACCCTGCTCACAAATATTTTCCCCTTTTGTTTCTTTAGTTCTTGCATCTTGTTGTGTTGTCATCCTCTTTGTCTTTGCCAAATGTGCATTTTTCCTACTCCACAGAAATTGATCTAAATTGTGTCTCAAAAAACACATGGAGACACATCACAATGGGAAATATAAATCAAAAGCTGAAATATGACACTATCACTCCTTAGGGATAGGAATACTGATTATTAAGTGGAATCCTTAAGTTCCTTGTGCTGCTGCCTAAAAACAGCTTGATACAAGCGGTGAGTATTAAATAATGTTGTGAAAGGGACACAATCAGAAAAAAATTCAAAGAAGACATTTGCTCTATGTTGATGTTTGACAGTAAATGTTTGTTCTGTGGTATAAGTTAAATAAGAAAATAAAATCAGTTCTTAAAAACACCTCCCTTCTACGCAGTTCTCCAAAGCAATGGAACACTTCAATGTATGTTTGGAAGTTTAAAAAATTGCCTAAAAAGGGGAAAAATACCCCAGACCTCTCTGCTTTTTTGAAAACCGATCCCAAAAGCATGATAAGACTTTCCTTGCAAATGAGGTCAAAACGGCCTACCACTGCCCAAATGAACTCTCTAAAAGATCCTTCTTTAGAGTCAGAAAACTCAGTTGCACATTGCACCAACGTTGCAACCCGTAATGAGAAATTAATTTGTTTTATCTCTGTCTTCATAATTCCAGCCTTTAGTTTAGAGAAAAACCATAACTGTGCCAAACAGTAATATTAAGCTTTGTGTTATCTCCTGTTAAGCTGCAGCCCTGGGACTACTTGGACTCCTGAAAGGACCAATGAACATGATTTAACTGCTGCTTGTTCTGCAGAATTCACTCCTACGCTTCACTGGGGGTGACTTTGTCTAGTTCACTTCCCAAACACACTTTAAAACTTCTGAATGGAGCTTAGTGCTGCTTTCAGTACAGACAAGCAGGCCGGCATGAGCGGATAAGCTAATATCTGAGTGGGCTGTTGATGCAGGCTGCTATTCTTGTCTCTTCCCAGTGAGGATGGGGGCTAAGATGTGCATGAGTTGATATTATTATTGTGCATTCCCAGAATTTCCTGTATGTGGACACAGTGTACCTATGGATATATGCTCCCAGAGGCTCTTGCAAAACCCCTGGAAAGGCAACAGGTATCTTACGTATACTTGGTATCCCTTCCACACCTGAACTGGGTTAGTCCGTTGAGCAGTAAAGCAGATGTTTTTGAGCAAGACTTGTTTTACCAGATATTCAAGTATGAGTTTCATGGTGATTGGTTGGTTGAATATATGGAAGGTATTAACTACTGAACAACCTCCGAGGATTGGTTTAAGCTGTGAAAGTCACAGAGAACCTCACTGAAACATTCTGAGTAGGAATAAAAAAAAGCCAAGCAACTTGAGGATCATTTCTAGCTATTTGTATAAACTAGGTACAAATTCAGTTGCAAGTTACATTATTGTCTTCTCAAAGGATAGAAATACTCCAAATTTCATAGTAATGTGGCTGGATTTTTGAGAAGTACAAAGGATTGTCTTCTCCGTGATCTAATTTGCTTTCTTGACAAAGAGGAAAGCATGTGGTTAATATTACTAGGGAAAGTACGCACTTCCATCAATGGCACTGCTTTAGTTCACTTGGTTTTGAAAGACATGGATTTACTTTGGGAAAATCCAGATGCACATGATTAGATGAAAGGGAAAACTACCAAAACCAATAGGATGAGACTAAATCTGTGGAGCCACCATAATATATCTGTGTATCTGGATCACTATTTTCTCATAATGAGTAACAGGACCTGGAAACCCTTTGACATATGTAACATTCACAGTGAATCAGCCCACGGTTTTACTCATATCCTTTTTATACTTTTATAAAACAAAATTTGCATCTGGTTCCAGTGATTTAGAAACATTTTATGGCAACTGACTCAAAGAATTTGGCAGGTTTTACAGTTTGGAAGGCCACTGTAATGTTTTGCAAAAGCCATGCTAATATCTTATTAATAATGAGGTAAGAGTAATAAATGTTCTGCATTGCAAAAAGTAGGATCCTTTCTAATTTTTACTAGAATATTTAGAGGCTGTTCACCCTCTAGAAGATTCCTGTAGTTTTTCCTTTCCTTTTAAATGATAGAAACTCTGTAAAGGGAATGCTGGAGAGTCCATGGTGAGACTTCTTACTTTTTTTTTTATATTTATATGGAGATGGATGATTTGATTTGACAGAGGTGGACTTTACTCTTTTGGAAATGTCTTAGTTTAGAAAAGATTGTTTAGAAATGTTTGCAAAACTTTGTGTTCTCTTTACCTGTAAAATTATTTAAAAAAATGAGAAGTGCATGCTGGTTTTGTATTCCCAAACTTAGTTTTTCAGGGAAGTTCATATGTTTAATGTAAGGGTCAAGAAGGTACGTAGTGCTCTGTGGAAACTGTGGGAATGAAATAACATCAAAAAAAAATCTCACGGCTCTTCCTTAAATATTTAAATGTCGACGTGAACCACCACGTCCAAGTGTTTAATGTAACCTACTTGATTTTGGCAGAAATAAGGTATTTTTTTTTTCTACAAAATTTGTTTCCTAGCTTTTTTCCAGTATGTATGGTTTTTGACAGTAAGTATTAACAATTCCAGATAAGCAGAATCTGTCACTGCTGCTGCACTTTCCCAGAAGTGCTGAGATGATAGAGAATGAAAGAGCACAAATGCAAAGGGATGAGGAACTAGTTTCTTGCTGCTACTGTATTGTGCTAAAGATTTTAGGAGTGTAAGTAGATCTTCTCACAGATGGGAGTAAAGCAAGGAGTCAATGCATCAAAGTTAACTGAATATTACATGTTTAAAATTGATGTGTTAAAAATGTTGTTTTATTTACTCCATGATATCATGTGGTGCATGACCTGTTGGATAGTTTCATATTTGTAAAAGTTATATTGTCAGTAGGTTGTTTGTGTTTTTTTTTTCTCAGAAGCAGACAGTGTTAAGTGTTTGATGTGATGCTTCAAAGGGATGTGTTAGTCATCTGACCACTTCTGTCTCTGTAATCAGAGGACTTGAATATATTGCAACACTTGTGAGAAGAAGGTGGCAATGCGGTGCTAGTGTTTTCAGAGTCCTTACAAAAAGTAAACATAGGCTATACTGGAAGACTGTGAAGAACCTGAGACTAAAATGTTGCAATCTAATTTTACAGACTTACCTATCTGGTCACTGAAACCACCAGTTTATGGTCTACATAGGAATCAATATTGAAACTACCAGTTTCTGATCTACATAGGAATAAATGTTGAAACCACCACGAATACAACAGTGTTATTCTGTCTTTACATCAGCTTAAGTGGAGCTGCAGTTACACTGAATTCTTGTCATGTACACACTCACCCTGAAGGTCACTCCTTAGTTAGCACTAGAGAAACTATTTTTTTTTTTTTTTTGCCTCTGTTAGGACTTGAGACTCAACAAAGAACTTGAGATTTTGATTTCCTTGTTATCTATTATCTATCTGATACTTATGCCACTGGGACATGTACAAGATGTCCTTGGGGTTTAATATACCTTCCCACATTCTACTGTGATTAAAATACACTGAAGGTATTCTGATGTGCAGCGCAGGGATGGTGAAGGCAGGCAACAGGGACTCACAAGCAACTAATGTGCATGAACACAACTATGCCATAAGGCATTTTGGACACAACAATCCCATGCATAGCTATAGACCGGGGACAGAGTGGCTGGAGAGTAGTCAGACAGAAAGGGACCTGGGAGTGTTGGTTGACAGGAAGCTCAACATGAGCCAGCAGTGTGCCCAGGTGGCCAAGAGAGCCAATGGCATTCTGGCCTGCATCAGGAATAGTGTGGCCAGCAGGACCAGAGGAGTTACCGTCCCCCTGTACTCGGCACTGGTCAGGCCTCACCTTGAATACTGTGTCCAGTTCTGGGCCCCCCCCCCAGTTTGGGAAAGATGTCAGGATGCTGGAGAGTGTCCAGAGGAGGGCAACGAAGATGGTGAAGGGGCTGGAGCACAAGCCCTACGAGGAGCGACTGAAGGAGTTGGGGCTGTTTAGTCTGAAGAAGAGGAGGCTCAGGGGAGACCTCATTGCTCTCTACAACTACCTAAAAGGAGGTTGTAGTCGGGCAGGGGTTGGTCTCTTCTCTCAGGTGACCTGGGGCAGAACTAGAGGGCATGGACTCAAGCTTCGTCAGGGAAAGTTTAGGCTTGATGTTAGGAAAAAGTTCTTCACTGAAAGGGTGATTGGCCATTGGAATGGGCTGCCCAGGGAGGGGGTGGAGTCGCCGACCCTGGAAGTGTTTAAGGGGAGACTGGATGAGGCACTGAGTGCCATGGTTTAGATGATGATGTTGGTGTTGGCGTTAGTGTTAGATTATAGGTTGGACTCAATGATCTCGGAGGTCCTTTCCAACCTTATGATACTGTGATACTGTTTGTGAAGGTTTCTCCTTCATGTTTCTTACAATGAGTAGAACTTCAGGGAAAACCATTGTTTGATTGGCATGTTAATATTTTGTCGCAATATTAACTTCTTCAGTCCAGTTATGATGAGAATTGATTAATTTATCACTTCTTTATATTCTGCTGTGTCTTTGTAGAGTGTATTTATTTGCAGGATTGGAAATACAGTATCACAGGAGCATTAAAAAAGAAATACTTCCAGTAATAGCAACAGACTTTCATATATTTGAAACAAAGGAGTTAGGGAAAACAGAAGAGCAAGCAGTCTCAGACTAATCTTTAGTGTTTAAAGAAAGCTGTATTTATTTCAAAGCCTATAATTTAAAATATAATAGTAGATCATAAACTCTTTGTTTTTGTTGTATTTTTGGTTTTGATTACTCTCTTTTTGGTGCCATATAATCTGCAGTTATTTTAACTATCACTCACGTTATAAACCATCTCTACAGGTTTTCCATTCTTGCAATTCATATTTATACTGCTTTTTCTGTTAAGACAGTTCACTCAAATTATTTGCTTGTAGCAAAAGAGAATGTGAAACAGTCTGTGCACTTTTTCAGTAGATGCTCAAGACTGAGCAAGGAAAGTTGAACCACCCAGCCACCACCGGGAATTGTTAGGATTATTGTCCTGTATTACAACCTGTTTTTACTGAATATCTTTTTGATTGGCCACCAAGGCTTTCATGGACTTCAGTTTTGAAAATTGAGTGAGGCATGTCATTTGAAAGATTATAGTCAAAATAAGATTACAATTTTATGTGTGTTTGACCTCAGGGCAATTCTAATTTTTAGACCATTCTTTAAACCAATAAATCTACTATTTAGTTCAGATTGTTGCCAAAAGGTTGCTGCCATCCTGGCTAAGAGGTTTTTCTTCTTTATCTCTTAATACAAAGATGAATATCCAGTTAGTGTCAGTTGAAGGGACTCAGTAATTGGATATGTAGGATTGTCTGTCTTTAGGTTATCAGTTGAAATCCAGCCAGCCATTAGCATTAGGTCATTAACACGTCTGAGGCCACTTATAGCTCCTATGAAATGAGCTGGAAGTCTCATCCACTTATTGGTAGCCATCGATAGCAAAATTCTTTTGCTGCAACTGGTACAGAAAATGTATTTCTAGTGGGTATTATTAAATACATAAATAACAAAATTATGCAACTTTCGAGGAAGTGAAAAGTTGTTTTACCTAGAAAATTTTCTCCATATCATGTTTGAGGTCTGTTAGTGGAGAATTCTTTGGCGTTTTCCATTGTGCTATGATGCTATACCTGCCGAGCTTTTAGAAAGGAGACTTCAGATTTCATGACTGAGGTATATTTTCGACACAATAGAATAGGCATCACTATAATTACTGTGTCTGTGTCTGAATGAAACTTTGAGATGAATGTAACCTTGGTCCAGAATGGAAAGGACGTCAGAAGGAAGGACAGTTTTAAGGCATAGCTTGGTCTGTGGACGCATGTGTGCAGAGAGCTCACAGAGGTCTGTAGGAGAGAGGCACAGACCCTGCAGAGTTGTTTTGTATCTCAGGAGATACAACCTGTACCAGGATCAAGCCTGTAGTTTCCTACAGGCAGTGGCCTAATATAAAACTCCTAGTAGGAAAAATTAGAAATTGGCTCCGTTAAGACAGCTCATAAGTTTTTCTATGTCCATGTTAGCAAACCATTCTTCTAAAATACTAGTCACCTGCTGATCTGCTTCTGGCACAAAATGTAACTGCCCTGTCATAAATTATCTAATGAAACTCAGGGCAGTACAATTGAATAAGTATTGGAGGGATGCACTTTTTAACTGTAAATGGGTTTTGTGATTAAACCTGACTATTGAAAGGCTGCATTCTTGACTTCGGAGGAAGACATTACCAAGCAGAAGAAAAAGCAATTGGAAACTGAGTAGCTGCAGAGTCATTGTAAGGTTAAAGTTAGCAGCCTTGAAGATTACAGCACCTGACTGGATTGCTTTACCAGTGGCTTGGTTGGATTCGTGATGGATGCACCAGATCTAACAGTTGTGCAGCTGAAGGGTGAGATGGCTCTTACTCAAGGAAAAGGAATCCTTCCTTTTGGAGTGAATCAAGGCACTCTGCAGCTACTCAGCCTAGTACTTGATGCTGTGAAAAGCCAGAAACACAGTAGAAAGTGAGGGGCAGAGCAGCTCCAGCCTTTCCCAGCAACCCACAACTGCAGGGGAGTAGGAGCAACAAGAAATTGTGTTTTTAGCTAGATGTGCCATCAAAGATGATTCAAATTAACTTTTGGGTTTGCTATAGATTCTACAGATCTGTTGAGACTGACATTTCCCACATTCCTACAACAAAGAGAAGATTTTGATGACTGTATCTTTTATTATAATTGTCTCTCATGTAATGGTGGTTGTTTTTTTTTCAAATTAGACCATATAAAAATAATACATTATGGTATTGGCACCAATACTAGACCCAAATTAATGTTTTTATTTTATTTACAAAAAGTTCCAAGCCAAAGGCAAAATGCCGCAAATTAGCTTAAAAAAAGAACATAGCCCAAAGAAAAATTGTCCCCTGGATAGAACCCAGTCCTGGCAATGGAGAGAATTAGATTATCTTCCTAACTGGCACCAGCTTCTTCACAGCATTTGACAGATTACTTAGATCAGACGTTGGTCATAGTGTTGATGGAGAGGCTCTGGTTTCCAAACATGTTAATATATATAATGATGTTTTAACATGGTACTTTTGGGGAATTTTAAAATGAATCGATGCGATTAATTTTTAAAATTGTATATAAAATAGGGATGTAAAGGCACAGACTTCACTGTCTATTTACAAAATTACCTAACGGTGTTGTATTGCCAAAAAGTAACAGGCGTTTGAAAAGGATGAAATACATTGCTGTTAAAAAGAGATAAACCAGCCAAAAAAAATACCCAAATGTTCATATTTTACCCTCTGAAAATAAATAACTTCTCATTATAAACACTACAGTTAGGGAGGAGTGCATGTTACAAAATCTTTTATTTACTCTGTTTTGAAGTACAATTTAAATTGATTTCTGCTTCAGAACAAAAGTTTAGACGAAAAAAAAAGAAGTTTCTTAGGACAGATGATTTTAATTTACTTCTAATGCATCTGACTCGTAGCATATTCATTCTTCTAGGGTCTTATTGGAAAGTGCCAGAGCAGGAAGTTCATTTTTCCTGAAAAGTCACACTTCCTTTTTGATGTGAGTAATAATGTGTGTATGCTTATTTAGTAAAAAATTCTCCTTTTCTTTTTCTTACTAAATAAAAGACCTCTCCAAATGCACACAACTGCCAAGAAGTGGCTGTTTGCTGGTAATCTACATGGTAAGTTTCCAGAGCATCTTTTTCTAATATCATTTTGTGGTAAAATTAGATGGTTTTGTGCCTTGAAGTCATGCAGAAATGGATCTGGAACATTGCCTACAAGTGAGGTGACCTTCTGAGTGTATCTCAAATCCTCAGTTTGGTGGGACCTTATATTTTAGCTCGATAGAAGACTTCTGAAAATGTCTTTTGTTCTCAGAACGGGGCCTTTCAGTGCTCTGCATGATCCTGCCTTTTATAGTTGATGTGTTGCAAATCTCTCCTATTGGCGTGGCGACTTCTCATGCTCTTAGAGAGAAAAGAGAAGTATGGTTGAGGAAGCCTGGAAGATGACCTGCTCCTCATCACAGCATGCAATTCCTGCCAAGAAAATAGACACATAATCCTTCACAACCTTCTCCTTCTTGTACACCAAGACATACCTCCATCAGAGTAGGATGTGAGGCTGATTTCAAATGATCCTGAAGCTCCTTAAGACCGTGGACTGTGATCTAATATGCATGAGCTCATATACAGCTGTCTTTCACTGAAGGGTGTCACAACTCCTCAGTTAATGTGATACTGCGAACTGGAAAACTTCCTATTTTTGGGATAGGGTTCCTGTTCTTGCATCCCTCTTGCTGCCTTGGTGAAGCTGGTGGCTATCGGTAGCAGTTCAGTATCGCTTTTTTTGTGAAGAACGTAGCTGAATGACTGCAAGCCCGCCAGACTAATATGTAACTATTGATCTAAATTACACTTTACCTACTGTAATATACCTAAATCTTACTATAGAGGAGACTTCTGTTTCAAGAACACAACATATTCTTTTACAATGCCAGAATAAATAGGGGTTAGGAGACAGGGATGAAAAAGAGCTAACAAGGATTTTCTGCTGAGTGAATGTTTGGATTGTAGACTATATGGGGGTTAGGACAATATCTACATTTGTGTTCTGAGGATGCTGATCTCCCTACTAGTGTCCAACAATAAATGAAGTTTTGCAAAGAGAGATAAGGCTGAGCCTGTCCAAAGCCAAAAGGTAGCAAAGAGGCTCATTAAGAGGTGCCGGATCTGTAAGAAAACAGAAGGCAATGTCCTTGGAAAATGTGAAAATTTGATAATAATTTCATAGAAGTTAGTGGAACACAAAATAATAAACAAATAAACTATGACCTAGACAATTCCTTGCACTCAGCTTCCCCTGTGTCTTCTCTACTGATTCACTGGCACCAGGACATGCTCTGAGTGTAGGGGCCCAAGAAAATTAAGGGAGAAATAGGGACAATAAGTGATGATGGAATCAAATACTGCTAAGATGCTTCCTTCTGTCTGTCGTAGCCTGAGTGTGCTATTGCCAGAGATCTTCCTCATCTAAAAAAAATGCACAGAAAGAGACTACTTCATTCCATCTGTTTGGTGATCGTGGCAAACCTGTGCTTCCCGGAAGTTTGTTCCTAATACCTCATGAAGAGATAACCCTGTGTGGTCTTCGTGCTAGCAAAGACCAAAATATGTTCTTTGCATCCATGCTAATGTTTTATATTCACACTTTTCATGTGAAAACTTTGTGTAGCTTCCTTTTATCTGTTTGTTTCTTTCCGGTTTGCTATTTTCTTGCTGTTTAATTATTAAGAGCAGTAAATAGAATCCTTGTATCTTGCTTTAGATCATTAACTTTACTCTTTTTCCTTTCATAAGACCAATTGATTTTGGTTCTGTTTTTTCTCTGAAGCATGTCTGCCTCATCTTTTAAGATTTTTGACCATCTATGCATGGTTTCTGTGAGGAGCATGTAGCATTATGAAAATTAGTGTTGTTTCTGTCCCATTTATGCATTCCCTCTTCTGTTGCTGGCTGTGGTACATGGAGGTAGTTGTGTTCACTGAATTTTCCTTTTTGTCACATGGGATGGACTGGAATCAAGATGGCAGGGACATAAAGAGACTGAGGAGGTGCCGTAGGGCACACTGGGAGTTACTGGAGTGTCACTAAGAACTGACATGATGCTCTCTTCTCCTCGTGGGCAGTGCTGAGGAAGAGCAGGAGGGAACAACAGGGGAGCCCACAGCCCGGCAGAGCTGGAAGGAACAGGCATTTTGTGGTTTCTGCATCAGCTGATGACTCAACGATGGCAACCACCTTTCTCAGCAGCCATCAGACAAACCCACAGTTAAGGCACCCTGTATGAAAGTGAGGTGTAGAGAGCAGCTTTTTACAGCTCCTTCCTAAACCTTCTTCTCAATTCTCAGCTTCCCAGACTTAGCATTTTTCAGGTTTTTACCATCTGTATTGCCTCAGACAGTTTCTTTGATTTGTTTTTACTCCCCTGAAAGTTCTTACGTTACTTAACTTCATATTGTTTAATTTTAAGTGGGAAGAGTTTGAACATATATATTTTTTTGTTAATTTGGAAAAGCTTCAACATTACTTAGACCACCTAGAATATTAAACCCTGGCAAGGTACCAGTGACACTTCCTGTGTCCTTTACTCAGAGGAATATACTGTAAATGAAGATAGGTAACAATGTCTTTTCTTCTAATGCAGGGAAATTTAGAAATGACAGAACAAATAAGACAGATACAGGTGGTTGATCACTGATAGACCTTTGAGTTCATGCTCTGGTTAGCTACATTTTTGCAGCACTTTTTCTTCTTGTTATGCATTCACATTTGAATGATTTTAAAACCACTAAACAGAATTCGAATCATATAATAATAGAATCATAGAATCAGAATCGCTTGGTTGGAAAAGACCTTTGAGATCATCAAGTCTAAGCATAGATGGCATATGCAAGAATTCTTATGTTGCTTTCATATGTGTGTTTTACAAAATATGATATGATGATATGTAACTCTAACGTTACATATCTTTCTTTAGTGGATATCAAGTCTCAAAACAAAAGGGATCAAAGTTATTCCCTTTTTCTCCGATGATGGGGAACCTGGAGGATACAGAGGGCATATCAGTTGCTTTAGTGCATTTCATGGGCCCATGAAGAACCAGAAGCTGGTCTACTGAGTCCTGTAGTATCTTCCTTTTAGACCTCTATTGTTTGGGGGTCAGAGATTTTGGAGACAGTGTATCATAGAATCACAGAATGGTTTGGGTTAGAAGGGACCTTAAAGATCATCCTGTTCCAACACCCCTGCCATGGGCAGGGACACCTCCCACTAGATTAGGTTGCTGAAAGCCTAATCCAACCTGGCCTTGAACACTCCCAGGGATGAGGAATCCATGACTTCTCTGGGCAACCTGTTCCAGTGCCCTCACCACTCTCATAGCAAAAAAAAATTCTTCCTAATATCTCATGTAAATCTCCCCTCTCTTAGCTTAAAACCACTACATCTCATCCTGTCACTACACTCTCTGATAGAAAGCCCCTTCCCAACTTCCCTGCAGGCCCTCTTTTAGTACTGGAAGGCTGCTGTAGGATCTTCCTGGACTTTTCTCTTCTCTAGGCTAAACAACCCCAACTCTCTCAGCCTGTCCTCCAGGATGTGCTCCAACCTTCTGATCATCTTTGTGGTCCTCCTCTGGATTCACCCTAACAGATCTGTGTCCTTCCTGTGCTGAGGTTTCCAGAGCCAGACACAGCACTCCAGTTGAGGTCTCATGAGAGCAGATAGAGAGGGGCAGAATCACCTCCCTCAACCTGCTGATCATTCTTCTTTTGATGCAGCCCAGGATACAGTTTCCTTTCTGGGCTGCAAGTGCACATTGCCAGCTCATGTTGAGTACTCATCCACCAACACCCTCAAGTCATTTTCTTCAGGGCTGCTCTCAATCCCTGCTCCACTCAGCCTGTATTTGTGGCTATTTGTGTATTTGTATAACATTTCTGTACTTCCCAGGCTTTCCACACAGGCTTTGCAGGCAGGATTGTTTCTTTTCTAAATAGGTTTTTGAGAAGTTATTGAAGCTTCTTGAAGTAAAATTGTTTGCCACAATGTTTGGCTGAAGGGTGCAGATTCCCCAACTTACACTTAAATATGGCCCATCTTTAATTTACTCCTGGGGAGGCGTTTGCTGTGGTAGTTATCAACTGTAAATCAGAATATGTGGCACTCGCAAGACATTCCCTAACGAAACGTTGTTTTCTGAACTTCTGAAAAATGCCATCTGACTGTGATAATTGCCAAAGAGCAGCGTTTTTGAGGCCATGTGGCTGAACCTAAAATTTATGTCAAGAACTCGGTGAACCCTTTCCATTTCGCTTTTAATTTGAAGCTCTGCTGACAGCACTGCTCCATTGATCAGCTGCGTGGATCATTGACTGTGGCCTCACAGGGCACGCTTTGGGAAACTGCTACCAGAGCTCAAAAGAGTGATATTAGCTCATGATTTGCTACACTTAAGTAGTGTTCCCGAAGGACCAGGGTATTGGACTGAGCTTTCAGAGCTCTGAATTCACTCTGGCTCTGCCATTGTTTTTTGTAGTGGTCTTAGGCAATTGCTTTTCTTCACAGTCACTTAGTCGTTGTTTGTTTTACCTTAAAGACAGATAATTGGTAAAAAACTTGATGACAATGGAGGAACTGCAATCCTGAAGTTCTACTTAGGTGTCTGAAGCTGGGCTTTTATACCTTGTTTTTTCTTCCATAAAGTGAAGATATCAGCAATTCAATCTGAAACCTCCTAACCTGGGAGGCTTAATGAATATTCATGCAGTGCTCAGAAGAATAAGTGCATAAAAATTTTCCAAATAATAATCATACCTGCTGTCTTTTATTCCAAGCTCCCTTGCACCTCAGGTAATTTGTTATTTCAAAATATAGTCTCTCTGTGCCACAGAACTGAGACCATTGCTTGAAATTTTGTAATGAACATTTTAGAGTTGTGCGTGTGGTTTGCTTGAGTATGGTGACAATTCTCACCTCTTGTATTAGTTCTCAGTGTTCTTCTTTCAGGTTTGTAGGCCAAAATGACACAGTGGGATAGAGTTTCACTGTAGTCTGTGAAATGATTTTTGGCAGTGTCATCGTGTCAGAGAATTACAGGAGCTACGTATGGCCAGGCTGCACCCTGGCACGTGTGGGAATCAATCACTGGCGTTAGTGGGGAAGATGTATTGGTGTGGTTGAGCATTTTTGAAGCATTTACTCTTTCTTAGAATGGGAGGATAAAAAGTGAAATCCAAGCAGTTTTAATTATTCCATGCTGCAAATTATCTCTGGCTTGGCTTGAAATCCAATCCATTCCCACACTTAGGTAAGCCATTTGTCTGCAGGCCAGAGCAAGCCAGAAATGTAGACTGGAGGCACAACGTGGCCTGTGATTGCCTTCCCAGGCTGGACACCTTGTGTTTGCTGCTGAGCATCGTATGCTGAAATTGGCTGTCCCTCTGTGACCATATCTCCCTATTTGGCAACAGCAAGACATCCTTCTGCTCCAGGCAGGGCAATTAGGTGGGGGGCCCTGGGGGGCTGTGCATGCTGCCAGGAGAGCTGTCAGCATCTGACTTCTCGCCAACCATCTGAGGCAGTTTTGCGTTATAGAGGCTGGAAACCAGAAAATCATGAATGCTTACGTGATTCTGTCATCATCAGCATTGTTAGTATTATTTATTAGCATTTGCACATCAGGTCAAACCCTGCGGCTGCATGTGCAGAGGCAGCTCCTGCCAGCCGAGTCTGTCCCCATTCATGGGACTGTGGCACTGGGAGAGCCCTGCAATGTCAGGGAATCCTGCAGAGTGGTGTAGAAATGTATTAATAAAATTAAATATTAGTTAAGTTATTAATAGAAGAATAGACAATTCTGTATGCTTTGAATTTTTTTTTTTTTTACTTCTCTAAAACAAATATGTAATCATTTATTATATAAGGGTTTGGGCTTTTTCAAGGTTTAAGGAAAGCTTAAAAAAGCCCTTAAGAACTTCCCACTGTGTCCAGGTCACGTCATTTAGATCCACATTTTAATTACAAAACCCAAAGATAAAAATAGACAACACTGTCAAAAAAAGGATAAAATTAGTGAGTTTATCTTGAGAGGGCCACAGCTTGATTTAGATTTTCAAATGTGCTGAGTTAGATTATCTCAGCAGCTGTTGGCATTGGGAGAACTTTGCCATTAATGGGAAGTGTTAGACAAATGCTGTTTGGATCTGAGATCGTGTCTCAAACATCCAACATTACACATTCAACGTGGATATATTTGGTCTATAGGGCTAATTTGATGTTACAGTGCAAAAATTATGCTGACACCAGATCTGTAGATTTAAGAGAACTGCAGAATGAGCAGTTTTCCCAGTTCTTTGGTGGTGTTTCCAGGATGGAAACATATGATGTTCCTGCTGTAGGATGTGCTCGAAACTGCCCCTGCATGCAGTGTGGATGGGTCATTCATCTTTGTTATGTGTCATCTTTCTCCTTGTGATACGTCAGGAGCTTGGGCAGTGAAGACTATGGGATTTTTTCATTCTGAGATCACTATTGCCTGATAGTAGGATAAAAACAACTTCTAAATAGTCTCTAGCTCAGTGGAGCTCCACAGAGCATTAATTTAGGTACAAGTAGATTTAAGGTAGTGTTCCACCATAAAGTTACTCAGTCCTCTGTTCCAGTCCATCCTGTGGCTGCCCAAGGACACCTGCCAGCTCAGCGGAGAGGCAGGAATGACAGCCTGGGTTTGGAAAGGGTACATGCAGCTGCTCCTTTTGGTGACAGCCCTCAGCTATGCTCCGTGAAGTCTTTGTGGTACTAAATGTGCCTCGGTTTCCCATCTGTAAACCAGAGATAGTGCTTCTTTGTAACCCAAAAGGGGGGCAGGAAAATGAAATAGTTAATGGGTCTACAGTGCCTTGAGAAACTAAATTACTTTCTAAAAGTAGGTGATGATATTTGTTCTACTTCTCTCACTTGAAAAATTGCAAAGGTTTTTGGGGTTTTTTTTTAGAATCCATGCTTTAATTATAATTCATGTCTTGATTTGGCTATTAGTCAGTTTTCAACAGTTTACCATGTGGAGTGAAAAGAAAACACAGCTGATTTTGCCTTTCTTTGTATGTCTCAAGAAAAATCTTGGGGAAAAAAGTGTAATCATGGGAAGACAGATTAAACCAGCATAGAAAAGAACTCTAGTGCAATGCATTTTTGTATCTTTCCTGTAAACAAACTATTTAACTGAGATACACCTTATTGTTTTTCGTTAAGGAATACTGTTAAGGTTCATGGATTCTAAATGACCCATCTCCCTCTTGTTTTTCTTCTCATGCTCCTTCCTATTCACAGGACAGCCAGGCCTTTTTCGAAACACATTTATGCCATTCTCAACTGCTCAAAACCAAAGGCTTATTTAGATACTTTTTATTTTTCAGCTGGCTTTTTCTGCCTTTTGTCATTTTCTGTAGTTGTGTTGACAGGAGGTGAAGGAGGTCATCTTGCATTATTTTGTTGGTAATGTGCGTTTATGTCATGAGCCTCTGCAAATGGGGACAGAACTGGAAAGGACTAGCACATGATGGAGCATTTTATCCTTTCTTATATTTTTTTGTTTTAGTTTCAGCAGCTTATTTGCTATAATCACGTGTTCAAAGCATAGCTTTTGAAAGAAAGGGTTGCAGACATTCGTCTTAGAATTTCCTCACTGCATTTTCAAACTGCTTTGAACAGAAGGGAAGGGATTTGGGGCTTTTTTAAATATATACATTTCTCTGTAATTCTGTTAAAGACTATCAAAGTGCATTTGACTGCTTGTTTTCTTATTGTAAATAATTTCTAACTCAAATGATGAACATTACATGTAGTAAAAAATAAATAATTTTTATTGGGAGGCTTTTAAAAATATTAAATTTTGTAAAGTTCCTATTAGCAGTCTCCTGCATGTCTTACATGGGAAAGGACAACAGATTTCAATCTCAGAGTTTTTCCCCAAAGCCCGTGAAATTAGTCCTTCTCTAAAACCAATATGTTGCACTTTATGTATCACTAATACCTCTTTGAGATTCTGGATTAAAGGTCACAGAATTAAGATTTGTATGAGTAAGCTAATGTCAAGGACTTTATGGCAGTATGTGCTTGATTCTTCTCACATTTCTGCTTTCCTTCATGTGGTGTGAATCAAATGCAAATAGGAAATTATTAGGAATAAATGACTGAGATGATAAAATGCAATTTTAGCTGTTTCCTTAATGTCCATGGTTGGTGAATAGCCCTAGACATTGGACTTGAAGATGTAATTTATACATGCAAGTCCTGAGTTTTCTGTGCTTATGAAAGACCTTTTTATGTTCTTTGAAAGAGATTTACACTTTATTAATTTACTTTTTAGTCCTGATGAAAGTGAATGGGGAAAGAAGAAGAAGGAAAAGTAAGGGAGCACATACTAGGAGGGGAAATATTCAGTCTGATTTGTTTCAGAGTCTACAATTGCAAATGAGCCATTTTTGGTCTCTCTTGATGAAGGAAGAATCCTGTCAGATTAGAGGCCACTGTTGCCCCATTTGGGATGCAAAAAGGGTAGCATGCCTAGTCTAATAATTATCTGTAATGCTAAGGAAGACAGATGTAGCATTAGCTTCTGATTCAAGCAACTGCCGTATTAATTTTCAAGTGAGCAGCAGCAGAAGCAGATGGTGAGATGAGGCAGGGATGCAAATGTTTGCCTTCGATAGCTTTTACCTTTGTGTAATGGCTGTGGCTGATGGTGGGCTGAGCCGGCAGGGCCCGATCGCTGCCCAGCCACACCAGCTGCTTCTTCCCCGGCCTGGCTGCAGAGGGATCCCACACAGGGCTCATCTGTGCACGGCCACGGGCAGAACACTGATTGTTTGTGCTTATGATGCAATGGGATAACTTTTAGATAGAGTCAGCACATTTTTGGTAATAACTGAGACCAACAGATGCAGCAGTCTGTGGTTTCCTCGTTAGGTTACGAGTCTGAGGAAAACAAAGCACATAAACCCAGGAAAATATGCAACCTTGCTATAAATTGAAATCCTTGCTTTTTGTTTTTATCCTGGGGGAGGGCACTGGGGTTTTGCCTTTGAGATCTCAGTGGGAGGACATTTGGCAGTGCATCTTCTTTGTTACTCAGGAGTAGAGGAAGATCTGGGAAGCACCTTTTGGCAAATATTGTTAAGCAAGCCATCCAGGATCCAGCAATACAAGGCACAAGATTAATGGCACACTTAACCCTTGATGAAGCTCATGTTGATCAGAATATTCCTTCAGCTGAGATAGAAGTCTGGGGAGGACAAGTGGAGTCTCAGTGATCCTCCTAGTCATGAAAGATGTCTTTCTTGCACAAGTGATATTGCTGGAGTATGCTCAGAGGTAGCTGTGTAATATGAGTAGAGAGTTTTGTTCTGGATCTAACGGTCCATTTTTATTTCATGGTGTCCATCCGTTGACACAAGTGGGCAGTTATGAGGAGAATATGCCCAAGATGTGAGTAAAGTGGATTTTTTTCTCACTTATTTTTTTCCCCTTCATAACTGGCTAGTTACAAAGTTTTTTGATGCTGTAACAATGAGAAGCTGCTGTTGTTTGTGCTGCTCAGCTCTGTGGCACCACATTTTTTGAACAGTAAATTAGCTCATTGGCCTGAAAAACGCTCTCAGAGTCAGGGCTAGTGAGAGCCTCTGGTGATGGTAACAGTTTGGACTCACATCCTCAGAGCTTTGAAATACTCTTGTATGGAATAATAAGATTTTTTATTTAAATATCACCCTTGTGTTGGAAAGGGCCAACTATGAGCAAGGAGGAAGGAGCAGGTGGAGCTGGTTGGGCAGTGCCCTTGCTGGTGCCAGAGTACATCCCAGCAGCTGCCACCTTCTCCCATCCCCACTGCTGACAGGAGGAACTGACATCCCATGGTTTGCCTTCTTTGCTCCTGTTGCACAGGAATTAAATTCATTCCTTTTAGGCTTTAATAACTAAAACACAGATTCTTTTTTCCCCTGAACTCATCCTGTTGTGGTTCGTGAAACCCTTCAGAAGGATTGGGACTTTTTTTTTTTACCATGGGAAAATGTTTGCAAGATCTGGCCTAAAGGTAGATAAAAAAAACATCTGCGTAACAAGACATGGTGCAACTGTTAGAGGAGGGGGAATGTGAGGATTATTGTTGAAGGAACTGCTGAAAGAAAGGGGGATTTCATGTGAGAGAGGGAAGTTGCTTTGGCAAGGAGAAGGAAGACTGTTCCAAACATACGGGGCAGCGTAACCAGATGTACAAAAACTGGATAATGTGCAGAAAACAGCAAGTGGCTAAAAGGAGTGAAAGCCATGGAGGTAAATTTTCCCTAAGAGCTTGTAGGTAGGTCTGTCTAGAACAATCAGTATTCCAAAGAGGTGCAAGGGTGATCAGATAGAAGAGCAAAGGCGGCTGGAAGAGCCTGATAGAAGGATGTTGACAGCAGTTTATTAGTATTTGTTAAACATATGTTTTCTGGTTTCATTATAAATTCAAAGCACATCTATAATTAAAATGAAATCTCCATAACATACAAGTATTAGTTGTATATCCTAGGTTGCAATGCATTAGTTGAGCATCACTGAAACCATGAGAAAGAACTAAATGAGATGAAGACACAAATTTTTTAATATTTTTTTAATGTCTTGTTGTGAGAGGAATTTGCTTATTAATTTATTTATTTCATTCTATATCCTTAGAATATAAATATAGATTAAAGTTTATTTTGTTTGATGAGGGAAATTAAATTTTAATTCCAAGATTTCTATTCAGGCAAATTGTATATTTAAAAAAACACCCCACAGAAAAGTAGTTAAATAAATTTGTCAGAATCTGCATTTTTTCAGGCAAAGGTTCAGGTTCCTGCCAGAGTTTTGTACTCTAAAGAAACATCCCATCAAACAGAACTAAGAGTGCTGTAGTCCATTCATTGTCCAGCCTTGCATTTCATCTTTCTGCAGATCCAGGCCGTCATTAATCTTCAGAATAGCTATTGGTAGTGTGACAAAGGTGGAGTTTTCCTTAAAACCTTGTGCAGTATCCAGTATTTAATGGTTCAGGGATATGACTGCATTTTAAAGGGTACTTTGAAAAAATAACTTCACTAATTTCAATGGTTCTGTCCATCTTATGACACGCTTTATTGTCAGTGAGTAAAATGATGTATCACTTAATGATTTTTAAAGGAGGAGTTCCTGGTTTGCATTTCATGCCATAAAATGCTTAAGTGTTTTGAAATTTAATGGTCTGGTATCTTGTTTTCTGCCTAATCAGTGCTGGAGACAAAAACCACCATGTGTCAGTACTCCGGTTACTGAAAATATTTAGCTTTGCGATTAGTGTATTTCATATGGTACACTGGGTGACATAAATCTGCTCATTAAAATTGTTCTAGAGCATTCATGATCCTTCCTTTACAGGTGGCTGACAGTGATATGCATGCTCAGTCTCAGGCCACATTGCAATAATATTGCCAGTGTTTTGCCAGGGCAGTGCATACAGCTGCATTTCTTTAAAACTCTTCATAGGTACCTCTGGCATTGTGCTAGAATATTTAAATGAGGATGTTTCTGCATATATTTAAAGGCTGCAGTATAAGATTGTGACAAAATAGCATTTTGAATTCCACCACAGTCGTTAGCTCAACTGGCAAAATTTCTCTTAACTTACTGAATGAGCTCATCATTAGTGTATTCTTTAGCACCTCTTCTTTTCTAACATGTAAAATTGCACTATTATGACTTCTATTTTAAGGAAATATAACAGTTTCTGAGACTTAAATTTTCTTAGATTTCTAAAAGATACTTGTTAACTTTATCTGCTTCTAGAGAGAAAATGAATCTTTACTTATAAACACATTTATCAAGATAAAAAAGCAGCCTTGAAGGTTGGTTAGTGTGTTTGCTGTGGCCCTCCTGTGGAACATCCTCTGTCCAAACCCAGAGGCACCTGGACCAGATCCAGGCTCCCAGCACTCCCTTTACCCGTCCCGTCACTACAGTAGGGATAGGTAGGGAACCTTTGGTCAGTCTTATTTTGCATGCTGTAGAGGTGTGCTGAATGAAGGCACTGAAAGGATCAATTTGCCTCTGGGTGGCTGAGCTTGACTACTTTTTTTTTTTTTTTTTGTCAGAAAGTGTAAAATTAGAAGTTATGTTAACTTATCTGTCTACATGATATTTATGAAGGAGAACCAGAAACAAGAGAGATCAGAGAGACATTGATGTGTTTCAGAGAATTAACTTGGGGTTATGAGCGAGAAAGAGAATTACAACTTTCCTACTTTATCACAGCTAGATGAATCCACTGTTGAAATTCATATAATACTGTTTCCAATGGGGAGTGTATTTCATGGTTACATTTATGGATCGTGTGTGTCAGAGAGAAGTGAATGATACATGAAGGAAGTTCTGCAAAGTGATAGGAGTTGTACCATGTGCACACTGGAGAAAGAGATTTGAAGGCATAGCTTAGGAGGAGAGCTGTTCTGTGTCACCCATTGATGGATTTGCTTAGCATAGAGGCTCTGCCACCAGCCTTACCTCTGACACTCAAACCCTGCTTTCTGTCTTCCACTGCAGACTGGTATCACTTTTTTTTTTTCCCATTTGGTACCACACAATGCTAGGGCCAGGGGGTATATACCAAATACTACATTGTTATTGTTGTTATTATTAACAGTATTGCATTATATGTACATCTTTGTGAATGCTTCATTTACTGTTATCATCTTGACTTATGAGCTGTGTTCAGCACATTGATTTTCTTTTCTCCATAAAACCACAAATATCCTGGGGAAGCTTGTCTGTCTAAGACATTGTACTTTTTTGAGCATCTGACTGTGAAGTTCTGTTAAAATTATGGTTTAGATGGGTGCTTGGTGAGGGAGGTCCAGTGTTATGTAAGAAGACGCTTACTCAAGGATATTCTCTTTTTAGGTCCCACACATTTGCAACTGCTTCTCCCCTTGGTCCCTAAAAGTCTATGTTGAAGATACGTCAAAGCTCACTTTTTTTTTCTGGCCTGGAAAATCTATCTAAGGGCACAGACTAATTAACTGGGCAGTTTTATGCTGCTATTTATCATGATTGTGGGACTGCAGGAAATTCTGTTTGCATTCAGAACAGAGGTCTAGGAATGAGTCAATCTGAATAGTGGGAGAAAGTGTTTTTTTTTAGGGCGTCTATTTAAAAGTCCTCCAGATTTTTGAATGAGGCAAAGAATTGCAGCAGAGAAAGGATACTCTTGTTTTCTGGCTGTCTAACGTTGCCTTAGAGCACTGGATCATCTGTGTCTTTAGAGCTGCATGATCAGCCAGGCATTTTGGACTCAGCTTCCCAGGAGGCTGGCAGTGGCCAGGTATTCCTCATTCCCTACGCATGGAAAACAAGATCCTGTGAGCCACCCAGCAGAAGTGCAGAGCACTCCTAATCAACTGATGTCCAGGAGAGCTGTGCTTGCATGAGTGAAGTTCTGCATGGTTTCAAGCACTTTGAAAATCGGTCATTTCAAACAGAATCCAGAATCAGGAGCACCTTCCATCTCTTTTCTTTCTTTATCTTAATTCCTTATTTAAAATCAGGTGATACTGCCTATGAAATCCTGATTTGTAGCAAACTTAATTTGTGAATCACTTAGAAAATCTTAGGGTGAATACCACCAGAAAGCTCATAAGATAATGCATATTTCTACATTCCATGCAACACGTAAAGGAATGTGAAGTCCCTAAGGCCCAGAGCCATCCTTGAATAAGGAAGAGTGCCTAAGATATTAAATAACTCCTGTGTATATATATCTCCATGATATTCACAGTGTTCAAGCCTTTGAAGGATTTGTTGAAAACTTGTGGAGCATTCTCTACTGATTTTTTTTTTAAATAAGATTTCCAGTTTTATTTTATGGTTCTTCACCTGTGGGACTTGAGTTTCAAACCTACCTTAAGCTCTAATATTTTTTTTCTGTTGACTATAATCTACCTCTCATATAATGAAATTCTCCAAAGTAAGAATAAGAAGTAACAGTAAAGGAGGCAGATGTTTCTTGGGGCAATGGTATGAGGTGAGGAACAATATATTTGCCACTTAAACAAAGATGTCTGCTCTCACATTCTACTCTTTATCAGGGTAAATTACATTTTTTTGGTCTTATTTTCTTACGATAAATGTGTATCAAAGTGTACATCTATTTAAATATATTTACAAAAACCTGGCAGGAAAAGCAGAATATGTTTCTGTCCTTGGAAAGTGCATCAGACAATAAGTAAAGCATGGTAGAAGTTACTCATTGCATAATGGGCCCAGCAGTGAGAACAGTAGTATGAAAATGTGTAGGATCAATATTTTCCATCTTCGCATGCAGCTATTAGGACTTCTGGGCATGTTCTTATAAAATACAATATTATCTTATTTTTGGCTGTAAATTACCTGCAAACTGAAAGCCTATAACCAGATTCACAGAGTGCAAACTCTTCTTGGATTGTAGTGTGACTGACATAATCAGCCATAGGACTTTTTGAACAATTTTTAAGTTTGGTATTTTACTTCTATTATATGTAAAAATTGTATCACTGAATACAAAAAATACCAAATGCAATTGCACAGTTCCTACCATTGCAATATTTGTATTTCTTTGTCATTGTTTTATTACTGGATTTTTCCATTCCCTTAAGTTCATTGACTTACTGTCTCACATTTCTGCTGGATATGTAATTATTCACAACTTTGAAAGAAATCCTGATGTAGAAACAGATTTCTGTGCAGCCGAGAACGCAGGTGGAGAACTCTCAAGTTGCACTGTATTGCTTTGCTTTTGCTTCAGTGTGTTTCAGCCCTAACTGAGCCCCATCTCCTCTTGGGACCTGGGGTTTGGGACGGCCTCTTACCTCCTATGACAGATTTTCTGTCTTCTTTTTTTGCATCATGAGGGAACGGCTTTTCTTTTGTGGAATTGGAGCCCATTCTTCATTAATTCTGTAGTGGCTGCTTATCTTTTGTGGTTTGGAGTAATGTAGGAGTTGAGCTAATGCAGGAGCCAGCGAGGAAGACCTGGAATGTCTTCTTCTGATGAGATGATGTCAGCTGATACATTTGCAGATAATTAAATGGACAAAATCTTTTTCTGCCCTAGCAGGGTAATAGGAGTCTGAAAAGAAAATGCAACCTGAATGCCCATAGTAGTGAGTAGAGAGACGAGAGAGTGAGACTCTCACTCAGGCTGCTGGGTGTACAGTAGGAATGAAATCCATATTCTTTTACTTTAGAAAGTATGTTACGTTTATTTGGGGAATTAAAGAAACCTCGTGTGGAAAACATACTTTTAGAGAAAGCCTTCAGTAATTTGATGAGTTCCACAGTAAGTTTCTGTAGCTAGTTACCAGCATTTTGGGGGGGGGGGGGGGGGGGGTGTGTCTAACATACTATGTGTTCACTGTAGATAATTAATATTTTAGTAAAAAATAAATGCCTGTGATTGTGGAACCGTAGAATAGGTTGGATTGGAAAGGGCCATGAAGGTCATTTAGTCCAACCCCTGTGCAGTGAGCAGGGACATCTTCAACCAGATCAGGTTGACCTTGAATGTTTCCAGGCTGGAGCATCCACCACCTTTCTGGGCAACTGTGCCAGTGTTTCACTACCCTAGGCGAAAAAAAATTCTTCCCAATATCTAGTCTAAACTTCTCCTCTTTTAGTTTAAAACCATTATCCCTTCTCCTGTTGCTACACGCCCTGCTAAAAAGTTTTTCCCCATCTTTCTTATAAGTCCTCTTTAAGTATTGACAGACTGCCATAAGGTTTGGTTAGACTCTTCTCCAGGCCGAACAACCCCAACTCTCTCAGCGTCTCTTCAAAGGGGAGGTGCTCCAGGCCTTTGATAATTTTTGTGGCTTTCCTCTGGACCCCTCCAACAAGTCCATGTCTTTCCTGTGCTGAGGGCTCCAGAGCTGGACGCAGTACCCCAGGTGAGGTCTACACAAGAGCGGAGTAGAGGAGCAGAATCACCTCACTTAATCTGCTGGCAGCGTTCTTTTGATGCAGCCCAGGACATAGTTGGCCTTCTGGGCTGCGAGCACACTTTGCCAGTTCATGTCTAACTTCTCATCCACCAGGACCTCCAGGTCCTTCTCTGCAAGACTCTCTCAATCTTTTCATCCTCCAGCCTGTATCTATACTCAGGGTTGCCCCAACCCAGGCACAGGACCTACGTACACTTCTCTAGCTTGTCGTTGGTCCCTCTGCATGGCATCCTGTACCTCAGGGGTCTCAGCCTCACCACTCGCTTTGGTGTCATTTGCAAACTTGCTGAAGGTGAATGCACTCAGTCCCATTGTCTATATCATTGAAGAAGATATTAAACAACATTGGTCCCAGAACAGACCCCTGAGGGGTGCTGCTCGTCAGTGATCTCCATCTAGACATCAAACCATTGACCATTACGCTCCGGCTGCAATCATCCTACCAATTTCTTATCTACCAACTAGTCCATCTATCAAATCCATATCTTGCCAATTTAAAGAGAAGGATGTTGTGGGGAACCGTGTCAGAGGCCTTAGAGAAACCCAGATAAGTGACATCCGTGGGTCTTTTGTCCACGATATTATTTTTTCTTTTTTTCTTTTTTCTTTCTTCTTTTTTTCCTTTCTCTTTTTCCTTTTTGTTTTCTTCTTTCTTTGTTCTTTTTTTTCTTTCCCTTTTTTCTTCCTTTTTTTCCTGTTTTTCTGTTATTTTTTCTTCTTTCATCTTTCTTTACTATTTATTCTTTTTTTTTCTATGAATGTGAACTTGCTTTAAAAGGAGGCATTCCTCTCTGAAGTCTGTGGCAGTGCTTAAAACCTGTTCTAGACTTCAGAAAATAAACTCTTTACCCATCTAACTTCTGCTAATGAATTGCATTCCTGCATTACTGTCACTCATTGCATGGCTGTAGCTGATTGAGTAGGATTTTTGGAAGCTTGTTTCTTATCCAAACATTTCTTAATACTTTCCTGCCTCTTGTTTTATCACCAAAGTATTGCAACAGCAGCATTTGAAGCTCTGATAGCTTTTTCGGAAAGCTGGTTTGTTAAAGTCAATCCCTTGAAAACTGAAGCAGAAGGAAGAAAGAAAAAGAGGAATACCTGTGGGTTGTGGCTGAAATGATCCCTTGACACTTATTGAGGTTGATCATAAATATGCATGAGACAAGAGGAGTTTTTAGTAGCTGTGTTTGCCTCTCTTGCCCCAAGCTGTCTGGAAGGAGAGTTTGGGACAGTCTGGGGAGCTCCAAATTTTAAACAAAAGGTGATTGTTATGAGTTTTTATAGAGGCTGAAACATCATTATTTTGTGTTAAAACACTCTGATAACAATTCTTGCATGTATTTTACTTTTTTCCATGCTAATTCGTCATCTTTTGGGCTTCATCTGCAATTTTAGAGTTCTCCTCTTTTTCACACACTTTTCCTTCCTGTAAGACCATGAGCCCCCAGGATGATTATCTCTACTTTCTGGAGCGGATTTTTAGCATGCTCAACAGGTAGAGTTCATCACACCTCATACACCACAATTAACAGGGCAGCAAAGAAGGGCCTGTGCAACCATGAGAAAACTTTTTTAGTGAAAAGTCTTGTTTTTCCTTTCAGTGTTCTGCAGACAGTTTGCCTTTTCATTTCTTGGGGGATAGGATTTGGAGAGTGTTTTCAAATATGCCATCTAGTTTCTTTTGAAGAAAATAAAAATTTTTCCTAGTGCTAAGTATGCTATTGCTGTCTTCTTCCAGATTTTGTGTATTTCAGTGCATCATTCTTTTCCCAGATAATGATAAAGTAGTCATGAAAAGAACTTTTTTATTAATTACTGGAATTTTTTTAGCTGCATTACAGGATTGAGTGGAAGCAAGTTAAAGTGATTTTGTGTATTACTTCATAATTTAAAGCTTTTTGTCTCCTGGTGGCTCTACTTTCTTCATAGTGTCTCTTATACTTACATCTTTATAAAATACAGACATGGTATTCCCCAGTGGTATTCTATTACGAGATCCAAAACTAGAAATAGGTAATCCAAAATAGAAATAGGTATAAACATGCAGTTTGTGCTGTTTTTTATTCAAAACTAGATCACGTGTCTTTTTTTTTTTTCTGCTGCTTGTGTACTCAAAATGCCACTGAGGCTTTTTTGATAGGCTGGGAGAATCTGTTTCAAGAAGTTATACATATTGGGTTTTAGTAGACTTTAATCAGGTTTTAAACAGAATAATTTTTAATCATTCAGCCAACCAGCCATCACCAGCTTTAACTTTTTTTCCTGAAAGAAGTCCCTAAGTATCATACTGCTAACAAAATATGAAGGCTTAGATTTTTAAGAGGTGACACATGAAATTAGTCCATGTGGTGTATGAGTTAAGAGAACAACCTTTTTATGTAGGACAAAACTGCAGTATAAACATTTTTCAGAAAATAAATATGATTATAGCGTTAGTTATGTACTTCATTTCATATGGCCTTGCATTAAACAACCATAAAGGCAAGGTTAAGGTTGAGACATCCACTTTGAAAAGCTCTTAGTGGTTACCCAATGTAGTGCTGGTGTGTGTTTGTGTGTCTGTGTGTGTGTGTGCTTCTGTTGGGCTGTAGTTTGGTTAAAGCACACCAGTTCTCAATACGTAATTTTCATATATAGCATGATGATTGACATCAATGGTATCCATAAATCCAATCAAATTTTGTTTAGAAAATTAAATGGGATTCCTCCCCACCCATGAAAGTAGGGATAGAGGAAAGTCTCTGGCCTGTATTTTACAGAAAGTCAGATTAGGCGATTTATTCTGAGTGGATCTCATTGACGTGGTCTGTTCTAGCCTTTCACATCTGTAAATGAAAAACTAAAAGGTGAACAGAAACACACACCATACACTTGCACTGGCATATTTTTATATATACATTTATAATAGACATGCAAGTGTGGAAGCGTGGAAGTGCATTTACTTTGTATGGGGTTTGTATTATATGGACAAGACAATAATTAATAAAAATACTTACTGTCATCCTTCCCAGATTTGACCATCTTTTTTCATTAACAGTTTTTCAGTAGGTATCAGTTAACTGGAAATCACTTTAGGGTCATTTGTGGTGTGACAAGATTAAGAGATACTGGAGTTACTCTGTCCAAAAACCAGTCATCTGACCATTCTTTTAATCAGCTCATCCTTCTTTTTTATCCTAGTTTGAAGATGCTGTGTGTGATATAGGGCTGCTGCTGAGAAATTTTTTGCATCAAGTTGAAGTGAAAACTTTGTCTTTAAAAAATAGTTTCAGGCTAGTACTCATAAATGTAGATTTGAGATAATTGCATCATCATGCTCTTTCAGTCCCAGTTGGTTTTAGTTCTGGTTTGGAATGAAAACTACAGTGTGATGTAATTGCTTTCCTCTGATTATTTTTACCTTGGTGTATTCCATTGCTGGCTTGTGTATGTAGTTTTTATGTGCTGTCATTTGAAAAACTTTAGAACTCTTGAGAGCCAGTCCTGGAAACCCTTCTGGATGTATCATTGTTTTTTATTTGTGCATGGCAATTGGAGCAAACCATTAGGGGCCCATAATTCCTATTGACCATAGAATGGACTTCTCATCATTTAGTTTGGAATGTGACTTTGCTCCTCAGTCAAGCTAAAATCTGCTTACTGTTGTGATTACTATCCCTGGGCTCCACCCTGCTTTTCACCACCTGCCACTTACAAGTAATTCCTTTGGCAATGAGAATACAGCCAAAACTGACAAATAAATTGGCCCCTTTTTGAGAGCTTTCTGATTATTATTCTTATTTTGTGGTGATGTCAGGCTCCAAGGGTAATCTCTCACTAGAGGAGTATGTTTTTCTTTGGGACTCTCTCCTTTTTAGTCTTCATTTCAGAAGTAATGATTGCTTACTGAAAATATGCATTATGTGCGTTTTCTATTATTCAGTTCCATTACTTTTTGTAAGAGCATCATTATATTTCTAGGAAGGACAAAAGATTCTTCAATCCAGAAAATAAGCTAAGGATTGACAACAAACTTGTTTTTTCACCAAGTGCATACAAGTTTATTTGTTGCCATCTTAGGAAAAAGAATTTTAAGTTCCTTGCTTTAAGTACTTTAAAGGCACTCTGTGGCAGTATTTCTGTTCTCTACCTAAGCTGCAAAAGTATTAAAAAAGAAAAGGATATTTTTAAGGTATGTGGAAAGTGTTTCGTACTAGCTGGGAACAGTGTTTTCCTTCTTTCTTTTTTGGATCTTTGAGATCATTGCATATATATAAACTGAAATTCAGGACTTCCTTCCTCCACAATTTGATGTTGTGATGCTATTAAATTTCACAAAAGAATTACAACCCAGATTAATCCTGGTAGGAAAATAGCAGAAGCAATGTCTTAAGTATTTATGCCTGGTATTTCGCAATAGCTGCTAACAATTTTGTTCTATTGTCATACTGATATTTTAAACTAACTTTTATGACTGATTGCTTGGAGTCAGTGTAAGCTGACAAAGACGTGAAGAACAAGTCTTCTCGATGTTCTGTATTCCTTTATGTTGCACTATTAGATATTTGAACCACAATGCAGCCACAGTGAATGTGTTACTAAGGCAGTGGTTTCAAATTTTCTTAAGTATTGTCTCACTGGTATGAGAAGAGCTTCATCTTGTCGTCATCTGTTGCTCCTAACCAAAGCTTTTTTTTTTTTTTTTTTTCAAATCCTCTGCTGGGTGCAGTGAAACTCTTTCCAGTAACTTTGGTGTCTTGGTCATTGTAGGTCAAGGGGCTGTGGTCACCAATGATTGCAATGCAGACTTCTTTCAAAGACATGAAGGAGGAGGAGAAGGCCGCACATTTATGTGATGTGGCCTCAGGAGAGATTTGGGCTGGTGCCGCCTCCCAGGAGTCTCTCCGACAGCAATTTCCTATCTCCTCTTCTCTTGCTTCCCTGTCTCTTTGCCTCATAACTCCTTCTTGGTCTGTTTTCATTTCTCATTTTGCAATCTGTCTGTTTTTATTAGACTGTAAGCTCCTGAGTACAAGGATCTTATCATTTTTAATAACTGCAAACAGTTACGCGCTCGGGGCACATCAATGATAGCTGCGGCTTTCATCCTTTCTTTCTCTCTCTCTTCCCAGAAGTGAATGTTCTCAGCCAAAAAATAGGGTTATTGTGGCAAAGGGTATTTATTGATGAAGAGAAGAAAGGAGATCTCCCTTTCAGCTTACTCACAGGCCCTCGCCTTACAGAATCCAGAAAACATTCAATTGCAACAAAATTTTAGTGCAGTAATATATGCAATTACTGGCAGTAATTTGTATGGCTATAGAACTACTTGAAAAATATGCATTTCTTGTACTGATTAGATTTCACAATGACTGCCTAGATTCCATGGTAATGAAATGCATATTTTACAATAAATAAGTAAATATTAAGATTCATATATTCCATAGTTAAAATAAAGCTCATAAGAACAATAGTAAAACATGTTATATTCAAAGCATACTTAAATCTAAGAGATTTCTGTACTCTTAATGGAATACACATCTTATTTCTGAAGTGTAGCATTTTAAAATAACTAAGAGCTGGTTATTTGGGTGTTATTTTGATTAGGTCATAGTTCCTCTAACTTTTTCCCTCCTTGAGTCCTGTGATCACTTACTGCTTTGCAAAACTGAACCTTTACCTTTTTGCTTCAGAAAGCTCTGTGTGTGTGTTTTGTTGTTCCATAATGTGAAGAGCTCTGAAAGTAACGTGATTGTTGTTGAATCCTTTGGATTTCTGCTGGAATTCTAGAAGGCTTCTTGCCAGAGTAGCCAGAGCATACTGGCAGGTACAGTCTGCAAATATATAGGAAAATCTGCTTTCAGTGGAGACAAGAAGGGCCCACAGCCCCTTGTAGGACTGTAGCTGACATCTGCAGGTTTCCCTTCATGGTGCAGTTTTGAAGTGGTTGGCTAAAACAAATGCCTCTAGACCAAGGCTTGTTTGAACATACACACACATTCTCAGAAATGGGAAAAAGGATTCCAGGTTCACTTGGATAAACAACCATATTAGAAAAGGTTTTAGGACCAGGGAGGATCTAAGAGAGCTAAGAGAGTAACCAGCAAAGAATGTACTGTTTAGAGGTCTGAAGAGACTTAGCAGCAGTCACCCTGTTAGGCCTTGAAAAGACAATGCAAACAAATGTGAGTAAGTCCAGAAAAAAATTAAGTAGAGACATTTTGGAATGAGGGTAGCACTGAGATGGGTCCCAAGTGCAGCCCATATATTAAATTAATGTTTCTTCTCATATTTCAATGAGAGTAATATCATCAGATACAGAAGGCATGGAAATGTGAACTATTCTATCAAAGATGAAACTTAAAGTGCTAAAAATAGTAAGTCCACTTGAGGAAAGGGACCAGAGAATTTCAGAGTTATAAGAGAAGTGAAGATGAAAGCAAGGTTCAACACTGCAGGTTTCTGATAAACCTGCTGAATAGGTACCATATGATTAGGGTGCAACAAATGTGTTTATGTGAATGGTCTGAGCTACTGTAAGTGTTAGGACAATGCAAGACTTTAGAGGTAATTTGAAAGGAAACAGGCTGAAATATGCTTATAATATTTGTTGATAAAAATTGAGAAACATTGGGAATACAGAGATGGAATGTAATTTTTTTTTTGTATAAAGAATTGGAAAGCCTTGAGATCTGGGAGAGAAGAGATAGGATGAAATATGAAGTGTATCATCAGGAATCTGGAAAGTAATAAGAGATTATGCAACAAGTTGGGAGCTTGTCTTTGGAAGTTTTAAGAAACACGAATCACTAAAAAAGGAATACCTTCTTTTTTTCCCCATAGCAAACTGAAGAAATAAGATGAGGGAAAGAGAGAGTTTCCCTAAAGATTTATGAAAATATTAATTAGTCTAGAAGCTTTATCAAACTATAATTCTGTTCTGCAGTTAGAAATTGTTTGTTAAAGGAAGAGGAACCAGAGTGGCACTGCTGCAAAAAGCAGATGGCCACTTCTCCTGCACTTACTTTTGTCTAGTACTGGCTGGATGATGTGGTGTGTAAAAAGAACTGTCTTTTCTGCATCAGTTTTGAGGTAACTGTTACAAGTGCCAGTAGTCCCCACTGACAGACTAGTTTCTTGATTTTACTAATGAATTACAGTTTGTCTCTAGCAAGGAGCTCACTGTGTGAATAAATGAGAATTAACTCTGTCTTTTTTCTAATGGGACTTGTTAGAAAAAGGAATTCTCTTTTCTTTATCTTTCAGCCATGGAAGAGTTAATAGTTGAGCTGCGCCTGTTTCTTGAACTTCTGGACCATGAATATCTAACTTCCACTGTCAGGGAGAAGAAGGCAGTAATAACTAACATTCTCCTGAGGATACAGTCATCGAAAGGTCAGTGTTGGGTGGGTTTTCTCACTTGCAAAATGCACAGAATAAACCTATGCTCAGTGAAACAGCTTTAAGGGCTAAAGACAAGCCCTAAATTGAAGGAAGACAGAAAGACAGGGTGAAGCGAAAGTGTAATTTTCCTGAATGCTTTCCTTCATGTCCAGCAATAAAATATAGCAGAAGGCAACCTGGAAGTATCTTGGGTGCACATGAGTGAGTCCAGTCACAAAATTACGTGCTGGACAGAATGTTTTAACTTCTCCTTATATAGTGGTTATTTAATTTTATTTGTGGCAGTTTATTTAGGAGTTTTGATGGAAGAAATAATACAGCATCAGAGAGTGCTGGTGACAGCGCCATTTCATAGATGAGGTGGTGCTGCATGCTGCATCTCTCTCAAATGATCCAAGTCCATCAAAAAGATTTGATACTGAGTTGGTCCATGGCTGATACAGGAGAGCCAAGTCAGAACTAGGAGATGGCTGTCAGCATGTTTAGTTTGCATTTTACAATCAAAGTAATATTCACTTTCCCCCTTTTCTTGCTATCTAAAACATTTTGATTACATAATTGCTTTTGTCTCCGTTAAGGATATGGAACTGAATGCATTATAAATGATGCACTGTGTACAACAACTGTTCCACAGAGCTTATATTCCTCACTATTTTTTCTAACAGTTTTCTCATATTTCCTTACAGCACCTTTCCATATGAAGTGACATCTGGCCTACATGTATCTTTCCTATATTTGACAGAAAGATTGTCAGCATAAATTATCAGTGTCTAGTTTTTTGAAAAAAAGAGTGTTGAAGAAAAATGCCACATTCTGAGCAAATGCATTTCTTATGATTTGTTTCTTCTGCAGTGCTAAAAAATATGGTCTTGTTTGATGCGTGTTTCCCTCTTCAGTAACGAAATCGTTTTTACCACAGGATTGAAGTCCAAGGAGATCAACTTGAAAATAATAATTTTCCTCCTTTCTGTTTTGACATTCTCAGTCTTTACTGAGAGAAGGAGACAGGTACCAGTTTCACATATTGTAAAACAATGCTTCAGGCTCCAAAAGCCAATCAAAATTCACCAAGCTCCCCAAAACCAATATCTGTAGGTAAGAATCTGCAATTTGATGCGTTTAGAAACATAGGAGTGCAAAATAATCTCTACTATGCTGATCTGACATTGCACATTCTTCTTGTAATCTTTTCAACTAGATTTATTAAGAAAAACATTTAACTTTCTCAAGAAGTTGGACAGCATTCTGTTGCCAACTTTGCAAACACAGGGAACGGCTGTTATATCGTTTCCCAATTATTTATGCTTTTAGTTTATGGAGTGATCCTTGGCATGGGTTTGGCCTGAGCTGACTCATCTCCTTCACCAGTTCCTAGGCGTGATTTGGGAGTTAGCATGGGCAAAGATCTGTTCCCAAAAGACAGTTGAAAATCATCACCCTCCACCCCGGTTTTGCGGGTTGAGAGATTTTGGTAATATAGAGTTCTCTGTACCAGAGCACCTTCTCCTACGTGTTTAATTTATGACTGTAGATGTGGCCAAGGATGAAAAGATTGTAGGACCATAGCTTTCCACCTTTCAGCACCTACTCTTTAAGTTTTAAAACCTATTACAGGATCTATAACAAGATCCATTACATCCAGTTACTCAATCCATCCATTAACAAGATCCATGCAAGATCCATATATTAAGTGGTGAAGCTTAGTTCAGTGCAGTCATTACTGGAACGTTATACACACTTCTAGTGCCTACATTCAAGGAGATATAATTTAGGCATACCAAAGAAAAGTTGTAAAAATGATTAAAGGATCCAAAAATACGCCTTCAGATTATCCAAAATGAGGTATCATAATTAAACTTGTTTTAGGAAAGGAATGACTGAGAATGAGCTCTTAGACTCACACAACAAAAAGCAATGTGATGGAAAGTTTTTTTCAAAGTGGAAATAAAGCACATGTTTTAAGCATTGAAGCTATGAACTAATGGAAGAACTTCGTAAGATCTGCATACCATTGCTGGCATTTTATCAAGACAGAATATTTTGCTAAAAGATACACTCTAATTCAAATAAGAATTAATTCAAGGAAATCCCATACTTAGTTAAGCAAGAGGTCATAGTACTATGTTTTATATGTCTATAAACTCTATGGAACTGTAGTTTAAATAGAGCATGTTTTAGAGGCCACCATGGCCTCTAAAAAAAAAGCATCCTGTTACTTTCCTCGGGCTACTCATTCTTTCTCATCATGTATTACATCTTCCTTTTGCAAACACAAGCTTTATTTGGGTTTTCTTTGCTGGTTTAATCCTAACCAGAGTCACTTCCCTGGTCTGATTCGACCTCAGGCCACACACATGCTTATGCTGGCACAAAGAAGAGGTTGGTGCAGGGACAGGAACAAGGCAGGGAAGGAGAGGAGCTGACTCCTCGGGAGCTCTGCCATCCTGTGCTGGCTTCAAGTGTGTATGAAATTACCTGGGGAGTCATGTACTTTACTGGAGCTGACCCTGCTGCTTTATTAATCAGTTATAACGTTCAGTACTCCCATCCCTTTGAAACTATTCATCCCTTCATTAAAATTAAAAGCAATAAAAGATGCATAAACACACAGTTTTCTGTAACTAAGCTGAGCTGTCATTCAGAGTCTGTTTTTCAGAATGTTGTTTCACTCCACCCACATAACTCCAAGTGCTCTTGGGTCGCTGGCACAGTTTAAGAGGCCTGAGGACTATGCAGAGTTCAAACTCTTTATATGCATTTGCAAAAATCAACCGTGTGAATCCAACAGGATATTTCGATTGTTGAAGCAAATCCTTTATGATCAACAGGGAACGGTAATGAAGGATCTGTGCAACTGGGAGCTGGCTGAGTTCTTTATAACATCTGGAAATGGACAATTATGTTTTTCTTTGAAAAGGTGTGGAAATTACTATATTGAGCTGGTTGGCTTTTAGCAAAACACTTTAAACTCAGTAAATTCTTACCTTGGGGATTTCTTTAGAACTATTTTGCTTTATTTTGTTACATCTCTCAAATGCACACTGTTTTTTCATTTAATGTGTATCAATCAGAGAGAACGGGGCCAGGCAAATGTGTTCTTCAGTCAGAGCTGTCTGGCCTCAACCTCCCCCACATCCAAACCAGTGGTTACTCTGAATAGCTGGCAAAACTATAAACTTTGTTTTTCTTCCTGAGCCTTGACATGCCCAATGGATTGTAGGTCTGAACAAAACACTTTGCATTTCCTTCTGGAACTCAGGCTTTCATCTAAAAAACAAAGACACAAACAGTTTATTTTGGACTGAGAACTGTTGGTGGATTTAGTCATTTAATATGACTGTCAACATTTCCTGTTTTCCATAAAGGTACCTGATGATGCTTGGGTTTGCTGCATTATTTGGTAGAAGAAAATACATGTTAGAGCAGGTTCTTGCTTGAACTCAGAGCTTAAAGCTGGGGAAAAACTAGTTTTACAGAGTCAAGAGAATTTATTTGGAGTACTCTTTTTTTTTTGTACTCTTTTTTTTTTTTTTTTTTGCATTAAAAAGGCCCTTGCATTTGACTTTTGGTTGTCCTGGAAAGCATGGGCAATTTGGAAACGTATAGCAGTCATCATATGGATTCATCCTTCATAAAGAGGAAAAGTGAAAGTTACAAAGAAAAAAGAATAATTGGAATATTTCCCAAGATTAATCTCCCTCTTGATTTGTAGGAAGAAAGAAGAATCTGTAGCCTTTAGAGCCAGTTTATTTTATCAGTGTTGTTTTTCAATCCATGACTTCACAGCCAGTGGGACTGGATTGTTATGACAAGAAGCATTTCATCATTGATTACATTTTTGAGAATTACATGATCTTGACCAAAAGGCATCAATTTGACTGAATAAATATATGTATTTTAAAAACTAAACTAAACACTAGGAGCTACTTTCGGTTTAGAGGTAGGCAGGGTATAATCCATTGACTAAATTTTTGCCAGTACATTGAAGAGATGCACCCTAATCTCCCTTTTGATATTTAGAAACATACTTGATACCATGTTTCTATGAAGTGATTCCCACTGGGATTTAAATAATTGTGCCAAAAGCTCAGAATAAGTGAGTCGCTTCTCTTTTTTCCTGCAAGGAAGATGCCAGAATGATGCAAAGGGTCCTCAGTGCAGCTTCTACAGTCAGTTCCTTTTCCCTTTTCAAATTCATATGGATTATTTAAAAAAAATAAAGAGTGATGAAGAAGATGGTATCAAAACGCGCTAAGTGTGCAGTTCTGTTAATGGTGAGCTGGTTAGGGTGATGTCAACCAAGCAGCGGTATGCTCCAGGTTGGGGTGTCCTAGCATCCTGCGTTCCCAGGACTAGTGCAGACTCACACCATGGCTTCACGATCAGAGGTGGTGGGGACAGCAGGAAGCCCAGAGAAAGTGGGTGCTGTGGGCTTGGCTAAATTGCTGTCATCACGTCTGCAGGACGAGGAGAGAGGCAGGGTCTCTTCTCTGCTCGCTTTCCTGCTTTTTTTGGCATGAAAGAATGGTTTGGGGCTCATTTCTTCGTGATGGCCTTACCCAAAATGTGCCGTGGGAACAACTGTTGCTCATCTCTGCTAGTAAAAGGCAACAAGTCACATACTGCCCACAGGCTGACCGTGTTTGGTTCACTGTATGGTGCCATTGCAGTGTTCACAGGTGTGGTATCTTCCCTCTGTAAATGGTTTTATCTGTGTGGTAGACAGCTGGTAACATGTTTGTGTTTTAGCTGTTTAGGTCTTTCAGTTCCAGATGCATAGGCAGTTCAGAATGATTTCCTGTAAATTTTTTCTATGTCTGGTATTTGTTGATCCAAATAGCATATATGTCATTATCATATAGAGTAAGAATGTGTTTATTCTGCTCGATTAAATTCCTGAATTCTCAGCATTCTTCCAGTCCTGCACTTGGGAGGTGGTTTGTGAGCAGCACTGCATGCCAGATTTCGGCGTGTGACATTTAGACGTGGTGTCCACATGTGGAAAAAATGTCCCATATGCATCCACCAAAGTGTTAAGTGATGTCTGTTACCCTTCCACAGGTTTTGAAATAAAAGAACATGTACAGAAGCAAGAAATTGCCAACAGTTTACCAGCGCCTCCTCAAATGCCTCTACCAGAAATACCTCAGCAGTGGCTGGTGAGTGTTAATTTAAATATATATGAGAGAATTTATTTGTGATAAGCATTAACAGAAATATTTACAAGGGGAAGGAGCCTGCAGGGCCTGGGAAATGATTATTTGTCTGATTTTTTTCCCTGGTTGAGGGAATTGGGTTCAACTTGAGGAAGACAAGGCAAAAAAATCATTGTAGTGGTGTAAGTCCAGGTACAGGTTGTCTGCAAAGTTGTGGAATCAGTCTTTGCAGAGTTTCAAAATTCAAGTGGCAAAAACCTGAGCAACCTGAGATTGATTTCAAAACTAGACCTGCCTTATGTTGGAGGTCGGCCTGGCCAAGCCCACAGGTCCCTGACAACTTCGTATGATTTTAAGACTCTGTCTTGATAGCTAAAATAATGGAAGTACAGTTTTAAATGAAGGAAAAATCATTCCTTCTTTCATACAGTCTTTAGTGCTCTTCTGTGCTCAGTCTCAGGGTAGGAAATTCACTGCAGAATGGGTAGAAGTGTGTTTTCTTGGAGGTGTTTGTAGCAAAGATACTATTTGAAATCTGTAATTCAATTCCTTCAGTTGGGAGCAGCTGTCTTGTTACAGAATAAATTCTAAACAAGTTTTAATCCTCCTCTGATACTGATTTTCCAGTAGTTCTGAAGAAAACGTTTTCAATCTTTTTTTAGAGAAATGTAAGCAAGTCATGATTTAACCTGTCAAAAGGTGATTGTGGTCTTAGCCCTGAAACATAACTTGCCCAGCTTTTTACTCAGTTGTTGTAACTTTTGTGCATGATAATAAGGACAGTCTATGGTAACCTCTTCATTGACTGAAGCAAGAAATAGAGATGCTGCTTATGGAGACAGAATAACTGGGAGAATAATCACAGTATCACAGTATCATAAGGTTGGAAAGGACCTCTGAGATCGAGTCCAACCTATAACCCAACACTAACACCAACCCATCATCTAAACCATGGCACTCAGTGCCTCATCCAGTCTCCCCTTAAACACCTCCAGGGTCGGCGACTCCACCCACTCCCTGGGCAGCCCATTCCAATGACCAATCACCCTTTCAGTGAAGAACTTTTTCCTAACATCAAGTCTAAACTTTCCCTGATGAAGCTTGAGTCCATGCCCTCTAATGTTCTACTTCATTTTAGTGTGTTAAACACTAAACAATATTAATTGTTTATTATTAAACACTAAACAATATTAATTAATGTGTTAAACACATTATTGCATTTAGACCCAGTTGTAAGAGATATATAAGCCAGTAGCATCTTATGAATATAAGAACTAATTTATCTGATCAAACTCTTGGCCAGCCTTTTGTAATAACCTTTAATTTGATAGTGAATAATGCTATATACTGCAGAACAAAGTAAAAAAAAAAACCCACCAAATACCTACTATGTAAAATACCTTAATCATAGTTTCTCCCCAAGTGCTGCCAGTGTTTTGGTTTGCAACCTGAACAAGATTATTATTTTTTAAAATTTTAATTGTACCTAATATAATGAGATATGCTGGAATCATTACAGAAAGAGAATGTTTATACTAGAAGCATTCATATCCAGAGTTGGTATATGTACTGCAGCAAAATTCAATTAGGAAAGATGCTATAAAATAATTATGCAAGATTTGAATGGATGCAAAAGTGATCTTATTAATATGCAGTGAAACCTGGAGAATCCATTTCATGGTTAACAGTGCCTGAAAATGATCTTTTCTTCTTTAATTCAAGATACATATAGCATAAATTACAAGGGAAGAGGTTGATGAAAGGCAGGGAAATTATGCAAAATGCACATGCCTTTGAAATGTAGCTTCATGAGCTGAAGCCAATTCAGATCCTTGTTCTTTCATATTTATGTAGGTTTGGTTTAATAAATTGGCTCTGAATATTCAAGTTGTTTTTCTAAAGACAACTGACCTACTTTTCCTTTCTCCTATACTAATGTGTAAATTCCTTTAAAGTTGGTACAGCTGCAATGAGTGAAATGGTGTGAAGTATGAATTAGCTCCAGGAGGTCACTACTGTTTTTTGCAGTAGTTCAGTTTGAATTTTGGAGGAACAAAAATATTTCACTGAGATACAGTGGGAATTACAGTGGAAGGTGACACAGTGCAGGCTGGTCTGGAGTGCTCTGTTCCCATGTTGAGCCATGGCCCTCCCCTCTGACCTGCCTGTAACTCTGGATGCTTTCATCTCAGTGAAGTCACCAAGCTGAACTGTTTTTTTCCATGGTGACAGAAGCTGATTTTTGCCAGATTCTCTGCAGTTCTGTTATTGTAGGGGTGGTTCAAGCTTCCCTTTCTGGTGTCACTGCCACTTTGAGATCAGCCGGGAAATATCCCAGACCTCTTGTTGTCTGGCCTTATCCAAGTACAGGTTACAAGCGGTGTTATTTTAAGACAGTAGCAAACTGCAATTAGTGCAAAAGACCAGGTGGAGTCCGAAGGGAAGGACATAACTGTCATAACTGAACTTTGAACATTGGGGCAAGGGCAAACCCCAGTCTGACTGTTTAAAACTGTTCCTGATGTCATGTTGAACTAATGGAATTGTTCTTTAGTCTTTCTCTGGAAAACCCTCTATTAGATGCCTCTTTTTTAGCCCCTCATTATTATTAGATATGATCAGAGACTGTCATATTTCATTTTTACACCGGGCTAGATGTGGATAGATGTGAGATTGTCCAGCCTAGAGAACAGAAGGCTCCACAGAGTCCTTGCAGCAACCTTCCAGTACTTAAAGGAGATCTACAGGAAAGCTGGAGAGAGGCTCTTTATCATAGAGTGTAGTGATGGGATGAGGGGTATCAGTTTTAAGCTGAAAGAAGGAAGATTTAGACAGATATTGGGAAGAATTTATTTACTGTGAGGGTGGTGAGGCACTGAAACAGGTTGTCTAGAGAAGTAGATGCCCCATCCCTAGAGCTGTTCAAGGCCAGGTTGGATGAGGCTTTCAGCAACTTGGTAGAGTGGAAAGTGTCCTTGCCTATGGCAAGGTAGTTGGAACTGTGGGTGATCCTTCATGTCCCTTCCAATTCAAACCGTTCTATGATTCTATGATCAGTGACAATGGCTAAGATATAATTTTCCCTTCCATTAATGCTCCTTCACGGTGACTTTCGACCTACCCTTTATCAACTGACTCTTAAAAATTCGTAGCTGATGACACCAGTCTGTACATTATCACATTGCTCAGTGACATGAGAACCTTTCCCAGACAGTTCTCATAGACCACGGCTTTTCTAGTCGAGTGGAAGAAATCCCTTGCACCCACCTTCTTGACCTGGCAAGTTGGAAGTCATGTTGAATGGCACCTCTTTTTGTCAGCCATTCAGGACAGAAAGTTTTTCCACTTTCTGAATAACATATGGTGGTGGTCTCAGCCTCCAGTGGAACACAGTCTGCTGCTGGAGCACAGGCATTTACTGAAAGTGGGAATCAATAACTTTAAATAAACTATTCACTGTTTTAAAATCTATGTTTTTAGCATGTTAGCTATTGTGCATAGTGGAAATTAAAGTTTCATTTACTCCACTGTTTCCTTTTATGGCACTCAAGGGATTCTGCATTCAAAAATGTTTAGTCTGAATTGATGTTTAAGCTTTTACTTATGTAAAGATGTGTGGGTGGGAAGGAATTCAATACTCCTTAAAGTAGTGCCAGCAGCCGGAATTATGTGTGGGCAGGTGCTGTGCAAGGTTTCTTTTGTAAATCTCTAAATAGACCTGCATACTTGCTTAGGCCAAATCTTATATCAGTTTTGTTATTCATCAGCCCATGAAAAAGAGTATAAAATTAATTTTATTTAGAGACATGCTGTTAATAGTTTAAATGAAGTCTGCAATTATTAAAACATGTTAAAATGCAGAGAGTTTTCCTTGTGCCAGTGGGCTTTGGACCAGGTCTTAAATTTGAGGGGCAAAGTTGGACTTTACATATACCTGAATAAAGAGAATAACTAATCACACAATGCCTTAGTAATTCTCTTTTTCTGCATAAGTTCCCTTGCGTACATCTGGTCTAGCAAACTTTCCATCAAACTTAGAAAGGACAAAAACTCACTTGCTTTACCCTGTGCCATTTCAGATGGCCAGCAAAGTGAAAACTGCAGATAAAATATGAGCTTAAGGACAACTCAGAGTCCTCCTGCAGAACTGAAACACCACTTGCCTGGGTGCATTGGTGTATCCATGCTAGAATGAATACAGTGCCAGCAGCTATGGTAACTGTGCCTGGGTCAGCAGCAGAGGAGGAGATCACCGTGTTTGAAATAGAATCATATTGGTTCACCCCTCTGGAACTTGCTTCCTGCAAGGGCTTGTGTCTTTTAGCCTGTTTTCTCCACATCTCCATCAGCAGCTGCTTTTATGATAGTTCGCTGCACTTAACAGGCAAGAAGCAGTGCTTGGTGATGGGTTTGGAGGAAAACAGAGGCAAAGCTCTGTGTGTACCTCACAGTCATACTGGTGGTTTAACACCTGGAATCTCATCATTGCATTATCACCAAATTGCCTTAAAGCATGTTCCACTGAGGCTATAGAATAAGATCCAGTGTGTCCTGCTCAGATGAGCCTGAGGATTACTGACATAAATTATCCCCAGCATGACAGTGACAGAATACTCCTAGCCTCCAAACATTTGGTTGTCATATTACATCTGACAGTTGGTGATTTCAGTGCACTGTGCATTCCAACAAAATCAAATACAAACAGCATGCTTAGCTATTTTGCATGATTTTCACAGTAAAATTGAGTATATGTTTTATTTTTCTTGGAATATTGACAATTTAATAATGATTTCACCACAACAAGTGGCCAGCAAGATGCCAGAACCCCTGTAGATATAAATCAAAAAGATAGGTCATCTTCCTCCAGCCCTTTCCTGCAACATATTCAGTCACTCCGTAGGAGTGTTTCATATAAACGGGTTTCCTATTTCAGAGAAGCAATTTGACAGCCTCTCTTTATCTGGCTGCCTGTCAGATATACTCTCAGGTATTTAATAAAAAAGGAGACAGCTAAAAGGAGACAGTGTCCTTGGGGAAGGAAAAAAATCATCCTGAAATCAAAAGGGTTTTTAAGGTAATACATCACCAATTATATTAATCATTTTTTGAACAACAACCAAAAAAGTGCCAGTCTTAAAGATGTGCAGTCAGGGTATTGCCGTGACAAAAGCAAGGGGCTCATGTGCCGGGTGGGTACTTACAAATCTGGGGAGAACTTTATACCAGCTTTCCAGTACCTAAAGGGGGTCTACAAGAAAACTGGAGAGAGACTTTTTACAAGGGCAAGTAGTGATAGGACAACGGGTGATGGATTTAAACTGAAAAATGATAAGTTTAAATATAGATATAAGGAAGAAACTTTTTGTAGTGGCAGTGGTGAGGCTCTGGAACAGGTTGCCCAGAGGAATTGTGGATGTCCCCTTTCTGGAAAAGTTCAAGGCTAGTTTAGGGGGGTCTTTGAGGAACCTGGTGTAGTGAAAGGTGTCCCTGCCCATAGCAGGGGGGTTGGAACTAGGTAATCTTTAAGGACCTTTCTGACCTAAACCATTCTATGATTACTCTGTTCCAAAAGCTGAGTTTGGTATCTAACTGGCTGATTTACTGTCTCTTGTCAGATGGGCTCAGAAGCTCTACAGAGTAGTTAGGTTTCTTTCACATTATTTGGCTCCCGGTTTTGTTCGGTCCAGCTGACAATGTGAGAAATTAATAAGCTTAGAATACTGAACTGAGATCAAACGAAGAATTCTTCTCAGCTTCTGCTTGTCAATGCTTAGGTTAGTATCTGACTCCTGCACAGCTCAGTATGGTCTTAACATCTTGCATAGTCATCAGTTTCAACCAAAATTAATCCGACGTCCGTCCAGGTCCTCAATAGCTAGCCATAAATGATGATTTCTTTTTAATGCCTTAGCAATTTTGTGTTTCTGTAAAGGCTTTCATACCAACTAGGTGGCAAGTACTGGTGCCCAATTTCTAGCCTTTATAGCGGGATGAAGAAGCCTGTTTGAAATGTGCTCTCAGTAACTTTGCCATTTGTATTGGTATTCAGTTTGTTGATTTATTTTGCTTTCTAGGCACCCATTTTTTTTTAAACGTGGGGAAAGGAATTATAAATACATTTTCTCTCCCAGTCTGAGGATGCTGTGGGGTTGTACAGAGGTCAGGTCTAAGCTTGTTCCAAATTAAGTGGCATATGCATATGTCAAGGTTTCTTCTTGACAGCCCACATTTGCCTGCTGGCTTCTGAACAGCTTTATTATGCATCACCAGTGTGTGACCACTTTTCCAGTCTCATGTTGCTGATTTTCAGTGTTGAGAGGTTACGTAGCAGCTGGCTCCAAGTCTGGCTGGATCCGAATTGGTGGTTGATCTAATAGCACGTGCAAGCATGCCCTTGGATTGCTGGCACTCTTTGCCTGCAGCATGGGTGTACTGACAGTCTTTACCTCAGCTGAAGTCACTGCTTTCTGCTGAAAATCTCCACACCCTAAATCAGTGCTTAAAGGGAGGCGTTTCTTTCTGTTTCATACATAGTGTCAGTCTTCACTGAGCTGTAAAGTGATTTTATATCCTCAGGTCCCTATACAATGACACTTATTTTCCTCTGTATTTCATGCTGCTTTCCAAACTATACACTTTCATATTGTCAGCAAAGGTCAGCCAGACTACTCCTAAAATATTTCCTACCTGTCTTGGTAGGTAGCCTTGCACAGAATGGGGACATAAAGTATTTTATCTCCTAGCAAAAAGGAGGAATAAGTTAATTTGTAGTTTGTGGAACACAGAGAAGCAGGTAGAAGGGAAGACCATAGTATGCCATATAATTAATGTTTGCACTAAGGTTATTTCATAGTTTTTAGTAGAATAATGAGTTCTACTATTTATCTAAATATTGGTTATTGTTTGTTCCTTTTTCTCAACAATCACTCCTGTAAATTGGAGTTGGGCAGCCCATGCACAATCCAGTCTTTAATGTCTTCAGAGATTTCAGCTTTGTGATATAATTCTCGCCCCATCAGCTTCTTGGTTTCAAGTAAAACTTCTCTCATTTGGTCTCAGACTCAACACCTGACAAACACATTTATCAGTATTATTTCAGTATTACTGATACTACTCTGAGCAGCAACGTCACTTATCTTTGTACGTTTTCCTCCAGTGAGATTAAAATAATTGAAATTTTTTTTCCTAACTCAGTTCCTGTTCTTGTGATTGAGCATTGTTATTTGCCTTGAAAGGCAACATTCTCTAGTTTCCTTCACTGTAGCATGTCATAAAAAAGAGTAAAAGTCTACATTTTTCCTAATGTCTTCTTTGCAGGTGGCCAGGTCTTTCCTCCTGATACTACTCAAACTACATACTTTCTATGGGGTTTTTTTTGAGAATTTTATCTTTTTATAGAATATGTGAATAATTTTGTGGGCTTTAAGCCTTTTTATTTTCAGGTAAACTAATGAGAAGTTATTGAATCAAGAGTTATTTCAGTTCTTAATTCATAACTTCATCAAAATTCTTCAGCTTAAGAATTGCCAAGTTGAAAGCATTAAATAATACAAGTAGCAATAGTAAAAAAATCACTCTAAATATTAGTAAGTGATATGAGAGTGCTCAGATGTACTTTTTATGGTTCATGATGCTCAAACACTTAGGTATTCCTTAACTCCCAGAAGATGTAGCTGTTTATGGTACAGACTTGAGGGAAGTATTTTTATTTTGTGTTTAATCAGTTGGATTTTCTTGCAATATTAAAGGAACCTTGCTTTAATCAGAAAGTATTTAATGTCGAATGTTTCTGTTTCTCATGATAAGTTTTAAAATTTTTTTATAATTGTTTTCAACTTTATTCTGGCAAGCACTGCAAAATACATTTCAGAAAGGAGGGACCAGTTAATTCAGCAATGGATTCCATCTGTGTTGACGTTGGCTGCGCAGCCCAGCCCGCCCCAGCTGTATGAAGTACCCGGAGCTCCAGCAGAGTTGAATTCAGACAAGCACTATTTGTGTTTCATTTCCTTTATTCTTTATTTCTGAATAACATTTTGTCTAAAAACAAGGCTTTTTTTTCCCCCCCTAATCTTTATTGGAACCCCTTACTTTTTTCTCGATAAAAGAAAAAAAAACTTTGGTGCTATGTCAAGTCAAAATTGGAGTGGATCTCGGGGTGGGTATTTCCTGGGTGAATTAGGTTTCATAATGATAGGAATTTCATATTTTGTATATACACTTGACGGGGCAAACAGAATAAGGCTAGAACAAAATATTAGGATATCTATGTTATGAAAGGGGTGATATGAAGCTATTCAGCTCCAAGCAAACCTTGACCTCGACTCACTTGAGCAAATCTCTCCCCACCTGCATGCAGGGAGAAAATACAAACTCTTTGGAGGCAGTTCCTGCTGTTGTGTAGACACAGGCAGTTCGTGCCACATAGAGCTGATACATGCAGATGTGTAAGGGAAAATTCTCAACATGCTATCAATTTGCCAATATTAAGGAACATGTAATTTTTAGTCTCCCTTACACTTGTTGCGCAGCAACAGCTAATGTTGAAGACTCATTTATTTTGTGATGATGTGGGTTTTTTCTTCAGAATTATGAGGAAACTACACTAAAATTCTTTTTTCTCATTATTTTATTTCTTTGGCAGATAATTTCTTTAGCAAAACTGGTCTGTGAAAAAAACTCGTTTGTTTCATATTGTAGATAATAGTAATTGCCATCTCTTGTCTGTAAATGAGTGTGATGTATTGTTTGTTGTATCATTTAATATAAAAGTAACATTAGTGTAAGTCTCAATCTGATGAAGAATTTCTATGTTCAATCACAAATTGGTTCATTGCTTGTGAGGAAGTTTCTGATTTTACTCAATGCATAAATGGAAGTCAGTTTTGAACGAGCTGAAGGGAAGGTTTATTCGCTAGCTCCTTGCCTTCCATCAGGAATACACAAGCACTTACATACAAGGTGGAATAACCTCAATATGAATTGAGGAGCACATTAAGTGTTGGACTCCTCTTGCTTGTGCTGTTAAGAATTAGGTTTCTGGCGTAGGTGTGTAATTGGTAATGAGATTTGGAGATGTCTGGTTTTAAAATCTGGAAAGATGAATCCAGCCCTGAAGGTGCCCACAGAAGTATTTTCTCTACAGCTAATGCCACATGTTATTAAAGCTCAGGTTCCTCCCAGGTAGCTTTAGGTCTAAAGTGAAAGAGAAATCGAGTCACTGTGGCTTCATCTACATTATGTAGAAGAAGGCTCTGTGTCTCTACTACACCGTTCAGCCCATTGAATTGCACTCCAGAAGTGTTTGTATCTGACTGTGAGCAAGGCCCACTCTGACTGATTTCATACTTTTGAGGCTTTGAGCAACCTGATCTAGGCGAGGGTGTCCCTGCCCTTGGCAGGGTGTTTGGAACTAGATGATGTTTAAGGTCCATTCCAACCCAAACCATTCTATGATTCTGTGATCTCTGTTTGTTCAGAGAAAGGTGTATTGAGAAAATATTACTGCAGAAATGAGACTCTGCTTACAAGTTGTATTTTTGTAATCATACAATAAACCGCTGGTGTTGGAAAAATACTTCAGTATTTTCTCGAATATGAACATATGAAACTAAAAACCCATGGCAAATGTGAATGAGTTCAATAAAATACAGTTGTTTTGGTACTTGTTAAGGAACTAGAACAGTAAAGTCATATGGAAGAAGTCATAGAGCACTAAATTTACTTTTTTACTAAATCAACATACCAGCAGTTGGTCAGTTTTAAATTTAAAACAGGTTATATTTAAAAAAGAAGCATTTTAGAATTTGACCTGGTATTTGAAATATGAGAGTTTCTTGATGTTCCAAACTTTTCCTTGGTTGTAGCTGAGTTTTCGCTATGCAGCAACAGCGTTATAGATGTTAATGTCTATATTAAGAACTGAATTGCCATTGAAGAAACAAATACATCATGAAAATATGATTTAACTTATCTGTCCTTGATCTCTGCCAGCCCAGGCTATTTAACTTTTCTAAACTGTCCAACCAAACTGTTGTTTGCTGTTGTAATACAAATTATTTTAGGTGTAAAATACTAATAATTAAGGCTTAACACTGTAAAATGGTCTTTATTGCTTCAAATCTCAACCTCTACTTGTTACTGTTTAATTAATTAAAGCAATATATGAGGAGGTTGAGATTCAGCCTTGTTTCCCTTCTAAAAATGCTACTGGGCAAAACACACCTTATTCAAAAGACAAGAGCCTTGCTTTTAGAGACAGGTAACATAAGAAATAGTCTTAAGAACAACCATTGGGTTTATAAGTCTGGTATCATTAGCACTGATCATGAGCAGATATTCTGACCATGTTTGTTTTAACACCTTGTTGGTCTGTAATCACTTTTTCTATTTTCTTTCATTTAGCCACCAGATAATGGGCCTCCACCATTACCAACATCTTCCCTTCCTGAAGGTTATTATGAAGAGGCAGTGCCACTTAGTCCTGGGAAGGCTCCTGAGTACATCACTTCCAGTGAGTAATATATATCCAGAGCAGTTTGAGAGCAATTGGTAATTCCAGCGTCCTACACCCTCTTTAGCATCTAACAACTGCTTCTCTGTTAGTGCTGTGGTGATGTGTCATAAGCACAGCTTTGGCCATTTGGGGCCTGTTCTGGTTGTCCTGCATTGGTGTGGATTGCAGAACTGTTTTGGTGTGCAAAAACCAGCTCCTTTGAGAAATTAAACCTGGATCTCAAGTTAGGTGCACATAAACTTGTTTCAACTGCTATTGGAGACAGAGGGTCCAAATTATCCACTGCTTTTTGGATAGCTTTGAATCACAAGCATGGTGAGGGCCTTGCACTAGGATTCCAGAGTTAAGCATAGTCTAGAGGAAACGCCTCTAAACTGCATTTAGTGTGAATGTAGATGCCCCAGAAGCTGGTGCTGCAGGTGTACTGATATACTCCTGTTGTCCTGAGTTACTTGCTAAAGTAGACAAATGAAAAGGAAAAAAAGGAATCATTAAAAAGTTGTGATTTGCAGCATTTCTGATGACATATTGTGGATAAATGAGTCATACTGTCTCCCAGAAACCATGTTTGATGCATTTGGTAGTATTTTTGTGACTACTCATTTGGTGCAAAAGACAAGGGTCTATCTCCCGACTGATCACCAGCCCATCCTTCTGCAACACACAAACACTCTTTCTCACATCCAAATGCTTACCTAAAGACCCGTGCACTTCAGTGGAGCTACGCTGAGAGCACACTGATGAAACACTGAAATGACTGCTGTGAGATTTTACACAGGGTCAGTCAACAAGACATTATGTACCAAATTATTTGCAAATATTTTTATTTTTTATTGGCTGGAATAATTTATTACTTATGTATGGATTATTATTTTCTATGGTCCAAAGATTAAAAGCATATCTTCCCCCATTTTACAGTAATTTTTATTATTTGAACCAGAACAAATCAATAAAATTATTTTTTCTTCTTAAAAGACATGCATAGGAGTCACCTTAGAATATTAATTATTCATTTGTACACTACACAAACTGAGGTTATCTGGCAGCACTTAATTTACCGAAGAAATGCAAAGTGAGGAAGAGTTTCATATACAGTAAAGCAAATGATGGAATATACAGTCTTAGCAGAACAGCAGAATAATTCCTCTTCATTTCTTCCCGTGAAACACTGCAGGGTGGGCCTGCTACACCCTGTAATCCAGGGAACTGCTGATTTATGGTTTGTCATTAAACAAGAGTCACGCTAAGGCAGAAAAGTATTAATACTACAAATATTAATAACACTACTAAAGGTCATCTAAGGAAAAATATACAAAATATGAAACTGATTTCTTATTGTATTTAACCATCTAAATCCACAAAAATATTTAGGATATCAACCTTAAAAATTAATTAATAATTCCATAATTTAAGTATATATATCCAGACATTTAAAGCTCTGTTAGTGTAACATCATCTCACTTGCTGTGATTATGCTCTATTTTCTTGTGTCTGAAATGCCTTATCATCTCTTTTATCTTAGAAATATTCCACTCTTCATTGGTAATAAAGTTGCTTTTGAATTCAATATGCCATTAGTACTATATCTCCACTCAAGCAAAACTTCCACTAAATCCAGTGCGTGTGGTAATTAAAAGAAGCCACCATAGCAGTGCATTAACGAAAAACATAACCTTAGCTGTTCAGATTGTTTGAGATGGAGAAGACCGTAACAAAGAAGTGCTAAAAGCATAAGAAGTGCAAGAGTAAGCAGTTAAATAACTATTGAGATAGATGTAATTATCATAAGTAAATATTCCTACAGAATAGTTCTGTAATGCCATTAACAGCAAGTTGGTTTACACACAGTGTGTCCTACCTATAAAGGTGAACCCCAGCAGAAGAATATTGCAGAATACAGATCATGAAAATGGAGTATCCTTAACTTCCCCAAATCCCTGTAATCTGTAAACAAATGCATGAAAGATGAAAACAAGACTGAATATGCCTTGTCTGATAACTCTCTCTTCATTAAAAGCTACTAATTTGTACAATATGCGTAAATTATAAGGAGTAATCTTTGGAATACACTCTTCCAAATAAAAGTGAAATACCACTGAGATTTTCACCCCTAGACTGTGGAAGATTTTGGTGAAGGATGAAAAGCCAGTGTCACAAGAAGCTAGAATAATCATAAAATGCAGAAATACACACAAAAATAAAAGGTACATCAGCAGCAATGGAACGTGTTCTATCAGTGCTTGTCAGTCTTTGAGGCTTTAGTAGACACTTTTTCCTTCTTCTACACCTGCTTTGTATTTCTGTCCTTTCTCTCGCCCCTTCCCCACTCCAAAACCCAAAGAGTGTGTTGACTCGAACATATACACAAGACATTTTCAGATCCCACCTATAATTTACTGTCCAGCCTGTTGCATTGCATATGGTGATGAGACAATAAGAGGCAACAGGATTTAGTCACAAGTAGCCTTTCCACAGCTTGCCTTTGCACAGTTTGCTTCCACAATGTATGATTTTTTAATAAGAGTTTGACTGCTTTGCAGATTCAGTTCATAGTGTGTATTGGTTGGAAGTCATACTGCTTCAACAACCTGTGAAATTAAACATGCACACTGGGTTTATCTGTAACTTTGTGAATGTCTGCTAAGCCTGTTACACTCTGTAGAAGACTGCCTGTGCTATTCATGTTAAAATAGCCACTTTCTAATACAAAAAGAAGCTAATTTGTGCCTCAGAGCCTGAAAGCCTTGCTTTGATCATCATACAGCAGTTTAGAGAAGCAAAGAATAGAAGCAGGATGTGGCAAAGAGCACTCAAGTTTCAGCCTGGATGATATTAGTACTCCAAGGTGGTCATCCTTCCTGGAGTGAATCACACAGCAAACTCTTGTACTGGCTGAGTCCCACAAACCAAGTAGAAGAGAAACAAGGGGAATAGTTAATGAGCAGGATATGGTAACAGGTCCCCAGAGATCCTGTTAGACTGTGTGAGGATGTGAGCCCAGAAACGTCAGCCTCAGAAGTTCCTGTTGGCTTTCAGCCTCCTATAAACAGAGATTTGGATGAACCTGCATCTGCTGTGCCAGCAGAGTCCCTCTGCTGATCTTACAGCTTACTGCTAACTTGAACCCTGCACTTGGACTGCTTGTGAGCCGACATGGGAAGTACCTGTAGGATACTTAACGTGCAGAATTTCAGTCTTTACTGTGAAGTCTCAGTCAGCACTTCCTATAATTAATTTTTTAGAAACTAGTAAAATTTGCTGTGGGGAAAAAAAGTCACAAGATTGAATGTTGTGAGGAAAAAAACATTAGTTTAATCCAGTAGCCTTGCTGAAAAGCAAGTGAGATGGTTGCATGGGCTTTTTGGTATACAGGCTGGCATATCCCTGTGTATTTGAGACTGGTTGATGATCTTGCAAACATTTCCTGCTGTTTCTGTGTGAAAATTTGTGGACAGCCACTCCAAAAGGAGGTTGAGGAAGGAGAATGTTTTGGTTTTGGTGGGTTTTTTTAGGATCTTCTCCTGCTTTACGGGGGAAGAAGGAGGAAAAGATGGATGAAGCAGCAAGTTCCACCAGATCTTACACATTCTTTTGAGCAAATAAGCAAAAACAAATATTCTGTAATAAATCTATCAGTTTAAACATCTAACCTAAATTTTTCCATCTTTCTCTTGATTTTTTCAAAGCAAGTAAAAAATTGTGGTGTTTTCCCATTGATAATCATCTGAGCCTTTTACCACTTGCCTGAATGCAGCTACCCCAAACCAAACATTCCATAGCAGAATTGACCAGAAGATGGCAATTCAATTAAAAAATAATAGTAATAATAATAATAATTTAAAAAAAAAGTTTCAACAGCTACCAATTTTATTTTCATTTGCACTTTGGAATGAAGATAACACTCTTCTAGACTTCTGTGAAAACACAAATGGGATCAGAATGTCTTGTCTTGATTCAGAGATGTAAGGTCTGGAGATACTCCATTCTGACTACGCACATAGGGAGGAAGTGATTTAGAATGAGATTTCCTGCAATCCTCTCTCTTCTCTTCTTCCCAGTTGTCCTGGGTTTTCTCCTAGATCTCAATTGTGTCCCAAATACATAGTTAAGGCAAATGAGAGATTTTCTTCCACCTTCTGGCCTTAAAATTTACCAAAGTCTACTTGAAATGTTTAGATGAAATTTCAGGTATTAAAAATATACCAGTCAATTCTTCTTCTTAGGAACATGTGCCAGTAGATAACAGGCGTGCCTTCAGGTGTTATCTGAAGGACTTTGTGTATATAAACCCACATAAACAAATAAATAATGCCTTTAACTCCAGCAGAATCCGTAAGTCAAGTAACGACGTTGTATCAGTACAAGTGCTGTATTTGAGAATTGCATGAAATGTTATGCTGTGATAGGTAGATAGTGCCCTATAGTTTACCCTTGTGACTTTTGTCACATTTAGTATTTGTTTCTTGATTTGCTCTGCTTACATTGACATTTCTGTACATACAATGTGCATTATGCAGTAGGGATAGATGAAGATGTTTCTCTGTAAAGGAATTAGAAAAGATCAAGCTGTCTGCCAAATGATATTTTGAAGATAATAAACACTACCTAAAATTCTAGCTGTGTATTCCCAGTTAATTCTTTCAATTAAAATTCCCAAGATGACTGTATTGGTCTTCTGTAAAGTTTCGTAATGGAACAGCATCTCTTATTCAATTAACTTAATGTATTGATGTTACTAAGCACTGAAACAGTAATTTGTTCATGGCTGACTTTCAAAAGCTTTAACTTAAAATGAACTCTGTTGAGGTTTTTGGTTATTTCACTATACTTCATGGCTAAATGTTGTAACTTGACACTTTTACACTTTTTAAAGATTATGACTCTGATGCTATGAGCAGCTCTTACGAATCCTACGATGAGGAGGAGGAGGATGGAAAGGGGAAGAAAATGAGACATCAGTGGCCTTCCGAGGAGGCCTCAATGGATCTGGTGAAGGATGCCAAAATCTGTGCCTTCCTCCTTAGAAAGAAACGATTTGGGCAGTGGACCAAACTACTGTGTGTTATCAAAGAAAACAAACTACTGGTAATTTTTATTTTTACCTAGCTGTATTTTCTTTGTACCTTCTAAATTAATTTATTTATTTTACAGGAATTTCTTTTTTTGAATATATTCTACAAACAGTGGCCAAGTCTATAGTAACCTTACCAAAGAGTTTGATCATGATTTACCCAAGAAGCAGAGAAGCACTTAAATTATAAGTGTATTATTTAGCCACATAGAACTTTGATTTTTATTGCACTTAAACTTAAACCCAGGCAGTTCCCTGATATTGGAAAGAAAGCCTGACCTATTAACTTATATACATATTTCATTTGGAAAAAAATAATTGCTGAAACTGTAAATACAATCTTTCATTCCCTGGGGACCAAAAATCTCTTAGGGAGCTTTGTGTGTGAAGTGTTGGATTAGACTGCTGGATAGAAAAGTCCCTTGTTAAACTGAGAATTCACTTGGCAGCATATGACGTGGTAATGTATACACTTTAAACTAAACCTTTGCCATCTGCTCTGTGTTAATCACAGATGCAGTATTCACATGATGCACAGCTGCATTATAGAAAGGAAAGAAACAAGTGGGTGTATTTGTTCCTTAAGCAAATCTGTTATATTTCCTTCTGGTTGATGGCACCAGTAAAAGATTCCATAAATTAGTATGTTTTTTGCTCGTAGATGTCTTTCTATTTTCTGAGAAGAGAGCCTAATTGATGTAAACAGTCACTCTGTGTCATCATGGGCTTACAGAAGTAAATAAGCTGGGATCTTAGGCACCCCCTGTATTCATATCTAGTGCTTCCAATGGTTGTAACTAATTATGTAACTAATAATTACTGCAGGATCCCAAATGTTAAAAGCTGATTAATTGGTGATAGAACATTTTCTGTAGAACCTCATTATTCTGCACTGGTACAATGCAGCTCAGGCGTGTGTGCTTTCCAAGTTCATTTGTGTTTGTAGTGATACAGGAGAGAACAGGATATGAAATAGAGGTATCTGGGTAAGAGGTTTCTAAAAATATAGTTGGAATGAATTTGCTAGTAGTTACTGAGGATTTAATTTTTATATACTCCTCTATTGAAATGTTAAAAAGAATGTTGATTCTGATTCAATTTTTGTTATATTGTTAGAATGCCATTATCCTTAGTCACATTTTTTATCACCATATATCCGAATCACATGAGATTTCAGGACTATCTAATAACAGCTTAAAGAAAAGAAATACAGAAAAAATAGAGTTTTCTCTGAGGTCACAACTATTTCTACAATTATATTTGTTGTTCTATATAGAAATATGTTATTTTTTCTATTGTCATTTCCTTTAGCCACATGTGTGGTCTGAAAAGCTTTTGTTTTCTCCTTGTAGGGATTGTCTTTCAGTAATTCTGTAATAGGGATTAAGAAAATAGAAATCACAATAGGAGTCTAACAACTAAGTTACACAACATTGGTTTATTATTTGAAGGAGGTCTTAGACATTCAACTTATGAGATGTGCAAATAAAACAAATATATGTTCTTAGGGATTAGTAGTTGCTTGTGCTATAAATGCAGCTGTCATCATAAAATCAAAATATTTTAACTAAGATTAGACATTCAAAATAACTTTTAGTAGGGAATCGTTTTTCACTTAAAGTCCTTTAATATATAAGTACTTCAATTTTAGTAATGTATAATTATAAATAACATATTTAAATTAATATAAAGAGAATTATATGCTGTTTGTTGCTTCCTAAAGTGTCTACTATATGTTTTCACAATTTCATTGCTTTAAAACTCAATTTTTTTTTTATGTTAGAAACTTAAAATGTGTGACCAAGCTAGAGAAACTTTCCATTAACACACTTTGGAGAAGGAAGGAGGATTATGACTGATTTGCAGGGCTGGTATAGATTAGCTGTATTTTCTCAGCCTAAGTTGTAGTGTTTATAACACATTTTTAATAGCTACTGTATTCCTGACAACTGCATCATGACATGAATACTGCCACAGACATGCAGAAGTTCATGTGCTCTTCTCTATTCATGTTTATACTCAGCTGTTCTATGTATGAATATGCTAATTAGTCTTCTTATCAGATACCTTTAGCCTTTGTGCTTATTTGTATCAGTAAAAGCCCAATTTAGAAAAGCATATAAAATAACTGGACATTCATATATAGAATTTAATGTTTTCTTTGGGGTCTGGCACTCTACCACAGCTTTAGGAACCTCAGCTGTACTGATGTGTTAGAAGGTGGGAACAGAGACCGGTTCTATAGGACAAGTGATATAACATTAAACCCTTCATTTTTAGATCACCAGTTCAAACACAGAGCAGGTCATCCATGGTCCAGCGTGAAGTGGCTGTTCATTGACAGCACTTAGTACTGAGGGGAAAAAGCATTACATAAAGTCATATAGTTTTAACCAGGAGCTTACAGAGTAAATTAACATGGAGATTGATGCAGTTTTGAGCAGTGATTATTGTTACCATCCTGTGGCTTGGCTCCCTTTCCATAGTGTGACTGATGTTTTCAGTTCTCTCAAGGAAGAGAACAGATGAGTAAGGCAGGGGCCAGCACCTTTGCAGCTGCTGCATGTAGGAACTGGTATAGGTTTGCCTTGGTGTGCTGGGCTGTTGCTGCAGGGCAGGGTAGGCAACTAGGCTTTACAGTCATTAATTGTACAAGTTTATTCTGCTGCTGCATGTGAACAGGTACTTTAAATCACTCTCTTCCTACCTAATCAGAATCAAGATTGAATCATAAGGTTTAACGTAGAGAAGCTTAATGTTCTCCACGTTATACCTGTTCTGCAGTAAAAGATTTCTATTAATATTAGTCTAGAAGTAATTTTGCTTTACAGAGGGGATGAGGAGGAGAAAGGCAAAGTTGGCGTTGGCTGAGCTCTGTGGCATGTGGTAAAGAGATGTGTAGAAAATATGAAAAATTAAAAAATAGCTTTTCTATATAATAGCAGCTTTCCCCCAAGGTTCAGAAAGGTGATATCTAACTTTTAAACTGTTCTTTCATTTGTTTAGTGTTACAAAAGTTCCAAGGACCAGCAACCACAGATGGAGCTGCTTCTGAATGACTGCAGTATCACGTACATTCCCAAAGACAGCAAAAAGAAGAAGCATGAGTTGAAAATCTCACACCAAGGAGCAGACGCCTTGGTTCTGGCAGTGCAAAGCAAAGAGCAGGCAGAACAGTGGCTAAAGGTAAGGGGAGATTTCTGACCAGGAGCTTCTTTACCCACAAAGTGCTTCCATTGCCTGCTCAGTTGCTGTTAAAAACTGAGATAGAGACAGTGACATTCAGACAAATCCAGACCACTTAAATCCCATCTAATTTGAGTCTGCAGAAATACAGATTAAAGCTCAGGGCTTGAAGCAACTCCTTGGCCAACCAGCAGCTCAGTATTGTGTAGCTGCTACATGTATTTTTCACTGCTAGTTGCACAGTAATCTGACACCAAGAGGAGAGGAGAGGTAGAAAATTCCCTTCAGTCTTATTATTTAGCAAGTCTTGATGATAAAGGTTTAAAATTTCTTAAGGTGGAGGGGGCTGGCACTCAGGTTGCTTTTTGGAGCAGTATGTATGCACAAGTGCCATAGGCTACCCTATGGTAGATACTACCATAACACTCATCTTTTTAAAAAAAGAACATCTTCCAGGAGATACCTGTTTGAGTTACTCCTGATGAAAAAAAATAATTCACCTTCTTGAAGGCAAATCAATTTTGCTAATCCTGGTTTAGCAGGATATCATCTGTTATAGTTTGTTCTGGAAATGCAGACTTCCGAGAAATGGAATTTTTTTTTCATCTTCTACTCCTTTTTGCTCAGTGTCTGCAAATGTGGAAAATCCCAGTGCAAGGGCTACAGTTGTAGATCCTAACCAGTTTACTAGTATTTATGTTGGAGTTTGCCAGTCTCTAATGTGGAGGTCAGTGATGTAGTGTGGGAAACTATCACTGCAGTTCTGGTAACTTGTTTTAAGACTTTGAAATCCAACCTTTTAAATGCATGTAAAAGTCTAAATGTGTAAGACTCATCAGACATTCTCTGTGCTGTGCTCTGATCTAACCTTATATGGTACTTATTTTTCTAAAAATAAATTGTATTTTTCCAAATACAATCAAATTAAATGCGTAGGAATTTCCTGGTAGCAGATAGTTTTTCTTCAGAAGAGTGAGATATAACATGCAACTTAAGATGTATGGGTTCTGCTGTAGGCTAATTTACTAAATTGAAAATTAATCTGTAATTTCCTATTTTTTGCAATATTCGAATATACCTTTTAGGATTTGTGGTCTGTGTGTGTTTGGTTTTGACTATGAATTTGTATCTTAGCTTAGAAAATGTTCCCTCTATTGTGTTTTTGATTGAAAGTATTCACAGCCATGTATTTGTTAGGCTTCTTCTGACATCGGTGTCTTAAGTTTTTAAATCTAACACCATCCAAGTACTCCATTTACTCGCCTAGAGATTTAAAACCACTGACTGGAATGAAAAGAAATTCATAAGTCATATTCTTTTCCAAGGGAATTCCGCTGTAATTAGATCATAGTAACTGCACCATTATTTCCTGTGTTGTTCTAAACTTGGTTTTAGTAATGCTGAATTCATTGGCATTTATCAGACCTTCTTTCATAAAAAGTTGTTTTCTTTTTTCTTTTTTTTTTCTTTTAAGTTGTATATAGAGCATTCCCCTCACAGGCTGACAGAGCAGTGCCAGATTTTTCAATATTCCAGATGCATTCCAGCTACTTTAATTAAAGAATTAAGAAAATATTTTGAACAGTTGCATGTTCACAAAGTTGTGTGCTGAGAGTAATGGCTGAATGGTATCTTATCTGCACTTTATTTCTTCATGCTGCAAAGCTCTCTTTTATTAAAACTCTTCCAAGTGCACGGCAACGCTGCTGTATGCTCGACTTCCAAGTCCTCAGCTCTGCTGCCCCACTCTCTCTTCTGTACAGTACAAATTGCCTATCCAACAACTAACCAAAAATGGTCTGTGCAGCTCTTGCAACAGCTCCAGGGTTTTCAAGAGGAAGAATAGCTTTCTGAGATAAAAACCATGAGGTCTTGTATATTTAAAAAAGTATCAACATTTAAGTTTGAGATTTTTTTATTATGAAAATAATTATTTTTTGTCATTCAAGCCTTACTTAAAATAAGCTCCTGAAAATCATGCCTAGCTTTGTGTAGGAAGTTTCTATACTGAGAAAGAGATCACTGCTATGTCTTGGGAGAAGCAGTTTGAGCTTTCCCTGCCTTTCACTCAGAGGGACAGGGTCACTCCAGCTCTGTCACCTACGTGCGACTGATGTAGTTAATAAGATGGGCAGAGTCAGAGACTGACAATGAGAAAGGTCTCTGCAACTGCATTTTTTAATCATAACATAACTTCTCTGTCAAAGACACCAATACTTGCCAATAGAGCCAGGTTGTCATACAGGAACAATGGGTTCTCATGAACTTGTATGTATGCTTTACTTCTGAGCCTGAAAAGCCCAAAAATGGCTTTAGAGGCCAGATTTTGCCATGAAAGCTAAACCAGATAATTTTTCTTTTTTTTGAGTCAGATGTAATCGTTATAAAATGCATTTACTTAAACAATTAATTTTAAAATATCTGTTGGGAGACAGATATGTTGGGAGTGTGAAATAGACACAGAATATTTGAGACCTTTTCTGTAAAGATGACACCAGAAAAAATCCAGCTGATAAACTCAGTGCAAATTGAAGTCTAGACTGGAAACCACAAAGGGAGTTTCAGGTTTAAAAGCTAAGAAATGCTTGATTGAAAAAAAGATAGCTGATGTCACCAAAGAGCCTGTCAAGCTTTCAGACCAAAGGTTGTAACTAGTATAAATTCATGCTAGAGCTGCGATCATGGCAGTAATACGGTGTGCAACATAAAGTGGTGGAATTTTCCGGACTTGAGTCCTAAAATGTTCCCACAAAAATGTACATGAAAAAAATGTGTGTAGTTACACACTCAGACCCAAACATGAGGGTTTTTTTCCATGCACACTTGAGTCTGTGTGCTTCTGTGTGTGCTTCTGTGCATTTGTGGTCAAGTAAGGTCTTAAATCTGCCCGTTTGTCTCAGGACATCCAACAGACTGGTTGAAACTGCGTTTATTTGCCAGCATCCCTGGGAAATGCTACACTAAAAATGAAAGGACTACTAAGAATATGACATTACAAGAAGATGCTTGTTTAGTGGCTTCATTCATACAGATGAATGTGTTCTATGTGCAAGACCTTCAGATGAGGCCACAGAAAACTCCTCTTTAATATTAAAGATACATGGATGCCAAAGAAATGAAGTTGTGAAGTAGCCTCTTGTAGAAGACCAGTAGAAGAAGGAAATGGTCATGGTGTCTGGCCTTTCTCTTAGCATTACCTCCTGTAAAAATGTATCTCTGATTTATCATGCATGAGAAGTATTCTATCATTTTGGAGTACAAGCAGAGTACAGTTTTCATCTTTCCCTAATGTTAGGCACCCCTTGTTTACTTTTACTCATTTTACTCCTTACAGCCCTTTTGCAGCAATCTCTTCAGTTCAGGGTCTGTAATTGAGTAATGAATTATGTTTGTAACTTCAAACATAAGTAGACATTTCTATATCTATCATTTTGATAACTTTCAGTCAGTTCTGAACTTCATGTAATTAGAGGGATTTTTTGCACTGAAGAGAGAAGAAAATCAAGGTTGTAACTGTATCCAGTCATCCAAAGACCCCACAACACTCCTCGGAGAGCTGTTAATCTGGTTGTTCTACCCAGTTTCCATCTCTGTCAACTGCATTTTGTCTCTGGTGAAAGTCTTTGAAAACACCTTTATTTTTTTCTCTGACCTGAGCTTATTGAGGGTAGACAAGTAACTTCTAGACTCCAGTCTTAATGTGGACTGAGTTTTACTGAAGAATTAACTACTGACAGAGCTTTTCTTTTACCAGTTTAAATCAGCACAAAACTCAGCTTGTAACTGTAAACATTGTGTGGCTGGTTTTACTTTCTATGGGAATTTCCAGCTAGCGTTCTCGAAACACTTCAAACATTGCTTTCTTAGCTTAAGTAATGTTCTGCAAAGAGATTATTATCTCCATTTTGTAGCTGAGTAGAGTCAAAGGCTGAATAATCATGCCTTAAAAGTGGCTGGAAAAAGAGCATTTGGGGATGCATACTTGGTGCAAGTGATTTCCATATAGTGTTTGTTAGTTTATAAGTAACTTCAGAAACATACCATGTCCCAAGACAATCAGTCTGGGTTCTTTCTCAATTGCATCTCATCAACATCAGGGAAGGCGTTGCAAACTAAATTGAACCTCCCAGGATTTACACCCCTATTATCTCAAAGAAATGGGTTTAGATACCTTGGTACAAACCATGGCAAGGTCAGTATGTTTGCATAAGAACTATTTAGGACATGATCTGGAGACATGACAGACTGATCTGTGGATGAGAGCTTTGATGAGCCTGCGAGGCTGCTGGCAGCCTACTTTGACAGAGCTGGAGGGCCCCATCCAGGCTGTGAACCAGAGTGTGTTTGTGGGACTGGCACCATTGAAAACAATACACTGCCTAAAAAAGCAGATGCATATCTAATTTTTTTTAAGAAAATACAGAACCATGAACATCCTATTTGCTTGTTTCGTCAGGAGTAAGTTTTCTATAAGTTCCTGGCTAAATCACCAATGCAAGCTGTAGCAGATCTCAGAGCAGAACCCGGGAGGGCTGAGACATATTCCTGTGCTTTCACCATGAGATAGTATTCCTCCTCGATCTTACTCACAGCTTTGGATGGAAAATTATTTAAATCACACCTAGCTCAGATTTATGACCTAAAATATGGTCTGCATCCCTGCACTACCTGGGCTGGGTGTGCAGCTCCCCTTGCACGGAGTGCCCCTGCCCTTGCAGCAGAAATGCCTCTGGCCACCGTCCCTTGCCACCCACCACTTCTTCTCTGGGCTCTGCCCGATCCAGTGGCCATATATGGCAATAGACTTCATGGTAATAAAGCAGGAGAAAGGATAAAGGGGTTGTCTTGGTTGAATATGTCAGAAAACTATTTTTAAGGGGATATACAGATACTAAAGATAGGCTTGCTGGCTGCTAGTCTGCTAGCATCTAATCCCCACTTTTCTCAGACAAATGGCAATAAGGCAGAAAGATGAATCTTTTCAAGACAGGAGAGGCTTGAGAATGGTTCTTTCCAGCAGAAAAAATAAAGGCAGTTTCTTTTTAAGGCTTAAAGGATAGGCTATGGTGTGAATCATTTCTGCTTTTCCTGTAGTTTATCTAGGCAAACTCCTTGGGATATTTCTTCTCTGCAGAATGCTAAGAGATTTTTGGTGCTCTCTTAAGGAGCAGGATATTGATGCTAATGTCTGTACTGTGTAAGGGTCCAAAAGGGAAAGAAAATGAGAATTTAATCATTGCCAAAATGATGAAAAGTCTCAGAAAGTCGATACTTCTCCAGTACTGGAAAAGGACAGTTTCAGGAATGAGAAATACTGAGTTACATCTGGAGCCAAACCGGTTTTGCTCTGCTGTGTTGTGCATAAGCAGATTTCAGCTTTACCATATTCCTATCTTCAGTGTTAAGCAGCAGAAACAAGGGTTTCAGCCCATCCCATTTCTAGTAATTCCTGTGTTTGTGAAATACTTGAGTAGATGGGGACGAGGAGTTAGGCTGTCCAGCTGGATTTCCAGCCTGGTTACACACAGAAGTGAAGCAAATGTACAGTCAGGCCATCAGCTTTCTCCCTAATCACTTTAGAACTTGATCATATTAAAAGAGTGAGTTTCATGAAAACACAGGACAAGACTAAATGCTGTAATCATATGCCTGTGATAAGCACAGCCTGTAGCTTGAACTCATCCCTCAGTATCCATCAGGAGAGAGGTGTGCAAAGTCCTCAAATGCAGGATGATTTTCAGTCTTATGTCTTATCAGAGATCAACCACAAAGGAACCAGCTAGAAATTTACCCAGAATTTACTGGGTTTCTTTGTTGCAGTGTCTGGCTTTTTGCTTTCACTGCATAGCCTGTGCTTTATATCTGAAGTCTGGATATTTGAAGGTAGCTGGAAAAATCTGATTTGATTGTTCTGACTTTGCACATAAAAAGAATAAATGTGGGACAAGTATTTTGCCTTCAGTCATGCTTTGACATTTGTATAATTCTTGTATCTTGTATCTTGTTTTAAATTTGTTGGTTGAGTGCAAATGTGGAGCTTTCGTAATAAATGATAATACTTGTGTAGTAAGATACTTTTAAAGAAATAAATATTCCAAACACACCACATGGGAGAAATTCCACTGACTTAACCTGTCACTGCCAATGGGTTGGGGCGGGGAATCTTTCCAGCCTTGTATCTGCAAATATTTCCATATTCTTCATGTCTCTGCAGTCAATGTGATACACTGGGGAATGTCCTGATCCAGCTGGGGATTCAAGACCTTTCTGTAATGTAAATAACGAATAATAATATAGTTGAGGCTGCACAAGATTTTTCCAGGTCTGCATTTGAAAGAGGCGATTCTGATGTCTGCTAATCATAACATTGTAATGATAATTATGGTATTTAAAATTCTTGTGATGGAATAACAGAAGAATATTTTAAATCTGTTTAGTTTTGAGGCTGTGTAAAGAAATGACAAGTCTTCAGTTTTCTGATTATATTTTCTCATATATTTTAAATATTTGAATATATCATCTGTTTATGATCTCAGTTTGGTTATCCTGGCAGATCACCTTGAGTGTGTGTATATGTAATGTAAAAAAGGCATTTGTGGTGAGAAAAAGAGAACTCTTTCTAGTGTGTGAGAAAACTTAAAATATTAATGGAAAGTGTGCCATTAGAGAGCTTTCTCAGTGTAGCCTTCCAGATTATGCCATTTTATTAAAAATAACACATTTGGGGATTCCTTTTATTTGCTTTCTAGTTTTGGAGCCATTGAGATACATTTATTTTCACACATTTCTTCTATCAATGGGTAAATATCTGCTGACCTCCTTTCCCCACTCAGGTTCATGACTATTTTTTAATGAAAATAGGGATCTTTTGTTTTCAAATTACTCCAGAAGATGGAAAACAGAAAAAAAAATGACAAGAACTCCGAGACTTGTGATTGAAATTATGCAAGTTGGCAGCATTGGTGGAATGTTTTATCCTTAAAATTTTGAGTTAAAGTTCTAAGCATGTGAAAACCACATTTATAATGGCATCTGTCTGCAAACATAATTATAGAGAGTGCATCCAGGCAACCATTCTGTATTAAAGGCATTTCATCCCAGTGAGCTGTAGAAGTATGAGTTTTATGCTGTGCATTGAACACAATTATATTGCACATAGAAGGTGATGAGCAAGTCTTTGCCAGTGAACCCCTTGAACCCAAATGAAATGTTGAGTATGCATTTACTTCAGATTTTGCCACAAGCTTCCATTTGATAGTGTCATTTTTTTTAATCAAAATTTAATTACAACCCAATTAAGCACTTCAGTTTCTCCTTAAATATGTGAGGTATGATAAGAACCGGATTTGCTTGAGTGCATGACTTTGCGCATACTATTCATTTATTGCTGCCAAATCATTTCCCTCTGTTCTGTCTGTAACTCACATTACTATCTGCCTTTGCCAAAATTAACTAACTGTGTGGTGTGAGCAGATGCTGAAAACATGAGCCATTGAATCAGGGTCATGCAGGAGACAGAAATGAATGTTTCCAGAAACTGTATGGCCACATTTCTCTAGGAAGAAAACAGCAGTGTATTTGCACCATACTGAGGACTATCAATGGAAAATAACACAACAGATATAAAAAAATTCTTATGGTTTTGGGCAATTTAGGGCTACATTTGACTCCGAGGTGCAAATGTTCTACAACACATATATCAAAATTTTGTATTACAAGGGATGCCAAGTGCCATGAAATACTATACTTATGTTTCTGGGACAAGATATAGGGTGTTTCAGACAGTCAAGAAAGAATGCTGAAGTGTTTTAAGACACTGGCTTAGAAATAAAAGCGTAGGTTCATTCCCTGCTCTGTTTAGATTTTTTTTTTACGTTACATTGAATAATTTAATCTTTCTTTTGTTCCTGAGTTCTCCATCTGTAAAATGGGGCTGGTGCTCTTTCTTTCTTTATGGCATATAGTGGCTGTAATATATGATGTGCTTGTGTGTTGTAGCTATAGGGTCTTTGTAAGCCCATAAATATTTGAATTGTTTAGCTTCACCCTTAATGGGAACTTCAGTGCTGTGAAAGGACTTTTTGGTGCCATCTTTAGTTCTTAAATGGTTTCCACATCAAAATTGTTTCTTTGTTAACTCACTTGACTCTGCTGTCCTTGCATGGCTGCATAGCTGTAATCAGCAATGTGAGCTCAGCACCTTTTGCCATCAGTCTGAATGGAGAGATGAGACCTGTTCTCATCAGCACAAGCAATTTCAGACTGATAATGGGCTGGTGTTAATCTCATGTGAGATAAAAAAACTTAATTATGCTCATAGAGAATCATCAAATGTCTTTACTTATTGCGTATTTTTAGATTAATATAGTTTCAGATTTTTAAGTTCTGCAGATTCTATCAAAATCACAGGGCATTCAGTTCTGGATTTTTCTTTGACTTTTTAAAAGCAGACTTAATGCCATTCACATTTCCAAGAATGCATTTACTATTGCTTTGACATGTACCTTTATGTCAATATGCAAGTATAATACAAAAATACCACAAAATACCACTGCAAAGTATAAGTCAATCAGCACTTCATTATTCTCCAACAGCAAAAACAAAAGCAGCTGGGCAGTGTATTATGCAAAACTCTTGTCCTTTCACATGCAGGACCTTGGATTTAATCTCACTTTTCATCATTGTAATGAAAGTAATTTGGTGGTGTCAGCTGAGTTTGTATTGCAAAACTAGCACATGGGAATCAACAGCGCTGTTGATTTCTTTACTTAGTAGGTTCTGGGAGCTTAGCTTGTCTAGAAACTGAAACCTTCCAACTCTAGATATTATGCCTCCTCCGGGTCGTATGTGAAATGATGTAGGGAAGCACATGGAGAAGTTGGTGCAGTGGCAGCCTGCCTGACACCTACCAGCCTGGGAAATACCTGTGGGATCCTCATTCCCATCTCCCTTCACATTCATACATTTCCCTGCTTTGTATTTTATGAATAATTAATGTTTTGCCTTATCGCCTAAGGTTATAAAAGATGTGTGCAGCAACTGTACGGGAGCGGTAGACTCTGATGGGCCATTGTCCAGTTCTCCAGTGCATAAGACAGAGCTGGAAAAGGTAAGATTATCAAAATTACGAATGCAGTTTGTTGTGATTACTCATTATAGAGGTATTGCTAGGTACTGCACGGTTTAGAGGAAGTTCAGACCACAAAGCTGAAATTGAATTTAGTTTCTGGATTTCATGTCTTTAACTTTTTCATGTTAGACCATTTCTGGGGTGCTCTTCAATAACTATCTGCTGACTCATGCTACTATTTTAGACTATTAGACCCTGGGTCATTCCTGTTTGTTTGGATATGTGCACACATCCTACAGAATTAAGATGTCTATTTATTTGGTGACAAACAACCAGCAGACTGCCCTGTATGCATTAGCAGCTTTGTTTTAGCTATTTAGAGTACAGACTAAGCAGATCTGGTACGTATGCTGTGATGCAGAGATATTCTCTGTCATATGCAAACTGCCAGCAGGGATGTGGCCATCAGCGAAGAACAGCTGAAGACTCTACAAAAGTTTTAAGGGAAAGTCTTTTAATTTTAAGAATTTAGTTCTTGAAGAGCTCTGTGGGCATGCTGAGGTCACTGTTTGGGCAGACCCTTTCAAATATTCATGCTTCAACACAGAAAGTTGGCTATTCACATGTGGTTGTCTCTGCTGCCTTGGCTCAACAGGGTATGAGAGCAAGAATTAGGGAGGGCAACAACCCTGTGGTGAATGATCAGTGCATTACCAGCACTGATTTAAGCCCCTGCTCTGATAAGGTTTGAGCAGATGATGCTTAGAAGTCCCACTGGTAAAGATTTCATCACCAAATTCCTGAGGGCAATGCCTACCCTCGTGGTGGAAGGGTGCTGCTGTCAGTAGTGTTACCTTGCATTGCACCTGGGAAACTTAAGAACAAAGCACGTTCCGTGACAGCTCAGAGCTCATGATTTCACAAAGCAAGAGCTGTTGAGTTTGCATGTTTGCACACAACCTGCACAGTATTGAAAAAGTAACTGAAAATGTCATAAAATAATTGCTTTCTAAAATTCATGCCCTAAAACAATTGTAGCAAAGCTTCTCATTGGTTTCTTTTTTTCAATATTCTGGACATCTTCTTCATGGCTTCGCCACTCATGAGTAATCTGGTTATCAAAACTGTGCTGACATATATTTTATACCACATCATCCTGTATCTTGTATACAACAATTACAGAATAATTGATGCTAAAAGAATTATTTTAAAAGCCTCTTTTTTTGCAGATACTGAAGCACCATGTAGCAATGTGTTATTTTCTGATAAGTAGTGATTGTAAATACATCTTTGAAGCATTATTTAAATAAATAGTTTAAAAAGTATTCTTATCTGATTTATGTAATTGTTTGATGCTTAGCAGATTAACAAACAGCAATATTTAGAGTCTAGATATCCATTAAAATATCTGTAATATCTCTGCATGGAATTATGATTGTTTTACTCTTTTGGCTACACTTTCAAATATAGACCTGTTTTGTGGTTCCTGTGCCATCCAGTATGGCAATGTAAAAAAAAAAATCCTCTAAAACTGAAATTTTTAATGCTATTTGTCTTCCAAGTTGAGGAGAGCTTGAAATGTGTTTTATTTCACAGTTAACATGCTTTTAAATTGACTCATGACATTTTATTTGCTGAAGGTGACAACACTGTATGTCTACTAACTTCTTTGTCCCTGCAGAAGTTGTCGTCTGAGAGGCCAAGCTCAGATGGGGAGGGTGCTGTGGAAAATGGTATCACTACTGTGTGTAATGGGAAAGAACAAGGTATGTTTCAGATCCAGAGGTGCTTGATGTAAATAATATGTGCATATAGGAGGTGATAGGTCTTGAAATACTTGGCTTTTGTCTTTTAAAAATAGGCAGTAAAGTTTTTTAATATTTTATTAGGATTCAGTTTAATTTGCAAGCTGAATTACGTGGAGTGAATCTTTAAAATTTTGCAGTAACTGAAGGCATTTGAAGTTATTGTGCAGGTAAAATCAATGTAAATAGTATAAGGAAATAGAACATAGAAATTTTGGCTTGGTGTTTTGTGTGTTCCCAAGTACTTTTTTTCAAAGCTTGTGTGACTGCTTAGGGTAGCTAACAATCACTTATAGTAGCTGCAACTTTATAGTGACGATATAAATGGTAGATCTATAGCTTCTAAGCAAGGCAAAAAGCTGTCATTGAATACTAGAAGGAAAGAACCATGTGTATTTAATATATATATGTGTATGTGTACAGGTGTATGTATACACATATATACATATTTTATATGTGTGTGCATACACATATATATATCACCTATTATGTATTTTTATTTATATTAACAGACTAAAATGTAATATCACTGGGTTTGTCATTATATTTGTGTATAATTTTACATATGCTGCTTTGGAGCCATGTGTGTTTTGTAGTCTTTTTAATCTAACAAAGGCACATCCCAAACCCAGAGGGAATTTTGTCTGAGTTATATCTAAAAAACTCTTCTCTTCTGTCCTCCCCGAAGTGGAAGAAGTTCTATGACTTCCCTAACTTGCCCTACAGCAATGGTATCATCTAGCTGAGACATTTTCAGCAGCTGTCAAGCTGAAGGGTAATGTGAGCTGCAGTGAGAACAATGTCAATACTGGCCTTGGTGCCAGCGCTGTCTCGCCTTTTGACTCATTTCCTTTATCTTCTCCCTGGGTCATTTTCCAACATTTCCTGACTATATAGATCTCTGACACACTCAACAGTATGGAAAAACGTCAGTTTCTGTGGTTTCTAGAAGCTGTGGTCCATGGTTAGATTTCATGCTATAAAATCTACTAAGCTTTCAAAAAGAACACTACTGTTTTAGCCTCTGAAACATGCTTAGAAACATCTGTGACCCAAAAGCTGTGTTGTCCATTATGTCAAAAGTGCTTCATGGCTCAGGTGCCCTACATGAGACATGCTGATGGAGCATGTGCTGCTGGAAAAGCAGCCCAACTTAGGTGTCTCAATGAGGATAATTAAAAATACAAGTTGCTTTTGAAAACTGTGACCTTCGATGTGGTAATAAAAATCATAGGCATTAATGACTGCAAGGAGATTAAAATATTCCTGGCATCATATTAAGTGGTTCATCCATGGTTCTGGATGAAGTTACACCATTTTTTAAAACAATGGATAGGAAAAGCTTAAGGGAGTATGTGGAAAGGGAGACTCTGAAAAGCAGTCATCTCTATCTGGGAGCCCTCTGGCCAGCCCCTACTCTACTCTTCTCTTATCCAGCTGCTCATGTTGCTGTGGGGAAGGAAATGAGAAGAAAAGGCTTTTGTGAAAGAAAAATCCAAAAACCTCTGGCAGCCAGGCAATCAGTATATTCTGTAGCAGGGGTTTCAGATTCCTGGCCCTCACTGTTCCCCTGCTCCTGCAGCGTAACGCGCGTCACACGCTGCACACGGGCCCAGCGCTGGCAGGAGCACAGGGACAAGGAGCTCGGTGCTGCTGCCAGGTAGAAATGAGGTGCTGGGCTGGATAAAACAAGGTGGAGGAGCAGATTTGGCCTGTGGGCTGTGAGTTTGACACCCCTGTTCTATAGAATCAAAAAGATTGAGTCATGAAGGCCTTACTTCTGCTTTCTCTCAGTTCTACAGGAGACTAAAACAGTAGTGTGAAGGGAAGATAGGGCAGAAAAACAAAAAAAAACCCACTGAAATAGGCTTATTTCACTGTCTCTTCATGCTTGTGAGAATGATTCCTTTGGGCTTCTGTCTCAGAGAGATGGCTTTTTTCAATGCTGGTAACAAACTGATAACATCTCCTCCACACTCAACAACCACAGCTGGTCATCGGCTGCCACTGCATGGGATAGAAACCTGTCCAGGTGCTGCCTTCAGGCCATCCCTCAGGCAGGGGTGACTTGAACAGCTGTGGCCTTTCTCTCTCAAACAGGGGAGATAGTTGCATGTTTGGAGAACACAATCTAAATTGTGAACGCCCTTCCCGTAGGAACAGAGAATTAGACCTCTGCTTGCTGTATTGGAGTTTGCAGGTGAACAGCAATCCATGCTTGAAAAGCTCCCTTTCCCCCTCAGCACTGCATGCAGAGGTGGCAGATTTATACAGTCTTTGCTACAGATACAGTTTCTAAATAATGTTCCGTGATTCTTAACAATTAAAATAAATATGATAAATTATCCCATTATGAGTTCCAAACTGCTGCTCAATTTTCTATGCATTCTTCTTCCCAGTTCATCAATTCATGTAGTCATTTGTCATAGGAATATTTTGTCCTTTTTTGACTCAGTTTACGTGAGTCCATTACCACTAAATGTTCCCTGTTGCAAAGGGAATTTATATGTCAGGGATAAAGTTACAGCAGTTCAGTCAGTAACTATCCTAAATGTATTTTTCATCACAATCATAAATCAGGGCAAGTTGATAGATACTTTTGGTGCCCTGTCAGGTAGCAGAGAGACTTTGGCTCTATTGTTGGAATTTAAATTAGACCACTGAATGCACTTTCTGAAAGTTTATTTCATTTTTCTAGTTTGTAAATAAAAGGTCTTTTTTTCTGATTCTGTTTAATCTCAGAAACATTTTTTTTAAGTTTGTTAGCTTTTCAGTCAGGTTGGCACTTTAAAAAATTATATCCATAGTTTATGCCATGTTATGTTCAACAGCTCAACATGCCTCAGTGCACAGAGTTGTAATATGACTTGTATCGTTGATGTTAATGGAAGCGTAGACTGAATGTTAACAAAATACATCTTTTCATCAGAGCTTTATTTTTCCAGGCTCTTGTGATTACAAGAAGTTCCAGCTTCTAACCATTGAATGCTTCTAGTCATGCCACTAATTGAATTGTTACTAGTTAATTTGTAAATCTTGTCTCTCTAGAAGGCCCATTGTGATTGGATACCTTAACCTGATCCTACGTGGCAAGAGCATTTTTTTCTAGGGAAGCATATTCTGTGTTTGTTTTGTACTTAATTGTTAAAGTATTTTGAGGTAAAGGTTTAGGAGCAATGAAGAATTGTCTGGCTGGACTTTTATTCTTCGGTATACAAGCTAAATTTATATGCAGGTACCTCTGTCGTACTGATAAATTAAATGATGACTCCTGTGGAAAGAGACTTGCAGCTTGATTAGATTAAATTCAATTAGACTTGAAGCTTGATTTTTGTTTTTCTGGACCTTCTGAATGCCATTTTTTTATACATATTGGATATTTATTGGCATCTGCATTAGAGGGTGTATAACATTTGTCTCATTGCAGTCCACAAGTTTTGTATAACTTTGTCTTGCATAGGGTTGTTTGTCTGAACTATTGTTTTTATTCATGTTCTCTCTATTCATTGCTTAATTTAAAAACACTAATATACACACTTTTGCTTTCTTAATAGTGAAGAGGAAAAAAAGTTCAAAATCAGAGGCCAAGGGCACTGTGACTAAAGTAACAGGGAAAAAAATAACGAAGATCATTGGTTTAGGAAAGAAAAAGCCATCAACAGATGAACAGACCTCATCAGCTGAAGAAGATGTTCCAACATGTGGTAACTGACTTTTCTCCTTGAGCCTTAAATGCACATTGCAACTAAAATTTTGTAAAATTCTAGCTTAGAAATTCCTCTAAAATTGCTTTTACTGCTATAATTCTTCCCCCAATATCAGAAGGATGCACTCAGATTGAAAGAGCAAAGTAATCAAGAGTTTGAGTTGAGCAGAGACTAAAAGAACTTGACTTCTAAAATAAAATGGTAGCAGGGGCTCAGAAGCAATATCGTGGCTCTTTGCAAAGCTGAGTGCGAAGAGTAGTGTGGACAAAAAAGCAGAATGAAATAAAAGCTATTTTCAGAGAAATGGATATAAAATTAATATAAGGTGGAATGTGAAATAAATTTAGGCTAGGAAATAGAAAATGGTTCTTGGGAAGGTATCAAATCATTTATGATGGACTGTGGTGAGTTTTTATGGGGCAGTAATAAAGACAGCAGTCAACTGGTCTCAGCCAAAGTGATTTGAGTTAAATTGTGGGTCACTAAAGTGGTACATACTGGGTAAAACCTGGATGAAGTAACAAATTTCTGGCAAGTTATTTTAACTGCTAGTGTTGATCACTATCCGATAGCTGTAGTGCTTGGCAGGACCCAGGAAGTATAAAAAGGCATGCAGAAAGTGGTTAAGTTTTGCATCTTAGCTGTTAATATTTGCTTACAATTTAGGACTCAGCTGATAACCTTACAGGTCTGTTATTTTTCAAAAAAATGCAATGTGTTTTCACTCTCCTGTTTGCCTTCTGCTGCTCCAATATTAACACTTCCATATAGGAATAAGGTCAAACCCACCTTTCTACCAATCCCTTCAAAAAAAATTCCATAGAAAGCAAGCTGTGAAGCAGTTGCATCAGATTCTGAATTTGGATTTGCCTGTTCCCCTTTAATTGGCTAGGAAAACATTCAGAAACCCAGAAATCTGTGATTAGGCAGCAGTTACCAGAACTTGTGGATGCATGGAGTATGATAGATGCTTGCCCAATGTGAAAGAAACTGATCCATGGACCACCAGTGAGAACTTCATAGATCACAGGTGGCACTCGAGCCACATTTTGGGATTCATTAACATAACCAATCTTTGATTAAATAAGTGTGTGTATGTATGTCTATATATCAGCTAAGTACAGATCTAATTTATCAACAAAAAGAACAGCTGGGAAAAGCTGTGTCCAGCCAGATGCATTGTCCAAAGCATCTGGCTTCCATAATGGCTCAGACTTCCGGGATCTCTTACACTGTTGATTATTCTGTATTATGTGAGATGTTAACTACAGCTGTACAACCTAATTCCTAGTATTTCTTTCATTGTTTTGGATTGTACATAAATATAGCAATTACTGCTGCCTGCATTTGGCTCTACTCAACACCACTTGCAGATTTTATAGGAAAATATATAAGTGTCTAGGCTTTGGCAATTGCAGAAAGTCTTTGCAGAAGGAGTTTCTTGCCACCAGAAATTTGGCTCAGTGTAATGGCAGATTTCTCCATAATTGAGGACTTTCACATTTTAAAAGGCTCTGTCTCCATACACAAAAGGAAAAGCCCAGCAGGGCTGCAGGGGACACCCACCTAGAGTGGGAAATAAAACCCACCTGCACTTGGAGTCATGGAAAAGCTCTTCCCTACAGTGGTCTTTGACCGCCTGGTCTAAGCTTAGGTGCTAATATCTCAACTGGGAGCACACTCAAGGCCTTGTGGTGATGTCAGCTGTTGAAGGTTTAAGTAGGGATATGTGGGAGTAAAAACATGGGATCCTGCTTAGTTCAAGTGAAGTAAGAGGGTTTGGAAGAGCTTTTCTGAGAGATGTGTGCTGTCTGAAAATAAGGACTCTCACTCCAAAACAGTGCAGGCCAGCTGGCTTGCACGTGAAGGATTTGCCATTTCTAGGTATTATAGTATAAAGTACCACTATAGGAGGTTTTGTTGCAGGAGGAGGGAGGAGAGCTGGAGAGAGCGATCATCACAGGGAGCCAAAACCGGAGAACTGTGCACGTTCTCCTTTTTTTATGGTACCTTCCAAGATGTGCCCAATTCTGATCTTCTGTATCCTGTTGGATCAAGCTTTGACATTGGAACCGTAATGTTGGAAGGGAAACATTAATGATAAATCATAGTTTTAATGAAAAACATAGAGATAGCTGTCCAACAGCTTTAAGTGAAAATGCAACCCAAAATAGAATACAATTTTTTTACTTAGATTCTGGGCTGTGCAAGATATTATTTGTTTCCCTCTTCATAGCTTGTGTGGAAGCAGCAACATGCTGAATTCATGTACTGTTTGTAAGCAAAAGCAAAAGTAAAAGGTCTTATTTTTTTTTTCTCATCCCCAAAGTAAATAAGGCAGAAAAATTTGGCATTGTCTCAATTTTAAGGCTTGAGTCTGGAATGATTGTTGCTATGGGATGGAGAAGGAAAAACACAAAACACTGCCCTTTTAATGATATCACATGCCTAAGCAGTATCTGATATGGAGCATGATAAGAAGAGAGGATTTTTTTAAAAGGCAATTTGTTGATGAAATTTTGATTTGTTTTAAAGGTGCAGTATTATCCCTGGAAACCCAAAAATCTTTGTTTAAACTTTTTTTCTAAAGTTAAGTAAATTTTATATAGATTTACTTCTCTAATTTTAAACCAATAAGAGTTACTTTTATTGGCATCAGTAACAAGCTTTTAAACTCTGGTTTAAAAGTGTTGCAAACGAAATGTGCCTTCTTAAAATATGAGCGCTTAGTAGGGCTTTAAAACACTGGGTTTGGATGATACAGAAGCTAACACTTCATCTAATTATGTAATAAAAGCTGTGATTTTCCCAGGAAATTTTGGTTGACTGCAGTTATCAAAGCCATTACGCACAGAGAATGTGGGTCTTCTGTGTGAGCACGTTGGCTGTGTACGTACCTTTTTATCACTGTCCCTCTTCCATTCTTAATAATAACTTGGGGATCAGTGTGCTTCTACTCATCCAGTTACTATCACAGATCAGCCATCTGCATATGAGCAGGATAACATCTTTATGTGGTTTTTTTTTCTAGGTTATTGACACAGTGAAAGTTTTTATTAAAAGCAGTGGGGCAGGGTCATTCACTTACCTTCCTAAAAATCCAGCTGGACTTTCTACTGTAAGAGGAATAAATTAAGTGCAAGCATTACATTGAAAAGTATGTTTCTTTCTTCTTTCTTTTTAAAAAAAAGTCAGGAGTAAAATATCTCACGTTTCATTTTACTGCAGGATATCTCAACGTGCTCTCAAACAACCGTTGGCGTGAGCGCTGGTGCAGAGTGAAAGATAATAAACTCATTTTCCACAAGGACAGGACAGATCTGAAGACACACATAGTTTCTATCCCTCTCCGTGGCTGTGAAGTCATCCCGGGACTGGATTCGAAGCATCCTCTGACCTTCCGCCTGCTCCGAAATGGGCAGGAGGTCGCTGTGCTCGAGGTGCAGTGGTTGTTGATAGCTATGACTTGTGGGAACACCCACAAGCTAAATTAGAGAAGCACTTCCATACAACCTGGCCATTAAAAAAATCTGTGGAATAATATTGATGCAGAGCTGGGTAATAAATACTGGACAGAGGAAAAAAAATATTAGAAATTGTAGGCAAAGAGAGCACTAAGATTTAATATAGTTCAGGAATCTTCTCAGTAAGATACTTTTCTCTCCACTGACCTTCCTTTGAGCTGCTACTAAAATAACCTTGATACTTCTCTATACACACTTTTACATCAGGGATATAATTACTTTAGGTAAATAACTTGCAGTGATTAAATAATGGATCACTGTTGATGAGGATTCTAGAGCTCTTAATTCTCATTTGTCTCCTTCTTATGTGAACCACTTCTGCTCAATCTGTGTCTATGTTGAGATAATTCTGCAATAAGAAAATGCAGTGTGCCAGAATCCTGGTGGGTCCCTTGACACGCTATATGTGTACAAAGTAGCCCTCGTTTCACCCTACAGAGGTCATACTTTCGTGAGTATTAGGTGGGTCAGGATTTTTGGAGAGGACTTTATTTATCATCTTTCGAAAGCTGAAATGAAAAGACACATAAGCCAAGTATGATAAAGATACTGAGGGAGACAACCTTTTTTTTCAGAGGTAGGATGGACACTTTGACCACTTTGGATTTGCAGCTGCAGGTCACATTAGTCTCCTGGCCTCACAGCCAGGTCTGTTATATGTGAACAATTCAGAGAAGCTGAAAAAACTAAGTAAGCAGCTCAAGGAACTCTGAAAGGCAATTAAATACTTAAAAGAAAGAGACATTTAGAAACCTCACATTTTCCTTCCTTCCCCTGTTTTTTGGATTTGTGGTTTTTTTTTATTTTTGTGCTGTTAAACTATTTAATTGGTAACTTGAAGCAAAATATGAAAAATTGAAAATTATTTTAATGGTGTTCATGTTTATAATTGTGGCATTATGAAAATTAATTCCATTATCTAGACAAATATATTGGAATTTTTCAGAAAAGCAACACTGAAATGTCTTCTAATATTTCATTTCCTCCCCCCTCCCCCTCATTTCTCCTTAGGACTAAGATTTTCTTCTTAAGATTCATTCTAATTAAAATCCCCCAGCCTAGCATAGGAAAATAATTCTGTTATACCTTTCAATTTTCCTGAGTCTAAAGTAAACATGACTTGAATCTAAATCCAGTAGCCCACTTTATATTACATCATAACTCATGAGCACATAGCTTACTTAAAGTGCAGTCCTTCTAGCAAAGCAGACTTAATAAGAAATTCTGAGGGTTCTAGGAGTTCAGCAGAGAGGCACCAGAGCCTGTCATACAATGTTGTAGCGATTTGTCAACTAGGAGGAATGTGCCATTTTGAAATAATGCTCAGCTCAGTAGCAGACTGAAAACCTGACGTAGACCCTTGTCCTCTCCTCACAGGCATCCTCCTCTGAAGATATGGGCAGATGGATAGGAATTTTGCTGGCGGAAACAGGGTCTTCGACAGACCCAGGAGCTCTGCACTATGACTACATCGACGTGGACATGACAGCAAGTGTCATCCAGGCTGCCAAACAGACGTTCTGGTGAGAGGCATTCAGCTACCTGGGTGTTCCCAGTACTGTGAGAATTTATATCTATATTTATCTCCAATGGCAAGACAGCTTATCAAAATCCACCCCCTTTTGCCAGATATTGACCTCTTGAAGAGTTCCAGCATCACAGCATATTATATATATTTATGATTATTGTGTTGGTGTACTGCTAAGTTCTGTAACAGACACCATCCAGCTTTACTCAAAATTTTACTCATTTTTTCAGTAAGTCTCCTTATCAAATGCTATATTTTATTTTGCTTGATGACTTAGAACTATCTCTGGAAGGGGAAAAATATGCTGAAAGTTAAATAAGCAACTATATAGTTCACGTTTATCTATTGGCTGTATTTGCTGTATATTCAGCCAATATATTGGCCAATGTGTGCTGTAGACTAAAACTGCATAGCAAATTTAACTCTGGGATAGTCACATTCTCTGTGTGCCCTTCTCAAGATCTTTTTTGATTAATTAAAAACTTCATCAAGCTCACAACAGTCAAACTAATTTCTGGGGTTTAATTTAGGAGGTGGAGATTGGGAAGGTGTCTAGGGCACAGCACAGAAACTGTTTAAATTGCAAATCAGAACAGTGAATTCCCCATCACCCATCCTGTGCTAGGAAAAGTAATGCATGCTTAGCATATATAGTGATTTTTCCTGTTCAAATCAATTTAGGCATTAAAGCACTCTTTGGTGAGACGAGACTGTTTTTTTTTCCTTGGCTACATAAGGTTGTTTAGAAACAGGAGTGAAGGAACATTTGGGACAGGCAGGATGTCCTGCTGCAGTTGTACCTCACAGTTTCCTGGGTTCAGAAAGTGGGTGGCCTGAGAAGACAGCTGGCAAAGGTGTCATCCCTTGTCTCACTGCAGAATGACACTTCCCATACAAATTTGGAATTCGTGTGATAGTACATTATAAAATCACCCCCCATCTGCCCATCAGAACCTTGAAACAGACTGGAAATGCCAAAAAAAAAGGCAAAAACCATTAGGAAGGTGTTAAGAGAGATTTTGACGAGGGAAATTGGGCAGCTTCATTCAGAATCTAGTTTTAATGACTTCTGGTAGAAATCAAAGTGACTCAGTGTTACCACAAGCCCAGTTTTGTAAAAACCAGATAATTTTGATAGAATCAAATTGCACTTAGCTTACAGACTTCCATTAATTTTTGTTTTGAAGTTAATAGGGCCCAAAAAGTTTATCCTGTGTTGACATATATTTTTGCTTCAGTCAGCATCTAGTCATAACCACATTTAAGAAAGAGATAGAATGGAAACCGTTTACCCCTGAATTGTGCTTAGCTTTCCTTTTCTGAATGAATGTGATATTAATTGGAGCCAAGTGAAAAAACACATGCTGCAACGAGACCACATGTTGGAAAGGAATGTCAAACAACTTGCAAAATAGCAGAAATCCCTGATTAAGAATTAGTTAAAATCCATTTGGTTTCATGAAAAGACTGTACGAGCTTGTCAATAAAGCAACTGGAGTAGCTATCTACTGATTTTCTACTGCTCCTATAAAATGAGGAGAAACGATGATGATACTTCAGTGTTAATAAAAATACTAATGCTGCCCTATATAGAATGAATATCAGCATTCCAAATGAACTGCAGTTATCATTAAAGCCTTGATTATCACAGTCACTTCAGAATTATTGGTTATTCATTTCCCGAGACTGATGCTTTGCAAAACGATTGGCTCTTCATTAATAGTGCCATCAATTTTCTTCATCTAAATCATTAGGTATCTAGTAAAAGCTGAAGAAAAAAATGCTTCCAAGCAGTTTTTCTCCATTTGCTTTCCCACCAAGCAGTTTCAGAATATAATTAATTTACATGGATGCATCTGTAAACAGGATTAATAAGGCTTAGTGAAATAAAGCTTAGGAAGCATTTGCAGCTACTTAGATAAATCTTAGCTTCCTTTGGTGGTAGAAATAGTTACTAAAGGTGCAGCAGATATCATTAATGAATATCCCAGTTTACAGATATGGCTATTATGCATCACTCTACTTAAATAGACAGTAATATAACAACAACTCCAAACCAGAAACACTTGAGTAATGTTCTCCCTTAAGAGGAAGAGTAAACAAATGCAGTCCTGCAATAATGTCTAATAAAGTAGGAGATATGAAGAAAGCAAAAACATTTTTATCATGGAATTTGCCTTTATTTTTTTGTTGTTGTTTGTCTGGAGTAAGAAAAGCTTCTGTCTAATGAATATTGCACCCCTGCCCTGCCCTGCCCTGAAAGGTTCACACCAAGTGGGCAGGTCCATCCCTCCTGAGAGCTCAGGTCTCCTGTGGCTCAGGTCAGCCACAGCTGGATAAGGTCTGTCTCCCTCTGAATGAGACATTCAGTGGGCTCCATGTTATTCAAAAACCAAAAAAAGAGCAACTGTTGAAACCACAGCATTCTTGAGCTCCAGCCAGTGCTATGGAAGACCCTCTCTGCTTTAACAGGGCTTTATCATGTTTTATGAATGTCAGCACAGAGCCTGAATAGTTCCATTGTTTGAGTTGGAAAGCTTTGTTTTCCCGTTGAAGTACACCTGAAGCTATAGGAATTATTTGGGATCTCACTCTATACCTCATTCAATTTCAGCAGTTGCTACAAAAGAGAACTCACCCTTGGGGTCATTATTGCTATTGAGCCTGAGTCTGCCATTTTCTGCACTGTTAGGTCTTTGCTCCCAACACAAGGTCCATTGTGATCCATGATGTCTCACATGTGTTCTACAGAATTCCAGTATAACGAGTTGCGGTGTTGATTCTGGGGGGAGGGAAGCAAACAAACTTATATTTATATATGTATATGTGTATATATACACTTATAATACATATAAATATGTGCTTTTGAAGTGTTCAAAGGGTTTTTCCACCATGTGAAACAGAGCAAAACTGAACATACAGAGCATTTATGTGCATAGTTAACCAGACAGGGAGCTGAGAAACCAGTACCATTGGCTCTGCTAGCCAAAGGTCTACAATGAAAATGAAAAATTCCCAGATTTTGCAGAACAAAACATTCAGCAAATTTTAATAGATAAGTTAACTTAGATTTCATCAAAGTTCCTTTTTTTTTCCCCAAAAATTTTCCTGGATTTGATTCTTGTTTCTCCCAGTCCTTAAGTTCAAATCTGCCCTGAGCATGCATGCACACAGAAACACCTGCTCCTCCCCAATGCAGACAACAAGGGAACTTCTATGGGATGTTGGTTTATAACATAGCTCAGCAGGTTCCCATGTAAACACACCACTGAGTGGTTACAGCTGTTGCCCTCCTGGCTTTCACAGTCATATTCCCACTGTGAGAATGGAGTACAGGAAAGTTTGTTGTAACCTTGGCTGCTAGCAGCAACATGTGAGTAGAAGAAGGAAAACCATCCTCAGCCTTCCCTGCAGAAAGTGAGCAGATATGTGCTTCCAGGCTCCATAGTCAGATACAGGGAACATACCACTGAATCATTGTTTAGACTTAGGTTCAAGTGCTGGTTTTTATTATTTTTATTTTGCTTTGTTCAGTTTTATGAATAGGCGAGTTATATCTACAAATCCATATCGAGGAAGCACTGCCAATGGCTACGCCTGTCCAAGTGGAATGGCACTTCATTATGATGATGTTCCCTGCATAAATGGATCGGTAAGAATTGAATTTACACCAAACAAATAGCTCGCATGTGGTGAATGCATTGACATATGAAAATGGTATTATCTAAAAAGCCCCACTGGGCAGTTTCCAAATGGACTCCTATTTTCTTTGATTGGAGGCTGCAAGCTTCTCTCACACCTACAGAGCATTACGGGTGTGGGACATACTGTTTACATTAACCTGCACGTGAGCCAACCTGCATTTAGAAGCAGTTGCCTGTTGGTAATTCGTTGCCAAGTCCTTGAATATAATACTCACTTGGGGGGGTAATTTTTAGATCACACCAGACCTGACAAAATTAAAGACTCAGTTACAACAGGCACTTTTTGGTGTATGTTGGAAAAAAAACCCAAAACCAAACACTTCTCTGTCCCTGTGGCTGCATTCCTTATGACAGCAGGTACTGCTCATCCTAAATGAGAATCACAGTGGTCACTTCTGTGTTCAGAAATTGCAGAGCTGACGGTAGACAGATGTATAATAGGGTTTAACACATACTGGATGTTAACCCATAGCAATATGTGGTCCTCATGAGGATTTACAGGGGAGCTACAGCCTCTGGCAGCTAATTTGGGCTGCTTCATAAGGGCCCTCCCTAAGGGTGACCTCAAGAGAAATTCAGAGTTTAGAAGTGTTAACTGAACTGCAAGTTCACTGCTCCATCATATCGTAGCAAAGTCAGAAAGATGGTTGAAAACCCATCTTGGGACCAACACAGGACCACATGTGTGGTGAGTAGGCTCTGTGTGTCATTCTTGGATGTGTTCAAGCTGTTATATGAGTAGTATACTAGCACAGCCAGGATGGATTAAGGAAGGATATTTGGCAACCAGATTGGTTTATTTTAAGATTGATTGAATAAATCACTGGAGTATTGTTGTTGAGCTTTCCATTTTTCTGAAAAGAAAAAAAAAAAAGAATGGCCTGTAATATTTTAGCTGCTTAGCTCAGAATAATAATTCTTCAGCAAATAAACTGTAATGCTAACATACCAGGAGCTGGTATTCACTGCAAAGACATATAGCCTGAAGAAAAGAAAAAAAAAAAAAAGCAAAGGAAAAGAACCTTGGCCATATTACTTTCAGCAACTCATGTACCAGATGTAATCCCACAGATTCATCTGTATAGCCTGTGAGTATTTGTCTGTTAACACAGTCTCCTTGTGCCTCCTCAGTGCTAGAGCTAACAACTGAAGGTGCAGTCTATGAAATAGTGGAGGTGATGGGATAGTGCTGGTTTGCTCATCCTGTGGCAAATGCACAGGACTGGAGCTATGAGCCATGCAATGCAATGCTTCCTTTCCACACTGTCTGCTCCCATTTCTAAATAGTTTGATTCAAATGTAAGCAGTGAGCATGTGCTTGCTGAGCACGCAGGGCTTGCTACGGTCAGAAGAATTACTGATGTTTTAATTTCACAATTTCACTTAGGAGGTTCTGCATGGCATATTGTTTACTAACTGCCAAAGTGTATGTGTTGCAGTGGGAACCAGAAGATGGCTTTCCTTCTTCTCGTAGCAGGAACATTGGAGAAGAAATGCTTTATGATAACGCAGGCCTGTACGATAACTTGCCGTCTCCAAAAATCTTTGCGCGCTATCCGCCAGCTGACAGAAAACCCAATAGGTTATCTACTGACAAACCCTCCTCTAACCATTACAAATATCCTGTCTCATCCAATCTGTCTTCTGCTCAGTCTGTCACTAATACCTCTGCTGTGGGGAGGGGATCTGGCTCACAGGTACTGTACTATTTAATACTTAGCAAAGCGTTTATGGGGTTTTTTGTCTGTTCAGTCTGTTGGGTTGTTTTTTTAAGGGCCTTGGGCTATTTTGGTCCCTTTGTGTTAGCTCTTAGAGTTTAGTTGTGAGTCCACTGGAAATGAAACAGGTTTGCTAAGTTGTGAATTCTGTTGTGGAAACATTGGCACCTGGGAAAAGCTTTCCCCACAAGTTCTTGATGGTTTACAGATTGTGAATGATAACAAAAAAATAGATATGACCTTCTGAACTTAACTTGAATGCATATCTAGCTGCCTTCTGTCTCCTTAGGCAGTAACTATTTCAAAATGCTGTCACTTTGTGACAGCAAATTTGATGCTCTAGATTCTTACTAATCAGCAGCTTGTATATCCTATGGTTTTATATAGGTATTTATATAGGTATTTATATTATATTATATTATAGTATAGTATAGTATATTACTAAAATGTATTGTATATAGTGTCTATATACCATATTTAAATTACTGCCTTATGTTTTCTTCCCCTGAAAAACACCTAAGCCCATGTCTATGCTACTTTCTGAGGATTGCCTCAGACTTCTGGACATCAGCTGAGATGAAAGTGAATCTAAAGAGAAATGAAATGCTGTATGCTTAGCTTCAATTGCAGACAAGCAAACCCCAGCTGGGGAGCAGAACAAACCTTGCTCACAGCCATGACAGGGCCCTTCCCTAGAGCCTGTAGCCAGTCCAGAAGCTCTTCATTGGCATAAGCCTGTGAATGGCACACAAATGAGTGGTTTTCAATAGAGCACTTAGATAAGTGGTTCCCCTCTATGAGGTGCCTATCATATTGTGTGTTACCTCACTTAGCCTCTATAGATTATTAGAATTAGTAAGTAGATGTTGTATAAGAGGAAATTGATGTATTAATGCCTAACATTTAAAAATATGTCATAGTTGTTTTGAAAACACCACAAGGATGACAAGGTCATGTAGTAAATAAGAAATAGTATTGAATTTTTTAGTGACAAGGCCAGTTGGGTTTATCTGTACAAAATTAACTCAGACAAACCTGTCTTTCAAAAATCTTCACTTTATAAAATTATTTAATTTATTTTTCTACCTCACAATGCCTTTTTTAATATAGTAAATGCCAAAGTTTTAAATTATTTGGAGACTGTGATGTCACCAGAGATGGGGAGTTCATACCCTTGTTATCCTGTGATTGCTGGCGTGGCTTCTGCTGAGCAGGCAGCTCTCCGAGACGACAGCTCTGGAGGAAGCGCCGTCTCCAGCTCAATCAATGTGTTCTATTAAGGCTCTTTGAGCTTTTTGTCAAGCTTTGCCCTTGATGAAAGGGTGACTGTAATACCAGTGGCACAGGAATAGCTGGAGCCTATTTGTACTTTTGTTTTTAAACAGTTCAAAGGCAAGAAGCCTCCTGCAACTGCTAATGGGATTACCGGAAAAGGCAGAACTTTAAATAACCAGCCGAAGAAATCTGAATCGGTGTCATGTGTGAAGCGCACTACATCCAGTAAGTACACCTCCTCACTGCTGTCTCACTTGCAAATAGAGTCATGAGGATACCCAAAATAGCTATCTTCTTAGCAAACAAGATAAAGAACCACTATGGTTCTTCTGTGTCTGAGAGGCTGAGCAGGAGATGGCCCACCAAGACTTTGAATAGGAGATATTGTGCGCATCAGTGACTCATTAGTACTCCAGCCATGCCACGAGATAAAGTGTTGTCATATGGAGAATTAAATATGAAACCCTTGGCTGCAAAGTCATGAGGACAGCAAGAAAAAACAAAAGGGTAGTGAGTCTTCATTTGGGGCAGAGTGTAATTCTGTATTCCTGTTGTAAGAGACATACGAGGAGCTGAGGAAGATGAGAGAACACTGTATTGGTCAAAAGTGGAAGCACTCATATCACTAATGAGAAAGAAAAGGTGTAATAAAATGAAGAAGAGCAATCAAATAAAAATAAAAAACTTCCTCAGAGAGAGGATATTTGAGTTTGTGAGTGGCACATTCACAGAGTGTTCTTCTGGGCAAGTGAATTGCCTCTAGGAAATCCCTAACAGGGATTTCTTTACTTAAAGAAGAAAAGAAAAAAAAAAGACTATAATGATATTATTAAAATATGGATTAAAACATAGAGAGAAGAAAAGAGTGTGTTTGTGTGTTTTTTTTAATCCCTTGATAAATTTTTAAGAATTTTATTTAATGGCAGCAAGAGAAATTTGAGTTACACTTAAGGAAAAAAGTATGTCTCTTTCTTAGAATCATAGGATCATTAAGGTTGGAAAAGACCTGTAAGATCATCCAATCCAACCGTCAGCCCAGCAGCACCATGCCTGCTAAAACATGTCACAAAATGCTACTTCTACATGCTTTTTTAAGACCTCCAGGGTATAAGACTCCCCCACTTCCCTGGGCAGCCTGTTCCAATGCTTGACTGGAAAAGGTAGTTGTGACAGTAAAGGCATCTCAGTTACTAAAAACCAACTAAAACTGTTTTGACAACTATTTGTCAGGAATAACTTTTCCTTATGATATGCAGACAGATAAAGTAGTTTGTTAGCTGACCTGCTTTATTTGGATCTGGAACTGGAGCAAAGATATAGGAAAAAAAAAAAAGAGAAAGCTTTCAAGTGGCAGGAAAGTAAGAACACCTTTTTATTCTCAGATGAGAAAAGACGTGCTTTAAGCACTTGAAGTAGGAATGGAAACCTGGCAAAATGGGAAACAGGTGGTTTTTCCTCTGACCCCATCCAATTAAAAATGAAGAGTTCAGAGCTGGAAAGTAGCCTCCTTTCCTTCCTCTGAACTACATAGAAAGGCAAGGTCATTCTTTCAAAATATACTGTAAGGTAACTGGTATTTCTCATCTTCCCCATGTAAGTGTAGAGAACAAGTTTCCTTTATCATTTCTGTAGCTGTGCTGCAGAAATCAGCAGGAATCATGGACCTTGAAGAAAAGCTGCTGGAAAAGGAATAGCAAACTGGTTTCTCAAACCATCAAATGCTTCAAGTCACGTTCAGTCTCAGGGAATAGTTCAGAGGTTTACTGTTAATTTTAACCATAAATAACTCTTAATACAATACATACAGATGCGGAGCAGTACAAATATGGCAAGAATCGTGTGGAGGCAGATGCAAAGAGGTTACAAAGCAAAGAGGAGGAGCTGTTAAAGAGGAAAGAAGCACTCCGGAATAGGCTGGCTCAGCTCCGAAAAGAAAGGAAAGATCTACGTGCTGCCATTGAAGTCAATGCTGGTATGAGGTGCTTTATTGTGCTGAATTCTACCCTGAGTAGGCTTAATTATCCAAATAGATTTCTATACTGTGCTGAAAACATGCCAGCACATAAGGTTTGGTTTTGATGTTAAAAAAACCCCTCTGTAATACCTATATGTATTTTCTATATAGATATAAAATATATAATATATAAATATGTTTAAGTTATGTATTTGTGTATAGGTGTATAAACTTATTTTAATATTTTAAATATTTTATGCATATGTATACACACATCCCCCTATAAAAAGACACTTATGGGGACTTCAAACAAGCAGAACATGGGTATAATTTTATTGTGACTGGCTAATTATATTTTCATGACATGGAAAAATAACAAGAAAAATACTGATTTGAAAGTAGACTGGAAACCTAGGGGAGGCACCTGAAAGAAAGCATTTGATTTCTGTTGCTAAACTTTTTACATGTAGAAAAGAGTTCTTTGCAAAATATGCAACTTTTTTGAGATCTGGCTGATTTGTAGAGACTGTGTTCCTTACTTTTTTTTGAAAGAAAATAATTTCTGTGTCAATTTAAGTTTCTTATTGAAATAATAACATCAATGCCAATGACAGGGAGGAAGACCCAAGTGATTCTTGAAGACAAGTTAAAGAAGTTGGAAGAGGAGTGTAAGCAGAAGGAGGCTGAGCGTGTAAACCTGGAGCTAGAATTGACTGAGGTGAAGGAGAGCCTTAAGAAAGCCCTGGCTGGTGGCATCACACTGGGCTTGGCTATTGAGCCGAAGTCAGGAACATCAAGTCCACAGGTATGCACAGCCATTAAACACACAAATCCCAGTGTTATGGACTGGGAGCACTCTGCCTCCTCAACTCCAGTGAAATGAGTGGGAAGTGAGAGTTTGTGAACGTTTTATTAAGCCCAGGAAATAAGAGCAGACCTAAATGATTTTCTGTGTTCTTTGCATTCTTCACGTACATCTGGTGTGCTTTCTGCAGTGATGGGACACAGGTAGACATGGGCATCACAGGCAGTATGTCTTAGGGTACTGTGCAGAAGCTGACACCTAATTGTCTTCAATGATGGTGTAAAAGTGCATCAACTGAGACTTTGCTCCATCCTAAGGAGATTTAAATGCACCAAGTCGTTGTGCAGTGATGGAGACCTGGTCTTTTATCAGTCACTGTCACTCTTTGCAAGGGCTGCATCACACATGTTCATGATGGAGCATGGCAGTCCTGGCTTATACTATGAATCTGTGTCAGGAGCAGACATCAGAAGAAGGTGAGGGATGTGTCAGTTCCTCCAGATAACTCAATGGTGTTTAATAACAGAAAACAAACTAATTTTCATCACAGAATACACTTTTTTTTTTTAATTTTGTTCTAACCTCTTTTTCTTTTATCCATTATTATTATGGATATATGGTTTCTTTAAAAAAAACCCACAGTTCTATATCTAGATAGAAAATGTTGCCCATGTGACTACCTGGAGGAAACTCAATGCAGGATTTTTCACATTTTTTTTAGTCTCCAATTTTCAAGCACAGAACTTTGGAAAACTCTCCAATCTCCAGCTGTGACACCAGTGATACTGAATGCTCAATACCTGTGAACAGCGCAGCAGCTCTGAAGCGACCTCCCTCATCAAATAATTCTCCCTGTCGAGGCCATGTCCTTCGAAAAGCAAAGGTGAGAAAACTTACATCTGATTTTCTTTTTTCTCTCCTTTTTCTTGCTTTCTTTAAAAAAATAAAACATTTGCTTTGGAGAGGCAGAGAAGGAGAGAGGGAAAGATTTGTTCCTCCTCCTTCTGTGGGTGAAATTTAGCTCTAAGAAGTGAATGTGCCATATCTAAATTATTTGAATAACTATATAAATACTACCAATTTTAGAGAACCTTTTGCATAGGAGTTGGTAAATAGTTTGTTAGATAGATTTGACTACTCTCTCAGTCTCTGTTTTTTGCTATTCCTTTATAGACCTAATTTGCAAGGTAAGTTGTCTGTGGTGTAGACAGTCCATCTAAAACTCATAAAGTTAGACTATCTGTGCAGCAGAGAAATGATTAAAAGAGCACTTTTATAGTAAGCATTCTGCAAAAACATAAGGCTGGGTCTGCTCTTTGCCAGCTGGTGCAAGAACAGGATGGTTGTACGTTATAATAATTGGCAAGGTTTTGTGCAAGTATCTACTCTTAATACACATTTAAAATAGAAATTGAATTAATTAATCTTGCAAGTACCAGACTGAAGTTTAGGCGAAGTTTTCCTTTTGTATTGTTACAGTTTTCTAGGTTTTGTGCTTCATGACCACACTTCTGCGCTAAATTTTCTACCAACTTAAGCATGTGGGCAGCACATTGGCGCAAGCTTTTGTGGATTTAGTAGTTGACTGCTAATTTTAATTATAATAAATAATAATCATAGATTTTGGCTTTCATGCAGTCCATTTGTTTTCAAAATAGTGAAATATTCTGTGTAAGAATTTTGGTTTGCTTATATAAGGACTGTGATTTGGTTTTCTGCCACATTTAATCTCTCTGTTTCCTCCCTGGGCCTCCTTTAACATTTCTACATTGCCCAGGCCATGAATTACTTCTCCCACTGTACCTTATGTGAAAGCCTTCTCAACCTTCATCTACCAGCATGGACATCTTCTGCTTGTTCTGCCACTTAGCCTGATTCACTTCCTCACCGACAGGGTTCTCAGGCACTGGAACAGCTGCTCAGGGAGGTGGTTGAGTCACTGTCCCAGAGGTGTTTAAAGACAGGTAGACAAGGTGCTCAGGGATGTGGTTTAGTAGTGGACAGATACCATTGGACTATATGATCTCAAAGATCTTTTCCAACCAAGAGATTCTATGATTCTGTGATTTAAATTTATGTCAGAATAAGTAAACTCAGAATAACAGGTTTCAGTTCTATTGAACTTTAAAGCATACTGCTTTTCTTTCAGAACTTAAGAAGGATTCATGTGCTCGTCTGTGTACTCCAATGATACCCTAATTTGTCTCATAGAGATATCTGTAACTATATCCTTTGTCTTAGATTTGCATGTTGGCACAACATTGCTCAGGGAATGTAGCCTGGCAGTTGGAGTACAGTCCTTACAAAAGGAAGCTTGGATTTGTGGTACATGCTGGACAGGCACATTAAAGACAACTCTTTAACTGGAGTAACCAAGACACAGTAAAAACTTAAACATTTGGGGTATAAAGAATACCTTCCAGCTGTAGTACATTTTTTATGCTCAGCATATACCATACAGGAAAATCCCTGCTGTGTTGTTTGATATTGCTGTGCTTTGGAAGGCCTGATAGGTTGGTCAAGTTCTTTTGTAGAGGAATCCTGGATAAAAGATAATCAGAAAGGATATGGAGCTACTAAGCATATTTCCCATGCAGAGGAAAACAACTCAAAGTATCCAATTCAGCCTTAACAGCTTTTTCCTGAAACCTCAAACACTAAATATTGACTGAAATTTTGCTAACTTAGATAATGCAAGCCAAGCTGAACTCAGCCCCTTCTCAAGGAGCTTGAGCCAGAGTCTACCATCAGATATGCACCTGCACGTTCATGGGGAGTTAAATGTAGATCTGCAGGGGTGGAATCTGGCATCCAGTTCTTTTGGCCTCTTTTGCAGTTATGTGTGATCCCAGGCCTTATAGATGTGGCTAAAGAAAGGGGTCACACGTGATTATCTCAGAGCAGAACTTACTTAGCTCTCCACACATGGACATCAGTGCAATGTGTGGGTGTGAAACAGATTTCATGTCCGTGCTAGCGCTTGCATCTTCAGCAACTGGCAAATCTCCCAGTGTTATGAGATGTGTAAGCATTCAAAATGTCAGATTTTTTTTTTCCCCAGTATGTATTTGAATGCACTGAACGCCTCCTTCCTCTTTCCTTGCACAAAGGATGTTTGGAGTCTGTAACCAGCCAGCCTTGTGTTTGCAGCCACCCTCCTGTCACCATCGTGCTAATGAGCCCACAGCACGGTGCTGCACTCTGCTAGGGCAGCTGCTGCTCTAAAATGTGTGTGCTGGGCAGGCACTGGCACAGCTGCCCAGGGAGGGGGTTGTCACCATCCCTGGAGGTGTTTAAAAAGTGTGTAGATGAGGTCTTGAGGGACGTGGTTTAGCAGATGATGGATGTGGTTGGACTTGATGATCTCAAAGGTCTTTTCCAACCGGAGGATTTTATGATTCTGTGCCACCTGCTCTGTGAGACATAGAGTGTACTTATATACACACAGTCATACGTATATTTGGATATTTTAACCTTCTGTTTGTATTTTTAGAAAGTAATAATTTATGTTTTTATGGAGTCAGAAAGCATTTCAGTTGCAATTTTGTTCATCTCCACTTGGCTGGAATTGGAGACTGTGTTAAAACATGGTAATAATATTCTGCATTAGTATTGCCAAAGAAGTAAAATAATCCGAATATCCTTACTCTACATGAAAAACAATTATTTCAAATTTTCACATTTCAGATTAGTTTCTAAAACCAAATAGTTATGTGTGGCAGGGAAACTGCAATGATTATTTCTGATCTGTTTTCAAAACTGGTGGACTGGTGAATGTCAGCTGCTCTGTGCTTGCAGCCCAGAAGGCAAACCATGTCCTGGTCTGCATCAAAAAACAGTGTAACCAGCAGGTCAAGGGAGGTGATTCTGCCCCTCTGCTCTGCTCTGGTGACACCTCACCTGGAATACTGTGTCCAGCTCTGGAGCCCTCAGCACAGGAAAGACAAGGACCTGTTGGAGTGGGTCCAGAGGAGGGCCGCAGAAATGATCAAAGGCCTGGAGCACCTATGAAGAGACGCCGAGAGAGTTGGGGTTGTTCAGCCTGGAGAAGAGAAGACTCCAAGGAGACCTTATTGCAGCCTTTCAATACTTAAAGGGGGCTTATAAGAAAGGTTGGGAAAAACTTTTCAGCAGCGCATGTAGCAATAGGACAAGGGGTAATTGTTCTAAACTTTAGACTGGATATTAGGAAGAAATTTTTTACACTGAAGGTGATGAAACACTGGCACTGTTGCCCAGAGGGGTGGTGGATGCCCATCCTGGAAACATTCAAGGTCATGTTGGATGGGACTCTCAGCAACCCGATCAGGTTGAAGATGTCCCTACTCACTGCAAGGGGGACTAGATGACCTTCATGGTCCCTTCCAATCCAAACCATCCTCTGATTCTTACATTTTGCTTATGTTCAGGGATTGGAGAAGAAAAGGAGCTCTTCTAGTGTCCAGCTCCTAGTCTGGCTGTCAGTGTTGGCTTATTCTTTCATTGGCATGAACCTGCCTGGGAAATGGAAACAAAGAAAAAGTTACTTCTGCACCTGCAAAAGAAGCTACTGCTTACAAGGATTATTTAACACTTAAAAAAATCCCCATTGCTTAGCCAGTGCCTTCGCTTAGAGCTTTGGCAGCATATACATATTGAATATATATTTAATATCCTTTTTAAAGTAATTCAATTTTTACCAATACTGTGTTTTAAGTTTATCATAATTTTAAGTGTAAAAGTGAATATTTAAAATATAGTGTATTTTAATAAAAGCACCTCATAAATGAAGGAAAAACCCACAAGACTAAAACAATAAAACGTAAGATTTGTTTTTTCTTATATTGCTAAAACCGTGACCTTTACTGTTGCTTTTCAGTGGTTGAAGAGGTGTCATGGTCATGCAGCTGTTTAGCCAAACTAATGCTATTACTGCTTTCAGCAGCAGAAGCAGACAATTTACATGCAAAAGTAACAGTTTTCAGTCAGAGCTATTAAATGTTCTGGAATGAGTATTAAATTCAGGAATTCAGGTTGGAAGCCAAGTCAGCAGGCTGCTTGCAGAGTATTTGTGCAGAGTAGTTGAGTGGGAGAGGGATCTGTAGACCCCAGCACTGGGGCAGGAACAGCTTGGTGGTTGTACCATGGGAATTCCCTCAGCAAGAGTCTAAGTCCTTCCTATCTTCATGAGTCCCCGATCACTGCAAGGATCTGATTCAGGGAGTGGGTACAGTATAGCTGTCCCATACCGAGCCCATCCCTCTTCAGCTCTTCTAGTTGTGTGTACTGTTGGGAAATACCGTATGTATCAGTATCCACAAGTGTGATTTTACTGAGTGTTCAGCTGTCTCATGATTTTCACTTACATGGCAAAAGAAATGGCAATACATTGCTCTGAGATGTATGGATGAAAGCATTTTTGATTACATTCTTTGCTGTGGTTGGTAGGTGACACTGTCCTCACTTAACAGGTGGGGAAACTGAGGCACGGAATGTCAAAGTGATTTCTTTAAATTGCTGAGCACTAGTTCAACTTTGATTTAAGCATATGGGAAACAAACGCGATGTGAACCAAGTTGTTTTTCTTTACCTTGCCTTTAAGTCTCTCTACCTCAGGAAGTTGACCTTTGTAGCCATGAAAGTGTCTGTTTTATAGGAAAAAATTGAAGAGTACTAAAGCAATCACTTGGTGTCGGCTGTGAGAGATATTGAGTGCTTCCTGCTGACTCACGCAAGTGAGTTAGAAAGCCCTATATGCTCAATCAGCTCTCTCTTATTCATATCCAGCTGAGTGCTTTAGACCAACTGTGGTGTGTGAGTTTGCTCCATAAGTACCCTTTGCAGAAAACAAACATGTCTTATTTGCACTGTGCAAGAGAAAAAGTTGCCATATATAGTTGTGGAGGAGTGGAAGCTGCGTGCAGATGCTATCAGGACATACTTGCTAGCATTCCCTAACTAATTTGTGGGCAGAGGGCTGGACCCAGTGAAGTTAATGGAAAAACTGTTACTGACCTCAGCTGGTTTTGGCTTAGCAGATCTGATGACATCAGTAAAATTTCCTGATTTCTCTAACACTTTCTGTATCTTATTTTCTTTCCCCCTTCCAGGAATGGGAGATGAAAAATGGAACATAAGTATAGCAAGCCCACTCACTTTCCAAAAAGGCCTTACCTATTATGGACTAAGATATAGGCTGCAAAAGACTCATCTGAAAGGTGGTATAAAGCGATACAACTTTAGAGGTTTTATGATTCTGTTAAGTGAATGGTAGCTTGGCGCTAATTTGCCTGTATTCCCTCTACTGTATTGCTGTGTAACTACGTGTGCCCCTTTTTATTAGCTGTAACTCTTTATTTCCAACGTCACTGGCAAAGAAATGAGAACCAAAAAAAACCCCAAACCTACCATAGTAAGTAAAAAGGAGTGTAAATTTGCAGTTGGAAGTTTATTTTGTTGAAACAGCACAGAGCAGCAACATTAATTACATCGCATCAGGTGACCCGAACACCACTGAGGACTGGTGCGCTCAGACCAATGTGAAATCATTACAGATAAGAAGTACTCCTACAGGTCAAAACTGACTTTGTGAGGTCTGCCACAGAGGTGACTGAGTGAAGTCCTGCTCGTTAGCAGTTGCTTTGCTGATAGCTGTTCACGTGGCAAGAGAAAACTGAAGAAATGTATTCAGAGAAATGCGTGGTTTGCGTGGCGGGGAAGGCAGGAGCTCCTCAGTGCCACTGACCTCTACGCTGGTGCAAGACCATGGGATGATATGAGTCAGCTGTGAAGCATTTTATGGATACTTTTCAGACAGATGCTTTTATCCTTGGGAGATAAAAAGCTGCCATACTTTAAAAAAACCCGCATTTTAATATGTTCTCTTTATTACTATTCCGAAGCACCAGTTGTTTTTAAAGGTCATGTTGTCGAACTATGATTAGTTCCTGATTTTTTTTTAAAAGACAAACAGGTATTTTTAGATACTGCTTCTTTTTTACACTGTTTGAAGAAGAAAATGTAATTGAAATTAATCCTCAATAGATAATGGCAACTCAGAATAGTTTATGCAGTCAGTCTTCTTTTGTTTTGTATAATGTAGTATTGTTAAACTTGAGTTATAAAACACTGCTGTACTTAGTTTCCTTTGTCTTTTCAGACCTCAGCTATATTATTTTTGAGGAAGATGAACTGAAAAGATAATTTCCAAAATCTTATGAACAATTTTACCAAGAACTGGGGATTTTCTCAGACCAGAGTCCATTTCTGTTTAATAGGAAAGAGTGTCTTGCATTTTAGTCTGTAAAATATAGAAATCTGTTCCTTGTCTCCATCCAAGTCACTCCTGAGAACTTACACGCAGTAAATTGCCAGTTAAAGTCCTTCAAAATCTCAAGATTAGCTTTAAAAAATCAGGAGAGAGAGAGAGATGAGTTAGTTTCTTTTAATTTTTTTTCTGTAGGTTTTTTAAGCCTTTGGAGAGCCTTCAATCACATTCTCAAGATTTTTCTCCTCCTGAACTGCGAGGACTAGAAAATTACTTTAATTTAAAAAATTAAAATACTACTTATATTTTGAGATAATCACAGATGTTAGAACTGGAGTCTTGATAATTTCTTCAGACTTGCAATTAAAACTACAGAAGTTGGCAATGCAGCAGTTATCAAGGATGACATCCCTTCATGACCCAGCCTATAGGTTATCTCTTACCTTTAGGAATAGGTGTGTGTAACTCCTGAAGGGTACACTGGGATTCCCAGCTGAGCTGGATGCCAGAGGATTTCTATGCTTTATACAAAGTGCCACAGGAATGCAGATACCATAAGGAAGCAAATGTCAGTGTGGTTTTCACTGAAAATAGGATTTTTTAAAATATTATTTTAGGTCATCTGTTTGCTTACTAACTCTGTAAGCAGAGGGCACATTCTGTGCTGTAGGACTGTGGACTAAACAGTATCAAGTTCCCATAAATATTAGCAGAAACAAATTTGAAACAAAAGTAAATTCATTTAGGCTTTTTATTTCAAATTAAGTTATTTATTTGTATATTTCAATAAATATTTAATTTATATCTGTACATATTTATGATACAAATTAGGCTTATAGTCAATGTTTGCAATGATGTATTGGCTGCCATTAAGAAGTGGTCCCACATCGAGTAACACAGAGTAATGAAAGGCCAAATCACTTGTTTTGTTTACCCAATATTGGCATTTCCACACCCTATATCCCATGGGAAAAGAAAAATCCTCCCATTGTTTAATCTATATAATGGCCAAGGAAAATCTTTCAAAAGAAAGGAGAGAAACAAAAAAACCCTTGGGAAATAATCTCTATATACCACATGTGGTGCTGTGAAATGTACTCTGTTTTCTTGAATAGTGTGATTGCTGTACAATTTTTTAACAAAAAAAAAGTGGCAGAGCTTTTATTTTCACCATTTTTCGATTTCAGGATCAGCAGGCAAAGTCAGCAACAGAGCTGCATGACTTCTTTTAAAGGAAAACTCTTGTATTTTAAATCTTTGTATGTCTTTTAAGAAGATGTTACACTTGTGCTTCCTCAACAAACTTCTGTTACTGTACCAGGTGCTTTTTTTATTTTTATTTTTTTTTAATGGGTGATGCTTTTTTTTAAAAAAAAAGAGCTCATAACTCTTGGGGATAAAAGGTCATTTTTTAATGAGATTATTGTGGCAATTTGATTTTTTTAAATGAATAATACTTAATTTAGTAGCAATTTTTTTTAAAGACACTTTGAAATCAATTGGCCCAGGCTGTATGTTGTAAGATAATGTTCTCATATTAAGAATGTAATTATTTCCTTATTGTATTTTTTGAAAAACAAAATCATATTTAAAAATCTCTGGGAAAAAAAAAATGCATGAAAGAAACATGAAAAAAGGTTTTGTTTTATTTTTTTTATTGGATATGTTGGCAGTGCCCGTTATAATTAACTGTAAATATAGTCTTTCTACTGTATTTCTCAGTGTATTTAAGTTTTTTTGACACACATTCATGGAAAGTTCTGTTAAAAAAAGGTCCAAAATAGACCCATCTTCAAATGTGTGTCCTAGTAGCTTCAACTAGCTTTATGCCTTTCTAGTTTATTCTTCAGAAAGTCTTGCAGAGTGTGAAAAAAGACTGGCACCTGGTAGGTGCGACAGATCCAACACCATTATTAATAAAGTTACCTGTCAAAAAAAAACATTGCATTGTTTCTTGGTGTTTGTCAGCATAATAAGTAGGTGACACTTGAGCAGAGTAACACTTAGAACAGACTCAGAGAGAACAAACTCCTCAAGCGAGTACCATTCTCCCAGGCCAGTTGGAAAATGCTTGGGTAGGTTGTAATCAGTATTTTTTTGGTACCAGTTCTGCCACCATTTAGCTGTGTAATAACCTCCCACTTGAATGCGGTCTTTCTGAGGGGTAGTCTGGCAAGAGAAAATGAAAGTTCAGTCTATTTAGAGCTCATAGCAGAAGTTACAGCTTATCTAGTGTTACTGTATCAGTTTCCTTAGATATCAACCCCATTAATAAATAAAGTAAACCAGTAAAAATTACCCCTAATCAAGCTGAGCTTATTATCGGGTGTTTAACTAGGAATATAGCAATTCCATATTGATGACTGACTGATTAGATAAGCCATAATTACTCCTTGTTGCTTCTCCTAGATTTACCTCTTGCTCCCATTACACCATTACACTGAAATTATTACCAAATGTCATACTTCAGTAGAAAATACATTTCATTTTGCCAAACTCAGGGAAGCATCATTATAAAGTACTTTCCTTTCTGTACTCACAACCTCCTTGACCTCAGGAGAAAAAGGTGGTCAGTAAAACATGTCACAGTGATAGAACTAATGAGAATTGTGTCTCAAGCAGAAAAAGCTCTTTGCCTGCTTAATCAAGGCTTGTAACACTTCGTTGCCTTTTATGCAATTAAAAAGCCTTCTACCTCAACAGCAAAGCAAATTACTGATAGTTCTCTAGAGAAAGAAAGAATGTCTGTAGGAAAGATACATATAAGACAAGTTGTGCTACATATGAAAATACATATTTAGAATAGTTGTACTAGGTAATATATATTGTTAGTATAGTATAATAGTATAGATGCAAAACCTAGAGAAATAATACCTTAAGGTACTCAGGCACATGGCCTAAAAAAAAAAAAAAAAAACTAAAAAAGATATTTCTGTAAACTAGGCCTAAAAAAGCCCTAAAAAGGATCTTTCTATGAATTACATTTAATATTTGGTCAACCCAGTGCTATGCCAAGGGCATTTGATGTGGAAGACCCCACCGACATGCAACTTAATGCCATTGTGGTTTATTCTTGCAGGTGGGCACCCACATTGTAAACATTGCAGTGTTTTAATGTTAAGAGCATTTTTCTTTTCTTTTTCATTTGTGCATAAGTTGAGCACCATCAATCAGACCTCTCTTTATGATACTTAGGCACAAGGCTTTATAAAGAAGGGCTCTTTGCTAGAGAATGAAGGTTGCCAAATATGACAATATTTTTTTTTTTTTGAATGGAGAGGAAAAAAAAATTCAGGAAATACAGACTTTTACAGCTGTACTGGGCAAATTGGTATAATAAATTGAAGAACTAGTGAACTTACTGGGAAATCACTGTACTGGAGTAGAGTCAAAACAGGTTTTATAGTGGGTTGTCATTGCTCATGAAGTGCTAAGAGGTCTGTGAGGCTTTTACTAAGTTTCCAGGAGGAGAAAATATTCTGCTTGGAGTTCTTCAACCCACTTTTGACAAGGTCTGTCATTAAAGAGGTTTAAGTAGCTACTGGAGAAAAAAAAAAATCCCAATAGTATAAATAACTGGTCAATACACAAGCAAAAATATGTCATAAAATCATATTTCCAGTGGCCTTGGCCTTCCCTGTCAGCCTTGGGATCCCACAGGGCTGGGGCTGAGCCTTGTGCCTATCAGAGTAACTGGAAAACACACAAACAGAAATACATTAAAAAATTGCTCTTACTAATTTATTCAGGAAAGCCAACTACAAGGATTTCCAGAAATATCTTTCACAAGTTCACCAGTGATTAAAATGTCAGGAGAAATTCAATGTAGATAAATGTAGAAAGAATTGCCTGAGATAATAAAAGAGGGGAAAAAAAAATCAAAAAAAACCCCACACCCCAATCTAGATAATTATGAGCACTGAAACAGTTGTGACTACACCCAGAGATGACCATGAAGTTGTAACAATTAGGTCCAAGAATATATCAATGCACAGCATGGTAACAAAAAACAAAAAAAAAAAAAGAAAGGCAAAAAATCATCCTATAGCAAATAGCCTGTGGTCTAAAACACATTAAAGAGCTCTGGACCCTGCCTGACCAAGACACAGATAACCTCACAGCATACACTCTCAGCAACAAAGCATCTTGAGCTGTAAAAATACCTGCTGTCCAGGGCACCAAATGCCCCCATTGATAAAGGTAATACTAAAACAGTTGTTATGCACAAGAACTTGCACAAACAAATGGTAAAAGAAAACAAACCCAGCCACTTACCACCTTTAATACATCTGTTGTGTGCTTTAGGGCCTACAGAACATTATTCAAAATCTAGGCACTGAATATTATAAATAGATAAACTGAGAAGGGTGAGCAAGGAGAAGATCCAAAAGTACTGAAACCTCTCCATCACAGGGAAAAATAACACGGATTCTACAATTTAATTCAAAGGAGAATGTCTATAAAAGGGTTTTTCAGTGTGAAAATCAAATCTTGAGGAGGGGAAAGAACATGTTAAAAGGTTATAAAAATCAGCAGCAGAATGTGACATGGAAATGAAGTAATACTTGTCACTAATGGTGAAAACTGAGGGAATGAAAATGAACGGGGGAGGTTAAAAAAAAACCTACACAGAGGTACTGCCTCATTCAGCTATGGAAGTTGATGCCACAGAATTCTATGGATGCTAAAAGCTTATATAGGTCCATAAACAATAAAGAAAACTCATTGCAGAAAATAATTACTTAATAATTACTTAAGGCTATTAAGCAGAGAGCTCCATGGCTGGAAGTTCATCCTGGGCAGGTATCCACATGTGATTCCCGCTATTCCCCTGCTGTATTGCTACTGAAAAATGTAGCTGCTTTCATACATAGAAGGCTAATTCTTCCCATCAGCTGTTACAAAAGCATTCTCTCCTATAAAATCATGTATCACCTTCTTTTCCATTTGATTTTTAAAGCAAGCATCTGTCTTAAGATCAAGAGAATGCAATGTCATTCCTTCACAATATACTACATCATAACTGAAATGATTAAATTACATTAGGGACATTCCTCTTCAATAACCTCCTTTGGTGACAAGGAAGTAATTTTTCTATTAGATTTTGTAGAATTATAGCTCAGTAGAATTACAGCTACATGGTCCTGAGTTGAACTTAAGTGAAAAGTTTAATTCCTGGTTTCATTATAAATTTTTAAATAAAATGATAACTCCTGTCACTGAATTATTTCTTGGAATTATTACTTTTCTAACTGTTTTTTTTTTAGCATGTGGTGCTGCTCCTGATTTTGTTGGATGTAACTTGTGGTATTAAGAAAGGATCCTTCTATCAAAAACACTGAGCTGCATGTGTAGCTTTTTGCTTCATCTTTTTAAAATCATGAGGGTACAGTAACATTTTCACCACAGCAGCTGGATTCATATGAAAGCAAAGCATCTCTCAAGGCATAAATCACAAAAACTAAAAAATGGAAAAGAAATCAGTGGCTTCATGGAAAACAGGAAAAAATATTGGCTGGCATTCATGACTCAGAAGTTTTATTATAGAGAGATAATTTATGATGATGGTGAAACCAGTTAAGCTTCAGAATAGCACAGCAATTAATACGCCTTTGATGAGTACAGCAAAGGAAACAGAAATGAAGTGATTATGTTATTATTTTTTCCATGGAAATTGTTTTCTGAAGTAAAGTAGCCCTTCAGGTCAAGTGTTAGCAAGTTTCATTTGGCATCTCATTTATGGGAGTAGCTTGTCTGTGCCTGTTCTCAACTCCTGCCCTTCAAATCAGGAGCTTTCCTCAGAAAGGGCTATTAGAACATCATTGAAAATAAGAGACTTCAGGGTTTCTTTTGATTTTGCTTTTATTTATATCAGAGCATTAAATTTAGAAAATGAAACGTAGTCACTTGAGATTCAATAGGCTGCATTTTTAGTGATAAATTGCAGTTTAGAGTCTCAGCTAGCCACAATATAGGATTAGAGAACCTAAAATGACAACCATCAAAATGTTTTCTAGATGAGCTACACAAGCAGGGAAAATCTCAAGCTTTTTTTCTGAACCTAGTCTCACAATTAGCATGATGTGCCACAGAGTAGGCTCATATAGCCCATTCTGCAGGACTCCTCTGGCTGCTTCTTTCAGCAGGGACTATGAGAAAGTGCTGAACTAGGGCAGACTGAGAAAATTAGGTGTAAACTTTTGGATTTTTTTTCTTCTAATTACTCACCTTATGCTCTTCAAAGTATACCCACTCTATGAGTAAATAATCCATTCATTCTCCCATTAAAACTACATTGCAGTCGATGAAATTTCTACGGCTAATTAAAAAAATGGTAGATAATAAGTTTATGTTTCTGCTTTGTTCGAGTGTGAAGTTTAGTAAGACTTCATATTACACAACCACAATTCCTAGCAGCATTCCTGCTCTTCCCTGTTATGGGCTTTAGGCAGTGAAAAGAACTGTCAAATTCCTATTTTACCAGTGTCAGTCTTTCCCAGGGAAGGCCAAGCTACACAGCCAAAACCATCCATCAGCTAACCATCGCCTCTATTCCAGTCCTAAATCTGAGCTAAGGCAGCAGCACCTCACCTCCAAACTCTCAAGCAAGGAGGAATGTCCAGATTGCAGGGGTGCATAGCACATTCTGCCTTCAGAAATTCCGTGACCTTCTCAAAGACAGCGAGCACTTGTCAGGATCAGTAACAGAGAGCATTTAGAGACCCAGGGCCCAATCCTTGCATACAGTCAGCTCAAGGGTTTTGATTTGCAGAGCCCTCGATTTTTCTAGAGTGATGCAGCTTATACACCCCACAGACAACTCTTCAAGAAGAGAGTGTGATAAAGGAAAGACAACACTGTTAATAAAGAAAACCAGAAGTGTGCGAAGAAGCCAATGAAATGGAAGAGCCTGGAATAAAGGCACAGGGAGGGCAGAAAACACACAAAGCTTCACTCTGTTGGTGGCTCTCTGTTACAGAGAGATCAAGGTTAAAACCTGCTGAATTCTTTAATTTTTTAGCTAGACAGAAATATTCAGCTTTCGATTCAGTGGAGTTCTGGGAGAACATTTATTTTCCTTCAACTGAAGTTGCATGGCTTCAGTCTCACCACAGAGTGTCACCCTCACACCAGTTATACTGAGCATAACTCTATTAGGAGTGGAGCTGAGCTACAGCATAGCAGGATGAAGGGGATTGGCCAAGCGGAGTTCAGTGCTGCTGAAATTTTGTAGTTTGCTACTGATCACTGACAAATCCAAAACCACACAAACTCTGGGGAGAAGCTAAACTCTTTTCCCTCCACAGATCTCATTAAATGCTTCACAAGAAAAACACAGCAACCAATAGTTTAGAACAAAGTTTTATTAGAGAAAAACCTGTTGTGCAGGTTCTCAGGACAAATGCATACCTTTGGATGCAGTGGAGTACACAGGTACGTATACAGTAGTTTGCCTGCTACATGTTTGGAAGCTGAAAGAGACCGTGATAAACTGTACTGCACAGTTCATCACTATCATTAAAAGTTGTCAAAATCTTGGTTGTGGATCACTAACAGATACTTGGTTATGTGTGTGCACTACATATTGCACAAGACTTTTCGTTAAGCTATTAATTGTGCAATTGAATCACAGTTAAGTGTTACATTAAGCATATTCAAACATATATTGATTTTTTTTTCTCAAAAACAGCACATCACTACAAAACTGCCATTAAATGTTACATATTTACAAAAATGTACAAATAACACTTTTCCCCATTTATGACAATGCACCAGTTATGGATTAATTTCATTCTGCCCTTGAGCCCTGGTAATGTATAGAAAGAAACCTGCTCAAAGTCAAGTTCTCTTGTAACAAAATTAGGAAAAGGCATGTACTGTTTTCACAAACACTAGAATGTACAAAGGCAAAAGGAGAGGATGGCATGATTATGTATGTTAAAGGTATGGATTATAGTGTATTGATAACTGCTAAGAGCCTTTACACAGATTGGAAGTGCTCCTGTCAGAGATTGTTTAGAAATAGTGTGTTAAGCATTTGCTGATCATATTCTGAAAAAGCAGTTGCAAGTATTTAAAGTATTTAAAAGTTCTACCTTGGTTGTAAGTAGTTTACATCTATCCAAAGTACTTTCTTGCTAACCATGGAAATAAGAATCACAGGTGAAAATCAGCCCATCGCCCAGGGTGACTACAGATGCAGTGATGTGACAACTGAGTTTAGCCTACAGCTATGTTTCAAACTCGCTGTGGGTGAGCACCTTTCTTCCGCAATACACAGCTGAACTGACAAAATCATTGGAACTGCATGGTCATAAATTAGGGCAGAATTTGGCCCTGCAATGCCAAATAAATAGTGCTTCATATGAACAACAGGGTAGCAAGAAATGCTTTGTGAATCATCATAAGTATGCCAAGTCTAGATCTTATTTTATTGGCTTTGATAACTTTACCAGGAGCTGTAGCTCTAATTAGCCAAAAAAAATTGGGTTTGGTTTAATACCCAATTGTTTTTCCTTTTGTTCACATGGGTAATGCCAGCAAAACCTATGATTTATCTGTCCACATCTGGAACAAGAGATTTTGGACCCACCAGTGCTGAAACAGCCACAGATGCACTGTAAATGTGCCAGGATTCATCCTTCACTCTGAAAATGCAAAGTTCTCCCATTCCAACTCTCACTATCTCTCCAGATCTTCCTCCAATACTTAACCCAGGGTGAACTGATCTTCCTAGTGCAGCTTCATATATACAGAGCAAAGATGCCATGATAATTTCATTTAAGTGAGGAAGAGTGATAATTGATGTCCCCTAAAACCACACTTGCAGTGCACTGGTGTGATATTCTTTAGAACTACCTCCCTTTTTGCAAAGAAATGTATCTATGGGTGATGGAAAGGTAAATCACAGTGACTGTACATACTTATAAAAATAACTGGTACAAGTGGAAGCTTCCTGCCAGTTGATAAAGTTCCCCACCTCTTCCAATCTGCTATTCCTCTGCGAATTTTTCTTGTATTTTTTTTCTCAGCCATACAGAAGATAATAAAAATGAATTAATCCCCTTTTGACATCAACCCAGTTTACTAGCAGAATCATAATCAGAGAAAAGCAACTCAGAAGAGACTGGGATCAAGAGGGGAGAATTCGAGTATACTTCTCCATTTGATTATGTTTTCCCTACAGAGCCGTCTGCACTGCAGCAAGAGCAGCCCGTGACAAAACCCCATGAGGAAATAAATCACAGCTCATCAGTGACAAAAATAAGAGAGGTACTCAAATACCTGGTGTGTGTGTAAGAAATGGAGAAACCCTGTGTTCCTAAAATTACAATTTCTAGTCACAGCTTCAGTAAACTCCTGTGGCTGGCGTTTACCCTCAGGAATACTGTACCAACTCCATTCATCCTTGCTAAACATCATAAAATTACAGCTCATAGAAGGATCCTAGCAAATTACATTTAAGCAGTATAAATCCAAGACACAGACTCTCTAAAATAACTCTTCTCCCTTGCCTCCTAGCTCAGTCCTGTGCTAAGGAGGAAAGCCATTAGCGAATGTCCTACAATCATCTCAGAAATAAACCTCCATTGGAGCTACCTCTGGAGCACACAGACAGGCATCCTGGCTTCTGGGAAGCAACCTCTTTTTTATGAACCTCAAGTGGGATATTGCTGTAAGTCACATCCCTCAAATTACAGATAGAAATGCTGGTAATTTAACAAGATCCTGGTACTGCACCAATTTAGACTCATGGTTTAACACCTCTGTATGCAACCAAAAAACCTGAAAATATTTACCATTATGAATTCCAGTGAGGTCCAAGGCTTAAGCAAAAAAAAAAAAATCAACGACTTCTGGCAAAATCTCACACACTGGTAACACTGACTTTCTCCCTCTTTTTCTTGCCCTGTTTAGTCTTGTGCTTCCCTCCCTCCTGCATCTGTTGTGTACTCTCCTTCTCTAACACAGCCTCTGCCCTACAAAGATACCTCGGAGCTTTTCGATTATCCTGCCCCTACCAACTTCTCCAGGCTCCTCCAACAAGAAAATACAGCCAAACCTATGTGATGACTTTGCTTCGACTTATATTTTATGGAACTTGAAAGCAAGCCATTTGCTTCTGCCTCCAGGACAGCTTGTGTACAGCCCCATTCCACAAACTGACACATCAAACTGCTCCCAAGAGCAATCAGCCTTGGTCCTGCTCCCCTGCCTCTGCAACCTTTCTTGATTGTGTGAGCTGCTCTCATTAAAATGCATCTCTACCACCATTTCAGAAAGATTTCCTGATTAACCTGTTTTAATTAATAAGCAAATGCTGTGAATTATTACTTTTTGTAAAGAAGAGAATAAGCTAATTCTTGTTCTTTGATCTGCAACACCAGACGGTAACAGTAAGAACTAAATATAAGTATCAAAAGCTGGCTAAATTTAGCAACAAATAACATAGAAATATGAGACATGCTAACAAAATCATTTGGAACTCCTGGCTTTCCCTTAGATTAATATACTCATTACACCACTAAAAATATGTGCAACAAAGACATATTATTTACGCTGTGCCATGTACTGCTGCATGTATTATTGCTACCCAACAGGGCTTTATGTTCACTGTGTAGTAACAAATTAGTGAAAAGATGCAAATTCTACAGAAGCTCAGAAATCAAGTCAAATCAATAAAGCTCGAGTCTGTGTAATGCCTTCAAGTGTTGTAAGGAAATAATTTCAAACACAATTACTTGTGTAAGGGAAAGAATCTACTTTTTTTCAGGGCTAATAAATGCCACTCCTAAAAGAATATCAATCTGGAAGGAGAGAGACAAAGAGCATGCAATTAAGAACATATATTTAGAGATACTATTGAAAAAAGTATTTTAATACAAACTATAACAGGTCTTTGATAAGGTTTTTCCTTTGTCCAGCATATTCATTACCTGGTACTGTTCACAGTGTTATATCATTGCACTTCAGAGTATGCATTTCTAAGACTTCCAGTATTTCATGTCTCAAATAGTGCCTTCCAGAAGATCATCTCAACTGCCACGACAGAAACTAGTTGAAAATATTAATTCTGTCAAGCCTCAGATATGGAAAAAAAAAAATAGATGGAAGAATGAAAACCATTCATTCGGTCATACAGAGCTCCACAATTCATGTGTTAAGAAGTTTGCTACTCCATTTAAAAGGAGAAAAAAGACCAGGGAGGAAGACTTAAAGGAATGAAATCTCACGTATTAAAAAATCATGAAAATAATTTGCTGTATGTATCAATTTCATGAAAAAAATTCTAAAAGTAATGTATTTTATAGTCTTCACACCACCCTGAAGCACCATGACAGGTCCTTATTTCCCCTGTGGTATGTATAATCCTCTCTGCATTTTGCAACATACTTGAAAAGAAAGGAAAGATAAAACCTTTGTCTCCACAGCATTCTGTTCAGATTTGGAAAATGAGCTGTTCTAGTTCATCTTAACATTAAGAAACCCTTCTGCACCCCCCTCCAGCTTGAGGTTACGAAATGATTTGGAAGAAAAGGTACAGAGGGGATCAATCAGGGAGAGGGAAAGATTAAAAAATTAAGATTGCTCAGCTAGACATTTCCCAAAGATTGTAGGGCCAGGCTGTTAATTGCAAAAGCTGACTGGGAGACTGAGTTATTTCAAAATTTGTCACTTTGATTATTATAGACTGAAAATAAGTAAAAAACATTACATATATATATCCACAACAGGAATAAAGATGTATTTAAACGGCACTGAGAGGGCTTAATACTGAAATACTGAAAGGAAATAAGGAACATGACAATGTAGACTTAACATTAGCAAAATGGCCTGAACAGATCTTCTAACTACTTCTAGGCAATTAAATGCTATTCTAGTGGTAGTTTTAGAATGACTTTCTCCAACTAGCAAGATCAGGCTATATGCCAGTCTCATAAAGAAAGTTGTAGAAGCAATGTGCAACTGGGACTAGAACAGAGAAAATGAACCAGGAAGCAGCTTTTTGGATGGACTTAGAAGACTGAGAAAAATTTTGTACCTTGAAAATCAATATTTGTAAAGATAAATGCTTATAAATTAGTTCCTGGTGGAAAGCCAGTATTTTGAAAGAAATGTGCGCTTACTTTCATAAAACTGTAAAACCAAAATGAAGATGAAAACAATACAGCAGTATCAATCAATATACACTAAAAACTCCAACTGTCAGAGATTTTGCAATGAAATACAAATTTTAGTCTCTCTTTTCTTGCAAAGTCTCATTAATGAAAAACTACAAAACATTGTTTTATAGAAAACAGGAAAAATCTATGAATTGAAATTATCATTGAGTCTATCAACTTAACATTGCATTTGCTTTGAAATAAGAGTAGAAATTCAAAGCTTATCAGAACCACTGGTTCATCATCAAAAAGTTACTGCAAACAAATGCATGTACTGAATTTCTTAAAAATAATACACACACACATTTCTTTGAGCATGTATTTGTGTAAAGAGGATGGAAACCACTGCAGATCCATTTTACTGACTTCTATTAAAGAGACAGCATGAAGTAGCAGGGTATTTCCACTAAAGGGATGACTCATTGGGCCTAAAACACAGCTGACTATAATCATGTCAGATAAAATCTGCTTTGCACTAGGAACTACTAATGACAAAGTACTGTTTTGTCTCTGTCTTTCCAGAGGACGGTAATTTAATAAATCATCTAATTTATACAAATAAATGCTTTATTCCTCTTTACACTGGTCACTAAAAGCAGAAAACTCATTAAGAACAATAAAATTCAATGGGAACATCCTAAGAGCGTTCAAAGAAATTGGATGTGGATTGCAGATAATAACATCTTGCCCTAGGCTGGCATCTTCTATTTCTGCATAGCCATTTCCACCACCCTCTTCTACAGGTATATAAACATACATTGGTTTATATTGCTTTTATTTTTGAGAAAATAATTTACACTATATGTGGATTTTCCCTGAATGTCTTCTGAGCATTTCCAGTCCCTTTTTATGGATGGATCACTCCAAAGCCATATAAATGTTTCAATGTCAAAATGGAAAGCAAAAATAACAGCTGTAAATCCCGATGGCTCTGTTAGACTGCTTCAAATCAGTACTGCTTGGAGCACTCTGGAAAGTACAGGGCAGTTTTAAAATTGCAAATACATAAGACTTTAAGAACTTTAAGAGATACAAATGAGGCCAATACACCACCAGTTTTGTTGGTTTCAGTATAGTTCAAAATCAAGGTTGATACATATCACTGTACCCATTATTGTAAAGCTTTTGAATAAGTAACACTGCAGAAAAGTAATTTTAAGATACTGGTCTGCAACAGTTTCAACACAGCCAACGCTTCAGTGTTACCATATCACAAAATGTTCCAATAACAGTTTTTAAACCAAAGAACCTTTTTTTTTTTAACAGTGATGCACCTTTCTTGGATTACAGTTTTTCCAGCTGGTTTCAGTAGACTACCTTTAATAACAGTGATAGTTACAAGTAAAACAAAGAAAGCGCAACTATTAACACTTTATGCTCACAAAATTCTTTCACTCTGAAGTAGTTAATTTAGCCTCACAATACCCCTGTAGATAATTACTATCAGCCCCATCAGAGGTGGGGAACTGAGGCACATACAGGTTAAGTAATTTGCCCGAAGTCTAAGTGCAGAATCCAGGTATTCGACAGCCTTCTTCTGTTTCTTAGACATCAAATCACCCCTCCTCATTGACAAGCTTAACTAGAGTATTTACTAATACTGTACATGTGTGTGCATGTATGTGTGCCCAGTGCCTGTGCATAGAAACAACTCTGTGTTTCTGTATATGTCTATATCAGGATTTTAGATATATAAAGGATAAAGTGCTAAGATGTCATGGACCCAGTTCAAGGGATTTGAGATCTAGCACTAGTAGACTTTTCTTTTAAAGATAAACCAAGACATTACGAATGGGAAAATGGTAATGGTACTTTCTGAGTTTTAAAATAATCCATTTAAAAGTAATTCTTGCCAGGGAATTAAAGGCTTCCTTTATTATCTGCTGGGTATTATCAATACAGTTACGGCAATACTGACATCTCTTTAGAAAACAGTATTTTTAAGACATGACAAACCAACCTCACAGAGTGCTGCATGAATCAAATTAATAAGCTTTGAAAAACATTATTACAGTCACTATATAGTGCTAAGTGTTAATTAGAGTACTGAGCAGTTAAATATTCTACTGTGTTCCAAAAGACTCCTGTTATCAGAGACACAAATCTCCCTGGATTAAACGTATAAAAGTAGCTGTTAAAGCATAAATTAGATGTATGACCCAGTTCCAACAGTGTCCTTTGCCAATCAGACGAACCAGGGAAGAACAATCCCAAGCTAGAACTTCCATCCCATCTCTTGCCATGAAACTAATCCATCACTCACCTTCCCTAAGCAAATAATCCACTTTAGATTTATTTCACAGGAACAAGTAAGCTGTTTGCAGTACTATTTTATTCTTGGGATCATTGCACCAGAGGATTTCCTTTCTCACCAGCTCATTTCCACTAGAAAAAGCATAAAGAGCAGGCGAGAAGGCAAAGCCTCTGGTGCAGTGATCCCAAGAGCTTCCAACGCACAGCACATTTCGTATTTTCACTTCCCTTCAAGAAACTCAGATTCAGATGCATGCAACACTTTGCATTTCTACTGAGGCTGGCATACAACAGTCTGCTAGAGAATTGCTTCTCCATAAATCAGTTTGAATGGCTCTCTACAACTAAATAGGCAGAAATTTTAGAACAATTATTTTCCTGAGCAGTTCAGAAGTGCTTTTCAGAATCATCACTTAAACTTTTCCACCTAGTTCTTTACAGTACGTCTATAATCTAGGTTTTCTTGTGCTTTACACATATATCTTGTGGGGTCTGTGAGAGCCTGCAGTACTACACTGAAGTACCACCTCCCAGCCCATTGCATTTGATGAAAATATGCTCTAGGATATCCACAACTATATGGAAGAATGACTCCAATGCATATGATAATTTTTAGGACAGTTCTCCTCTGTTTTACCACCATTCATTATTTTCTGCTTGTTTAGTCAGAAAGATGTGGTTAGCTATCTGTATCTTTAAGCAAAGCGGTGTGCGAGGTTCTCACTAGCATCAGTAGGACATTCAGTGACTAAAGAGCTATTTATTCTCTATCAAAGGCAAAAAGTGAAGAGATTATATAGGTTTCTGAGAAATGCATCCCAATTCCGGGCAGCTGTGACATATAAGATGCCAGGTGTTTAAACTCATCTTAACACAGTCTGTTTCCTACATGGCTCCATAAACCAAAGGGAAAGGACCAGCGAGTAAGGCGTGGACTCACTGCACTGCTGCTCCCTAGGGATGCAGAAATCAGGACTAGGAACTCTGACCCAACTCACAAAATCGGGATTAAGAAACTCTGACTGGACTCACAAGCCTTCATGCCTGCAGCTCCTTCAGAAGCCCCACTGTCCTCCACGTAGAAACTGGGGCCAGCAGTGGTAGGGACTGAGTGACACCCTGTGGCGATGGCAAGGAAAGACAAACGCCCGAATCACAGCCCATCCTACCCACGGTCCTCCAGACTGGTCAGGTCAGAGTTTGCACACCCCTGCCTGCAAAGGCAAACAGCCAGGGAAAATCCCAAAGAAAGATGGTGGTGTACTGCCCAGTTCTGCCCAGAGGAGAGCTCTGACCTACCCGGCACCTCTGTCCAAATAGGAAGTTCTTAAAAAAATAACCATAAAAAGAAAGCGACTTAAAAGAGGTATTTACACTCTCTGGAAATATAAAAAGAGACAGGCCACCAGCGTGGGGATCTACAGGATAATTCACTGGGCAGCTGCCATCGTCCTAGAGGTGCTCGCTCAGGAGACAAGAAGAGAGCAACTGAAATGACTGTCAACAAGTGAAGGCACCTGGTCTGGAAACAGCATCAAGCTGGTGTTTTTCTTTCACATAGGGTAGGATTGGGGGAGATACTGGTGCTGATGATTTGTCAGGACTTGCTACGTTTACAAAAGCCTTACCCTATATTATGAGATATCTTAATTAACACTTTAATTCCTTTAATCCACAGAAGGGGCTAAGCCTAAATACATTAGATTGTCTCACACACGTTTAAGTTAAGAGCTTGTATCGAGTAGGAGTGCATTTATCTCCTTGCTCAGTCTCAGTCCTCTCTCAGTACAGAAACACTTAACCTCCTAAAGAAATGTCATCAACCAATTATCTGCTGTGGTCTAGTCACTTGGGTAAAAATCACCTTTTTGGGATAAAGAGTCCCAGCCTTCTGCTGAATATCTCAATTAAAACATAATCAAAATGTTACAGTCAATCCTTCTAAAAATAAACATAAAGAACTAGAGCATATACTGAAAAGAAATAAGGTGGCTTTGAAGGTGCCTAGGGCTACAAATTTGCTACCATAATTTGAGTTCAGTCGTAATGAGTCCTCAGGCTACAGAGTGAACACAAGACATATTATCCTCCTCCCTCAGTAACTGATGACGGACGCTTTTTCCACGGGACTGATAAGAAACCTCCTCTCCACCAGCATCTGCAGTCAGATTTGCAATTTTGTGACATCATCAGGGAAAAATAAAACGATATAGAGAAGAGTCTTTAGGGTTTTGCGTTCAGCTGTAAATATCAGCTAACCAGGTAACTGTGCATCTCTCTGGAGTTGATGCTCAAAACCACGCCTGAGTGATTGCCTATGAAAATAGAGGGAAAAAGAAAGCCAGCATTAGTGTACTTCAGGCACTTCACAATAAATCCCTCTTTTATTGCAGGGACAAGTCAATCACATAAAGAGAGTGGCTTTATCAAACAACAGATCAGGTGAAGGTTGGTGCAACAGCTCCATGTACCTACAGGATACTTTCGCACAAAATTTTTGCTCATGGTGGTGGATTTGTGGCGTGCTCCTAGGGTTTCTATCCCAGTGACAGCATAAGTTGGTTCTCTTTGTGGCTTAAAAAGGTGTAGTTGTCTCGAGGGGTGCAGGTGAGGGAGGAGAATGGAACCTGAGGCGTCCATTCGACATGCCACTGACCTGGGACTGGACACTGACCGGCATCAGCAATAGGGGAACTCTGTAGCTGTTCAAGTTGCCACTTCTCCCAGAAGGAGTCACTGCAAGGTAATGGTGTTGAGGAGTCCCAAGGTGGGGGTTGCGATAAAGTAGGCAATATAAAATATATAGAAAACAAAAAAAGTGGGTGGGTGAGTCTGGAAATACTGTACTGTGGAAATTCAAAAGTTATGAGAAGAGAGAGAACAAATAGAAACCTAGGCTTGTAATTCCCTGCTGTACAGGGAGCAGAAGCTGCTACTGACATCGCCCAGCAGGGAGGGAGAAAGATCACCAGTACCAGAAGGGATCTCCATAGCATAGGAAACTTCTGCAAATAATGTCATAAAACCAAATCTAATATAGAGCAGGGATTATAATGTTTCATACTCCAGCCAGATAAAATAGAGAAGCATCATTAACAGGCATATTTTCTTGGCAGTACTGAGTGATACTGGAGCTACTGGAAAGTATTGCAAGTAACAAAACAGTACAGCGAGCAGAAGTATAGTTTTACATTTATATAAAATCTTGTGTCTAAAAGCTGTACAGTAGCTGATGAATGTGGATGATTACGACCCACAGAAATGAAGTCTTTATGCTCCACTGGAAATGCTGCTGGTGTTGATAACCTGGCAGAAGCACAAATCACCTTGAGATCTGCATTTGTTGACTGTCTTAAGTTTCACATCAAAACATAGGATCCTGCACTGTTTGACCCTAATAATTATCTGCCAAGACAGAAGACAATTTTTTTCTCTGAATAAGAAGTGCAGGGCAAGTAGAGATTATTCCTGAATGCAGCAGAAATCAAGGTAGCATTTCTTTATTCCTGCATCCCAAGCTGCCCTATATAAATAGGCAATATGGGATTTTTCTACCATTAAAAGAAAGCATACTTTTGTACATTACTAGAGGTGTCTGACACTCCACTTTAGCAGTCATGTCTGCAAAGACTTTGTTAGCCTACAGCTTTCTCCTCTGTAGGCCCTGGAGATGAGTTGATCAAACAATTTTAACACAGACTGTTTTTTCCAGGGGTGGTTTTGGAACTAACTCTGACAGAGTCAGGAGTGCAATCAAGGTTGTCTTGCAAAGTCTGAATGAAAACACAGTGGTACTCATACACAAAGGTTATCAAAGAAAAGATAGAAATACACAACGAAAAGCAGGAGAGTGGATCCTTCCCTTGTGCTCAAAGCTAACATCTCCAGGAACCTAGAAGCAAAAAATGAAAATAAAGACATCGACGACAAAAAATAAAGGTGAAACCCAAGATGAAAAAATCTCTCCTCTGCTAAAATTCTGTCCTTCCCAAGGCTACCTACGGTGCAGCTAAAATACATCATCTTTTGTTGGTTCATGAAAACACCATAGTTGCCAATTACACCATAAACTACTGCTATAAATCCCAAAGGCTTTGGGTCACCGTATTTATTTTCATAAAAATGTTTAGAAACAGAAGTGGGGAGTTTTTGCATGTTCAGCCTGTGACCTGAAAGTAATTTGAACACAATGGTAAATTTTACAAGAAATGAACTTTATAGATAATTACTTTAAGTTACATTAAAAATAACCACAGGGTGCCAGGATAGACTCTTCTGACACTGGAATGATTTGCACTGAGAGATAGTCACAGAAATTTTTCCCTCATGAGTTCCTTATGACCACCCCATGAATACTGGAAAGTTACCAGCTAAAACAGGGAAGACTCATGATACTTTTATACGGGAATAAGTTTAATGTTTCTAATAATGAAAACGTTAAATGCCACTGGAACATGATGGCATATATAGCAATGGACAATCCATCTGAAATCATGGAAACATTGACTTTCAAAATCTTTCTGACCCAAACTCCATTATCTACTAATACAGGGATTATTGAGTTAATTCAAATATTACCTATTATATCCTGTTCTCCCAAATATAATTTCTCCCTAAAATTGTTCCAGTAAGTCTTCTGACATTAAACTACGCTATCTCTGTACTCATGCTCTACGTAGCATGACATCCATACATTAGCTTGTATCACAGCAAGCCAAAAGAAGATAACTGAGATAATCCTCTGCTGGCAGTGTTCTATTTGCTTCCTCCTGAGTCGGAGCAGAAAATTTAAAAAAGCTAAAATGAAAAAGAACATCAATTAAGAATCAATTACTTATGAAAATTGATGAACTAAAAATGAAATTACCTCTTGCGTTACCTAGTGTTTGAGAGTCCAGATCATCATCAATAAACTCCTCACCCTGGATGATGTTCTGGGTGTCCTCACTATGATTAACAGGGCTCGTCATCTCCTGCTCTTTTTCATTGTGCATCTGGGCATAGACATTTCTGCCTGGCAATTTCCTAAATTGGATAAGGAGAAAAAAAATTTGTGATGGAGTTCCTTTGTGTTGCACAAACACCAGCATCAGAGCAGAGATTCAGCAAATTTGCACCAGAATCACTAAATAGCATCAATTCCACCCTTTCTTAATTTTGAGATCACAAGTTATACTTATCAATTCCTTATTCTCAGTCAGTTTTATGTAACCACTTTATTATGATGTTCAAGAAATTCTTTATTGTGAGACAGGTTGCCCAGAAAAATTGTGGATGCATCCTCCCTGGAAGGGTTCATGGACAGCTGGATGAGGCTTTGAGCAATTTGGTCTCGTCAAATGTGACCCTGCTCATGGTCCCCTCCAACCCAAATCATCCTGTTTCTGTGATCCCATCTCTCTGGTGAAGTGGGCTGAAACTGAAAGTGGGTGATAGCATCAAACTGCATTCTCACGCTCCATCAGGGCTGAGGAGCAAGAAGCAGGAGAAATACAGGGAATGGAACGGGAGCAGAGAGTGGAGAATCAGGAGGGTAGAGGGCTGAATCAGGAGCTGTTAGTGAAGTTAAGTAGCCAGCACTTATAGAGACAGCACATAAAGCTTGGCCCAGGACTACCGGGAATTGGTGAATTAGACAAGAATTTCTATAACAGACAGCATTTAATTCATTCATTCTGGTTTCAATCTAGAAATCAAGAAATACGTTATTAAATTGGCTTTAATGGATATTGAGCACACTCACTGAACCTGGGAGGTTTGAAAGTAAGTATTGATAAAGAGTTCTTAACTAGATCAGCTTAAATTAGACTTCATGAAATCAAGGAGAATAATCAGGGACTTCTAACTTTGTAACGGAAATTACTGTTTAAACATTTCTAGAGAGCTATATCCTTTGTTGCAGCTGCATTAACCTGCAATCTGCCCAGGCACATAAGGACATTCTTTCCTAGGCATCAAGCAGACAGTTCTGATTAGGGAGTTGCAGGTTGTGAGTATCATTTCCTACACTGCAAGAAGCAGTGTGACAGTTTGATCTGCATGACAGTAGACCATGGCCGTCAAAGCCTGTGCTTAAACACAGATTATTGCAATGGGCAGAATAAAGGAAGAAAAGAGAAAATGGTGTTGAAACGCTGAGGTTAAGCTGCACTTTCCTCTGGGCTCCTTTAGACAGTGAGAACACAGAAAAATGACACTAATTTTTAGACATCTCCAAAAATTACCATCTTCTGCCCTATATGCTGGCAGCAGTTTGAAAGCTGGATGAATACACAGGTTTCTGTGTTTTATGTAGGCTTCTGAAGATGATCTGTACTTAAATTTCAGAAAAAAAAGTTCTTTACCAGGTGGCACCATCTTAATTTGAGATAAAAAGTTACTGCAGCAAACTATTTTGAACAGCAATTTCCACTGCATCAAAGTAAATAGAATAAACAGAAATTGCTAAACAGTGAAAGTTGACTGAGGAGGATGTCCTCCCTTTAATTTGAACTATCCAAGAGATGAATTGCAACCTATACAGTTATATATGTACACATACATATCTGTATAGGTATGTGTATACACATAGAACATTATATATACAGAAATCAGGTATTTTTTCCCATTATTTATAAACATAACAAATGAAAATTGATTGTTCTTCCTCTCTTCCGTATCTCAGTGAGTGTGAAGTAAATAAAGCACAGGAGTAACAACATGCCAAGGACAAGGATGTAAAGAAGGTCTAATAGCACAATGTTGTGCTATTATGACCACTTCAAACAGGTCCAAGGGCTCCTCCAACACAAAAGATACTCATAAAGTCAGGCCCTGCATCACTCTCCTCTCATTAACCAGATGAAAAAAAAAGCCACATTGAAAAGGAGAAGAATATTCCTCATTACTAAAACAAATACATTAGGTAATTAATTGTGACTTTTTTTCTCCAGGGCCAGTAGCTCCAGATTGTTTGTAATGCATCTACTAATGAAACTGGTCATGTGGAAAACAATATCCCTCTCAATCAGACCTGCATCAATCCTGTCAATTTGCTCACTTTCAGTCCCCTACCAAATGTCCAAGGGAAACAAAATCCAGAAGAACATTTTTGCAACACGTCTGCAGAATTAGCACACGTTTCTGCAATAATTAGAGGACCTTCAAAAAAATGTGCTTCTGACAGATTGTAGAAGCATCAATGGCATTATCAAAATATTTTTGACTTAATAAAAACAGCTCTCTATCAATCTACGGTTAGCTAAAGGGAGCAGAGCTACCAGTCTAAGCATTGATGCCCAGGCTGGAAGACCTCTCTGAAACCAGGTCAATAAGATCACAGCATCACAAGGTTGGAGATGTGGGCTTTGGTGTAAATCCTAAGGCTTCAACACACATCTTTGGCAAGACTTGCTGGTTAGAGACCACCGCAATCACAACATACAGGGTTATACTAATGGGTCCTTGAAAGTAAAAACGTCAAAGTTCACAAATAACTATTAAACATACTGTTGTTAACTGCACTTCTTTACAGGTTACAGATAGGAGAACAGGTGCAAACTGTTATTTCTCACTCACCTAAGCCTCATGAGACCAGTCCTGCTAAGTACAGATCCTTTGTGGAAGATATAAAGTTGAAGTATTCAGTGACTTCCTTTGCTCCTCACATTTACAGAGAAAAGCATCTTAGATTGTAATACAGAGTACAGCTGGGATGAAGGAGAATACTGTAGGACTCGTGAAGGTATACACTGTAGATATTTGACCTTTTATACACTATAGAGATCTCTGTGTATCTCATATCAGTTTACTTCTACAAGGAAGAGACTCAACCAGACTCGATCAGAAAATGATAGTCTAAGCCTTTTCAAGAGGCAGGTTTTAACACGTGCCAGATGTTCTGTCTAAAAGGGACAACCACATTTTGCAATGAAACAGGATGTGGATACTGAACCCTTGTTAAAGATGGACCTGATTCTGGAAATCTTCCAGACGCTCTTCAGTGCTCTAACATGTAGGAAGGATGCTGTGACCCATAAAACAGAGCAAAACTTGTGTACCCTGATGTGTTTTGCTCTTCTTAAGAACGCAATTTATGCTGAGTCCAATGTAACTGTTTGAAGTAGGCAGAGCTGAAGTGCTTGGGTCTACATAAAAGACTGTGAAAACATGACAAGACATGCAATTTGACCTTGCTGATTTATATCAGCAATATGAAAATTGAAAGCACATTTTTTAAGAACAGAGAAACAGACTATGCAACAGTTCCTTTAGGGGGTTTACTCTTAGCTGCAAAATGCATGTGCTTCACATCCATCACTAGAGACAATTACCTCTGCTGAGCAGTACTCCATGGTTTACATTTTTAATATATTTTGTTTTCTCTGTAGCATTTTATTTCAATCATGAAGAAGAAGAAATGTTCATTCCTTCTTTGAGAATCATAAAAATATGAACCGGAGAATTAATTCTGCACAGAACTACTAATGAACATTCACAGCATATGGCTTTCACCAAGCTCCCCAGGTCTCACATCTTTCAGAAGATATTCCAGAAAGTATTTTTTCCTCCCTATATTCACAAACCCTAATCATTTCATACCTGAAACTGTTTGGACTTAAAAATGTTCAGCAGTAAGGAACAGCATAAGCGAGATGAGATATTGATTCCCACTAAGTTAAAGTCCCTTGTTTATTTGGTTTTCAATTCCTTGCTTTTGGAGCCAATATTCACTGCCCTTTATACAACTTCATTACTTTTGCAGAGGTTTGATTATGATTCTGTTTAGTATAAAAAATAGGAACATATCCACATGATAAAGAATATAGAATAATGCAGCATTCTCTCAGAACTTAAATAAAACTAACAACAATAATCTGTTAAACAGAACACTGTATTGTGGTGTTGATTTTATTATGTTTGCATTAATGTTCAGATGACTGACTTCGTTGTACATTAAGGCACTCCTGATTTACTTGCCTCTTTCAGAAATATTTTCTACATGCTATTACTTTGATTTCTGAGGAAGTTTTTATGAAATATTATGGATCATTAAATTAGTGCTTTTTTTTTTATAACTAAATGGCACGGATTGGGACTAAACTTGCTCTCATGGAACATAAAAGTAGTATAAGCAAGGTGGGGAAAAAAGATAGCTTTTCTTCAGACCCTGAAAATGAGATAGTAAGTCAATGAGGCAGAAAGATAACACAGTTCGGCTCCAGATTGAGGAAATAACCCAGGAGATGGTTCATTTACCAAAAGTGGCACTTGATAGTAGCAAGCCCAAAAAGGAATGTACACAAAATGGTATAAATTTTGCTGAAGTAGATTCATGGCTATTTGTGAAAATAAAGCAGGCAGCTTTACATATACTTTCAGTAGTCAGAATACAAATTAAAAGATGAAGATTTTCATACTCATTTAGCAAATCAAATTTGCTAGTATTAATTTGTAAAATGTCTAAGCAAAAAAAGTCAGCTAGTTGCTTCTGCTTTGGCTACTCTAATTCCTGTTGTCATACAAAAGAAAAAAGCAAGAAAAGGATGATTTCAGAGCTTTAACTAGTAACACGATGGTTAGATGGAAGTTTTGATGTGGCTAAAACATATTTTTTCTTTCCTCCACTATGCCTCGTGCTGACAGTGCTCTTTGCCTTCTCTACACTGTTGCCCAGGACCCCACACCCCAGAAGCTTGCTTTGAAAGGATGAAGAAATCTTTTCTGGATGGCAACTCGAAACCCATAAAAAATATAAACATTGTTTCAAATTTACTAAAGATGGTATGGTATGGAAAAAAATATATGCAGGTTCCAGACCTGCATTAAAAACTAGGCCTGATTTCTCAAAAATGTTTTCCAGCTGTTTCCTCTTGTTCTGGTCAAAAGAAGCAGCTGTAGTCCATTTTACCTGGATGCTTGAACCGCTGAAGCATACTAGCGAGTATTATAACATATTGTTTGCTTGAGGCATTAGACCAGTGATTTCCATACTCAGAAAGTAAAAGCAAAGAAAAAGCAAATTATTCTTACCTATTATTGCCTGCCATCCATGTTTGCTGTCTGCAGTGCCTCTTATGCCACAGGCACAGTCAGGTTTATCAGCTGGGTTATTACCTCTCACTCATTACTGCCATCCTAAAAATTTCCCCCAAACCTATCTAAACCAATCGTTGTTCTTTAGTGAGTCACAACTAGAATTAGTTTTAAAAACTATCACTACTTCTCACTTAAAATTTACTTCTGATTTACTGGGTAAAAATAGCCCTGATCTGAATTGCTTACCCAGTCTGATCACAATAGAACAACATCCTGTGGGTCTCAAGACTTTCTGACTTTTTTTGTTTAAAGCAAGTAACTACTTTTGGGATTGTGAGGAGTCGCCTCACAAGCTCTGGGGCCTCCAGCACCAGTTTTCTGAGTGCATGCTCCTGAGAAGAAGTGACTGGATGTACAAATAGACCATTAGGTAAAATGACAGGGGGGGAGAGACAAAATGATGAATGCTTCCAATTTTGCTGTATATAAGAACAGAGGGCAGCAGTTGCCTTAGTGTTTAAGTCTTTGGGATTAGGGTATATTGAAAATTATGTAACCGGTAGCCACTTAATAATTAACTAGACAGCTAGGACATTATTGTGCAGTCCCTGGAATTTTAGTTTTGATTGGAGTAGTGGGAATTAATACAATTTTAATATTTTATTTTTAATGGGCATTGCTTCAGGAGTGATGAGACTGTGTTGGTTTTTACTAGGCATATAAAACCAGCCAAAATCCCACTACCTCTATAGGATTCTGCCTCTGCTTTTCCCCTACCCCCATACTTAATTAGACAAAATACTCTCTTCATTTTCTGCATATGAAGCATCTGACACAGAATCTCAGGCAGGACTGTTATTTTTGGATTACTGCTCTCCCTCAAACTAATCCTGTGAGATTTACTTCTTGCGAGGGACATCAATGTTTAGCACTGGGTATTGTGGTTTTCAAAAACTGGAGGAAGAAAGCTTCATCATAGCTGTCCCGATCGCTCTGGATGATTCATAAAAAAAGAGGTACTAGTTTAGTCCTTGGTGTCTTGCCAGCGCCGTCTTTCATCTTGCAATTCTACCTGACAAAAACTAGTAGAGATTAAAACCCAAGTTTTACAACATGAACTTCAGAGGTAAATCCAGGCAGGAAGGTTGTCTGTGCCTGGGGGCAAGGAGTCTCAGCACTCAGGAAACACTGGCCAGTTTGGGAGGGTTCCTCCATTTTCTGTGGAAGCCATTCTATGATCTACACAGAAGTTCACTATTTTCTCTTTTCATCACAAGCCTTGAATAGTGCCTGTGCTTGTTGCAAATGGATGAAATGCTCTCATGTATTTAGTTGTAACCTCCCTGCCAATCCTGTCACCGCTTCACCTGCAAGGCAGCTTTTCATCTTGCGTCTTTCCAGGTATCAAAATTTTAAGTAAAGACCTGCCCTTTGGGTCAGTAAAGAGAGAGAAAGTAGTCCAAGGCATGTCCATGCAATCTTTTGCAGATCACCTGCTTTGTTTCTGTCCTGAGGGCAACTGCAAGTCCTATAAACCCAATTAGTGTAGTGAGAAAACTAAGATTAATAAACTTTTGTCTGACTTGGGGCAGGGAGAAGGCAGAAGGAGTTTTAACCCTTATCTGGAGGGAATATCTGACTACCAGCTTACATAAATGAAAGGAAAGCACAACCAAATATCTTCTATCTCCTCAATTTTGTGAGTCATACATAAAAATTACGGACAGTACTAACGTTTCAACACTTTATACGTCTGCTGTTCCTATGCAGAAATAATTCGTATTTGCATATGTTGCCTGAGTTACCATAGGGCCCAGAAAATGGTTTTCTGCTGAAATTATCTTCTAAAATTGAACAATTTTGTTGCCTATGGCATCCTTTCAGCAAATTATTTTTTTATAAACAGACAAGCAATATTGACAAGCTGCCTTTGTACATTACAACCTGTAACCTTTATATCTATAAAGGACACTCAGTTCCATGGTTTCAGTCCCTATGGACAAGTTTGTAAACTTACACACTCACTGCACTGACTTTAAAGGTACTAAACTTGCAAGTAACTACTCCGTGGGGATTCAGTAATTCATATTCTGTCCTTATAAACACAGGAAAGACTTCTTTTAAGGGATTAAAAATTTTGGTGGAAGAGGAGCTCACAGAGGGAGCACCCAGGGAAAAGGTAGCACTGGTTAGGAGCTCAGTATTCTTTGAAGATCAAATGAAGGATGTAACAAAAATAAATCTTGGAAAATCTTAGCAGGAATATTTCAAAACAATTCTGTCAAATATCTCAGAAACAGATATGATATAGACTACAACTGAATTCTACTGTATGGCCATTCATCAATGCCAACAGCAGTTTTCAGTCTGAGAAACATTTGAATATATCTCTCAGTTTTCCTCACTCACACCTAAAGTAAACACCCACAAAATTTAAATGCAAATGATTTTCACAGATTATATATAGAAGTACAAGAGACATTAAGGTTCAAAATCTGCAAATTGTACTGTAGTTTCCTCCTTAATAAAAGCTCTATTTATAAAGCAATGGTTCTCTAGGCATTTTAGAAAGGACTCAAGGAAATTATTTTTTTCTTCCTTTCTTGAATATTTTATACTTCTTTTGCCATGCAGTAATTGTGCCTGTTATTTAATTACTCTCATTTAAGAGGTAATAAAATGTCTAAATCATACAGCTTTCAAAAGATATCAGTAGCAAGTTTTACGGTCCCACACTACAAATAGCAAATCCTCCATGTATTGCTACTGAAATAATATAATTACATCACATCAACCATTTTGATGCTTTTCTTTGCTGCAGGCACCTAAAAACAGAAAAATTTTTATTCAGTTGTAGACAGTCAGATATAGCATTCTGTGGTTTATCCTTTAGAGCAAACAGCCTCTATGAGCTTTAAGAAACTTAAATGCTGTGGTGAGATAATGAAGAAATTCTTGGAAAAAAAGTGATGTTTTCTATTGACTTTTTTAAACAAACACTTAAATGCTGTCTACGGTTATAGCTATCACAAACAGTGTCACAACCTTTTTTATAAACTTATGTTTATTACAAATAGAAAATGATCTTTAAAGAATCAGACAATTTCATACGAATCCTCACTCCTCACTGAGTAAGGTCATCAGGATTTGATGATGATGAAAGCTTGTTTCCAGTATGATCAAATCCAATAGCTTGTAAATGCCCCAGAGATACAAAAATAGCAAGAGCACAGCCAGTGATTACACAAACTTGTCAACAAGAACAAAATTCTTCAAATTGCACAGCACCCTTGAAGCTACGATTAAAATAAACTGCAGACTAAAGACATACCCCACTGTGAAAGGCTGGCATGGTATCTCCTGTCAATTTTGAGAACGTGTCTCATAAAGGCCACTGTCAGAATTATTTCTCCCCTCAAAACACTCCAGTGTCAAATTAACGCTAATCTATCTCCATTGTTCAGTCTTCGTGGTGCTGCCCCAGCAACTAAAATGTAATGTGTGCAAAAGAAAATCCAGAGAGCTACACATTTTGGCAAAACTACTTTTCCTAAGCAAAACAGCACTGGAGATCACTCATTGTCCTGATAGCTTTAGTTTACTCATAACTGCTAGAAGTAATAAAGTAGGAATTAATCACAAGTAATATTTTAGATCAGCTCCCTTTCTTGACGATATTATTTAGTTAACCTGAACAAACTCTCCATAGTTCCCATATTGCTGCTCTTTATCTTGGGACACAGCAAGGGAAATCGAACATCAATGCAGTACCTTGATATCTGAAAACTTCAGAAAAAACCACAATTTTCAAAGTGGTGAACTTTTTGCAATTCCTCCAGAAATCACCTTTTTAAATAAAAAACTGTTTTTCTGATATGTAGATAAGTTTAATTCATTAAATGTATATGTTGTTGATTAGGGTTTACTTGCCTTTTGAACTTGTAGAGGATGAAAGCCCCAACTGCAACTAGACAGATAACGAAGAGAACCACAATAGCCCAGTAGCCACTGCCTCCTCCAATCCTCTGAGAGTCTGAAATGTGGAATAAAAGAACAGCTTAGCACGTCCTCTTTCAGATCAGTCACATTACTTTTCTATCTAATTATCAGGTCAAAATCATTTGTGTAACTCTTCAGTACTCTGAAGCCTCTTCAAAAAGGCAACAACACAAAATTAATTGGTGACTTGAGACTGAAGGACAAGGGAACAATTTAAAAAAACAAACAAAACCAAACCCCTGAAGATTTAATTAATTGTGTACTCACTTGGGTTTTTTCTCTGGGAACCTAAAGTTGTCCCATGAAATGATGACAAACCCTAAGTACATGAACTGCAAAAGCAGGGCTGATTTAACCTCACTGAAGGAGAAACTAAGGCTCTGAACAACAAATGAATTCATCAAGGTCATACATTAGTAAAGGCTGAAATGAATATGGGCTTCTTTCAGTCCCAGCCTTTTGTGCTGGGAAGGAGAAACCAGTTCTTCAAATCATATGAGGTACCACAGCATAACTGCATCATGATTCTACATTAGAGACAGATAAAATAGCTTTGTGTTCCACAGAGAGCTGACAGATAAAATATCACATTAGTATTTACATAAACAGATTGTTTGTCAGCTAAGATACTCTTCCAGAACATATTGAAATATGGAAGAAAGATAGGACTCAGAAATTAAAATTACAGGACACACTAACACAAGGTTTGTGTCAAAGCTGAACTTTCCAGTTGAAATGTCATTTTAAGGTATCTCTATTCAAAATACACACACGTATGCACACATACTCTGTTCAAAAGTTTCAAGGCACATAGTGACTCCAGAGATGCAGGAAAAGCATGCAATAATCCTGTTTCCATTTGTTTTAAACACAGAAAAAGCATATAATTTATCTCAGGACAGGATTAGCAGCGTGGAGACCCTATAGCAAGCTTCATGTCAGTTCACTTGAAGAGCAGTGGTACAAGGCAGAGGTGCAAGGCTACATCCCAGACCCTTGAAGCTGTATCTGCAGAGTTAATGGCTAAAAAGTAAGGAAGCTCTTCTTCATTGACAACCAGTGTGGCCAAAGTGTTTCACCAGATGCTTTTTTTTGGAAACTTGGTTGGATTTCCTTCAGGATAATGTTTTGTATAACACAGGCATTTGGCTAATGTCATGGTTCCAAAGAAAAAAGCAAGAACCTTTTGAAAAGAATCATGAGGTCTGATAAAATAGAAATATGTAGGAAATATTTATTTGATGATGATTGTTAACAAGTATCAAGTGCAAATATCCATATATACAGGTGTGTGTATACCTATATGTAGTTACATATACATGTACACACATCTATATTTATGTGTGTATCTATATGTAACAAGTGCCAAGTAAGTATATATGTATGTGTATGCATATGTACAAATTTACACTGATATGAAGATTCTCTCCTTATCAGAACTTGGAGAGGCATCCAAAGGTCGATCTGTTGGGAATTCTGTTTATATATTTACCTGAATCGGAGTCAGCTAACGTCACTAAGACCCAGTATCCTCCTCTCAGAAAGAAACTGATGTTGTGTGCGTTCAAGGCCTGCTTTATAGTTGCTATTCTCTGAAAACACAACAGAGAGAATGTCAGACGTCTCGCACTCCGTTCCACTTTGAGACACTCAGTGCTCTAAAAAGGAAAACCTCCAGCTCATTAAATTATGAGAAGCTCAGAAAGCATTTGTCAATGATGAGCTGAAATCCTAACAAAATTCCTTATTTAAAAATAATGGAAAACTCCACAAGCCATAAAATATGAAAATGTCAAATCATTACAGTCACATCTTCCTGCTTCCTTTCCCCAAGATGTGACAGACAGCATGTCATTTGTACACACTACTGGGTTTACTTTGGTCATAACTCACGGAACGCATAATCTGTATTAAAACCCCTCCATTCTTCTAACCTATCAGGAGAAATCCTGCAATGTCACTTTCGATTTCTTGCTATGAAAAGTAATTGCTATTTGATGATGAACTGCATGTTATAACTTACCTCATCTCCTTGCCTATAGTGGGATGGATTTCATCTATACCTAATTTTTAAAAATAGTCAGTAGAAATATATATACATTCATCCATGTGGAAAAAAATCAGTATTCCTTCTATTTTTCTCCAGTGGATAGAGCACAGTAAAATATGGTCTCTCACATTTTTATGGAGCAGAACCATTAAATATACCATCATATCCTAACCCCAGATGACAAATTATCTGAATTTTCCCTTCTACTTGCTTGTGTCTTCAATACGGGTAGTTTTCTAAAAGATCAAAGCCAGTTTTATTCTCTATGCCTTATAATTTAGGATAGGTCTGTCCATAGGATGCCAAATTAGAAATATGCTTTATATCCATGAAACCTTCACAAGTAACTCCTTTTATGGTATTATCAATTATGGTGCTCATCTTTGACAAGCCTTTGCAGTATAATAGATAGAAATCTCTGTAATGTCATTCACATTATGGACAGAGGCTACGCAAAAGTTCAAATTCAAATATTCTCACTCATACTGAGGAATAGGTAACTTCTACAGCCATTCCACTGACCTCATTGTATTTTTTTGTGAGGGAATGACTTAACATAAGGTTGATGTGAACATAACCTCAGTTATTTTACAGGACAATTACTTCAGATAGCTTGTAAATATTTATCTTTTTGCACAAAGTCTGGGAAAAAAAATGGATGTGACAATTATATTGATTAACAACCTTTAAAGTGATGCTGGCATCACTGATACAGAGTTACTCAAGTCTCAGTCCAGGCTCCTACACGTGTTCATGGTATACAATGAAAGACAGACCAGCACTTTAGGCTAATCCAGGGGTGTCCAACTCACAGCCCGCGGGCCAAATCCAGCCTTTCCGCCTTGTTTTATCTGGCCTGGCACCTTGTTTCTACCCAGTGGAAGTGCCTCATTGAACAGAAGTTTTGCCAAATCATTTGTAAGATGTGATTGTTCTTTATGTTTTGGAGTAACTCAAAGGAGTTACACACAAACATGAAAACATACACAAACATGAAAAACTCTTTGAGACAACATTGATTATAATTGATATTCTTTAAGATGTCTTTAAGCACATCACTAATAACAACTGAGGTTTAAAGAAACTAATACGCACAGCATTTGCACTGAAGTAAAATGTTTGTACAACCTACAGATCCGTCATCCTCAGCTCCCTTTAAATTATTAAAGATGCCCATTTCATATATGCTCAGAATAAAGAGAAAACTTCTTTTAGAATCTGCACCTTGCTTCTTCAAAAAGTGGAAAGATACAAATAGTTTTAAAATGGTAATAGTCACCTGGCTGAAAGCCGTAGTTCACAAATGCCTCTCTACTAAAGAAACAACCTGTTAAAATTAACTGTTTCCTGCAACGCAATCCAGGATTTTAGACCCCCAGGAATTCACACTGTGATTACAGAGGGAGAGCAGTTAAGAGTTTGGAGTTGCCACAAAGCAGAACATTTTTGCATTCACAACACACTGTGCATTTTACAGTAAGACATGTGTTCAAGTATTTCAATAACATCAACATACTCCTTTGTACTTTCCAAAGCATACCACATCAATTCCAAACACAATGTACTGGGTTTGTGTTAATATGAAGAGCTCCATCTTGTCTACTTCTCTAGCTGTTTGGATACTGTGACTTTGTCTCAGAAAGTTGTAAAACGCACTTCAAAATTAACAATACCTTACATTGGGTTTCTTTGTAAATGGCGGGTCTTAAACTGCAAGATACAGGTACAGTGTTGGGATCTGTTCCTTCTCTATCACAGGAAAAGGATGAATATCATAAATTATAAGTGCCTGCCTTCTGATTTTCAGCTGGCATCAGGTCTTTGATTATAAAAGAAAAATGGTTTGGAAATAGGTAAAGAAGAAACTCCTGTCTGATTTTCACTCCTGTGTTCAATATATTTTTTTCCTGCTAAGTGAAAAGGACATTTGCTCCTAAAGGCAGAAACTCTCTCTTTGATGCCCTTTACATTACAGGCCGACTAACAAGGTTCTCTTTCTTTTTGGCCCAAAAACTAATTTGTGTCTCAAGACAGTGCAGAGATGGTTTATCCTGCTTTAAAAATATCAGTGTTCTAAAAGCACTCTTTGCTCTACCAGATCTTCACAGACTAAAATATCATTGCTATTGTTTCTTTTAAAAACAGATAAATATTAACTATTCTTGAGATCTACATTAGTATCACAGTATCACAAAGTTGGAAAGGACCTCTGAGATCATCAAGTCCAACCTATAACCCTACACTAACACCAACACTAACACCAACCATCATCTAAACCATGGCACTCAGTGCCTCATCCAGTCTCCCCTTAAACACCTCCAGGGTCGGTGACTCCACCCCCTCCCTGGGCAGCCCATTCCAATGACCAATCACCCTTTCAGTGAAGAACTTTTTCCTCACATCAAGTCTAAACTTTCCCTGACGAAGCTTGAGTCCATGCCCTCTAGTTCTGTCCCTGGTCACCTGAGAGAAGAGACCAACCCCTGCCTGACTACAACCTCCTTTTAGGTAGTTGTAGAGAGCAATGAGGTCTCCCCTGAGCCTCCTCTTCTCCAGACTAAACAGCCCCAACTCCCTCAGTCACTCCTCGTAGGGCTTGTGCTCCAACCCCTTCACCATCTTCGTTGCCCTCCTCTGAACACATTCCAGTATCCTAACATCTTTCCCAAACTGGGGGGCCCAGAACTGGACACAATATTCAAGATGAGGCCTGACCAGTGCCCAGTACAGGGGGATGATAACTCCTCTGGTCCTGCTCACTACACTATTCCTGATGCAGGCCAGGATGCCATTGGCCTTCTTGGCCACCTGGGCACACTGCTGTCTCATGGTGAGCTTCCTGTCAACCAGCACCCCCAGATCCTTTTCTGCCTGACTACTCTCCAGCCACTCTGTCCCCAGTCTATAGCTCTGCATGGGATCAGTAAGTACTAGATTATGCTGGTCTATACCCTGTCCAATACAGCAGTCATAGCTTTTACATGTCTCTTGTCAGGTGAGAGTGAGAGCTTTACGTTATTAGGCAGCACATTTTAATCCTGCAAAAACAGGATGAAAAGTCTCCTAACCAAACACACATTGCTCTGGTTACCTTATCACTAGTCACACTTCTCTTCCTTTTTGGCTGGTTTGCTGGTAGTAGCACATGCAAGTCAGCAGTTGTGGGCAGACCAGGTTTCACAACTGTCATGAGTGTTTCTTCAGGTATGTTGGTTTCCTGTGAAGACAAAAGCATATGGCAAATTATAGGACAGCATGCTTTATATTTTATAAAAAACACATAAGTAACTCCACATGTGTCTTTTAGTCTTTGGTGTTCAGATCCTTAATATTCAGAGGGGACTCCAGCAGAAGCTAAAACATGAATGAAGCCAAACATTAATCAACTGAAATGTAAGCTGCTCTTTGAAGACTGGAAGAGCTAAGCATTGTTATCGCATTAAAGAGATTTAGTGGCATCAGGGAAAGAAAAAAATGAGGTGGTATGCAGTTTTAGCAAAACTGTACATTGGCTCTGCATTCCTATGGTAACATAAAAAAAAAATTCCCAAGTGGTTTCAGATCCTTATTGGGCTATTCAGATATTTAGTAGACTTAGACGGGCATATTCATTGCAGCTAACTTTAGTTTGGGAAGGCTACTTTTCCATCTGTGTTTAATGGGCAGAGAGAAATCCTCCAGGGTGAGACTAAGAGCATCTAGGTTCAGTTCTTGAAATTGTTATGAATATCTTCAGCCACCACTGAAAGTAAAGTGTGTCACTTTTCAAAATAGTTTGGGTAAATTTTGTTTTTAGTCCCAGATTCCTCCATGCATTGTATAATTCAGCCACACCGTTTTAACGACAACATCATGGGCACTTCCCACAGCCTTTCTCCAACAGATCCTGAAATCTCATTAAATTTTTCATATTCTTCTAGTACTTATTAAAACAGAAGGGCTATTTTACAAGACAGTAAAATATTTGTTTGACTGACACTGGCTATACAATGGGTTTAAACTGATAAAAGTGGGAAATTAATTTGACATTTGATGTGAACCTTAAAAAAAGGCAGGAAATAGTATAAAGTCAAATTCCAGAACCTGATTTGCACTACTGCAGATCCAGGAAAAGTCAAGTGATTTCAAATGCAAATATTTTAAAAACATTTTCAACCTTTACTTCAGTGCTATTGCCCTCAAAAAAGCCTGTGTGGGCGCACTCAATCGCTGGTATTGTGTCTACCTGAAAAGCACAGCTCTAGAGGTCAGTTTTTATGGGGCACTCTTTACTGATCTCATGGAATTGTAGCATGGCTTTGTACTTGATTTAACCTACAAGAATCAACAGCCCCCAATTCCCATTTGTTTTGTGAATATGACATAAAAAAAAGCTGTATCAACTGTTTGTATATTATATATAATTTTCAAAGTTATAAAAATTTATTTATAAATTTTTTTCTTTGTGCTTTGTTTTTACATAAAGCCTATGTTTTTAAATTACGCTACATCCTTTCCTTAACTTCTAAATAGATCCCATTTAAGCTACTCTTCCTGTTTTGGAGTCAGCAATATTTGCCAATACTTCTATCCCTAATCCCAGAGAGCAACAGTCAGCATTAACTGCTAATTAGACTGTGTTAGATCTAAACTTTCTATGTTACAATATCATCATCTACAGCCTGCATGTAAAAGCAACACAGGGCTCAAACTTGTTTGAAATGTGGCTCATGAGGTTCATTTTATTGTTTTGCTCTGCCTTCTTTTTTCTAAATGAGAAGGCATTAACTTCACCTTCAAGCTTTATGACTGGCGAGGGAACATTTTATGAGCAATCTGAAAGAGCACCTTCGCAAGAAGCCGTGTTACCACCCGCCCTATGTCTTCCCTCCACTCCGATATGCCAGGGTTATACATGTCCAGGTGCTTAGTAAACTTCAGAGGAAGGACGTGGAAATGATCTAGAAAAACAAAAATAGACATTTTTTAACAAATAACAAACCAGGCTGTAAAACCGGTTTCTAGAAATAAAAGCTGAAAATCATGGAATTATAGAACTGTTTGGGTTGGAAAGGAACATCTAAAGGTTACCTAGTCCAACACCCCTGCAGCGAGCAGGGGCATCTTCCACTAGATCAGGTTGCTAAGAGCCCCGTCCAACCTGACCTTGAATGTTTCCAAGGATGGAACATTTACCACAACTCTGGGAAAACCGTACTCTTGTTTTATCATTCTTATCATAAAAGAAAAATCCTCATTATACCTAGTCTAAATCTACTCTCTTTTAGCTAAAACCCATTACCTCTTGTCCTATTGCGACAGACCCTGCTAAAGAGTTTGTCCCCAGCTTTCTTACAAGCCCTCTTTAAGAATTGAAAGGCTGCAATAAGGTCTGCCTGGAGTCTTCTTTCCTCCAAGCTGAACAACCATAACTTTCTGTGCCTTTCTTCATAGGAAACATGTTTTATCCCTCTGATCATTACATATTTGGCATTATTTGCTGTGCAACACTGCAATATTTAAGAATCCCAACACTCTGTGTTGTGTACTCTTGGATGGAGCAAGAGTACACTCCTGGCAGTGACACTACTTAATTTCTTTCCATTTCCTTCACCATCACCAAATTTGTGCGTAAAGACAAAAAAGCAAGAAGAATAAAACTAACAAAGCAGATTTATACATGCTTTGGGGTCATAACCTTACCAACATTTTTTTTCCTTAGGTCAGTACACCACACAGACATGGATAGTTTCTTTTATTTGTAATGGGAACACACAATGGATTTTATTCTCACTGAATCATAAACATATGGGATTTTTCCAATTACGCGTTCTTTTTTCATGTAAAAAGAATACTTTATGTATTTCATCAAACAGCTATGAAAACAAGAACAGAAATTATATACCAAAGACTAACTACTGCCCTCTTCAAAAAAACAAAAAAAAAGGTACACCACAATATTTCTCTGGATATTGTCCAAAATATCTGAAATACCAGAAATGGGCTGTTCCTCAGTAAACAGACTCTAAAATACTCTCATTCTCCATATAGACACCTTGGATGAACTTAATGCAAGGCAGAGTAAGAGATCCTCTGGAATGTACGAGTCAAGCCTGGCCTCTCCAGTGCTTCCAACAGAATCGTATTTTAATAGTTTTCTTTTCCAGAGGTTTCTTTATTTCTCCCCAGACTAGTACTTTCTTGCTCTTTGTATCGGTAATGGCCAACACGAAGAGAAGCAGAATTTGAAGCCAAAGTCATTGATCTAGTCACGCTAAGACAGGTTATACTTCTAAAGACTTCTAAAAAAGTGGATGCACTGATAAGTGGTAGCATAAATGCTAAATCCATTTATCTGAGGAAAGAAGGTTCATAAAAGCTGCCTTTAGCATTAGTGTAGTTTTTATCATCATTCTAAATAAAGAGGTATATTAAAAGCAAAAATAACAGAATCCTCTTCAGACAACAGAGATGTATCATGTTGTGTATTTCATGATATCTGAAGGTTTTTAGCTCTGCATTAAAAAAAAGCTTTTTACCTAGCACATGTGACAGTAAGAATACAAATGCAAATAACTTATTTGCACTACATATTTTGCAGTTTTTTATGCCTTGTCACCACATTATATGACACAAAAAAACATACCAGGGCACAATATGAAAAGAGCTGAATGGTTATTCAAAAATTACAGCAGAGCTATACTTTATCCAAACTCTCTGAGAAACATCAAAGGAACAGTGAAATATTGTGATAAAAGGCCATTATTTCAATTTGGTTTTAATCCTGAGACTATATGCACAGCTAAATTTTCTTTTTTTCAAAGATATTTTATTTAGAAATTCTAGTCATAGGTGAAAATATTACTTAAAGACTATTGTTACTTATAGCATCTGCGAACCACAGACACATTTAATATAAGCAAAAGAAACATGTTTTGGAGGAAACCTTTCCATACAATCACACTGTTCAGCTTCATGGAGTTACCTAGTGACAGTTCATCCCTCTAATTTTAGCAATTAAAAGTGGCATTAGGTATAACTTTACAACAGGTTCTGCGGTGCCAGGGCTTTTTTAAGAGATATAAGAAACAAGGACAAGTGAAACAAAAGAAAATTTAACAAGAGCAATGTCTCACCAAAAACATGGACGACTTTTGAGTCCTGAAGCATGGAGCTCCCACAGGAAGCCTGCACTGTAACTCTGACATTACCCGTCTCAGTAAACTTTGTTACCAGGAAATTGTCCAATGTTAGGAGTGGCTTTAAAAAACAATGAGATGTTGAAAGGAGAATTTGAGCAAGAACCATAAAAACAATATCTGAAGATATCATCACTTAAAATAGTAGCAAAAAATATTTCATATCAATTGTTCAATGAATCAACATTTTCTTAAATTGTCCAATTACTACTTCCAATACAAGATGTTTCATTCCCTAAATAGAATGCTTATAAATAGAACAGCTGCCAGATGGGGGCAAACATTTCTTCTAGAATGATTGGTAGAGTATCAGGTTTTAATTCAGATCTAACTGAAATAAACAGATTTTCAGTCTGGCTCAGAATTTCTACAAGATCATGCATAGCAAGCCATTTGCCTCAAAACGCGTGGGGTATAGTCAAAGTCAAAAGTATTACTCCTGTTGACTCAAGAGCATGACCCTTGGAAGTGCACCAGCCCACCATAACCTCTAAGGCAGAACTGAGATACTCTGTTCCCTGACCACATCTGTATGAATTACAAAATCCTTCACAAGGCTACATCGATTTGCAGTGCTGCTTCTAGCAAAAGTGAAGTCAATAATAATGAACAGATACAGGCTGGGATTATGGTAGACAGCACATTTACAAGAAGAAAATTCATTGTGCTTATCTGAACCATTCCTCTGTCATAATAAGTCTCCTTCATAAAGAAAATATTTTTACTTATCTATTATTGAAAGAATTACCTCAAAAGAAATAAACCCTGCTAGACAAGAAATACTCCCAATAGAAATACCTGGATATTTCTTACTGCAGGTTATATTTATTTAGACTTTCTATCCCCAAACGAACATCAGTAGATTGTTTGAATGCTTTCACTGTTTCAATACCTTTCAGGTATCCCAATTATTTTTGATATGTCAAGTTTATTTTAGACTTCCAGAAAATATTTATCTACAAAATGAATATGCATATATTTCTGTAAAGTATGTAAATTTACAGTACTCACGCTATCAACACAGAAGTGCACAAATCCAATTTTCACCATTCAATGCTGTGATCCCAAATGCAACCCCCTCCACAAGATTTTTTTCCCCCCATAGGCAGTGAAATAGAATAAATTGTTGTTCCTCCCCCTGCCCTCCAAAATATAATGGTTTAGAAAGTAAAACCAATTCTAGAAGAGAAATTTGCATTTCCAAATAAGTAGCAAAAAGGGTAAATTAACACCTCCAATGTACATGACAAAACAAGGGATGTTCGCTACTGCTTTCCTCTAGTTATAACTGGCTATTTGGAATGAAAGATAGTCTAAAAGAAGTCATGCAACATGGTAGTATTTCTGTTAAAAGGTGTCACTCAACTTTATTGGAAAGAGATTGAAAATAATCTCAGGCAAAACCATTCAAGTACCTGAAGATTGTTTCCTATCCACCAGTAGAAGACTGTCAAATTAGGGTTCTCGGGCAATATGACAGCTGTCAGATTCACCTCCTGGTTTCTCCCAACAACTGGAACCACTTCTAAATTTAAAGCCTGCAGTGGAGCTGAACAAAATTCATAAAATATCACTGATCAATAATCAGTCAATTTATTAATGCCTCTTTCCCCAGAACCTGCACACCATAAAGTCCCGAATGTTTTATTCCCCTCCCTCCTGCTATTGCATCAGTGTTCAAATGGGTGATAATGGAATGACATAATTTCAACCAAACCTCCCAAAAAACCCAACAGACAAACAAAATCCTTGAGCAATGTGCAGGCTCATCAAAATACACCTATCTGATGCACCTTTTTTTACGTGGCCAATTCTAGAAAACATACGATAATATCTCAGTTAAAAAATGGAAAAATGCAATCTCACCTTTTTTTCTTTTTTGAATAATAAAAGATCAAATTAATAGAATCTAAGAAATCTCAAACTGCCAAGGGAAAAGCAGAAAACTGAAAAAGAACAAGTATTGACTACTTGTTTTCATCTTAAAATACCAGCATTTTGCTCACACCACAAACAAGTTCTCCTTGATGCATGTTTTAAAATAGATGTATGTATTGGGGGAGCATTTATTTGCCACGCAAAACAGACAACCTCTATACTTCAACATATGCCTTTAGAATAAGTTTTTTCCTTTCTGAACTTTTTATCTATGAAGGCTGTAAGTTTTTATTTGTATAAAATAAATGCATCATTACAATGATTTTATCTGCTTCTTAATGTTGCATTTTGCTTCATAGTACAATAACTTTATTGAAAGATAATCTTTCCCTTGGAGGTTTCCAAGTATATTATTTTCAGAATGTCTGAAGGTAAAAGCTTTCTAATAGTATAAAGTGATGACTAGAATTTCTTAACTTCAACTGCACCATCTATCCAGGATACCAAAGAGCTGTATGGGCCAAAATGCATTCATTACACAGAATGAACACTAACCCATGCATTTTTGTTTTATTCTCAGTACCTTTTAACCCATTCAAAGGTCTTTCAACTCAGTTCAAACTTAAATTAACACTGGCCTTTCTCTTACTCTATTTCATGAACTGAAACATTGTCCATTCACTTATAATTCACTTTGACTAAGCTGAATGCACTTCTCTGAGAGTGAGGCATTCAAGCTGTGCAAGCTCTCATTTTCCACCTCATTCCAATCACCCTGTGTGTTGCTTAACCCAAATATAAGGTTCTACTTTCATTCTGCGTTTTCTCCAATGACTCTTTCACTACTTAGTGAAATCAAGATATGTCAGGTGCTTAAATGAATAGTTTCTCCTATAACTACTTTACCAAAATTGGGCTACAATGCTCTCCTTTGTAGCTGATGTCTTCAGGAAAACTCAGAAATTGTAAGAGTTCTGTCAAATCTATTCCTTCTAGAGAGATTTTTGTCCTGATGAGGTAAACTAAAGAAGCCTGGAGGGTTCTGTGTCACTGTTTTGATTTTGGCATAAATTTACATTTTCCAGAGGTTTTGCTCCAGAAGGAGGTTATTTTTTTTCCAAAATATTTGGAGGGGAAGTTGTTTGGTACTTGAACAATGACTGTGATTTTGAGTATAGTAAGGAGCTAAAAAATAAGTATTGTGAGTCCTTCTGCTTGTGTCAGTCACACAATTCTGTCACGCATTTGAACAATCATCATAGCATCCTTAAGCACATACAATTAGGGGATGAAACTGACTTTCTCTAATGAAGCTACAGTTTCGGTACAGTTTTGAAAGCTCCCTGATTATTCACACACTGTAGATCGTTTTAATGAAAAACAAAATGCATACATACATCTTCAGTTCTTTCTATTCTAGTTTACCTCATCAGGTTTCTGGTATCAGATATGGTCTGATACCATTTCCTAACAAGCTGCAGACTGTGTGATCTGGATCAGAAAGGATCAGAAAAGATGACAGGCCAAAGTTCGTATAATTGTCCTGCATTACAGGTCATCCCACAGCAACAGAATTTAGCAGGAATAAAAAATATTCCTTTCACCATTTGTCCCTGAAAAAATCCCTGGGAATAAATCAGCTGGAAATAGACTGAAAGCAGGACTCTATGTACACTTCTGCTTTCATGGATTCCACAGTGAATAATGTCCCTGAACAAACAATTGTGTTTCTCTAGAATGTAGAAACAGCAGTTTAATTAGTGCCAGCTGATTTCCACAAATCTACCGAAAATATTATCTGAGCAAATCACATGGAAAGCATTTATTCAAGTTGGCCGGGTAACTTGCTTCTGTGAGTCTTTTAGACCACGTGCAGCACCGACAGACAAGCTCAGGAGAGGACTATGCCTGCTTTCAGTGCTCTGCTGCCTCTGCACTTCAGCACCGAAGTCCTCTGAATGCGCCAGTCATTTTACTTTTGCAGAATACCTTTTCCTTCTGAAATTTGTAAATCACAATTAACACCTTTTATTTACTGTTTATCGTGATGTAGGCCACACCAGAAGCACATTTTGAGAAAGTAGTTGTTCTGCTTTCCATCAGGGCTTGCTACTGCTCATCATTCTCTGAACAGTAAGATCTCCCTGGAGAGAAGAATGGAGCAAAGTTTTTCCCTTCATTGTTTGTACACATCTACTGTTCCTGTCTTAATCTACTTCTCACCTCATAAAAAGTAATGGTCCAGCCTTAAATAATTTATCTGAGCTCTCTGGAGTTGTCTAAAGATTTAAAAAACATAACAAAGGAACAGATAGTGAAACTCAGGCAGGGAATATTTTTCTGATCTTTTCCTTTTGATTTTAACTGCAGATAGGCCATTAGCATTAAGAGGTTGGGCTCCATCTGCTAGTCCTGGAAACTCTGGACTCAAGGACTCTGACCAGCAAAATACAGGCAGGCTGACATAAAACACAGATCCGTGCACAGCCTTGTATGTGGCTCTAGCTGTTTTCTGTGCTTTGGGCTTAGGATGGAAGGCAAAATCACTCACAACTGAGGGGAAGAGACATCCAGAGAATGCAAGATGAATGTCTATTCTTTTGATGTTGCTTTTTTTCTGCGTTTTTGACACATTTCAAAACATGCAAAGCAATAGCTGTCTTGAATCTCGAAGGAAGAGGAAAATTCAGTTCCAGTTATGAGTTTCCTTCTTCATTTCAATTATGAGACGACTGAGGTACATTAAGCTTGCAATGGTGCATGATATTCTCTATGCTGTGCTATTCTTTTCTTTTAAATCTATTTGATGGGGCTTTTTACGTCTTAATTAAGGAGAGGGAGAGAATTCTAAGTCAAGTAATGCTGCCTACCAATATGAAGTTATACCCAAGTACCACTCCAAAAATTTGTAAGATTTAACTACCTAAAATCAAAATTATAGTACTTTAATAAGTAGCCTGGCTTTTAGAAATACTGAAATTCTGATTATTTTTAAAATCATGTAAGAGTTCATAGGTTTCCCAACATGTCTGTTCACTTGCTTCACGCAGCACCTAGAAGCTCCTAAAAAGACATAGCTTGAGGTGTTAAATTTTAGCTGCCAGTGGGGTCCAGAGTCAGAAAGACAGATCAGACCTGAGATATGAACTGAGGCATTCTTGTGGTTTGAAAGATTAATAAATCATCCTTCTCTCAAATCCAAGAAAAACTAACTCTGTCCTTTCAATACACCAGGTTTACAAGCCTCCACACTAATAATAAATATAGAGCACTGCAAGACTGCATGAAGTTACTGAAAAAAATATGCATTTCTCCTGGTTGTGGCCAGTAAGTCTTTTTACTAGTTCATAGTTGTTCTCGAGCTTTTTGTGCAGATAAGAGTAAGAAAGCCAGGGAGGTGATTTACTGTTGACTTGGATGAACACCACAGCCTCATCGTGCCCAGCCACATTCTCAGCCTTCACCCAGACACGGTAAATCCCAGGATTTTCATAGCGGTGACGGATGCGTTCTCCAGTCATTGTAAGGTTCACATATATTGCCTTAAAGCCATCTCCAAGATCCACCTGGTATTTGGTATTAAATATATCACCCTAAAATGAAAATATAACAAAAAATACTTTAAATGTCCAGAATCGAAATACACAGGACATATTATTATAATAATTTACTGAATCACAACAGCATTTTGAGCCTCAGCCAGATATTTTGACTCAAAGGCAATTGATGCAGTAAAACCATGACACCATGGCCACTAAATAAGCTGTATGGCACAGAAACTCTCACTCTTGTCTTAATGCAGCTGGACATTAACATAATGGTGCAGGCAGCTGAAGTGATGCTCACATGATTGAAAAAAAATTAATATTGTTATTTTAGCAAATTACAGCTCCTCCAGTGATTAAAATTAATTGGTTTAAACCACCTGTCTTCACAGCACCTTCTAACCGCACCTTCTGAGCATTAGCTGTATGGCCTTGAAACTCCAAGCTAGGATCTTCACATGGAATTTTACTGCATTTTACAGAGCTACCAGCATGTCTAGAACGAACATGACTACTGCAAAATCAGCTGCATGCTTAATGAAGACAAGTATTGAGGGTTTAAAAGTCCAGCCAAACGATTCTATCACATCAAGCACCTCATGGAAGTGATAAGTCATTGCATGTCTGCCAAGTGCTCCTTTAAGTAACAAATTCAGGCCTAAAAACTGCAAGACTAATATCATTGTCAGAGAATAAACATATGCCCATCACTCATGTGGTACGAGTGTGGTTGCTCAGGAGAGAACTCAGTTCTGTGCCACGTGGACCAGTCATGCGGATGGAGTCAAAGGAAAACTTATTTCAGCTGTGAGCAGCAACACTTGCTCAATAGTACTGGCAGCACTGCCTCAGTGAGTTATTCTTCCTCAGCCTTCAGTTACACGTTTCTGCCCACTCACCATAGTACACAGCCATCACAGTCATGCAATTAAAACTGGTTGCAGGGCCAAGCCAGGTAGAAAATCCTCCATATGATGAAAACACAGAGTTGGTTTAAAAATCTTCATTGCTTCGAGGAAAGGTACGTATATATCCATATACCTGCCAGGGGACCTGAATGGCCATCAGAGCAGAGAAGGACTGACACCCACCAAAGTATTCAAATATCACTTCCCCATAAGCTACCGTCTGAAATAGCTTTGCATCAAAATCTAATTTGAACAGGCAGCACTACTGCAAAATAAAAGGAGGCCACAAAGTCTAGAAATTTCATTCCTTTGCATTACAAAGGGGAAAAAAATATACTAGTTTTTACTCCTTTTATTATTGTGTTGTTTGATTTTCTTCCACATTTTATCAGATGAAAGACCACTGCTTATTATGCAAAACAATACCTATAAAAAGGAACATGTATGGTTATCAAATATCTAAGCACTGTATTTCAACATACATAAAGGACCTCGAAAGCTTTTTCACTGTTAATAATAGGAAGGGCAACGAAGCTGGTGAGGGGTGTGGAGCACAAGTCTTATGAGATTGTTTAGTCTGGAGAAAGGGAGGCTGAAGGGAGACCTTACTGCTCTCTACAACTACCTGAAAGGAGGTTGTAGCGAGGTGGGGTTGATCTCTTTTCCCAAGTAACAAGCAATAGGACAAGAGGAAATGGCTTCAGGCTGTGCCAGGGGAGAGTTTTCAAGCAGGTTGCTCAGGGAAGTGGTTGAGTCAACATTCCTGGAGGTATTTAAAAGATGTGTAGACATGGCACTTCAAGAAACGGTTTAGTGGTGGACTTGGAAGTGTTAGGTTTACAGTTGGACTTAACGATCTTAAGGGTGTTTTCCAACCTAAACAATTCTATGATTCAATCTTTCTTTTGACAACAGATGGGTAGAATTTAGCAGAAGATAATAAACTATTAAAATTTAAGCCAATAGAGCTCTCTTCTTGCCAACAATGTGCCAATAAGTGGAATCCCTTTAGTTGACTTTATCTTCCAAGCAGTTCCTTTTTGCTCTTTCTTATGCTAAAAAATATACATGCATTTTTTTCCAGGTGAGACAGAAATTAGTGTTGAAAGCAAGTAGATGCAAGAGTCTCTTAATGCTTATTCTAATAGCTTCCCTAGTGTAAAGATGGGAGTGTTGTCTTCAGATACCAAGGCTAGGTTTTTCCCTGGCCAGGAAAGACAAAGAGCAGCAGACAAATAGCAAAAGTCACATATGGAAAAGGCAGCTAAATTTCAAAGGAATTTGGGCTTCTGCTTCCATGGAAAACAGATGATTGCCATGACATTATTTATTTATACATTCAGCCAATAAAATTATTATTATTTCTAAGACCACTTGCAAATTGCCCAAACATACCTGAAGCCTGCTTTCTATACTCCCTGATGACTGGCATTCCTGCATCCAGTAACATGTACTCACATGAATTAATGTTGTTCAGCAGAGAAAGTGGTATGTTTTGGTTTATCTTAGCAGAGCTGTTTTTTAAACTCAGTAATTGTTATGAAGTTGCATTAGATGTTATTGTATTTGTTAAATCCTAAGAAAAACTCTTGACATTTGAGTATAAATATTATTCTCAGCCATAGGGGGCAGCAAACTGTTACATTTCTTCTAAATCTGCCTTCCAGTTCAATGTAGGGAGCAAAGGCTTCATCAGAAAACACAGCACAGGATTCCCTTCAAGATCTCTGACTTCTGAAGATTTTTGCATAGTTTTAAATGCTTTACATATTGCCATAGAGATTCACGAACGCTTCAGAATCTACACAGTACAAAAAAAAAAGTCAAACTGCTAATCAAAATCATTACAGTCCAAATTGAAACCAATTCTATTCTTAAAACAAACATTTCCAAACAAATTATAAAGAGAGAAAGCAGCATAACTTGCCACACAACTGCTGGGGCACTGCAAGCATCATAACACACAGCCTACGAAGCGTTAAGCAGCCCAGTGTTCTGCCTATAACCTTCTTGATTCCATTACAGAAATAAAACCCAAGTGCACAATTTATACTGCACAGGTTTGCCAAAATGAGTGAACTTTCTTCAATCTCTTGCAAACTGGTGAGGTTAGCCAGGAAGTACAACACTCTGATAACCTTAGCACAACTGTTGGAGACTTATACTAGATAGAAACCATTTAGGAAACATATCCACTTTGAAAACTTCATCCAAAAGTTACTTGCTGCCTTTGATCAGGGCCTTAAGGCATTGTCTATCTCAATAAACAGAAAAAGAACTTAGCAGCACAACTAATACATAATAAATGTTCTCATGCTGTGCTATTTGCTGATTTCTGTAAATTTGCTTGATTCCTTTCTGAAAGGCAGAACCTCAAAACAACTTAAACAAGGATATCAAGTATTCCCTGCATTTTGATTCTTCTCTGATACAGCAGTTGAAATCTTCAGTCCAAGGGTAATTACATTCCTTTGATTTTCCAAGAAGCCAGTGCCTTTAAGGAATCATGACTGACTACACCACTGAGGAGATAAATCCCATTCTGTGGACAAAACTTGGTGGTTCACTGAGCTTACTGGATTGCATGATTCACTTGAAAACCAAAGTTTCGATATTTAGTGATTAACTCGTCTTTGCCTCAAGCACAGCTCAATCTCACTCAGCAGGAAATCAGGTAGGAGAGAAAGGAACCACAGAAACAACAAGCAAGCTTTCATAAAAGCCATTGTTCGTTACTACCTGCGCTTGTCTGACAATGAAGGTGATGTCTTCCCCAGGCTTAACAGCCAGGCTTTCTTCTCTGATGCTGATTTGAAGTCCCTTGGGAGCAATTAACGGACACATATGCTGTGCTAAGTTCTGCTGCAGGTCTATGCCACCCTCACACACATTAGAAACAACTTTCCTGTACCTGCAAAATACAGTAAGCACCGAGCACAATGAATCAAAGGTAAGGAGGAGAATGCCATCAGAAGCACTAAATGAGGCTGGCATGGTAACCAACGAGAATTCCTTGGGTTCATGAACAAACATGATTACAGATGATCAATACCAATTCATGATGCAAATACTTCAATATAAAAACCTGTTGAAGAAAAAGGGTGTGGAGCATGATGAGGACTTCACTTGTATCCATTGGAAGAGTTTGCTTTTTCAAATTTAGAAACATGTCTGACCAGCCCTCCAGGAACCAGATAGTCTGCTGTCCTCTCTGCCATAACCTTTCCTACCATTCAACAGTCAGTGCTCTAGAGTTCTTGGTTCAAATCCCAAAGATCAGGAAGAAATTAGACCAAGCATCTCCTGCATTAACTCAGATTGCTTATCTGCTGCTCTCAAATCTATGCACTTCATAAAACACTTAAAGCATTTACTTAATATAACAGTAAAACAAGTGAAAAGCCTAACACTTTTAAAAAAACTAATAATGAAGTACTTAGATGTATACATTAATTATTTAGAGATCAGTTCCACTTAGGTATATTATTTTTAAACATCCTTTGAAATTGGAGTCAGATTTCACTTTTGAATTCCTATTCTGTATATCACAGCTGTCAACCTCAACCCAAAAGGCATCATTTCCCTTGCTAAGGCAAATATACACAGAAACTGTGATTCTATTGCCAGATTTGACATTTCATCATTCAGTTCTCATCTCCACAACTGACAAAGATGATGTTATGATAAGCCAGAATAGCTGCCAGCTGCAAGTTATTCTCAGTGCAGACGTCAGACTACATTGTAGTGTATATTCTATGTGGTATTGTTTACAGTTACTAAAGCTTTCCTTTGATTCTGTGTGTCCCATATGGTCATGAAAAGAATCTATTCTCCACAGAACTCCTTACCCCATGGAACTGAGAGACTGTGAAGTTCTGTGAGATATCACTGGTATCCCAGAATAATTAATTGGATTCAAACAAAAAATTGGTCTGTATTGGGTTAAAACCTCCACATCTGAATGAACATTTCTATCAGAAGCGTAGAAATGCTTACAAAATGCATCTACAAAACGAAAAATAAAGATACTTGCAAGAATACAGCACTCCTTCTTCGCAAATAGTTTAGTTTTTGAACATGCAAAGTAACATTTCTCTTTCTTTAGTCTGTAGGAAGGTTTTACACATGCTCCAACAGTGTCAAAACTTTTGCACTTCCCATTTTTTTACAATTTGCCTTATTTACACTTCCTTAAAATTATTTTTGTGACCCTTGGTTCTCCCTCACTCTGGAAGTCACTGCAAGCCAAATGAACACAAAATCAGCTTACCCAGTGCTGCTGGTGTATGCCTGCCCCAGCATGCAGTCTTCAGGAGGTGCTTCTGGGTTAAACCAAAAGTCAGCAAAGCATTTGCTAGACTCCGACTTCAGAGGAGTAGAGCGCTCAAACCCATAGTCACTGAAAAACATCAGTATCAAGGGTGTGACTCTCCCCGTTTCATTCAGTACTCTAATTTGGGGTGGACAGGACTACATTTTTAAGAGTAAAAAAATTTTTTTTAAGATTATTCCACATCTGAACATACAACTTGATGAAGCCTGTTCTGTTCTGGTATGGGGACAGGCTGAGAGAGTTGGGGTCGTTCAGCCTGGAGATGAGAAGGCTCTGGGGAGAACATAGCTGCCTTCCAGTACCTGAAGGGGCTCCAGGAAAGGTGAGGAGGGACTTTTTACCAGGGCAAGCAGTAATAGGATGAGGGAGAATGGCTTTAAATTAGAAGGGGGAAGATTTATATTAGACATTAAGAAGAAATTCTTCACGATGAGGGTGCTGCGACACTGGCAAAGGCTGCCCAGGGAAGTTGTGGCTGCCCTCTCCCTGGAAGTGTTTACAGCCAGGTGGGAAGTGTCCCTGTCCACAGCAAGGGGGTTGGAACTGGATGATTTTTGTGGTCCCTTCCAACCCAAACCATTCTATGATTTTATGATTCTAATTTCAATAGGAGTTGTGTACACCTGGGGAAAAATATGGTTTTAATAACTTTGTCAGTGCTGCAAAATTAAGTCTCTTTGTAGCTTAGATTTTTAAAAGGTTTCCTTTGCCAGTCAGACAAAGACTTTTCTTCTGTCTTTTTCCCATTTCATTTGCAAATAGAAAGGGTTTGCTTGCATTATAAATCAATCCAATGGTCATTTTTCAAGTCTTGATCAATAAAGAAAAACATCAGGATTTGTTCAGTCAGGTGAAACAAACATTGGAAACATGGCAATGTTTTTAAACAGCAAATGCAAAAGCAACCTTTTATTCAAATTACATGTTGCCTATTTGTTTGTACATGGCTATCTGAGGACAAGGGTAAAAAGGAGGAAAATAACCCCAGCTCAAACTCCAAGGAATAATTGGAATATTAGGAATAAATTAAAAGGTCCATAATCAGACTCACCATAAGAAATCAGAGTTCACACATTCACAGACTTTGGATGTGAGAGCTGATGTGAAACTTCTCCCCTTAATGCACCATGATGTAATCTTCCTTTTCCGAAAGCTCCTCTGCTGGCCCATGATGCAGCGATCACCCTGAATACCAAAGCACCAGACACCATAACTGACACCACCCAGACCTGACTTTATGTTATCATAGGAAAGGCTAGACTTGCTGCCAAGACTATAAATTTGTATCAATTCTTTCATATTCAGATTCATAGGAATACAAAGCTCCCATAGACGCTGCCATCCACTAACAGTCCATTACAGAGCTGTAACATAAAGTATCTTTCAGGGCACAAATCCAAAGGTGTACATGAAAATTTCAGATGCAGTTTAACCCATATTTCATGTGTGCACAACCTAGGCACAACCCTGCAACAGGGGTGGATTCAGTGTGGATGCAGACGGCTTAAGTTCTATCTAAATCACTATTTCTCATGTCAGCAGTCAATAAAAAGCACCAACCAGGTGGACACAGGTACAATGAAGACTATCTGAACACACTCCATTGGTAACTAGGCGGTTGCAAGTACTCTGACAAAGTCATTTTAGCAGTTTCTAATTTCTAAAAGACATTTCAATGCCAATATCCCAAGATATTGCTACTTTTCAAGCTCAGATCTGTATAACATTCTTTGTAAATATATTTCATTCCCAAACGAGACGTGTAAAATTAGGAATGAGAACTAGAATGAGAGCTGGAATAACAAAGTAGCATGCAAAAAAAATTCCAACTCTGCAGAGAGCGAAAGAACAAATACGTTGGAAGAACCACAAGCATAATAATCAGAATGATTATGAGTAAACATTACATATTCCATTTAATGCATAAAATCCCTCATATTGTTCTCTTTAATCAATACATTGTATAGAGAATGTAGTTTCCCAAAATTGAATTTGGCCAGAGCACCAGGATTAGTAGAGCTTTAATGTATTACTGCACAAAATGGTATTGCCCAAAACAACTGGACTCCATTATATGATCAGTCCACTGAGATCCTAAATTACTTCTGGAATGGTCTTTACTTATGGCAATTTATATATGAGTACAGCGTGTGGTCAGGAAGTTGGCAGGACCTACAACTGCACGTTGAAATTACTTCAGTCAATATTGCACACTTTAGTTTATGCTATATGCTTCATAATCTAGCAGGACCACCTATTATTATGGCAGACCACCAGAAATACTTCCACATTTCCCAGGACACAGAACACACAACTGAAGAGAGCACAAAATCCTCCTCTATTTTAAGCTACTGTAAAATCAGCAAATACCAACATAAGGAGATCAAACCTGGGGATGTAGCATCCAAATTTTGTTTGGAAACTTCTGCCTCGCACACAGTTCTACAAGCATCTGAAAGCTACAGAAAGGTTGTTGTAGTTAACTGAGACTGTGAATACCTGTAGATTTGTGAGCTCCCAAGATTCATAGTCATCATCAGTGCACTCCCTGGGGAAGGATGGTCTGAAGTCCACCTTCACCAGTTCCCAGTCTGAACGGTAGCTAATGTGTCCAAAGACTCTGAACAAAAAGATAAAAAATGAAATCTTACTGGAATGAAATACCATACATCTGAGATTCCAATTTCCAGTCCTATCTTTTCCTTTGGTCGTGGTTCCTTATTAAAATGTTCCTAGTTAATTTTTCTTCGAGTTATATTCCTCTTCATATGCAACAGATCTGGTTAGAAAACATTTGCCAACTGTCTATGAAACTTTGCAATAAAAGATATAGATCAGAGTTTGTTTTTTTTTTTTTCCTCAGCAAACTATCCAGAAATTTAATTAGAAATATACTACCTTTTCTAATTTAGAACCCCAAATTTTTGTCTACTATCTTGCTCTACAAAACACACAGAGCTCTCAGATTTTGACAGGGAGTTCAGATCAGGGAGCAGAACTCAGGATCATTGGATTCAATTTCCAGATTTGTCACTCATTCCTTATGACTACAGTGCAACCTCTTCAGGTTTTGTTTGTTTATTTGTTTATTTTTTATTTTTTTTAATTTCTACAGTTTTCAGATGGTAATTTGCTATTATCTAAACTCACAGCAGCATCATGAAATTGTACTCATTTTAAGGAATACACTGCATCTACATATTGTGGTAAAGAACTATGAGCATCATTTTCATTTCAGATATTCCAATGTATAACAAAAATCAGGCACAAACTGTAAATTTCTCCTTTTTTGGAGGGGAGGGGATGGGAAGGGAGGAAGAAAACCTCATTGCTTTAAAAAACAAACTGCATTTTCAAAGGAGCCAACATTTTCAAAGTAGGAATATTTATTTCCAAAACAAAATGGGTAAGTATGACATCCAATAACAAATTAGAAAGTATAAAGACTTTATTTGGGCAAAAGTCAAATTTATTTGTGGTTTGAATCAGGCTTATGTGGCTTACTTGCCACAGAACTTAAGGTTGATTCTGAAGCCAACAATTTCTGCGCAGTTCATACTGTACAGAGCTTATATTCCAAGCTTTAGTAGCATTCTTCAGTCTAATTCATTCCTTTTGTTTCGCTCTCGGTTTTGCCCAAATCCAGATACAGCAGGAATGGTACAGTTTTGCTAAAAGCACTCTGCTGTGCAGAGTCATTTCTCTCGTCCTGAATACCAAGTTCAAAGTGGAACTAGGGCAGACCAGAAGTGAGGAACTGGTGAATTCTCTGCAGCTGAGGCAACAACATCCTAGTAAGCCTCCTCCGTGGTAGGGGGATGCAGTGCTCTGAGTCTACCAAAGAGGCTTAAAAATAGTTGCAGAGACTAAAGATGAATAGTGATTTCCTCCTTTTCTTTGTGCTTCCTTTGCTTCTCAGCGATAGCACCGTGATTGATGTAGACACCCACAGGTTACTGCCCATACTGCCTACAATACAATGACTGAGGTATCCACGCTCACAGGAAACTCCACCATCAGAATTGCACTTAATTAACAAAACCACGTACATTTAGTTTGTCTGTCTTACTCCTTTCTTGAAAGGCTCTGAGTTTAAAGGACTTGGCTCATCCACTTACTTTCATTCTAAATCTACCCATGGCTCAGAAGTAGAAACAATACAAAAAAGCCAAAAAATGTGGCTTATTCCACTGGCTGTGTGCACACAGGTATGTGGTCCCACTTATCAAGTCTTACAGGTTTGGTTCCTTTTTTTCTGGTTCAGCTGGATTTTGAGAGCTTCTGTCACCATATAATCTTATACACTTGTACTTACATACTCAATAAAGTGACTGCTTAGGTGGTCTCATGTTTTTTCCACAATGCCTGCTTCAATACGACGGGCTCTGCTGACAGGCATGAAGTGTCTTTTGCATGCTAAATACCTGCACTTTTTTTCTACAGAAAGTACTAACATAAGGCAGACTTCAACATGCACTTATGTAAATACCAACCTCAGTGAATGCCTCATTAGACACCACAAAACTTTACAAATTGGTTATATTTCTTTTATTAACTCCCTTATCAATAAATATGTTCAAGTGAAAGGAGCCAAAGCTATACTCCTGTCTCAAGAAAAGTATTTTCTATAGAACAAATGATATTTCTTTCATTAACGTTAGCTATCTCAGACAGATTAGTCAGGAAAGGAGAAGAAAGGAGATGGTTGTTTGAGTTCAGGGTAGAACAGAATAACATAATTCTTCTGAAGGTATAAAAAATATCTCTGAACTATGAATGACAGACTTTGAGACCTCACAGAGAATGAAGGTGATGACTGTGGAAAGTGAAACATTTCACCTATATACACACACACATTTATGTGTATATGTACACAGGTGTATAAACATATATATAAACTAACAAAACAGAGCCCAGTGAGTTACAGAATTAATTTTGATATCCACAAAGATATCAAATAAATTATTCATCTATCCACTTATAAGCACCTTGGAGATAATTAAAATGATAACAAACATCCACCATGGATTTGTTAAAACCAAATCATGTCAAACTAATTTAATTTTCTTCTTTTACAGGGTAAACGGCTTAGTGGAAAAAGGAGAAAACACTACCTCAACTTAAAAAGGAAAACGTCAGTGCAGATAAAATCATTGTCATGAGGGAATACACATTCCATTAGAAAAATCCATTTTCAAAAAGTAGTTATCAAGCAGGGAAATATTTTCAGATATGTACCACAAAGATATGATGGGTCCACAGTAAATATTTGCATTATCACCCATATGGTCAAATAACAAACACACACAAAACTTTGCAGATAACACAGAAGGAAGGAAGGAAGCAGACACTGACTGGTGGAAGTAATGGTCAGAAATCAATAAGATGAAATAATTCAAAACCAATTGCTAAAAGCACTATTAGGAAAAACACACAATAAAAATGCAAACCCAAAATATAGAACAACTTTCAAGCACCAAAGGAAGGGCTTGGGGATTCTAGGGAATAAAAACAAGAATGTAATGTTGCTGCAAAAGAAGAAATACTAATTGTAGGTTGCATTCAGAACTGGAAAAGAGAAGATGTGAACAAAATAGTTTTAATAAACTTTAAAAAGAATATTATGTCTAATTTTGGATATTAAATGCATATTTACACACCCACTAAAAATGAACTTGAAGAGGGGCAAGGATGACTCATAAGCTGCTTAGAAAATATGACCAATGAAGAAAGATTGAAAGAATTGGGTTTTTCCCTGAAAAGAAAAAAAGGATAAAAATGAAAAGTAAAAAAAAATGCCTTCAGTCTCTTCTTATAGATTGAAGAGTTGTCTTCAAAGAGACCTGGAGAAGGGACAAAAAGGACTAAAGACAAGATCAATAAACCTAAATGTTACAGCTACACAGTTCTCTAATTCTTTCTCTTCTTCCTGGCAAGGCCCTACCTGGAGCACTGTGCCCAGTTCTGCCCTCCTCAATACAAGAGAGACATGGACAGACTGGACAGAGTCCAACCAAGCATCACTGAGATGATGAAGGGACTGGAGGATCTCCACGGTGAGGAAAGGCTGGGAGAGGTGGTTATGTTCAGCCTAGAGACAAGATAGCTCAGGAGGATCTTATCGATGTCTATAAACACCTGAAGGGAGGGTGCATAGAGGAGAGATCAAGGCCCATTGCAGTGGTGCCCAGTGACAGGAACTGAGGCAACGGGTACAAACTGAAACAGAGGAGGTTCCCTCTGAATATCAGGAAACACTTTTGCTGCTCTGAGGGTGATCAAGCACCGGCACAGGCTGCACGAGGATTTTGTGGAGTCTCCATCCTTTGAGAATTTGAAAACCACCTGGACACAGTGCTAGATGACCATGTCTAGGTGGCCCTGCTTGAAGAAGGGGTTGGACCAAATGACTTCCAGAGGCCCCTTCCAACCTCAACTATTTTTTGGTTCTGTGATTTGTAATAGTAATGATACAAGCTATTGAGGCTGTTTATTCTCCCTCTTTGGAACAAGAAATTTGTGAAAGATGAGGATTAGAGCTAGAGATCAGACAAACTTCTGAGATATTACCCAGTCCTGCATCCTATAGTTACATAAAAATTATAGAAATTACCCTAGAAATTATGCAAATTGTACTAGAGTAATATAGAAGCTATGTGAAAACTAAATGTGTACACAGCAAGGGCAATACTTCAATGGGCCAACTCTGTGGATTTTTAGCAAAAGAACAAAATAACTTTCTGCCTGCTAGCCCAGCCTTTTTCAAAAATATACTCATTTCCATTACGGTTGTTCCAGTTCCACAGACTGAAAACCATGTTGTGACAAAGCACAGCAACTGCACCACTAATTCTACCATCCTCTGACTTAAGTAAAATACCTGAGATTAGAAGAAGTGTCCCAGCACAGCCATGAATCCCACAAAAATGCAGGCATAGAGCTTTGTAATTCACGGGGCAAATTTCCCAGGGAATCTAACACCCTATATGCACCCAGATTAGCAAACTCTTTGAAAACATGGCCTCATGATTATTAACACTGTTCCTGCCAATAACGTTTGTTGCCCTGCAGACACTGGGGTTTGTAAATACATCAGAAGAGCCCATTTAAATGCATTGCCAAATATCACTAGAATTGAAAATAAGTTATTTTTACAAAGTAAGGAAGAAAGGAATGTTTTAAGTAGGATCCAATGGATTAGACAAAAATATGAGCTACAATAAAGTAATACATAACAGCAATCACAATCTAGAATGCTCATGGATTTTGCTCAGGTGCAAAATATATATGCCCAATAAAATCATATAAATGAAAATACTGGAGTAGTGCAGAAACTGCAACTGATGATTAGAAGTTAAATATCAAGATTATAGTAATTCATAAGCTACTAAAATCTTCTTGATTAATTATGTTTCATTAGAAAGCCATCAAATCATTTTTGATGAAACTATGAAAGATGACGCTGTGATAAATAATTTTTGAAAGAAATTCCAATTACCTTGGAAATTCATTTACTTTTATTTGCAAGAATTTGGGATCCATAATTTTAACTTCAGTGTTCCAGTTGCCATAACAACTTTTTACATTTGTTCCGAGTTCATTTATGAGCACATAATTCTTTAATTTGATTGCATCATTTGATAGCTAAGACAGTTTAATGCAGTTTTTAAGCTAACTCATTTAAACCATTTGCTGGAGGATTGCTGGTTATTTCTGTTCCTGATAAAGCTCACAATCAGGGAGAGCTAATTTAATAGAAATTACATGCAATGATAATCTCTTCCACTAAAGGCACATTTCTATTCAATAGAAAAGAGCTTCTATTCAATAGAAAAGAGCATCTATTCAATGGATGTTCTTAGTTCAGACGATCAGTAATAGTTGTGTTGTCTTCTGTCTGTGCCTCTTGAAAACAACCCCACTATGATGGTGTTAAAGCTGGAGGCTCCTGAAGAATTATCAGGTAAACATTCAGCTTCCATGACTTAATTCAGGAGAAACAAGCCTGATTTTGACAACATGCTACTCATCTCAGATGGCATTGAGATCTTTTTATAACCATGACACTTGCCTTCCTCTTTAGCTTTTCTGCTGTGTTCTTCAAGATTTTTTTCAAAAGTTTTCACAGTATCAAAGCACTCTTTGACACAGCAGACTGATTTTAGCTATAGCATCCCATAGTATGGATCTAATGCTATATAAATTAAAACATTCTTTTGAGCAACCGTTTGTAACATTATCTCAGTTGACTTTTGAGCTGTTAGCCATATAGTCTCCAGACAAAGAAAATGGCTATGCGTAATCTGATGTCTGATGTACCCACCAGTTACTCAGAGCAGCACAGCTGAACCTGCAACAGTTTTGCTTTACTGTTGAATATATGAAAACACTCAAAGAGCTCAGAGTGGTGGAAGTGTACTACCCCACCAAGGTCATGAAGACAGCACACGTGGAATTTATTGAGATGTTTAACGTAGCAACTTAGATTTTCCAAGTTTCACAGTTGTAGTGCATACGAGTCATGACAGCTGTGTGATGCATAGCTACTTTTGTTTGAAATTGGAGGCCTCTCTCATTCTAGACATGCTGCTTTAATCTCCCAAGTGCTGCATCAGCTTTTGCTCTCTTATACAAGACTTTGTTATTGGCCAGGAGGTTCCAAACAGCATCCTGCCAAGGTAGCAGAATTTACCTGTACAGCCCTGCACTGTCCTGCTGACACACTCTGCTAACTTGGCATGCCAGTTGGGGATGGAACAGGAGCTCTAGTGTTTTGGGGGCACTTAAATGCATTAAATTTCCAACAGTTAAACATAGGGTAAGAATTGAAGACCTCCCATACAGATGAATCCGGGCAATCTCAATGGCTCTGTCTTGGCTACCATCTCTAAATTCGTGTCTAAATTGGCTCTATCATGTATAAATATCTCTGGGCAGCACCTAAGCAAAGATGTCCAAGCATGTACAAAAAGGCAGGACCGGAAATTCTTTATGGATCTAAACCTCAAAGTCCAACAGCAAGTATGTGACCAAACTTGGAAAGGAAACCAGGTTCTTGGAGGTGCAAGATAATTATTTTAACAACTCTCAGTCTGCCTCTTAGGAAGTATTTGTTGAAATGGAAGCAGTCACAGAGCTATGCTAAAATGTGATGTTTAGATCTTGTTCCCCATATAAGCTTTCTCTCCTGTAGTAGATCATACTATTAGGAAATATAATTTTTAGTGAACTTACTGTACTGTTAAAATCCTTTTAAACTGTCACACTCCATGATTATTTTTACAACACAACTGCAATTCCAGATTGAATACTTAACCCACCTTAGAGTTCATTACAAATCAGAAGCCATTTATGTTAAAAAACGGCAGCAACTTTATCAGTTATCTTTTACATAAAAGCAGTAGCATGTTAGAAGTTTCTTGTCAATTTATGGTAAGCTCAAAGTCCTTTGCTTCACTTAGACCTTTACTCCAAAATATGACACTATAACAAAAAAGCAAATAAATGGAACACCTTTGTTTTGCCCTTTTTAGTTCATATTATTACAGTGCCTTTGAGCACACATGGCGTGACCACCCCATGCCAAAACCTGTAAACAAATCTCCAAGTAGAGGTAAAAGGATGAGGTCATGGCATGCAAGGACACACTTTATATCTAATGTAGCTACTGAAAACAGGTACTGTTCTCCTCAACTCACAGAAACAGCAATATTTATTAATGATAGATTTTCCAAGGAGATACAAGTTGGAAGAGCAGGATATCCATAACTATGGCCTTCAGTGTTATTTAAAGCCTACCATTTTCAAAAAGAAAATAACAGATGAATTTGTTTAGATATGCTTTCCTTCTAATGGTCGGTTTTGCTTTCATTACAACACTGTAAAAATCAAGAAAAGCTAGAGAGGTCGAAGGGTTCATACTAGTAAAATGAGTGAATGCAATGTAAGACTCAAGCTGCAGTCTGTTTATACAACAAGATTATAATTCTGCATATTTTTCTAATTCCCCAAAAGAACGCCACAAAGGTCAGATTTCAGTGGCCTTCCTAAATCTCAGCTAAAGGAATGATGAATGTTTCCATGTGCAAAAGGAGACACCTGCATCCATAAAGCAATTGCACATAAACAGTGCTTGTGTACACAACAAATCATGTGCAAATATGCTAAGACACTTGTGATTTAAGTGCCTTAAAACTAAAAACACATGCATGTACTTAGTGCAGAGAAAGAGCAGTTTTTCTTTTTTGGGGTTACGGGTTTGTTTTTCTTTGGTTTGGCTGCCAAAGTGAAAAATGAGAGGAGGAAACAATTTAGTTGAAATTGAACCAAAATATGTTTTTTCATTGTTTCCTGCTGCTAAAAAATAATAATCGCCAATTATTCTTTTATGCCAAAACATCTTGGTTTCATCCCTTTTGGGGAAAGAGAATGGAAATGAATGCTTTGAGAAGTGCTGGGGAGGAGCAGGATGTGTTCCCATTTTATCCAGAAGCTCAGTGGCTCCATGATGTTTGTGAATTATTCCCAACATTTTTTTCCATCTATTTGGTTAATTCTTGTCCAAGAACAACCTTTTATCATGTAAGCTGTTTAGAAAAAAATGCAGATTTAGTGTCTAGACTGATTCTTTATGTAAATGCAAGGCAGAGAGTGAACAAAATGGATTAATTTAAGGAGAAACACATGACATTATGAAGGATAGTTTTGAATCATTCCGTTCTCTGTTGTCATCTTACTTAAAAGTCAAATTAATTTTGGATACTTAAAATTTTATCTTTAGCTAATAATTTTGTTCCTACTAACACAATTAAAAATCATATCTCTTTTGTCACAGGTAGGAAATTCTGCATTCAGACTTCACCTGGCAAAGCCAGAGTAAGTAGCCTATGGTTATCGAAATTGTAGGTCCTTCATTCTGAGAGCAAAAATGCAGCAAAATAGAGTTCAAGGCCCCAACAAAATTTAACTTAAATATTTGAACAGTTTATTGTTCATTAAAGTTTCCAATGTCTACCATATCATCACCATTTATTAGACCTAGGTCTCCAAGAAGGAAACATTAGAACACCACAGCTGTGGGCACTTACTCAGAGACAGGGGCTCAAAATGACACAAAAAATATCTGAAAAAAAGTCAATGAAAAAAGGCAATGAAAGATTCTTACAGGACATAGATTCCAGAATTTGCAGTTCCTCTTACTCAAATATATTTCCAAGTCTGCACTCAAAGTATACTAAACGCCGGCTTTAGCAAGACACTGAAATCATCATGTTTCAATACTTCTGAATATATTATGAAAAACTTGTGAAAAAAAAGCTTTAAACACGACCTCTTCTGAGCAGAGGGAGAGATAGGGATAGTCCCATTGTCTTCGATCCAAGACCACAGATTGGCAGTGACACTACGATGCATTGACTTGCTCTGCTAATATCTGTGTCCACAAAGATGCCAGCAAAAGGATTAGACCTGCCACTGAATAAACACCTGTACGTCTGGACTAGCCGACAGCTAGATCTGATTGAAAGATAGTAACCAGGTTTTTTTCTGAATGGTCTTTTATCAATGTCACCATTCTGTTCCTATCTTTCTATAGGTTTCATCCATCTATCGACAGACAGATATGTTCCTCATTATGCAGAAAGTACAACAATTTAATGGCTGAGTAATGCTTCTCAAACAAGAGATCAACTAAATACACATAAAACCTAGAATTTGCCTTAGAAAGTCAGCTTTTGTCTCAGAAATAGCGACCAGCAGAAGTAGGGAAGAGATCATGCCCCTGTACTCAGCACTGGTGACAGCACACCTCAAATACCGTTTTGAGTCTCTCAGCACAAGAAAGACATTAAGGTGCTACAGTGCGTGCAAAGAAAGGCAACAAAGCTGGAGAAGAGGCTGAAGAAAAAGTCTTAAGAGGAGCAGCTGAAGGAACTGGGATTATTTAGTCTGGAGAAAAGGAGGCTAAGGGGAGACCTTATCAGTTTCTGCAATAACCTGAAAGGAGGCTCTCGCGTGGTGGGTGTTAGTCTCATCTCTCAAGTAACTAGTGATAGATCAAGGCGAAACAAACTAAAGTTGCATCAGGGGAGGTTTAGATTGGATAATAGGAAAAATTTCTTTACTGAAAGAGTTGTCAATCATTGGAACAAGCAGCTCAGGGAAGTAGTGGAGACACCATGCCCGGAGGTGTTCAATAAATGTTTAGACAGCATTTCGGGACATGATTTAGCAGGCTTAGTGGTGCTTGGTTGGTGGTCGGACTTGATGATCTTAGAGATCTTTTTCAACCTTAATGATTCTATGATTCTATGAGGCTTTATCAACTGTTTTTATAGCTTTTTTAAGGTTACAGTATGGGGAAAGTTAGTAATGGAAAGTTAGTAGTGAACAAGTGACAACACAAAGTACCTAAGATACTCAAAGATGTCAGGAAACGTCTACCTGTGCTACCATGTGTGGTGCAACAATAAGCCCTGTGAACTACAGGTAATGTTGCTAAAGGTGAGGTTGATATTCCTAGCAGAAATGACAGTTGCAAAAATCCATATGGCTCTCCTTAATTAACACCTGTTCATATCATATCCATCTTGCTTTGATTAAGTTTATACGACTATTTTCTTATCTCTGTTATCACCTAGGAACACAACAGAATGTAACAATGGACTTTCAAGACAGCAAAATGCACTTGTAGGAGAATTCTGCAGTTCAGAGTTGTCATAAAGTTCCCAGAAGCATTTTAAATTCTTACTCTATGAGACCTTAGCAGAAAAATCCCTCTGGAAAAAAAAATACCATTAGCCACAAGAAAGATTTTGATTGCACCTGACATAAAGAAAAGCAGTCCTTTATGTAAACTCTTATTGGCCTCTTAAAAGGGGCTGTGGTCTGCTGTACCACAGTACCTACTGGGTTTACAGAGCAATCTAAATAACTCAGCTTGGGAAACACTGCCAGAAGCTGAACTGTGATTTAGAATTCATTTTAACAGGTTTGAATCTTTCATTAGATGAACTACTTCCACTGAAGAGGAACATCGATATTTCAGACACACAAAAATTATTCCCTTTTCTACTGAGTTAGGCCATTACTGGACCCAGTGTTAATAAGTAATTCTTCCAAAATATAATACGTTGTTAAGTATAACATTAGGTTGCAGTAACTTTCATTCTTGAAGAATTTGGAACCAAATAAAGCCTACTAGACCATGGACTATTTTGATGAATATATATAAATTATTTAAGAATATTTCTTAGCAAACCTTACTTATTCATTTAGCAATAAATGGATTTGAGCTCTTCATTTAGAAACTTATTTTTACACAGATCGAGTTTCCAAATCTTCATGAATACTTTATTGCTTATCTTTCCTAGAAATCTTAAGTAGGCCTATTTAGAAATTGATTTTTACACAGAACGAGTTTCCTAAAGATTTGAATACTTTACCACTTAAAGCTCCTAAAATCTTAACTAGGCCTATTGCAGAGCAAAATGGAATAAAATATATTTTCCTTGGGTTTCAAGTGTACATATTTTTGAATACTGCTAGGGATTTGGATGAAAGATTTAGATTAATGTCAACTGTCAGATGACAACTCAGTTTTATGAAAACTTTTGACAAGTCAACATTTGATTTTTTCTCTGTTTTGAAGAAAACACAAAACGTTCTGAAATAAGGACCTGAGGCAACCAGGTTCATATTCCCCTGTTTCTTCAGGAAATCTTTCCAGACCACATAATTTTGGATGTTAGGAAAAAACAGGAAATCAAATGGAAATCATTTACAAGTCAAGTCAACATCCCAGTCACCATGCTGGAGAATGAGAAGTCTCTGTTACAGCTGGTGTTACCAGGTCCTTTAACATCTTTCTCAGATAGTCTTTTTGTGGATTTTTTTTAATGTCTATTAAAAACCTTGAAGGAAATCCCTAAGTTGACTGCAGTGAAATCCGGGTTTTATCCTATCAGCTGCTTTCCATAGAATTAAAACATTCTTTGACTCTTTTGTAAGTTTATTCTAGAAGATCCATTCCACACTTTTCCAGTTATTACGTTCCCACTTCAGAATTATGTTCTGTCTGATAAGTTATGCACATTTTGCCATTGAACTCTTTACTCAAGGTCCTTACTCAAAATCCGTTCCAAAGGGAGAAAATGAAATTCCTGTATAAGTAAAAAATATCAGACTAGGTCCTTAGTAATGGATTTGGGGATTCCTCAGGGTGAAAGACACTGCTAATTAATTTCCATTACCACATGCAAGTTCATCTTACCATGTACTACCCATAAGAAAAAAAACTTTTTATCTAATAAAATGGGAAAGATAGCATAACCGATTTTTCTTTTCCAGGGAGTACGTATCAGCGGACAAAATTTCTCAAAAGCAACAAATCACTGCACATTACGTCATGTGCAGCAACTCAGTACAGTGTGAATTGTGAGAGAAAATTATTTGAGCCAGACAGAATGAAAAGTCTTGACATAAAGTCAGAGAGAGCACCACCGGGCAGAAAGCATCACCCTGAAAGTAAAACTCAACCAAAAGCAGTATGAGACAAGGAAGCTGATATAATGCCAATGAGGAAACACAGCTGGCAGAGTTATTCTTCCCATTATGTTCAGAGTGTGGTAGGAAGGCTCCTAAGTCTTTTCAGGGCCAGACTGTGATAGCAAGTTGCTGTCCTCCATGTTCAGTAGACTTGGCTGCAAAGAAAGATTCCACAAGTCTGGCACTGAGATGATAGAGTCAGATTCTTGTTCTGCTTTTAAAAACAGAAAAGTCACACGATGTGTTCCTATCAATCTGAGCTCATGTTACAAATCTAGCTACAGCTTTGTATATTTCAGATGGATGATTTCAAAAAGGTATTGTTTCACATGAGCTCTTTAGTCTAATCAGCAACACATTTAAGTACATCTTCACAAAAATCACCATTTTTAAGGATAGTTAATAATCAGAAAACCCACAGAGCACATAGTCATCACACACCATTTTATTTGCCAGTAAGTACAGTTTAGGATAAGCTTTTGATCCCTCTACTTCCACTGAAATCCGTGGAAATCCTTCATTCAGACGCATAAGTACCTCCACGTGGCATACATTATATCATAACCCCCCCCCGTGCTTGAGAGAAGGGGAATATGGGGGTATTTGATCTTCTCAGGTCATATACGTGTAACAGAGGATAAATGGAATGGTGGAGAAGAAAAAGAACAAATGACCTAACAGACCAAAATCACCCCTGTGGAATACAGCATCATAAACTTGGCACAATGCTTTAAATTACATTGAGCAGGAGCTTTGTATTGCTGAGTATCCTTTACATAACCCCACACTGGGCTATTTTTTTTCCCCTAGAAAAATGCTACCGATACACGTGAAAGGCAGCTCAGTTTATAACTCCCAGGAGAAGCAGATTGTCATGAACACACTGAGCTCCAACATCAAGGATCGCACAAGCTGTTCTGATAGGAGAACACACAACAACCTGCCCATCTCTGAGCACATTCCCCTTTCCTGCTGCAGTCAGCATGTGCCTTTCTTCATAATTAGACAGGTGTTTTTTTACTCTCAGACATTTCTAAAATATTAGCATTCATCTTAGAGATGAAAAACCTGCAGCTCAGATCCAGATGTCCCTGGCCCTTTGGAAAAAGACAGATAAACAGAGGCCTGAGTTGCAGAATTTGGTTATTTTTAACTCTATTCACAGCATCTGCCTCAAACCCTGCACAGATTTCACATGTGTATTTTTTAGCACAGTGTTTGGTTAGAGACAAAGTACTGCAATGCCAGTTACTAGGACAACAACGTAGTGAAGACAATTTTCACAAGAAGAAAGATAGATCTGTGACATTTTTGAAGTCTGCCTAAGAATCTGTAGAAAACAGAAAAGGTAGATATTTTTTACCTATGTTTCTCAGTTTTGTACTTGCAAATCTATTATTCCACTCTCCCTGTGGTAACTTTGCAAAATTTTATATAAACATAAACATTTTTCTTCAAAATGTGAAATACTGCATCATATAATTTTAAAGACAGATTGCGCACTAGGGCTATTTGGATATGACCAGTGTAAGAACCTGTGTGACTTTAAGAGACAAAATCCATGGACTGCCTCAAAGATCCATAACTGAAAATATTCTCAGTGCATAAGTAGACAGATCTCGGATAAAAAGAGATAAAATAAGAAACGTACGTCATGACGAGTGTCTCATCCCCAGGTTCACTAAGTAATCCGTCTACAAAGACTGAAGTGCTGGTAAAATTATGTGTACTCCAAGTCTGGCCTTCATCTATGCTGAACCTGTGAAAAAGCAGAAATTGTTTTCATTTCCAATTATTACAATAAAATACAGAATTAATTAATCTTTTTTTTAAAAAAAATCCCTTTACTACTAAAGCCCAGGATTTACGATCACCAAAATATCATATGTTTGGACAGTATATTATATTAATGTGAACTTTCTCACAGCAACATAATCAGGGACTCACATCATTATTATATAATAATGTATACTAAATTTGCCACAAAAATGAAAATTCTCAGGCAGACAAAAAACAAGGTCTGTCAACAAACTCTGTTGCTACCTTGCAGATTCAAAAGCAAATTAATTTATGCTTCATTCTTCCTGGTAGTCTCTGAGCTAAGGACCTGTCAAGCAGAGATCAATGAGAGCCAAACAGCCCAATTGCAAAATCATATGGGAGGTGCAATAACTGCAGGCTTCACTGTTGCTACCATCCCTTTAAAAATTTGCACAAGATGCTGAAGAATCAGTAAAAACATATTTCAAATATCCTTTACACCCAAAATTTATGAATCAAAGTCTCTCTTCTTGTGTACGTTTACTCCAGGTCCTTTTTGGATACTCAGTTAGTGATGGCTTTCGTTCCAGCTAACTGAGTATGTAGCCCCAGTCCCATTAGTGTAAAGAGTACCATGCAAAAGTGAGCCTAGTCACAAGTGAATAACAAAGATCTCTTGTGCTTTTTAATGTCAAAGATTATAATTTTGTATTACATAAGACTGCTGTAGTTTGCTTCTCTACCACACAGTCTGAAACCTGGAATTTTATAACAAAATCTTGTGCAGCAAAGCTTTCCTACCAAACAAGCTGAGAAGGCTATTTGCTGCATTATTGCACTATGATAGGATCAACATTAAAGACACAGTACAGTTAATTTGTGCATTTATTAATCAGAAGAACTGGTCTTGCATACTGTGTTCCACACTACACAAGAACACATAAATCCTCTTCCCATTGGCTTCTGACATTTATATTATATTGCTCTTGCCAGAGCAACTCAGGGCTATTCTCCAACTTTTTCATATACTGTGGCCCTTGGAGGCGACGGGGCTTTATTACAGTATGAATCAACTATTTCAGCTGGGTACATAAGCCACATACAGAACGTGGTCTGGGCATCATTGCCATGTATTGCTGGTGCAAACCTGTAGCAGATGACAATTGTGTTGAACGTGGCTCGTACTGCAGAGTTCAATAACAGCCTTTTAAGAAAATATATCTACACTGATGCAAGAAAATGTTATGATTAATTCATTAAACATGGTGTCTTCAGCACCATGAAGTAATCTTTAAGAAAACATCCATTTTGTTGACTTAATGTTAAATTAAGCTGATTCAATCTGCATTTCATATGTGATCCAATCAAATGGCTCATTTTAAACTCTGAACTTTGCCTAAGGTCTCGAATACACAATAGCTCTACTCTAATTGACTGTAGGATTACTTGAGTATTTTCAGAGGGATAGAGGTATCTTTGATGGCCACAATAACTCCACCGTGGTCCAAGTACAAGATGTGATGTTCTTCTTCAAAGACCTGCAAGATGGACAAAAAAAGGCCAGCTAAGCAAATGTACAAAACAGAGCAAATAAAGTGCAAGCCAGGATTAAAAGACTTCTATGTTTTATAATGTCTGCAATTCAAATTGAAAAGGACATAAAAGTCAGTTTTACTCTTGCGTTTCTCCCAGCTGTAAAAGAAAAGAAAGTTAAGCAGGTGAATCAGAAAATGTTCAGGTTCAAATCACAGTCAGATTAAACTGTCTGAAGTGATTTTAGCCCAAGCTTTTATTTCTAACAGTATGCATTCTGCATTCCTTCCTATTATATATCACTAAGTGACCTATCACCTTACTTTGGTGTTTGCCATATTCGGTGTATCTTGCAGAATGAAATGCTTTGTAGTCTAATTCTAAGAAAAATAGGAAAAGCAATGCTGTCCGTGACTTTCTCTCATGTTCTCCAGACTCTACAGAACTTGAAATAATTTGTGTAAGTATGTTTTCTTCATTTCCAGTATCAAAGATTTATTTAAATTCAAATTTGTGATCTCATACAGAGGCTGCTCTGAGTTCTGAACAAAATTATTGATTTACTGGAATAAAGTAATCCAAATTTCCTAAATTATTTTCATTCATTTTCTAGAGATCACCAACAGTACTAAAATAAGTGAACAGGTAGAGATTTTCCCTTTTTCACATCTGATATCTGTTTTAAGATAGGGTTTACTCATGTTATTAGCCTGTGAATGTTCATTTAACACAAGAGCAGGTGATGAAGTGAGAGTTACTACACACACTTAGCAGTTAACAGATAAACATGCACCCTCCTACATGCTTTAACAAAGCAAAGGTGAAAAACATAAAGGTTAGCTTTACTTTGCCTTGCGAAGGAAAAAATACTGACTATGCTAAACGCTCCTTTTTTGGCAATATTAAATGCCACATTTAGAGGATTTATCAGCTAGAGTGAACCAGAGGGGGGAAAAAAAGTATCTTACAGCACATTCACAATTGCTTCAAAAATAGTAAGCATTTAATTTAGGTTCAGAATTCAGTCTTCCTCTCATCTAGTAAGAGCATATTTTATGGGAATCCTAGGGCTTCAAGTGTCTGATCGGTTTTTCAATGTTGCCAATTTACAGACGAAACCTTGATATGAGGCATTTACAGTCCTATCTACTTGTTCCACACAGCTGCATATTTTAGAATAGAATTTAGTAAAGGACAGACATTAATTTTAGATGCACTTCAAAAGGATGAGATCAGCTGGAGTCAGATATTCAAGCAGAGTTTTGATCCTCCTCTAAACTTTGTTTGAACTTTTGCTCAAATCAATATGAAACAGTATATGCTGGGACATGAAGTCTCCAAATGATCATAATGAAGATAAAGGAAGCTGGTATCTGCATCACTTAATCCAATTTAGGTTTTCCCAGAAAAGCATCATGGCAGTTCCTTATACACTATTTTAGTACTCCAGTTTTAACACACTATAAAGCGCAACAGACTCATTACAAGTATATTAACACCACCTTTACACCATGCTGTTATCGCATTTCAAACAATAACAAAAATGTATGAAATTCCTTATGAAAGCAAGTCTTCATCTTCAGTATGTTGGAAAGAATTAACAATTTCATGCCTGCAGAGTTCAGCATAAATCTAAACATTTATCTCTACTTTCTAGAAATAAAAGCAAGACAAACAGCTCTCAAAGGAATTAGGCAAAGGTGGTCCCAGTGTCAGAGCTGAAGTTCAACCCTAAGAACAAGAGATACGTATGTTCAAATTCTGATACATATCTCTCTGCTAACTAAAGCTAGATCATAAATTTATTATGATCCTTTCTAGCAGCCAGTCACTGCAGAACTAGATTTTTTTATAACCTATTTCTATGTTTTCTTCTTTGGGGAATGTTATGAGCTGTATAATTGCAATGTCAACTCTTATCTCTCTCTCCTTCTCCCTCTGCTCTCCAGGTTTGTTTCTGTGTCTATCCTAACAACTTTGGCAGCTCTTTCAGGCCAGGGATTCTGCTGCAAGCAATTAGGAGAGCTCCACGAAATCGATGACAACATGGTTATATGATCCCAGAGAAAGACACTACATGCAGTTTTACTTTGAGATACGTTTCAAAAGTAACTAAAAATGCCCAAAGTCACTTGCTTCTCTCACCAAGTTACATCTATTTCTAAATTCAAATGTGGAAACAGATGTTTTCCTACACAGAATGAGGCAGTAGGACCTTCCCAGATGTGGGAGAGTGGGACTACAGCCTTTACTGTTCTGCTTAAAAGGTGTTACTATGCATCTAATAAGATGTCTGCAGAAAAACAAGTAGTCTTACTTAAACAAAGGATTTCCAAATTGGTTTGACACCAAAGGACTTGAGACAGAGAGAATACTCCAGCAAAGCAAAGCAAGTACCACACTAAAGCTCTGGAGATCTAGATTCATTTCCTAGACATATAGCAGGCTTTCAGTGTAACCTTATTAGTTCAAGTAAGCATTTTTTTGCTGCACTAGCTGTTTTGGTAGTAGATTAAATAGGAAAGATTTTTGTTGCTGATCTTTTCTTTTTATTTAAGTAATTTATTTTGAAAGCCAATCTTTTCTCTTACTCTGTCCTATTTCAACAACGTTGTAACAGATGCTGTTGAAAGAGCAATGGCAACCATAAATGTGAACAGAAATTATTTTCTTAAATAAAGAAATAAACCACAATCACATGTATACACAAGGTCATTTAGCACTTGACAGAGTATCCTAATATTTGAAAAATCAGAACTAAAAAATATGTTCCATAGGAGAAAAGAAATGTTTAAAACATGTGAGGTCTGAAAATCTGTTCAAAGGTAACCCATTTCTCCCAGGATGCAAGATTTATCTATCTGACTCAGCATCATGTTCATTAATACATTTTATGATATTGTTTTCCTTGTGTAATAGACAGAGAAATCTTCCAAATAGACATATCTGTCCCACAAGTTCACCTTGGACTACATTGTCATGGTTCACTTAAAATGATCTAAGCCCACGCTGTTCATTGAAATGTCAAGGTGAGATACCCTTCTACAGGCCAGCTCACCACTGCTGCATGGAGGTTTAAGTCACTTGTCAATCAACTCCTAAACTACAGGGCTATTTACAGGGCAACGTTGTACAATACATTCACAAATTTAAGATTTTATGCAGTAAGAGCGAAGATTGAAGAGAGATACAAAGGAGCAGCTCAAGCACCATGCAACAGAACATCAGGAGAAAACAGAACAGGAACCAGCTCAAGAGGTAATGTGACTACCTATAGTCAGAAACTTTGGTTTCACTTTTCTGTTTATCACTGCTATTTACTTCATTTCACGGAAATCTCATTAGAGCATTTTTATTTCTACTTAAACAGTGGCTGTTTATCCTACCATAGCACATCTTCCTGAACTCTCACATGATCTTACCACATGCAACCTATGGAAATATGGGTTTAGTTGAAATCATTTGAAGTGTATACAGCTCGTTAAGAAATTATTGAAGGAAAATCATCAGTAGGTCATTGTTAAATTGAGAATGTATTACAAATTCAGGAACTCAGGGACTGATCTTAGTTATGAATCACAAACTGAATCTTGAGTCAACAATGTAATGCTAGTGCAAAGAGAAGAGATCTTCTGAAATGAGGTACCAGTAGTGTCAGGACATCGAGGGTGATCATTTCACTCTGTTTTATACCAACAAAACTTATAATTTTGCATTCAGTTTTACCATGCTTTGGGAGAGAGATGTCGTATTAGATAGTCCAATGAATGAGCAACAAAAAAGGAAAAGCATTTTAGAAATTTGATCCATTAGGAAAATGAGTGGATTTGAGGATGCTGTTTTCCAAGGGACAAATCCTTATACTCCAGGTAGACATGACAATCACCTTTCAACATATGGAAAACTATTCAGATGTGTCAGGAAACCACTCCAAATAGCAAAAAAAAAAAAAAAAAATCTATTTACTTTGCAAAATCTGTGAAGCTGCAAGAACAAAGCATGGTCAACATCTTAAATATTCAGAAAAATCTATGAGGCACATTGAAACACCACGTAGCCAGACTGCAGAATCTCCTGCAGTGAAGAATCAAAAAACATATCTGGCAAACCTCTGTTAGAGATGTTCCTAGTACGATTGTTGCTGTCTCAGGGCACACAGTTGAATTACATGATCTTTGACCTTCCTCCCAGTCCGATATTCCTATGAACCAGTACTGCTATCATTTCAGTAAAGTTTTTTATTAATTCCTTGAACTGTCTTTCCCCAAAGCCTTTTATATTTACTTTTCTTCATTACTCTGTCACTACACAAGCACACACTGCTCCCCTTCTCATCTGCAGACAGCTCTGCAACGTCATGTGAGAAAGGTGACAGGCACTCACTAGTGACAACCACAAAGTTTCCAAGTCAGTGACTTAAACCCACTCGAAGAGCTGTGCCAAAATATGAGCTTTACTCTGCTTTTGCCAGCTCAGGAAACATGTAATTTACTGTCTAAATAATTCCCATATCATCTGACTGAAGCCTGGTCTTTTGTTGCATGAACTCCAACAGAGAAAAGAAATGTACTGCTGCTCTCTGGAAGAACTGTTTGATCATGAACAGTAAGGGCATAAAATAAAATACAATAATCTACATTTTTATTCTGATCACAAATATGAAGATTGAGTAAGCTCTTTCAAAGGCTTCATAGCACTTTTAATTAAAATAAAGCTAGCAATAGTGGTTTTCATTTAGACTGTCATAAAGAGGGATGAGTTTGTGGTTGGTTTTACAGTGTGATTAGTCATCTTAAGGTCAAGTTTCATCACATATCATTTACCTAAATGTCTCACAAATAAAAAGCAGCAAAAATATGAATTTGATCCCTTTCACTCTTTTCTTCTTATTTTTCACCCCAGAAAAACTATGGAATGTTGGCAAATGTTGACAATAAATTATTAGAGAAGACTCTGTGAAGTATAAAAAAACACGGTATGCAGAGTAAATCCTGGAAGGCATTTGCATTTATCAAATGCTAGGTTTCAAGAAGGAATTTGACATAAAATTTTATCTTTTAAAGCTCAAAGGACATTATCATGACAAAAATAATATATTTCTTTTAAATGTCCTTCTGTGGAGTATTAAAAGCACCCTACAACAGTAATACAGGAAACTCCCTATTTTTCCTCTCTTAATCTTAAACTCTCCAAGCTCAGTAACACTAGTGAAATAATATTCACATTTACTTGTTCTCAGAAAATAACGCAATTTTATTTCAGCTGAAATTAAATGAGTTCTTGAAACACTGGTCTTTTGAGAGTGCTTTTTTTTTTCCCTCCTGGATATACATTATAAGTGGATTCCAGATCAGATTGTGCCTTGTTGCTATGATTAAGAATTGCTGGATTAGAGCAATTTAGGAAAAAATACAAAGTAAACATGCAATTCTTAAATTGACACTAGACATTAGAAGTAAAAGATATTCAGAATAAAAATGGCATAGAACGACTACATAACTGTCCTTTTTTTAATACTTTGGTTTTTGTAGTCCCACAATTTATTAAATCATACTAAAAGATATTCAAAGGTTTTTGCTTTTAGAGTCTCTTTTTTTGCTTTCTCAGTTTCCATGGAGAACAAAGTTTAAGCTTAAATGCCAGTTTTCAGACTCTGAAGAAAAATAATTTCTGCATTTCTACCTAAACAATATTTTTATCTTGGAATACTGGTACTTCAAGATCTGTATCATGTTAACTTCATTATTAGCATAGAAAAATTATTTCCATTATTAAAAACCTAAACAAGCTGAGTTTTCCACACTAGATACTTGTCTTTAAAGAGACCAAAATATTTGAGTTTCAGCAGACCTTGACAGCCCAAGTAATTTAAGTCTTTACAAAATCATCTCCTTATTCTCTCCCAGTTTCCAAGTGAAATGAGAATAAATAATAGCTACCTCCCTCAAAAGAGTGGGTACATAAAGATCAGTAAAGCATTTTGAAATTAATCACATTTAGTACATTAAAATTATTTCCAGGTGCCTTTGATGATTGCTGTTTCCTACCTGACGCCACGTCTTCCCGCAGTCAGATGTTATGTACATCTCTTCTTTATACTCAACCAGCTGGGACCCCAGGTTACCTGTCACAAAACAGGAGGAAACAAGGGTTGCACCCACATGAGCAAGAGATGGGATCTAGTCCTGATGCCAGTCAGAACAAGTTTTCAAGTCAGAGCAAGAACTAAACTCAGATGATCAGCAATCTTACTTCATTTCTGATAGCACCAGATAAATCCTTTTAAAAATATATGTACACATCTAACTTCTCCCTTTACATTGCTAACTACCCATAGGTGGGAGAAATGAGGCTTAATTCTAATATTGAAATGCAGTGGCCAAACCAACATTTTAGTTTTGTTGCTGCATGCTGAGAAATTATAAAAGAACACGTATTTAAGATATAAGGCTGAAATGCCCATAAACGCAGAAGCCATACTTTAACCTCAATCACACCCTTTAAAATCATTTATCTTGAACTTGAGCAGTTAAAATAAAAAAAAAAAAATATTTGTAAGACTTTATGAAGTGGCAGCAAAATCTAGAAGATGGAAAAATATGTAACACTGAAAAGGGAGGGTAGGGGGGTCAAAAACCTGTGTAAACACAAAAAAGTACCTAAAGCAGGATTACTTGATTTACTTAATGAAGTCCAGGATGCTACTAAACATTTTGACAAAAAACAGTTAGTATTCAGATTACTGCAAAGCAGAAGTGTTAAAACAAACTTGTGGAAGATGATCTTAGTAGATGCAATCCCAAATACTGAGATCTCCAGCTTTTAACATGCATGTTTATTCTAACTCTTTTTACTACTTACTGAAAGCTACTTACATAAGTACATTTTCATTTTAAGAACTGCTATGGATCTGCACTTCAAAAGATGCAGCACTAATTGCTTTAGCTAATGGAGAATTCTTCTGCAAACTGAACAGCATCAACTTGTTCTTCATTAGAAAACCTTTTATATCCAGCTGATACGGTAACGACTAAAAGATATTAGCAAAAGCTTTGCAGTAACACAACAGACATGACTCTCAGTTTTGGTTTTACCTTTATTGCCTTTTCTTGCTAAACGAGAAAAAGGAGTTGGTGGACTCAGTTATAATTACAGAAAATGCCATTCTTTTAAAATACACAACTGATAATAAACTTGACATAGAGGTTGGTGTACTGTTCTGGGAAAAAGGACTTCACTGCTGTTTGACCTTTGAAAGCAGTCTGGCTTCAAGGCCAAGTGTGAAAACCCAGAAGAGATGCATGCAGGAACTTCTGATTGCTGACATAACGTTCTGCACATTAAGGAAGGTTGTAATTTCCCCTGCTTTGAGATGTTTTAGGAGATATATTTAAAAAGTTTGCAAAATTACATAAGTCAAGCCTTCAAAAATCCTTTCTGTAACAGAGGATAAAACTTTTCAGTTTAGTTGCAGTTTGCTACATGGTACTGCAGACAATGTCTTGCTGAAAAACAGCATCAGTTAATTCAGAAAGAAAAAACAGGTGAGGTAGGAAACCTGCATAACCAATGGAGACAGAGAGGCTCCTGCAAAGCACCGGGGGTTATTTGCAGTGGGAGCAGCCACGCAGCCAACGTCTCAGGGGCTGCAGGTAGAAGGAAATTTGCAGAGGAACATAGAGGGGTGTATGATGAGTTTAAGTCAAAGGTATCTTTGAAAGCTGGTAGCCTGAAAAAGCCAAATCAGAATAAAACTAAGTCCTTCAGAGAACTTAGCTAACTGACCACAGTTTTAATTGCAAATATTTCTATTTAATGTGTGTCACACAAGATTTGAGTTTTCTTTATTTGAAGAGTTACATTGTTTTTACTTTATTTTTTATATTCTAATAAAAATAACTTCAAAGATAGGGCACATTCTGTTACTTTTGAGATTTAATATAAAGTGCACCATCTTACAGCAAGGCTCTAGCTACCTTGCATTATGTCATGTTACTGGATTAAGCCAACTAGATGAAGCACACATAAGAGCACCCCGTAAACCCCTTACAACAGCTCCAATTCACACCAAATGAAATGCAAAAAATCCTGACATTAATAACATTACAAACAAAGAACTACAAAGTCACAGGAGCACTCAGAAAGTGCAGCTGAAACATCCTGAAAGTTTCCATGCCATATCTGAGTGGAATTATGAACCTTATTTGTAATTGTGGCAGCCAATAACACATGTGCAGAACAGACATCACGGTCAAGTGCTAAAGGTGAGAAACAGCCAAATCAGGCTCAGACCTGCAACTAGAAGCCAGTATTTACACTGTATTGTAGCATTCCCACTACATCCTGAAGTGTTCAGACTGTACTGTACACCCACAAACATCAGTGTGCTGTTTGCTTGGTGAATCACACCAAAATCTGTGCTCTTTATTACAGGTGTAAATATCTGCAGTAACTCCTCAGGCGTGCCCCTACAACTTCTCTATCTGTGTTAGATCTCAAAATCCATTTGTGGTAACAAGTAAAGATAATATAATGCACAGAAGGCAATTCAGGTTCATACAGAAGAAGTTACTACAACTGGAATGGGTAATCAACTGCAGGCTGTATTAGCCAGAGCTACAGATGGTGTAATTTTAAAATCACCTTTTTGACCTAAATGGCCTGAAAATTCCTCTGACAATTGACACAGAGTTTTTTGCCATCTAGTTTCAAGAAGTTTTACCTGTAATATAGAATTTTTCTCAAGTTTGTCTTATTTTATATTCCTTTGGTAGCTAAACAACCAGAACAAGAAAGATGACTCTTCGAACTGCTGTCAGTGTTTGATTGAACTTTGCTTTCTACATTTTTCATGCAATTTTAAGTATACTGTTGTTAACAGCATTGTTAGAGTTATACTTTGTCCCTAATAAAGGGATGGCATTATTGCAAATACCAGGTATACATGAAATAAGGGAAGGCCCAAGCATGTCCTTCAGCCCTGAGGCCAATTGGGACTCCCATGTATGTGTTTTCTCCCAAAACATGGTTTGGAGGCCCTTATACACCTGAAGCCTTCTTAAACACCTCTCCAAAGGCTTTTTGCCACCAAAAGAGCCAGGATACTGTGCTAGATGGACTCTTGGCCTGAGTCAGCATGATTCTGCTGTTGTTAACGTTCTGACACCTTGTTTCCTAAATTGAAACAAACATTTTGAATTTTTTCATTAAGAACACTCCTCTCTCATTTCTATTACTTGCATTATAAGCTTTTTCAAACTATGCTTTGGGATACAGGAAATCCCCTTTTGCTATTTGACTTGTCCTGAGTAAAGGCAAATTTTAAAGTAACAGGGTAAAAATAACTTTATATCCCTGCAGAGGCAGCACTAACTACCCTTCAACGTATTTCTCCAAAGCATTCATAACTTTGTCCATACAAGTTCAGCAGTTGGTAGCACAGGGATATCAAAGAAAGCAATGTATTTTAGTGATGACCAAAGGCCAGCCAAGCTCTCTGGAAAGATCTGCGAAAAAATACCAATCTCAAGAGACTATTCAAACAAATTAAAATCATTAAGAGTTTGTCTTTGCTCAGGCATTTTGACAGGGTCCTACAAAGTCACACAAGTATGGGAGATTACTTTCATTTATAATTTACTATTAATTTATCTATTTTAAGCTCTACTTATCACTGCATTTGCCCATATTTTCTTATGTGATTTTAGACATGCTTACAGTAAGGAGAAATAATCCCCACATGCAACACTTTGATAATCCTACTAATACGGAAAATCTTTTCCAGCCACTTAAATTTACCATACAGAGAAAAACTTGCTTCTAAAAGAGAGATGTGCTTTACCTAGATTACTGGTAATTAATACAGTTGTAACATTGCTTCAGCCAAATGCACAAAAAGCTAAAATTTCATGGTTGGTAAACTTGTAGTCACAGCATAGAGGAAACATGCAACCAATTTGTGTTTAAATGTCCCAGATAGACAGTTTTTGCCTGGCAAGCTGAAGATGTGTTTAGGAAGTTATTCACACCATCAGAATGTGGGAATACATTGAGATAAGTCCAAGCAAATTGCAACATCTTCACTCCAAAATGCACTGGAAAATGCTGAATTATCTCCCTATTCTCTCATCCTTTTTATAGCAGCATCTTGGTACACTAATTTTGTAAAAAAAAATGAAAGAAATTTATCACAATGAATGCAAAGTCTTTGAGCCTCGTATGGCAAAAAGTAAACTGAACTTCCCAGCACTTCCACAATTCTTGTAAATGTGCAGAATTTACTGCTTGCTTGCTTTGCCATCTGGATTGGAAGCTAAGCAGACAATTGTTGTGAACTAGCACGTGAAAAACCCACCCTTCTCTAAACATTTTTCATAGAAAAGTCCTTCACAAGTTTATACTAAAAATTTACACATCAATTGACACACATTTCATAATTCATACTGTGAGAAAGAGAGGCTGTTGCCAAGATTAAAATGCGCAAAAATAAAATGTAAATGCAAAATCCTATTATATTTCTTAAAAGGAACAAAGTAGTTATTTAAGAGAACACTTTAATATGCAGCTATAAAATTTAATGTTCTGTCTGCAAAATTCATATATATGCATAAGCTAAAAATTTGCATTCTTCAGAACTATTTATGCAACTTTAATAGAGTAGATTTTTTATTTGCAAATATGATTTTAAAAAAGATGCAAATTTAAAATCCTGTTATTGCATTTTCCCCAAATGCTCTGGACATTAATGCTGTTTACGATTGAATTGTTTTTAAAATTAAAAAAAAAAATTCAGTAGTCTCTGTGCTCTGATTTTCAGGCACATTATCAAAACTATCATTAAGTCACAGGTTAGGTTTTCCATTAACACAAGCAGCTATGTTGTACAAACTTTATAGAAAAAGGTCAGACTCCATGCTAAAGGGATTTTTGTTTGCTTTTTTGCCTTTTTAATTGATAGTCACGCTGCTCTGATTGAGAGGACAAAAATTCATGGCTTCCATGGATAGAAACTGTTTTCAAATTTCTAGTTCTTATCCACTTTACTTGTTTCTACTCCAAGGTTACACTTTGAGAAATAAAAAATATTCTTTATTGTCCTTTATTTTTCTCCTCTAATGAGATTCCTCTTGTAAATAATTTCTATTTTCACCAACTGCCAAGTAGTCCCTTCTTAGCATCTGCTCATTGACCCTGAAAATTGATTATCAGAATTGTACACATTCTGTTAATAAGGTCACTGTACAGTATTTTGCCAGAGTATTGGTATTTCCCTCCCTCCATTGTCAATTATTCATTTACTTCACCATCAGAATACATTTCCCTTTTTACAGCACAAGGCACTGATTGTTCCCAGACACACTGTCATCAACTGACCTTCTGAGATCTCTGTCATCCTCTGTCCTTTCCAGAAGATGTGCTCTTCCTAAATCTAACAGTAAAATTCTAATAGGGTGTGATGTAGCCCAAATAATCTGATTTCTGCACGTGCAAAGAACCTGGTACTTCTGTTAATTTGCATAGGATTATCAGTTTCAAGAAATTCAAGCTTATTTTATGTAAAGTATTTCTGATAAGAAGTGTAAGTCTACAAGGATATGAGGTTTGCCAGATAAGCCTTAACATGTGCACGGAATTTAGATGACCTGAGCATCCAAATAATGTAAAAGCAAGTCAAAATAAGAGTTGATTCAGGTTATCTGTTGGCAAGGGAATGCAGTTGCTCTTTAAGATTTTTAAGATTCCAAAGTAAGTCTCTCTGCTCTGTTTGCAACTACATGACCTTCTATCAGAGAAAGGAAGTGCTGCCCTACTCCTGGGAAATTTTTTCCCACTTTAACATTGTCCCTCCCAGGTTTTTAGCCAGGTGCCTATCTACCATATCCATTACACTATAGGTTGCTCCACAATCATGCCAGATTTAACATATAAATTCAATTCTTCACGGTATCTGGATCTCATCAAAAGGACTCCTTCATGTTCATGTTAAGGAAAGCTGTTGACAAGTTTATGTACTGGCACAGTAAGACGATGTCACAGCAATAAAATCTCACCCCATTATAGGAAGGAATTAAAGGCAAAATACCTTCCTCCAACCTCCATCCCTAATATTCAAGAGAACCCTAACAAGAGAAAACAACTCAGCATCTCAACAAATCAGTTTATAATGCAAGGACAGAGAAAAATGAAACAGAAGTAACAGGCTAATTAATTTAGCCTTATTGCCTGATTTGCTATGAGAAGGGATTCGGGTACAACATGCTCAGGCTAAAATTAACCTACATTAGGAGTATCTTTATGTAAAAAGAAGATCCCTGAGACAAAGTTATATTTTTAAATATCAGAGTTCATAAAATCTGTACTAAACACCTAATAGAAATGTATCTAAAAGGACATTGTATAAATTCTTACTGGTCCAACTCCAGTAAAATACTGTAAATTCCATTTACGATAAGGGAAAACTCAAAATCTTCACTTATATTGAAGTTATGACAGCTGTCAGTCTCTCAACAAAAATATGCTCACCTTGATATTGTCAGGAAGTTTTCAATTTAGTAAGCCATTTATAAAATACTAGTGTAAGCTAAGGCTGAAAACATTATTGATTAAAAATAGATATACTTTTAGGATAAGAGAAACAGTACATGTGTGCGTGTCACCTAAACATAATCCATAATATAAGAATAAAATAATGCAATTTTTAAAAGTTCTTAGAATAGTTAATATCTCAATAGTTTTGAAATTTAAAAAAACAGAAAATTAAATGAAATTAATCACAAGGACATAATGTAAAACAGAGTTACATGAATATTTTTCTTGATAAATGGTAACATTGCAATGGAATTTCATTTATTAATGCCTCTTCACAGTAGCATGGCTCCAAATGTATGTTATAATGGAGAAGCCACAACTAGAGCTGTTCCCAACAGGCACGTTTACCTCTTTAACTTCATCTCTTTTTAGGCAAAAAGGGAATTGATAAAAATTACAAGACAAATTACCTGTATCTAGGCATAAAGAACAAAGACTTGGTCACTGCTTATATCAGTGTATTGGATTTCCTGGGCTGTTCGTGATGCTGGATGCCTTACACCTCACTTCCAGAGAAAAAGGATGCAGGGCAAGTCCTTCAGCCACTGTCACTCCTCCAGACCACACTAACAAGGAAGGAGATACTATACAGCACAGAGAAGCATCATCTACCCTGTAATGCATCTGTCCTGGAAGACACAGCTCTGGGACTTCAATTACCTTTTATTAAATTGTTTGATCAAGTGATGCCACAAAGGGTTGTCCTGCCGGGAAAGCTTTGAATTACCAATGTTTCTAGCATAGTATTGTTATAAACCAAAAGACTAGATCTGCAAAGAACTGCTGCCACATTTCAGGTCTTAAAAAATATTTTTATGCATTTACCTGCCCCCATTATGAGCCCTGGTGCAGTGTCCTTTGTATGGACTGTTCCTGACACATAGGGATTGTCTGCCCAGCGGAGATGGAGGTGAAGGTAACAATCAGGCTTGTGAGGGAAGAAGACAACAAGTTTTAATAAAAAAGAAAAAAAACCCAAACAACTGATAACAATTATATTACAATCATGAAAGCCCAGTCAGAGTGCAGCTTCAGCAATGTAAGTCTTTGTAGAGACAGAAAATGGTTGTTTCCTACGGACTCAGAGTCCAGTCCAAAATCCTAATTTTAGCTATATAATAAAAATCTCTAGCAAGGTTTGTGTAGTCTGATACTGTCTCAGTAAAAAGATTTTCAAACTTAAACAAGTGATGGTGAAATTACTGCATAAAACCCTCCTGCAACAGAACAATTTCTTAAAAATTATAACAGCAACAAATATTGCATAATTTTTGGTCCCAGGATGAGGATTAAAAACATGAGGATTAAAAACATGAGGATTAAAAACAACTGCTTGTACTGATATGCCTTTTTTAGGAAAAAAAAGAGTATGAAAAATAGCATAATGACTTTTGGACACATCTGATCACCTCTCCTTGTTAAGCAACCTACTGTTTCTTGCTCCTTGTGTAGTGGCACTCCAAGCTCATATTGCTCACAGCAATCTGACTGTCAGCTTTACCAGGAGCAGGTTGTCAGCAGCACCCAGGAGCTGCTGCCACTGCGATTCCTCCACTCATCTCAGAGAGCCTCAGATTAGGCCCCACGGGCTTCAAACATATAGCAGGGTCTTGAACTCTTCAAAAGGAAGCCAGCAGCTCCAGCCCTCCATTTCTGTTACATGGAGAGGGATTAAATCTCTGTCAGTATCAGGACTGAAAGCATTTATTTTGCCCAGCCTGCAGCCCCCAGAAACCCAGAGTTTCTGAGAAAAATAAAAGGTTTTCAGTACAGCCTTGCAAATAACAAAATATTATGGGTAGCTGGGACATCTAAACAAACTTCAATAACTATCTTTCAAAAAGAAAGGACTTTTTCATACAGTTAACCGTGGTTAACAACTGTCAAGAATTCCCTCTAACACGGAACAAAGCATCATCTTGGTTTAAGACAAGACATAAAGACAGAAAGAGAAAAGGTACTCTCTTTGACTGATGATGTGCCCGTGTACCCAGACACAAATTACTATTGTCATGATTATTGTGAACTGGGTTGTGTGGTTGACACACATGAAAGAATGTCCTCTTTATGTCAAAGCAAGCTCTACAATAAGAAATGTGGTGCAACGAAGAGTCACGACTACTCTCTCTACAAGAAGACTGGACTAACAACTTCTGAAACCACTGCTCATGCAATGCAGGTCGATTTGCCTACTAATTTGGCTGGTAAACCTGGTGCAAAGCTCTTGGGCTGTCGGCACTACTGCACATCCTACCACAAAAATAGATAAAGGATAGGTTAAAAGGACCACTTACGGGTTTGCAGTTTGTGGGTTTGCCATTCATATCAATGTCTGGAGGGTTTAGAAAATCCCAGTCACGGCCTTTGTTGTAGGTTATCAAAGTTGTAACTTTCCCATCAATTTTCTGGTTAGCCAAAAAGACTCCTTTTACACCTCTGACCTGAATCATACAAGAGAGAGGGTTAATGACCAGCACACATACATTCTTTTTTCAACAAGGATTATCCCTGATTAGCTGCTCTTTTATGGCTCTGAACTGTGTATCTCCAGTAGTTTCTCCAACAGGAAAGTGAATGATATCTTTAAAAAAAAAAAGGCAAAAGGAAAAGAGGAAAGAGAGAAAAGGGGAAGGGTAGGATAATTACTAACTGGTTTGCATTGCTGAATGTATTTTAAATGGCTATACAGTTCTCTCAATGTCAGAAAGCTAATCAAATTACATAGAACTTATACAGCAAAACACAAAAGATAGCATGGCTATACTGTACTCAACTGTTAAAACTACAATTCTGCATTTTTAAAAATATTTACATCTCTAAAATGTTATTCTACAAATTATATAAACAATTTATAACAGCAACCTACCTTTTAAACTGAAATCATATAGTACTATGAATAGTATACAAATAGGCTACAATAACAAAATACAATATAATATCCTTTGAAATAACACTGAATTAGGAAGAACAATTGCCTTTTGTGCGAAACAAATGCAGACAGATTATCCAGGGAAGAAACAATGAGCATTGAATCAACCTCTCAAGCATCTGAAATGCCTCCACACACAGTCTACCTCCGCACGTTCAGTTTCCCTTCATTCATTTAACTTCCGGGTAAAAATAAAAGTTAAGTTTATAGGCTCTCTCTTTTCTCAGGCAAACTTAGTTATTGTATTTCAAAACACTCTGTATTAGAAAGTTGTTACAACTCAGAGTGTCAAAGTTAATAGGGATAGTTTACAGAAGCAACCTGACCGTAATCACACCTTAATATGTTTAGTCTAGCCCTAAATATTTATGTTATGTGTTAATATTCACCCAATGGCATGAGATAAGATCTTGTATTCATAGAATCATGGATTCGTTTGATTGGAAAAGACCTTTGAGGTCATTGAGTCCAACCATACCCATCCACTACTAAACTAGATAACTGAACAATTATTAAATGTGAAGGTATTAATGTAAAGATTTCCTTAAGAGTATTCTTGTTTTCTTCGTGATTATTTATGAGGTTTCTTGAATTTTTGAAAAAATCTTGAAAAAGTATATCAATTTATATACCATTTCCAGCACAGTACAGCTTTCAAGTTTGCTTATGCACTGACATTTTATAAAACTGAAGCATTCATTGCAACTAAATGCACAGATAGCCAGCTCTTTGCATGATCAGGAATATCTGCCTCTTGCTGACATGATTAATTCCTGCACTTACTATTTATTTTGAATCTGAAATACTTACTCTTTCCCTCTTTTCTAACTATCAGTTATTAACTCTGTTTGATATTAATTCAATAAAAGTCTGTATTCAGCGTGAAGAGAACGTATTCCTTCCATCAGGCAACGAATTTGATACCTATTGTTTATAAAGGTATGCTTTTTCTATGGAAGTGACCCAAACCTACAGAGAATAAGAATGTTCTGCTGGTTATGGTAAGAGCCTAGAACCTGGAAATACAGTTAAGTTTAGATAACCAAATTCTGTATGGAGATTTTAATAACCCACTCTGTCATGAGCTCCTTGTTCCTTCAATGCTATGCATTTGTGGTTGGCTTACTACTTATTATTATTAAATATTTAATTATTCATATAATCATTCAATGGAAATCAGGTTAAAATTTTCTTCGTTCCCACTCCCATCTCCAACATAATCAAGCACTAGGGTAAGCTCTCCTCTCTAGAATAAGGAACACAAAGGTTTGAATCTATCAGACACAGAGCAAGTTCAGAAGTATAATGCTTAGGGTGGGTGCACAAGCCTAAAAAATAATGACTAATATAAAATTATGGTGTGTAAAACATGGCAGATTTAAACACCCCATCCCCTCTGTAACAGTTCCTATTTTATTTGTCCAGTGACCTATGTAAATACATACATGACTCTTTCTTTAAATGCTGCAAATGCTGTGTGTCAAATCTACTTTCTGGATTAAACTGTGATGGCAGGGCACCCAACTTCTGTATTTTCTACTCACTGACTCAGTTCTCTAAGCTAAAATTGGGAAATTAGTATCTTTCTACCAAAAAAGGAAAATATTCACATAAATAATATGGTGCTATGGAAAAGAAGACATTTAAGCACTGCAGAGTGTTCAGCTACTCCGATGAACAGTCCAGTAGCTACCCAAGACAGATGAACACAAGGAAATTGAAAAGGATCTTTCCTTTGATATTCTTTGGAATTCTGGATCCCTGGAGCACTAATTTTCCAAAGCAGTTCAAGGGTCAGTGGTTCTCCAACACTCTTAAAAAAAACCCTCTTTTTACGTTATAAACTTATTTTCTAAAAAGGTTTTCTGCTATGACTATGTATTCTGTGACACATTAAATCTTGCAGTTACAATACTGATTTCACAGGCAAACACTATTCAGATAGCCTCAGAGTGTTTAATAGCAGTTACTGAAATACAAAAAAATACAGCTATATAGTAGAAGATTTTGGTTAAAATCTAACTACATAGGATTTGTTGTTTGTGAAAAAAGCATGATGAATGTGTACTGCCGCTTGTGTAGCTCTTATCTTTATAAGGAGTGATACCAAGATCCAATCTAGAAGTGTTACATTAGTATGTCCGTTTTGCAAATACTCCTGTGTCAAATTTGTGACTGGTTCACATTGGCAGCACATGACACAATTTCAAGGGCATGTTCCTTTTGCACAGTCACTTAAAGCTTTTCTTTTTCTTTTCTTATTTGAACAAGTGTTTGGGAATTATATCTCTGTCACACACACAACATGAAAAGAAATTCGGTAACAAAAAAAGATAAAACCTGTGAAACAAAATTAATGTAGACAGATAGAAATTTATAAAAGATTTTATAGCAGATGTACAAGTAAAAGATGAAGTGAGGTCAGCAGAAGATAGCAAAAGATGAACAGCACAGATTTTAAGGAGAATTATGCACTGGTGGAAATATAAATTGACAAATATTGAGGACCGTCTCTGTTGTGCACTGAAGATTAGTCTTCCCAAGATAGAATAAGTACATTAAAATGCCCAGAAAGAAAACCCAGACTAGACCTAAAAATCCCCTCCTCAAGGACTGCAATATGTGTTATATTTAGTAGCTATTTTGTACTGTGTAAATAATTCATACATTACTTGTAAACATGAGAACTTTATCTCATTCCAGTAAAGGAGACGATTCTAGTAAAGGAGATGAACACTAATTATTTATTGCACCAGCTATCTGGAAGCTGTAGGCTTTCTTATTGTAAGCAAATAAAAGTGTTCTATAATCCAACTCTATCCCAAAAATAGCTCTAAGAAAATGAATTGTATGGCTCCATGTGCACTGTGTTTCAATTACTCTGTCATGTGCAACCCTACAAATTAATCCAGTGCATACAATAATCTAGGATCTCTCTCTTTTGCACGTTATCAAATATGCTCTCAGCAAGATTGCAAAATTCTGAAATCGTCAGTGAAACTGAATTAAGTAAATAACTCCTGTAGACAAAATGACAGCCAGGGATGACATCTCTGTACAAGGTGATGCAGGGAGAAGAGATTGCACCTGACTCCATTTTACTGTTGCATCCCAGGAGGGACCAGGACCAAAGAGCTGCAAGCCAAAGCTCTCAATAAATCACCCTGAGGGCACATGGCTACACACAATGTATAGCTTTGCTCATTAAGAAACCAGACTTCTAAAAAGGCAGAGTCTAGAAAAATACCATTGGTAATCAGGCTCCCTTTTGTTTTGCTGCAGACACTTGGAAAAAAAATACTAAGCAAAGATGGAGGAGATAGGGTGGGAAAAAACTACCATTTTCCCTCACTAAGGAGAGTCTATTCACAGCCATTTAACTGCTGTGCAAATGTATGACTTGTATGCTGAGTTACTACAAAGCTCTGCCAGAAAACTCTGGTGCACTTACAAATATTTTTTTAACTAATACTAGGGAGATTATAGAGTAATAGTGGCCAAATGGCATCAGAGCAAAAGTCCATTAGTTTAATATCCTGATAATGGCCAGTCCTACATTCTACAAGAAAGAAGAGGAGAAGCAGAGCAAATGTACACCTTATTATGTTTAAAGGTCATCATTATCAACAGGAATGGAATCGATAACAGATTGTATTACTCTTCCAACATGCTATATTTTCCAGTCTTTTATTTTCCCAAGTGCACTGATGTTAAAATCCCAAATAGATTTGTTTACAGGAGAGTTTATCTCATAGCAAATGCTGTTTTCACCTACTGAAAGCAAGTAGATTTGCTGTCCACTATCTAGATTTGTTGCTTCTTCACTTGTCAGAGCTGACATAACCTAGCACAAAGCTCGCAGGGTTGTGACCCTAATGACTAAAGGGTGTCCTGCTCTAAGTCAGGAAGCGTATCACTGAGTCACCTAGAAGAAAAAAGCTGTAAGGAGGCAGCTGCATATCTTAATAAGAAAGAAATCCTAGTCTTTTTCCATTGAAGATAACAGTGCAAACATACTAATGTAAAATCAATTATAATCAATCAAAAATTAAAACTCAGCATAGACTACAAACATTGGAAGAGAAAAAGGTCTACCTCCAGAATATCTATCAGGACGTTCTCTTCTGGCTGCTTTGTGCTCCGGACGTTCTCCAGGAGGATGGAGTAGTAAACGCCTTGTGGGTCAGACTGGTATAGGTTGTACGTATCTGTCTGGTACCACTCCTGAACAGCCACAAACACCTGGTTTTCATCTGTACTGATTATCTGTAAATCCTGTAGAAGTATAAGACACAAAATGACTCATTTCCCATCATTTCTATTTTACAAACAATAAATTGACCAGGGTAGTTGAAAACAGGGCGGTCAAGGGCAAATGCATCCGGAAGTTCAGTGACAGTTATATCTTAATATAATAGCAATCCATTGCTGTATCCCACCTCATCAGTCACTGCCTTCTGGCTACAGGTTATCAGAGTGCAGACCAGCTTAGTGAAGACCAAAAAACCATAAATGTGTAGAAGTTGTGATCTGCTTTGAATTTTATGGGAAACAGCTTATTGAAAAGAAGGAAAAAAAGGGAAGGAAAAAACTATAAATGACTTTCCAAGATTTGGATGAGAATCAACGGAAGACCGAAACAACATAAACAAAGCTAATCCAAAAAATAATCCTCAGGTACCTAAGGAATTATCAACTTTTTTTTTTGTCCAGGGTAAAGTATAACATTTCACATAGAAGATCAGATATATAATTTACAGCAGTTAGACATGGGAGGTAGTACATATCTGTACACAGCTCATCTACATTGCAATACATAATGCTGATTTATCTATCTATGTAGACAGATCCACCTAAATATTCAACACTAATAATATGAGAGTCAACATTTTGCACTCATCTCTCAAGAATTTCAGGTATGGATACTGCAATAGCTTTCTTTCAGTTTCCCATCATCTTTACAAAAACTTCTCAGCTGGAGAAAATAATTTAACGTCAATAATAAATAGAAGAAATAAATCTGGAACAGGTATGAACTAAATTTACCAAACAGAAAAAAATGGCATGAGTTTGCAATGGGATATAGCAGCATAAGGCAGATACTGGGACTACATATTCAGTAGCAGCCATGGAGACTGAAAACTTGCAAACTCTTTGTAACTGAGAAACTGTACACACTCTTGATCACCTTATTACTGAAACAATAACTAAGTTGATGCAGTGAATATGAAATAAAGCTACCAAAATGCCAGGAGAATATGATTCGGGCAAAATTAGCTTATAAAATATGTATCAAGAAAACAACTTCACAGAACTCTAAGAGAAAAATAAAACAAATCTGTAAGAATCCAGTTAAGACTAAAGAAAACGTGAGTAACACTGAGAAGTACTGAATATTTGGCAAAGCATGACAGTCATGCTTTAGGCAACACGCGTGTTTTGATTGAAGCATTTAGATTTAAAAACAGACATGAATAGAAATAAAATAATACAATGGAAAGATTTTTAATATGAATAAAAGATGGTTATTACACAACTAATCTTTTAGTTAAATTCAAAGTATTTTTACACATCTGACACATCTCAACACAAAAGAACCTAAGGGAAGTTTCCTATTAATGACAGCTCAATGCTCTTTTCAATGACTTTCTTGTTGAACTGTGTATTAAAGGAGATTTTTGTTTTGCATCCCATTAATATGTCTCTTTTCTCTTACATTCGAAAATTACTCAGAAGTAGAAACTCTGGCAGAACTTCAATTCTTTCCATCTCAGTACAAAATAGTAACTGTTCTGACAAAGTATTGCCATAAAAACACAGAAACCAATCCCAACAGGTTCTTTAAAAGCCTCTTACACGTATAGAATGCTTCATCTCCTGCCTTAAATATGAGGCTGTGTAGCCCGCATTACACCATTCACCACACTGAATTCTCCTTTTCTTTTGTAGTGATTATCCATTAAATAAGGATGGAAGTGAAGCAGGCAGTGAAGCAAGGAGTAAAGAAACAGCTCTTTTTTTACTTGAAAAACTCTAGAAAACCGTTACGCTCCTAGGATGCCAGGGGCTTTCAGCAACACTCATGTACATTTATGCAGTCGTAAACAAATGCAGAACTCCAGCCAATGTTGGTAAGGTGCTCCAGGCACTGGTGGGGTGGCAGTGGTTGCACAGTTGGCCCAAGGTAGCAGAGCTGAGAGCAAGGAGGATGGGTATAGTTGTGGTTCTCATGCCTCAGGATGGGGGAGGAACTGCTGAGCCCGCAGAAGCAGTGCACAAAGAGCTAAAATGTGTGGTGCAGAGGGACAGGAAGATTAATTATGGGCAGACTAGAGGGATCAAGTGAAAGAAAGATGGGTTGGACTGGAGAAATTTAATGCAACAAATGTTGCTTACTTTTCTCTAACAGTAGTGACAGTTATAAAGAAGAATGTTTGTACACTCAGACTCTTTGATACCAATTTTTTTTCTGAGGCAAGAACTTAATGGATCTTGGTTTTAACAAGCCCAATTGCTTTTCCACCTCCTTGAACTTTCTTCCATTAGAAATTTACACTTTCAGATTTCTAGTTCAGTCTTTCCACTATTTCTTTTTGCAGTGTTTTCATTTTCCCCTCAAGAAGCAAGATAGTCCTTCAGTTACACTATCTTGCAGTAATCCTGCACTTTTTGCCCACAGTTATGACATAATCCTCTGGGAAAATTAACTGACAAATAAGGAAAACTGCAAATTTCACAAACAATACTTAAACATATTTTAAGACAGAATGTTGAAAATCCAGCTAAAACAAAGCAAATTTGCTATGTCATTCTTACAGTGAGCATTCTCACTGCTCAACAGATGACAAACACATGAGATAGCATATCAGCAAATATTGCTAGACAGAACTTACTGTCAGTAAACAGTTAACTGGTAAGGACATCTGAGAGAAAGGAAATACCTTGATTCAAAAAAATCTAAGGTTTTATTGCTTTATCTAATTCATGGCCACAGATGCTACATTAGGCTGTCAGCTCAGCAGATCTCTGTAAGGAAGGCATTAATTCCTTGAGGACTTCATGCTTGGACTACTGCAATTGCCTTCTTGCCGGACCTCCTGCTTTCTCTCTCCACATTCTACAGGCTACTCAAAGTCTCACTGATCACCTATTTTTCTGCAACATTGCTATTCACACAAGATTTATTCAAATTAATTTATAAAGATCTTCTTTACTGGTGTCAGGGATCTTCAGAATTTGGAACTTTTCTTATTGTCATTACTCTGATTTTGTTTATTTCCAGGCTGCTTTTCCCATATATTCAGTAATTCAGTTCTTGTGCTTCCTTTCATTTCCATGCTCCAGTAAGAGAGTCCATGTACTTTTTCATGTCCCAAGGTAGACTCTTTCTCCAAGCTTGCCATAACAACCATGTTATTTACTCTGTTGCGTGCCCATTTCTCCACAGACATCCCTTCTCTCATCTTTACTAGTGTATTTTTACTCTGTGCAGTCTGCCATCTCTGCTCTGTTGCTTGTCTTGCTGACCCAAGCACCCATGCTCTTGTCACTCCCACTTCCCTCTCTCTTTTTGTATTTGCAAATGGCATTTGGTATCCGGAGTAGGCTGCCATCAGTACAACATCCTAAGTTCTGTCAGCCAGTATTCTCCATTAGCTTTATCTCATCTTTGCAGGTTGCAAGCTTTTGTAAACCTCTAAGAATACGTCCAATGCTACTAGCTGTAATGCCCATAACTCCTTTATTTTACATCTAAATCCCCATGAGACTTCTTAGTTCTCTTTCGTAAGGTGATTCTTGTGCACTATATTCTGTGAATTCCTTTGTTGCAATGTTTCCTTCATCCTCATCTCTTCACTGGGTAGTGTCCCACCACACTAACAGCAGGTGCCTGTATGTTCATCACCAATAATACATGGAACTACTCACAGGTCCAAGACAGTGGACCAGACTAGGGTTAGGAATAGGTCTACCTGTAGGTGCAACCAAAGAAGCCTGTAAATTGCTCTAAAATTCAATTGACAATCAAGTCCATGGGCTAATTTTCCTACTGGTAAACAAGAGTAGACACAAAACAACCTTCAAATTATGTGAACAGCCACCCCAAGGAAAATGGAATAAACTGCTTGCAGTTAAGTACCAGGTATAAATCCCAGCTAATGAGGTTTAGGTTAGACATCAGAATATCTTTCTATAGTAGGGCCTGGACATAGACCCTGAGAATAAAATGCTTAGTGAGATAAAGCAATCTCCATCCACAGGAGTTGAGACTATCTGTCTTGGTAGGTTTAGGCAGATGACTACACTTTAGAAAAGGACATCTCAAGATCCTTTCCATGTCTATTTTATATAATGCTGTAAAAACAGGGGAAATAAAATCACACCTTGTTGAGATCACTTGTTATGTTAAATACACAAATAGAAATACCATTACAAATACAGGATTAGTTTTTGTGGTGGTTATTTTCTTCATTTGCCTGGGATTTTTTGTTTTGTTTGGTTTTGTATTTTTTTAAAAAAAATCAAGAGCTATAATTTCTTAACTATGCTAAAGAATGTAAAAATTTTTCAGAAAAATGTGGATTTCAACTTGAGCATGGAATTGTAATCAAGGGCAGCGAGAAATCTGTTGACTAAGATTTACTCATAAAAAAAATAAACAAATCCTGAAAGTGATTAAAGACTGCATATTAAAGCTGTTATGATTAAAGAAGTCATCCAGTGACAGGTCATACCACTACTGCTCTCTTAGGAACTTGTAAAGTGCTATGTTTGTACCTTACATTTGAAGCAGAGAATACAGCTGCTCACATAAACACGAAGTTTCAAACTGATACTAGAAATAATTCAACATATGTAAAAGGCAAAATTGTGCCAAAAGATGAACAGCACTTCAAAGAAACTTCATATCATATAGACAGACCTGATCCATTAAACAAAACAACTGCCTCTGGTGGTGTGCATGTGGCACTGGAAGAACTGTGCACATTCAGCCATGCAAGGCAAAGCAATCACCCGAAGAACCCTTCAGCAAGTACAGAGTGACGATCAAATATTTCTTCTTAAAAACATCCACACTGCTTGAGAGTTATTTCTTTCTTTTTAACACCAACATGATCAGTCTAACATTTTTGAAAAATTAACTGCTTTTAATGTAGTTGAATTTGTTTTCACAGAAGGCTGAATGAACAACATATCAAAAACTACAAATTGGTCAAGCAGTTCAAAAGCATGAAACAAAAGATTTAGGGGTTTAGAGAGCTGAGGATAAGAGGGAGGAAGGACAGAAGTTTCAAAGAGTAAGGGAAGAGAAATGCATCATTTTTGCAGTATACAGCCCCATACCATCTACATGTAGTAACTCACCAGGCTATAAGCCTGTTGATACTTTATAGAATTTTATATTGAAGAAACAATATGTGCATATATTACTGACTGTGATAAGAAACACTGACACAAGCAAATACAATTACACATTGAAGACAAGGGTAGAAAAGATGACAAGGATTGTACAGTAGTAAAATGTGCTGATGACATAGGAAATATTAAGTAAAAACAGTAGGTAAGGTTGAGTGCAGTCAGGATAATGGTATGAGGTAGGACTGTGGTAATTTAGTCAATAAGGTAAATAAAAAAGAATCTAAAAAATCGTCATTTTCAAATGTTACAGTTTTCAGTCCAGTGGCCCCTCTGCAATCTTTTAATGCTGCAGATAGGTAATACGTTAACCTGAAGCAAGTGATAAAAAAGAACCATGAGGAGTTAAAGTATCATAAGTGCAAAAGATATAAGCACTCAGGGCTGTGTAGTGTCAACCTTGACCTCCAGATGCACCACATTTATACCCCTGTAATCTATTAAGTACAATCAAGATAACTGGATGGCGCCTATCCCAAAGACAATCTCCCTAATCTTCCTTGCCTGTCCGAGTAAAATGGTGCAAGGAGAGAAATCAATAAGTTACACTGTGAAGAAAGAATAGTTCCTTTTATCCACCTGAGATGGATTTGTATGACTGGGGAGCCAGACAGCTGTTACAGCTTAGGCTCACTGGCTACTGCCGTGACACTGCCCAGGAAAGGGATATTTCTACTGCATCAAATACTACTGCTACTTGGTTTTGCCTTTATTCATTATTCAACAGCCATTCCAATGGACTTTCAGAACCACAGATAAGTAGTTCTGCTGTAGCCACAAACTGGTCTTCTGCCTCACTCAGAGGAACAACCTCAGCCAAAGCTTCCTCAAGTGATGGACGGCAAAGGCAGTGAAGGGGCTACCCTAGTGGAGAAATAATCCCTAAAAGCCTTGTTAAATTAGCTCTTATAGCCTCAGCACTTTGTAATCCAGTCACCACATAGCCAGAGCCCTTAGAGAACTTTCTCTGCTGACAAAAGGGCTGCAGGAAGTTTTCCTTCCATTTCTGCTGTTAATGAATGGGCCCATTTAGGGAATCCTAGAAAAAGTTGTGGTAAGGGAGCATAACAGAGAGCAGAATACATGCTTCAGGAGATTGATGGCTATTTAGGGAGGAAGAGTAAACCTGCTCAAAATACTTTACTCCTAATAGTGTTATATCTATTATTGAATAATACAGACAAGTTCGGAAGAAATTCTGTGGTTAAATTAGTGATCAATATCTCCAACTGAGACAAGGAAGAGGTGGGCCTGTTTCAAACCCTTCAGGTGATAATCAAATAAAAAGGATATACAGAATTTCTAAAAGGCATGTATAAGAGATTCATATTACCATGAGTAAATTGAAGACTTTAACTTATTTCCAAATCTGTACAATTTTTTCTTCTTTTATTTTTGTTTATTTTCCCCATATTTTGTTATTGCCTATTTCACAAGATTTAATACACATGCGGAGATAAAAATAGATGAAGGAAGCTTTTTCCATGCCATATCTTGTCAGAATTAAATTTTATGAATTGTGTTAAGATATAACAGATAATGGATCTCCTGCATTATTAAGATCTTGTAGCTGGCATTCACGAATGCAGAATCAATGAATGTCTTGTATCCATTCATAAAAGGAGATCATTAGCAATGGAGTTGATATACCAGAGTTGCGAAGGGGACTCAATAATTAAATTCTTCCAAACTGCAACAGCAAATTTGGAAGCAGCAAAATCATCATGATTTGTAGCAGATTTCTTGGTTTGGTGAGCAATTTATTTAATACATTTTTTGCTTAAACTCTCAGAATGAACTTGTTCCCAGTTTTATTGTAGTCAAATTACAGTATGACTCAAAATGCCAAATAAGAACCCAATGTACTCCTCCTCCTCACGATACTTCTCTAACCCAGAGCTGCAGGAACTGTTATGCAGTGTGTGACAGCTCTCCCTGTAGGGCTGTAGCCTGCAACCCTTGGCAGACCTGCTCTTTCAAAGGCAGCGATGAACCCTGCTCCAGGCTGAAAACAGCCCATGGGGGATCACTGCATCTCACTGATTCTCCCTGGAACACAGCCTAGCCAGCCACCTTATGACACAAACGTAATCATGCTGCTCTTGGCTTGATTTTGGGATTAATTTTCTGTGAGTTACTCACTCCCGATCCAGATCTAGCAGAGAACAAGCAATCTTTGTAAAATGGAATATAGAATAAAAGCCAACTGAGTTTTAAAACAATTGCTACAAATTTCCTCTTCTGTTTCAAGCAGGCTTTAACATGGTCTCACCAACCTTTGCTATCACCCTGCCTGGCAGCAGCTGGTACTTGACTCCTGATAGATGTAGAAGGCAGCTGTGTGATTCAGTGTAGTGTCAGTATCAAACGCACTGCTAAAACAAAATCTCTCAACAGCAGTGAAAAGAGCTAACCCCGCCCACCTCCAAAACTTGGAATTCTGTTCATCAGCTGGTCCCCAGCAGCTCTGCTCTGTGCAGATGCGGCGCTATGATGTGCTACAAAGAACCTGATCCAAGTGATACTGTGGAGTTGGGGACCAGAAACTCAGGACATGTAAAGCCTGGCTGGAAGATGCTTTTAGCTGCCTTTGATTCACAAATTAGGAGGCCTTGAGATATATCCAAAGACAAACATTTATCCTTCTCTGGGTCTTTCTTTTTGATTACATTTGGACAAATAAAAACACAAATGCAAATACAAACAATAGAAAGCAATCAAATCATTTCTTTGCAGATTTTCAAGCTCTTCAGATCAAAAGGAAAAGGAGACATCAATAACATTTTGTAATTACTCAGTCTGAATATGTTCATCTTATCTCCATACATAAAACCACCATGAAACATATCTGTGCTGCAAAGGAATAATATCTGAAGACCCCAGAACTATTCTCTCAGGCTAGAGCCTGGTTTTCCAGTACAGCTCTCTTAATTTTGTTAGGCACATCCTTGACCAGCCTGTAGTATCTTCTGACTTCGCTACAATCTTCCTTTCCCTGTGTACAATCACTGCTCAAAAACTTTGGCCAGCGACATAAGCACTTTACAGAGACCACTTGGAATGAGATTTTTTGGAAGTCTTATTCAATTCTTTTGAGAAAAATGAAATAGAGTCTATTTCAGACTCACTTCATCTCATAGTGAGCCACAATCTAACTAACCCCCACAAAACACAGTTCTTTCAGAAGCGATTGCTTTTAATCAAACTTCAAAAAAACCAAAATTCTTTGTGAATTATTTCGTTCTGTTTATCTCTTACCACCATAAAAGTAGCAACTCCACAGTCACATGTTCTACAGGTTCTCCTAGTGTGCCAGTGTCTTTGCTGATATCCTGCTTCTTTGTAAAATTTCATCAGTAATTTGTTAATATGAATCTTTTCCTTTCTGTTTGAACAGGATTGGAAGATACATTTCTACTCGTCTTGGGTGATTCTCCCTGAATTATGGCATGGTGAAAAATTTCAGAGCCACATTTTTACTTCAGCATCTAAAATTTCTGCTGTAACGTGAAAGTGTCAAAACACTTCTAAAAGTGTCAATGTATCTCTTACAGAAGAGGTTAAAATCTCTCACATTCACCACTGTTTCAATGGATGTCTGACCTCCAGGCCCAATGAGTGAAATTTTCATCTCTATTGTGTGCAGATACTAAAGAAAGTTCTCATTGAGGTATCATCAAAATGGTGGAGATACAGTTTATTTTGTTTCCCTCTGAGTACTGCCTGAACTAGGAAGAATACAAAAACATCCTTTTCCAAATGACACAGTCATCCTGTTCCTAGCTAGCTATTGACTCTACCCAAAATGAAACCATTAACTTATAATTTATTTATTCAGTCAAGCCTGGAGTTAATCTGCTTAGCAAGAAAACAAAACAAAACAGAAACCCAAACCCCATATTTTCCAAAACAAAGCATTTGGTTTGCTGCACTATTTCAAATAATCCAGACAACATATGACAGGAATAGTAGTGAGTTATGACAGACACATTTTTAATATGTCAGAAATGCACTGGGTAAGAGCATATGACCAGTAAACTAAGCACCCTTTGCTGATTAACAGATTTCAAGGCTAAAAGTGATTATTACATCCTTAAGTTCACTCTCCATTATCCTTCCAATAATTTTCCAAAATTTTTTTTGTATATTTTACAAGATGCAGGAGAAACAAATAACTTCTATATGTTTAAAGCAAATCTCTCAGAATGACACCCAGTTATGATCGGAAAACTTCAAAACCTAGAATATCTTTCACTTTCCTTGACACAGTTTCAAATACATAATCACTGACACCAGTAAGAAGTTGAGCTCAGTTTCTAACTTGAATGTGTCTGAATTCAACTCCCAGCTATGGTGTGCTTTTCTGTGCAAAAAAACCCTTTAAGACTCTCTATTTTCTCCCCATAAGGATACTTTCACTACAATCAAGTTATCTCTTGATCTGCCTTTCTGAAAAGCAAATTATGCGTTTTTCAGAGTTATTTTTCACTGAGATTGCTGCACTGATCTTGTTTATAGTGCAGTCCTAGAAATATAACGTGGGTCATAGTGGACTGAAGAGGAGTATTAGAAATGAGTGACTGGAGAAGAGTTCTTAAACTGGATAATCTTAGAGGTCCTTTCCAATCTTAATGATTCTATGACAGAGAGTTGTAGAGAGCAATGAAGTCTCCAAATGAGGTCTCCTTATTCTTTTCTGTCTTCCCTAGCTCCTTATCTGTTTTCCTCCTGCCCCACAATGGGTTACCCTTGGGATGCAGTCCCTTGGTGTGTCCCTGCCCCAGCAGAAGCTGCCCAAGGGCTTCAGTTCCTCAGAGGGGACTGGCATGATTTAACATTTAGAACCAGATATTCACCTGCAGCTTTTCTAATTACAAATTTCCCCAAGAAAGCGTAAAGGCTAAGCTGAAGACCTTAAACACACTGAAGTAATTATGAGGAGGCTTAAAATGTATACCTGTCCCCTGTATTTGAGAATACATTTATTCTCAAAATAAATAACTAAATAAGTAGCTATTTCCATAATGCTACTGCAAATATAGGCCAAATAATATCTGAGTATTTGATTTAAGGGTTTTGTTAATGTGTTACATATTTAAAACTAAAAGTCTACTGACCACCAATTGGATGGAAAAAAAAATCAAAGATGAAAAAAATTTAAAGACATTCATTGTTTTGGAACAAAAACAACAAAAGGACAACATTGTCCTCCACTGTCCTCCATTACATGAGCAATGAATTAAAACTGTGCCTTTTAAAACACTTAGACTTATTTGAAAAGGCAGGAACCTGAGCAGGTCCCTAGATCGACCTCCTGCTGGGAGCAGGGTGAGCTGTGAGGTGAGACCAGGTAACTTGGGGCTTTATCCAGCTGGCTCCTTAAAACCTTCAAGTTTTTCTTCAGGACTGTAGAAGCCTTCTAACTATGTATAAAGTTATGAAACACATTATTTACAGCACAAAAATTCAATTGCATCAGTTAGGCTGTATGTAAATATTTGTCTGTGCTTTACTGCTAATTTACTATACAAGTACAGAAACCTTGTCACTATAAAACTATGCCAGACAGAAGGAACCTCTCAACAAGCCTTGCCTTCTCTTAAGTAACTAAAGTTCACATTTGGATTCTTTTGTGAAATACAGCACCATCAACTGGTAAAATTCTCTTATATTACTATTCACACTTATACCAGAAAGCACAATACGAAATTCAACTGTAATTAATTCTCGAAAGAACACTGACTCAACTACCATTACATTGCCATTGCGTGTGTGGCACTGCTTCATGGAAGAAAAGTTCAAAAACTATTGTGGTAACTGATGACAAATAAGATATCAAATGTTCTTGCCCTCTTTGGTTTATGAGCTACTAAATTCCTAGAATAAAACCAGAAACAGTAGTGTAAGAATATACCACAAATGGGATTCAGAAATCCTTACAAGGAGAAATTGTGAACATAAAATGATGAGGTTTAAAAAAGAAAAGATCAAAACTAATTCAGTTAAAAAGAGATGCTGATAAATGTATAAAGTGAAAGGCAGATGTGTATACTTACTTTTGGCAATGCGTATTTTGGCAACTTCATCTGTACAAAGCCATTGCGACGGTAGGACACGTAATACTTGGTCCGATTTGCTGATGTTGTCTGTACAAAGGAAAAACAGAACCTTGTGATAGTTAATGTTAAATCTAAAGAGTCTGTAATAGAAGACTTTTTTTTTTAAATCTGGAGCTGAAATATAATACATAGCTACTACTTTTATTGCGTGCAATTAATTTGCAGAGCATACGCCTAAAATAATAAATCAAAAATTCTTAAAAAAATTGACTCCAAATAGACTCCAATTCTTTTAATCTCCGCTTCTTTCGGAAAAAAAATAGTTATTTACTCCCCTCTTTTTGCCATTCCAGCTGTCTCAGGTGGCAACTGAGACTTCAGCATCTTGTTGTTCCCAGTCCTTATTGATATCTCTGTACCCATTGGCCTCTCACATTTCTACCCTTTCACAGAAACTCAGGCCACAGCACCCTCCAGGTCAGAGGTACAGAGGAGTTACACTGGCCATGACCAGCAGGTACCTCAACCTGTACTACAAAAGTGCTATTCAAAGCAGAGCAATAAAGGCTAAACAAATCATCCTAGCATCATGTAAAGCGTTCACTATATTTGGCTATTATTTTCTATAAAGGTTAAAACATTTCCCAGTGCAAGATGCTGACACGCACATGGAGGATAAGGATGCAAGTCTGAATCCATTTGTTGTTCACTTTGAAAGTCAGCAATGTGTCCTGAAGACATAATTATATGCTTAAGTGGAGAGGTAAAACACATATTTCAACTGCTTGCATGCGTGGAACTGAAGACAGGTTAGGTTTTATGTAAAATACGAAGATTTTTACTAAAGAAAGTGAACAGAAATGTGCATTATAAGGAATACTGCAGTGTGACTGTTGTCCATTAGCCCCTTTCTTCAGTAGCAGATACACTGGCCATTTTGAGACTTATACTTTATTCACAAAAACACTCTAATGAAAATTTTATCCAAAGTACCAAACCCAAGATTCTAAATAAACATCAATGAAAATACTCAACTAACCGCATCCCTAGGTTTTTCTAGTCAGAAATGTAATACCAAAATCTATGCTGATATGTAACGTGGCACGTTTCCACCTAAGCTTCTTGAACATCATCAGATGAGATTAGAAGAGGTTTTAGCCTTTGATAAATAGTAGTTGGACTTGATGATCTTGGAGGTCTCTTCCAACCCAGATAATTCTATGATTCTATGATTTCACATTGCCCCCTGCCCTCCAAGGAGATCAGCTGGGTAATGGCTATTCAGTCATTTTCACTACATTTATAAAGGGTGGCTGCTTTTCAGAAGTGGACTGGTCAAAAAAAAAAAAAATGGAAGAAGTGAAATGAAATGTCCAAAATTTTTCTCTAGTTGTCCATGACAAATTAGACTGTGGAACAGAAGCACAGCCTTGTCTTCCTTCTTTGACTCAGGAAATCTATTTTAAATCCTACCCCAATCTCACTGCTTTTCTCCTCAAATTCGTGTTCAAAAAGGGAAACTGATTTGGAACACATCCTATGCTGAAGCACATAAACTTGACTTGGCTTGGTAAAAAATAATGTTGATGCATGACAGCAGATCACTTGCCTGAATATTTTAAAGATATCAAAGTATTTAATATTGCAAAAATTTTCACTCTTTCTTTAAATTAATTTCCTTTTTATTTTTTTTGTGAAAGAGAGAACATGATGCCCTTTAGGAATGTGATTTGTTAAAAGATGGATTGAATCAAAAACCTCACAATTTATTTAATTAGGGTTAAATAGCAGTCATCCATCTTTTCACAGCCTTCGTGTTCATTAGGCATTTTTTTCATGTCACTCATTTGAAATGACTGAAGATGATGCAAGGCAGCAGAGAATCAGAGTTGAAGCAGCTAGTTATGTCAAACCTCACTGACATTAAAGGCTGGTCTGTGCTTAAAAACAGTGCTGAAACTTTAATCCTCCTAAAAATACCACCTCTGAAACTGTCTGACTGTCACTGCAAACTGGAAAAGAAAATAGTATTAGAAAGTTCTTGATCTTTGTGGATATGGACATATTAAAGAAATGAGCCTGAGATCTTCCTCTACTAGAGTAAAAGTCTGAAATTTGGGCCAGGATTAGCAGTGCAGATCCACAACACTGATTCATAGCTGCACAGCTCAGGGAATCTGAGGAATATCAGGGGCAATAAGACAGTTTCAAGCTCTCCTCTCTCTTTGCACGGATGATTCTGTCCCATCTTCTTTCTGACAGATACTGCTGAGATAGAGTCCTTGGTCTGATTCTAAATTATATAGAAATATCCTAATTTATATAGCAATGTTTTAGCCCACTGATAAAAGCATTTCCACGTGGTTTTGAAACTATGCTGTTTCTCAGACGTGTAGCTGTTGCGTGGTTTCAGTGGAACAGGGAAGTAGTGTCCTACATAACACCTCAGGGGTGGCTGCGCTCAGATGTAACTACAGAATCCCAGGTTATCTTCTATCCTCCAATAATAAAGACATGGCTGTCAACCACTGCAGCAATGAAAGAGGTTTATATCACATATTGTGAGTTACTGTGGCTAAGTCTGAAAGGAAAAGACTGGAGATCTTTCCCCTTTATTTGGAATACATGCACACCTCATCTACTGGCACTTATACGTCTCAGATCCACAGAGAATATGTTACCAACGGCATCATTTTGCTAGCAGCATCTTCATGTGTACATTTCTAGGTCATACTTCCATTTTGTATTTGCCCATGCCTGGCATGGGATGGAACCACAACAGCTCGAGGTGTAATTGCAGAAGACTGCCAGAAAAACAAAGTTCTTGAAGAGAAGTAGCTATTTTTTTGCTGAGCACAGCAGTCTGTAAGTTCACATGGTGAGAAGCACTTCTCACTGTCTACATGCTGCGAAATGGATTTTAGAGTGAGCCTGAGGGAAGCCAGAGATAATAATACTTTTGAGCGAAAGGAGTGCCATGAGTATTAGAATGGAGTTGAAAATTGCCTACTTTATTTCAAAGATTCTTTCCCAAATCCCTTTTGCTGTTTGTTTGCGGTGCTAAATGTTCTAAGTCATGTGGGCCCTTGAAACTGCTGTGCCAAACAAGAGGAGAACAGATCTTTTCTGTCTCTATTAATTTAAAGATCCTTTTGGGAGAAACAGCCACAAGAGGAGAAAGCTGCAAAGAAGCCAATCTGATATACAGCGAGGTAACAGTGGGGAGACCTATCCACTGCCACAATATTGCTTTCCTACAAAAGTCAATAAATAAAACTTGCAAAATGCAAATTTTATTCGTAAGGGAAAAGTGATAGCCAGCCAATAAGGAAAGTACAAGTAACTTCCCTAGTCAAATCTCAAAAACTGGAGAGAATATAACAATTCTTTGAGAAGTTTGCAGCTCACAACCAGTCCCAAACCCACAAAATGAAAATTTCAAGCATGCCTGAGCTGTACTGGTGCCATAAGGCTGATGGAGTTCCAGCATGCAGGTCTTCTAGTTTGGGAATGAAAATAATCCCAGTGTAATTTGGACCATCACAAATTGTAGATGTGGCATTTAGGGATGTGGTTTATTGGCAGACTTGGCAGTGTTAGGTTTATGGCTGGACATGATGATCTTAAGGGTCTTTTCCAACCTAAATTATTCTAAGATTCTAATCTAAGCTATTTCTAGCTCCTCAGCTATGGCCATTTCACCCCTTCACTTCAAAAGCACACACATATAAGTTCTTTCCTAGCAAAATTTCTTCAGAAAAGAGTCCTTATGAAGAAGCTCAGCCACTACTCTGCCGGTGGCTTTCCTTGGATACTCTTCTCAGGGAACCTTTTTGTGCTGTAAAGGTATTGGAAAGGACTCAAAAGAAGCTGTAAGTGTAAGAACAAAAGTATTGTGTTTTGCCTAACACACAAGAGTATTTAAAAAAAGTAAATTTGAACCACAAAGTCCACTTGAAAATTTTCTTATAGGTAAAGCTAAGTCAATGATAAATTAAAATCAACCATGTAAACAGGCAACTGGTTGTACAAATTAAAGATGCTTTTTTACTGAAAAAAAGAATGCTTTGATGTATGTAAAAATTCACAAATCATCATTCATATTCTGGAACAGGATTTGGAACAGGATTCTCCATCCTCCTGAATTACAGGGTTGCTGCATTGTTTATCTTTTTTTTTTTTTTTTTAATTTGAAAGTGGGCTTTCACTCCAGAATATTGCAGTACCTGAAGAAATATGTAGTCATCTTGCACAGTCAGGGAATCCCGATCAGTGCCACCAGAAAACTGGACTGTCATTGTCTTATCAGAGCAATTTTGAATCTGGCAAGTGATGTAGCAATAACCTGAGGGAAGAGAGACAGAAACATATGACAAGGCTACCAAGGGAAAAAGAAGCAAGCAGTATAAAATGTTATTCATGTAGGGAAAGGTCTGCTTTTGCCAGGTGAGTTAGCTGTAAAATTATTACATTACACTCTCATACAAGAGTTTTTCCATCTCCAATGTACTGAGAATATATTAACTGCTTACAGTTCAGATCATTCCTAGGAGGCAGCCTGTTATTATCCAAATTTTTCTGTTCCAGAGAGATTAGGGGTTAGATGAATGAGACATTCATGGGTGGGGATAATAGAAGGAGCCTCTTTTCTCACTTAACCTATGCACAGAGTCGAATTATTCACTTGGAGAAATAGCAATCTGACACAACATAACTGAAATCAATAGATCAACTCCTGTATAAAATTGAGATGAGCGAGAAGACAATCAGACCCCATTTAATAGACAGCGTGCAGAATTTTAAAGGCTATTTTCAAAGCCCTGTTGGAAAGTTAAGATACACTATTAATACACTATTGGAACTGCTCTGTTGGGGCAGGATTTCTATATTCAGAGTTAATTCCCTTCTGGAAAAGCCTGGACTGGTTTATATCAGTGGAAGCTATAGCCTCTCTATTCCTCTCTCTTTAGTAATGTGGAAGGAATTCCTGGGCTGTTAGAAGAGCATCCCCGGATCTCTGATGCAAGTTGCTCTTATCAGAGAGACAATAATCATATCCTAAACCAACTGTGGCCCAAAGACTTTCTCCTGGATTCAAGTCCTTACATAGCTTGCCCTTCCTGATCTTTTGAGCAAAAAGTACTCAAGTAACTTTCCCAAGTGCAGTGAGAAAAATATTACATATACAATCCTGTGGTTAGATCGTTAATTCTCCCATGCTCCAGGTAACACATGAAAGAGCCCATAATGCACCCCATACACATCCCTCATTACTTTTGCAGTGTGATAGGAAATGCAGTCCACACTTTATGACTTTAATTTAGAAAAGGCCAAACAAGTATACAAGATACAAATATTTGTTTTAAAATCTGGATGTGTTTAAAAGGCGGTTAGAGTTAATCCAAGTTATCCTGCTTACATCCCAATCATCTCCACAAGGATACTTGAGGAAGTACAGGAACAGGCCACAGAAAAGTCTGGCAGCCATTCATAATTCACATGACAAACATCACAGTTCTTTATCAGACAGATCTCAGAAATCTCACTGCTGTAAGATTCAGAATCTTTGTCACCCAGACTCTAACACGATCATTTGGATTTTTTTAATAGGTCTGAAATGAAGAAAAGCTTCTGGATCAGGGAAGCCAATCTTTGCATTCTTTACAACTCATTTTTAAGACTGCACAGTAACTCAGATGATATGATTCAAGGAATTAAATTATCTTTCAAGAGAACAATTGGTAACAAGAAACTACACAGGCTTTTGGAATCATGGTGACTCTTTAGTACAGCACATCCTGACTACTAATCTGCTTTTTTCATTCATTATCTTTTTGAAGTCTCAAAGTATACTGGGTAAGATGAGGAAGTTCTGGGAGATGGTGGAGTGCAGTAAGACTGCCATATACAATGATTCACTTCAAGAGACACTTAGCCAGCATAACACTGCACTCAGTTTTACTTGCAAATAAGGAAAAAATGTTCAATGTTTAACTGCCAGAATAAATTGCACTATTAATGGACACTTTCAATGGAGCGTAGCATCTTGATGTCAATTCATGTGAGAGTGAAAAAGAAGTAAATTTTAAATCATACTATATTTTTATGTAACAGGACAGCTTTGCTGACTGCAATTAAACAGAGAAAGAATCTGATTTGCACAATTCCTCTTCCAACTAGTTTTAAAAACAATCCAAAATGTACTCACAAAACCAAACAGAAATGACTATACACTAGGGTACCACTTGATAATGTTTTCATTTGCATACCTCCACTGGGGTCCTGGATTTCCATATGAACTAAATCAGGGTCTCCGTCAACTCCAGCAACAGCCCTGAGAACATAATATAATCAAGTTATGCAGGGCCACCTACAGAATAATAATTATGTGGATTGAAGAAAACAGAGGATTTCATACTAACCAGCTTTAACATTCTAGGTGGGAAATTAAGATAAAACCAATTTATAATATCCTATTACTACCACCTAGATGGAAACTATTCTTTCTGTACTTCACATTATGTTTTTCTGAAATTTCTTTAGAATCTCTTTTACCAAAATACGCATGCAAATAGAAACAATTGCAGAAAAGAATGGAAAAATGTATGAAATTGGAAACAGAAATGTGTAATCCTAAATTGATATATATTGATACACACACGGATAAACACACATTCATGTGCACTGGTAAGCACTAGAGCATCTTTTTACAGCTACATTTGACTTTTGAGACTATAAGGCAGATTTAGTTTTAAAAAAGACTTAGACTCCATTCCTATTAGAAATCTTTTTAACTTGGCACATGGCTTCCAACAAATTAATATATATTTGGTTAGTATATTCAAGGGGAGAGAAGACTCTGCTTTGGCTAAGGAAGAAAGTGCAGAATAATTTTGAGAAATTCAGTCAAAATTGATTAAGGTGCAGTTTAACGTTGAAAAGATATAATGGGAATACAGTCCAATTTTCTCTTAATATCTCCTAGTCAAATATGCTCAGCCAAAAGATGAGTTTTCTACCCTCAAGGCTTCCATCCCAACTGGGGAACAGCAGCCCCAGTTGTCTTTTTTTCTGGCCCTTCCATTGTCATTAGTCAGGCAGATTCTACAGAGAAAGCTTTGAGCTGACAGTTGTGCTGTCACCAAGCAAAGCAGAACGCGGTCCCACTCCCATAGCTACAATGCTCCCCACTGGCCTAGCAAGAGTCCATCTAAGTCAGCAGATGTGGGCTGAAGAGATGCAAAGGAGATATTTTGAGTGATAAAGTGCAGTTGGATGCATATATTAAAAAAAAAAACTATTAAAATACTTAAGAGAAAATTATCATTTTGATATAATTATTAATAATCAAATGCAATGAAGCTATACTTTGAAATTACACCATTGCTTAATTATTTTAATAGCACTGATTTATGAGGAGCGGTTAAAACTCAGGCTCAGTAATTGGGGGCTCCTTGGGAATGTAGGCCAGGGGGAAGAGACTGGATGATTTCCACTGCTGCATAACAATCAGAAACAGTCACATATGCTGTTTCTCCTTAGTAAGACAAATGATCGGTCTGAAGAAGGACAGGGAGGGGGAGGGATGAGCCCCTATCAAACCATGAGATGTGAAGGAAACTTCTAGTGGCAATTTTTTAGTAACTGCATGGAAAATTCTTACATTTACCAAGAAATTGGTCTCCAAACCATAACCTATTCTAGTGTTTTGAAGGCAACACATTAGGTCAGAGATGATGTTATATTTGCTGAGGTCTGATAGGAATATATAGAAGCAGAGCAAAGGGAGTTATGAACTTATTCGTTGTTAGCGCTGTGTCTATTTTTCTAGATATTCACAACACCAAACCAAACTTGCTATCAACTTGGCAGTTGGCTTTTTGAAGGAAAAAAAATACATCTGCTGAGTATTTTACTTTTTGAGTTGAACCTCATGCAGCTGAATGACAAACTAACAAACTTTAGGGGTGAAATTTTCCAAAGCTCAGCCTGACATGATGATTGGCATCAATAATGTAGAGATAGCTTTGGGATACTTATGAAAAAACCTCTTATATCTATAATTTATCACACACATCTCATAAACACAATTTGATATATTTGTCAATACATTTACCTTCTCAGGTTTCTTTCAACAACTCAGAAATCACAGTGATCTCATGCCTACCATGTTCCTCCTAGCAATGGCAGCTGGCACAAGTAGCCTCTAAGTTTGTTGAGTAATCTTTTACCACAGGAGATTGTAGCTGATCTGTTTTAATGAACACTGCATGGACACAGAAAATGAACATTTCTAACCCTTTTAACTTTTTTTGTTTCGGTTCTGAGTAGATGTGAATAAATGACAAGGAAGGGGGTTTTTAACCCAACCAGGAAAAAGTAATATCTCTTTTCCCTGAAGTTCAAACATTCCCTCTACTCCTGCTTTTTAAATTACCCTTTTTTAACCGGAAGAACAGTTACTTCAAAAAGATAAGTCCTCTCTTCCTAAACCAGCTGGATCACCTCCCACAGTGTCCATTTACTATAAATAAAGTTTAGGACAACAGCTCCATGCTGCAGTTTGACAAACATTTCTTCTCATTGCTCTACCAGATTAAGATCCTGTTCTGTGCCCCTAATTCTGTCCCTCTTTCACCACCTCAAAGATCCCATCCAAGTCCCAGTGTTGGGAAATGTCTAATTTAAAGGTGGAAGTCATAAGGCTGCTGAAAGAAATGTTTATTAAACTATACCATTCTAGCTTAAGAGAAGTCTAATAGGTGAGATGCACCCTTTAAATGCATAGTTTATCTATTCTGTAAGGCATGAAATTAGGTAAGCAGAATATTACAAAAATATATCGTGTCTTTCATTATTCAAATCATACAGATGCATTTTAACACCAGACACTGTTTACTTTTCAATATCAGCTATAGAAAAGAATTTCCCAACTGCAAATTCCCTTTACCCAGCTTTACAAACACTTAGAAATAGTCTTTTCTTCTTTTATTGAAAAAAAAAAAGACCCAATCTATTATGGCTGCTAAGAAAATCTTCAGAATGGAGTATAACTAATGAAGAGAACTTCAAGCTGTGTCCCTGAAGAATAAACTGATCTACTCATTTCAGTGAACTCCTCTGCCAACGGTACTTTAAAAAGCAACAGTTTTGTTGCACTTGTGCTTAAATCACATACTAAATCACACAGTGTGGGCTAAACACAGCCTAGGTCCCTCTGTCCATGTTTTGAGCATTCTCAAAATGATGGCCAAAAATTTAAATACAGGAAAAAATATAGTAAACGATCCACTTAACAGGAAGGCTCAATTATATGTTTTTTTAATATCAAAAAAGAAATTTAAGACAATTTATACTGTCATTTACAAACTTGCTACTATGACAAGATAAATGCATTGTATCAGTGTAGGGATTGTGGCCACACATCCATTCACCAAGAGTTTACTCTCAGCTGGCTTTAGGCTGGGCTCTTTGTCATATAGAAGGCACAGATAAAATGGACCCTGCTAATACAGTAGCTTCTTCCCTTTAGTTGACATTTCAGCAACAATTATTATTATTTTTTGTTCCACAAATAGAACAAATGCTTTCTCGGGAACTACCGATTTTTCTCAATTTCAGCATGGTGTTTGGTTTGGTTAGAATTCTCCCACTTTTCTTCTCACTGTAGTTTGCAATGAAAATGTTTATCTCTCAGCAATTTTATATCTCAATATTTTGATTATGACTGATTTGTGGTTCAGACCTCGCCTTCTTCACGTCTGCTTTGAAAGATACATTTTTTATGATCCTGCCAATGCCATCCACAGCCAGTGTTTGATGCTACTTATTCACTCCCTATGTTTAAAAGCTTTCTAAAAAAACTATTTTCCTGCCACCTTTGTCTCAACAGCACAGCTAGAGTGGTTTGTCATTGTCATGGGCTGACCTTGCCTGGATACCAGGTGCCCAGCAGGCCTCTCTGTCACTTCCCCTTCTTAGCAGGACAGGACAGTGGAGAAAATAAGATGAAAAGCTTGTGGATTAAGATAAGCACAGGGAGATTGCTCAGCAATTACTGTCACAGGTGAAACAGACTTGACTTGGGGAAGATTAATTTGTTGCCAATTAATAACAGTAGGACAGTGAGAAATAAGAAATAAAAAAAAACCTTCTGCTCCGACTCAGCTTCACTCCTTGATTCTCCTACCTCCACATGCCAAGCAGGACTAGGGGATGAGGAATGGAAGTTGCCCTAGTGCCTGGAGCACCTCTTCCTCCTCATTCCTTCACTGGCCTTGGTGTCAAGCAGTGCTGTTTCTCTCATGTTTTTCTCACTACTCTCTCTCAGCTGCTGTTGTGCAGATTTTTTAGCCTTTCTTAAATACACTATCACAGAGGCACCACCAGTGTCACCCATGGGTTCAGCGTTGGCCAGTGGTGGGTCTGTCTTGGAGCCGTCTGGAACATGAGGGCAGTTCCTAATCTCTTGTCCCAGAATCCCCAAACACCCCTGCTGCCAACACAGCCACACACATCACCACACAGACAAGGAATAGGAACAAATACCATTCCAAGTGATGAAGTCAAAGCTAAGAATGACTGCCCACACAGATTCTTGGCTTCCCACACAAGAGCCTTTCACACAAAATTCAGCGTTAAAGGCTCAATGAAATCCTTTTTGCATTTCTTTCTCCCCCTCAGGGCATAGTATCTCTGAATTCCCTTCTTTCACCTGACACTTGAATAGCCAGGAACTCGCTATACTTGACACTAACGAGAGGGTTGTGATTGATTACTGGTATGGGATTTCATGACGAGAACAGAATTTTGGTCCCATGAGAATAAATGCTCTACCCAAATAAAATTGTCATTTTTTTTATTTCTATGTTCTCACCTCTCATGAAAATGGATAACCTATAGCTAAAAATAAGAGTAACAAATACCCATAGCACACGATCCATGTGTCCCAGTGAGTTGAGGATAAAGCCTTTCTTGAGGCTCTAGACACAGTCATAAAGCAAATGTGCTGGGCTTAACTCTCTGGTAATTACTGATTCATGACTTGTTGTCCTGACATATTTGTTCTGGTGCAGACAGCTGATTCACAGTCTATTCTTTGCTTATGTATTACTAAGATCTATTTTGAAAAATCAAAAGGAACTTAAACGGTGCATAAGCCTTGGGGACTGAGAAGAATAACAGCAGAACCAGAGGACTCCCAAACTGCATTTACTCTCTTCTTCTTGACTATTACCACATAATACAGCATTCTTTTTCTAAAATGGGCTTGATATATAAAACCAATTACATACCATGCAATGTGTGGGTGTTTAATGTTAGGCTGGGATAGGTCATAAAATTTCATTTCTAAAGCAATCTCTTTGCAATGCCTCCTACAAATACACCACAAACAGAAAAAAGTACTTATAAAAGTTGGGTATGATAAAATCCTTAAAATAAAAATCATCACATTGGGGCAATAGTGCAATAAAAATCATCACATTGGGGCAATAGTGCATGGCCAATTGTAGTTCACATGGAGCAGTAAAATCAGTCACACCAATCAAAGTTTCTTAATTTTAAAGAAGAATTTGCTAAAAATGAGAACTTCTCACATTAAAAAAATATTTGAATCATCCCAGCTAGTGTTTATACAGAAATAAAAGATTTATTTTCTAAATGTTGATACAAAATGATTTCTTGTTTTGAATTACAGTATGATTTAGTGTTTCATTTTAAGTTAATTTCAAAACCACATTACTACATTATTTTGCCTTGAAAATTTTCAAAAAGGTTTTAAATGGGCAACGTCAGAGGATTTGTTTTCAGTATTTCCATATTTTGTGAATATTTTTTTCTATATTGATGTTTTCATTTCAACTTTAATGAGAAAACACTCAAAGAAAAATAAATAACCATCTTTATATCTACCTGAAGCCTGGCAGGCATGGGACATTGACCACCTCTCTAGGAAGCCTGTTTTGCCTCTAAGATACTCCTATGAAGTGTTAGTCAACTTTCCTTTCCAAAAGAAGAAACAAAACAAGTTGGGTAAACGGCTGGGAAGAGGTAAGAAAATGCCATGCAATATCACAGGTGGGAAGAACATACTCTGTGCTCCTAAAATAGAGAAGGTAGTATACATTTTCCACTGATACCAATAATATTTCCATTACTTCCACTATCATCAAAGACTAAATTCCATACATTAAATCTGCAAAGATACCTAAGGCATGGTCCAGAGCACTTGAAAAGCAAATAAAACCCAGAACACGATTTTAATGTATTGCTTATAAAACTACAAAATAAGATTGAAACAGTTTAAAATATTCAGTTCCAGCTTTTCCTTAATGCAAATACATGAAGCATTTCATTACATTAATTGCATTTAGATTTTCATAGAGTAAAAAAAATGCTTCTTCAGGAATCTGGAGTCACAGGAAAACATGTATTTTACAAAGCACAGCAAAATATTATGACTGATAATATCTTTAGTTACCAAGCTGAAAGAAAAATCTGAGGCTACATTATTACATTAACCTCAGTGACAAAGCTCAACTGAAATCCAAGAAGAAACATCTGCTAAAATCTGCCCAGTGAAATGTTCTTGGCACAACCAGGCAGTACCAGCAAGACACATGCCCTCATTTACAATGAGATGTACAATT